>OY986438.1:112946987-113654487 GCA_963920525.1 Dichetophora obliterata | reverse complement strand
CTCTTTTTTTTTTTGTTCCTTTGCAAGTTGACATCAAACACAAACTTGGTCTAACCTTTTTAAAAATCATTTCCTGAGCTTATACCTTAAAGAAATTTTTGGAAAATTCACGAAATTTGAATGGAAAAGCAGATATTTTGGTTGTGTTATATATATTCATTTACGATTTTTATTACAAATTTGTTAAGCCATGATGTTATTCTATGATGTTTTAGCAATAAGCATTTCATAATAAGGTGTTATTAAATTTAAAGAAAACAGTTTATAGTTAATCGTATTCTTAATCAAAGACAATGAAAACAATATTTAAACATTAATATTTTTTTTTATAGACATTATGGAATGTGTTTCTGATAAAATTAAAGGAATATAATGTCCTTTTTATTAAAAATGTTTTGTTCAAAACAATTTTTGCTTGCTTTTTAAAAGTTTTAGCAACTGTTTCGCTAAACAACTGCAGCACTGTAACGTTCCAATAATCTGAAAACATTTTTTAAATTTAAGTCCAACTCGTACGCCATCTTAATATCTTATTTTAAATGAAAATTTAAGTGAATTCATTTGTAATGACACTGATTCTAATAATTTCAGCTATTGTCTGTCCACGGCTACCAAAGCCACTTAACGGCATCATTATGCCAGCCACTTGCTCTTTGGGCAAAACGTACATGGGCGAACGTTGTCGTCTTCAATGTCATCCTGGCTATGTGCCAATCGGCAAGACTGTTGCTGTTTGCACTGCTAACCAACAGTGGTCTACTAATGCGACACTTGAATGTACACCATCGAAACATGATGCGCCGCACACCCACTTGTCATTACCTGCACCACTGCCAGCGGCACCCTCATTGCTGCCACCATCCAGCATAGATTCACCGTTCATGCACAATCCTGCAACCACAAAAACAACACAACCAGCTCGACCGCAATTCGCTTTCGGTGGCTCAAGTAGCATCAGTGCCACTAAACGGCCATTTATCAAGTGTCCGCGTAATACAACAGTTTTTCTAGCTAATGGCGAGATGACCGCACATATTATTTTGCAAAAACCTATGACTAATCTTGACTTCCGCTACATTGAGTCATATCCGGCGTGGACAAAACAACTACAGGCTCATCTGGCCGCAGGAACTTATGTTATAACTTTCCGTGGTCATGATCCTGAAACTGGTCGTCGTGCGCGTTGTCAGACTGTTATAAATGTGCGACGAGTTGAGCCACCTAAAGTCAACTTTTGTCCACCATCCTTCGAGGTAGCGTTGAGCCCAAATCAAGCCTACCGTTCGATTGTCTGGGAGGAACCACGTTTCGAAGGCGAGGCCAGTAAAGGTCTGAAGAAAACGTACAAGTCACGGGTAAGATCTTAAGTGTTATCTTAACTTTTAGTTATTGTTATAGTTATGGTGAAAACATAATTCGTCTTTACTAAAGAGTAAGTTTGAATAACTGGCCAAACTAAAACTACGTACTTACAATAACAAGAAAAATTTCAGGATTTCTATTTTAGCACCAGTGGCCAAATATGCACTTCATCGCAAAAGTCTTCATATGATTCAATTAAGTTAGTAAAGTTATAATATTTTTTTTTTATATTACTCCTAAATTGAAAACTAACATAACTTATAATTTCCATATTATACAACAACAAAATTTAACAAAAGCAATTTTAAAGCACAGCTTGCTGCTTCTAAAATAAGAACAAAAACACAAAATTATACAAAGCGCACGCCGCTAAAGTGTACATACGATTTCAGACGTTACATCGAATTTCCCTTATTTTCTTTAATTCTATGAATAATTATCAAGTGTTTTACTTTCTTTAGTATCAGTTCGTTGGGATCTGTTCCGTTATAAGCATTTATTATATTTTTTTTTTTTTTTAAATAATGTCTTAGTGCAAAGAAATCAATCCTGAAGTGCGTCAAATTTGTATTAAGTTGTCAAATGAAGGAAATTCTATGGCAAAAATAAACTAAATCTAAAATTTGGCAAGGGCAACAGTATAGACAATAATAAAACAATTATAAAAATACAAATTCCTACGAAAGCTTGCCAAGATCAGGACGGCCAATCAGGACGCTTGACCAAAGATGCCAACCAAAAATTGTGCAAGAATTTGCTGAAAACCCTAAGCAGAGTGCAGTTCGAGTAGCTAATCAGCTTCAAAAAAGTGATGGTATATGTATTCATGCTTATATCGTCCGTCGTTGCCTGAAAAGGGCTGGCTTGAGATCATGTGTTGCACGAAAAAAGCCACTAATTTCCGCCACCAACAAGAAGAAACGTTTCAACTATGCACAGAAGTGTCAGAACATTCATTTAACTGATCAAACCTTTTGGGAACGCGTCATCCTTATTGATGAATTTAAATTTAACGTTTTTGGGAACGACGGCTGCATAAAAGATAGAGCCCTGCTTAGGTGCACTTAAAACCGGCTTCAAAACATTTGTTTATTTCACACTACACTGCACTGTCTTGTGCATGTGTGTGATTGCAGCGAAGACGAACAAAACACGATAGAGCAATAAAAAACAGATCATTGATATTGTTGATCTAAGATATCGTTGTCAGAGAGCTCACTGCAGTCAATGCAACGAAAGCTTGTTGACTGGCAATAGATGATTTATATCAGACAACGAATACGGTGCGAACACTACGTAGGTAAAAATGGGTCACGCATCATTATTTAACAGTGCTAGGAGGTTGCTGATTTCGAATCTGAAGTCAGAATTTTAAAAATAAAAATGGGTAATAGGGCTGCCACCTATTTTTTTTATTTTTACATATGCGATGCTGGTGCGAACATCAGGTAAAAATGGGTCGCTGAATCCGAATCCGTTGTCAGAATTTAAAAATAATGTAATTTTTTTATAATAGGGCTGCCACCTAATATTATGTATTTTTAAAAGTTTTAAACATTCCTTATCAGTGTTAGGGGGTCGCTGATATCGAATCTGAAGTCAGAATTTTGAAATTCAAGATGGTGGATAGGGTTGCCACCTTCAGTTTTTACATTTTTATTAATTCGGGGCTGGCAAAAAAAAATTATTTACCAAAAGGGGGTCGCTGAATCCGAATCCGTGGTCAGAATTTCAAAATTACAAAGTTTTGATATAATAGGGTTGCTTTTACTTTTTAAAATAAAAATTAATTCGTAAAAATAAAAAAATTATGGTGGCAACCCTATTCACCATCTTGAATTTTAAAATTCGGACTTCAGATTCGATATCAGCGACCCCCTAACACTGATAAATGATGTCTAAAACTCTTAAAAATACATATTATTAGGTGGCAGCCCTTTTATTTCAAAATTTTATAATTTTGAAATTCTGACAACGAATTCGGATTCAGCGACCCATTTTTACCTAGTCAATCTTGAAAATCTTGAAGTTGGTGTAAAAAAATGTCTAGTTAGGCGTTGACGACCACTGATTAAAATTATCAAAATGATCAAAATGATCAAAATGATCCAAATGATCTACTGCCATATACTGAATATATGTCAATATTCGAAGCGCCCATCTGGCAACACTGTAACTTTCCGCAGTGATGCCAAATCGACTAATGACATACCGCGTTTGAAGCGTTATTCCAAGCAAATGTTTACAATGGAACAGTACACGCCACTCGAACGCTCTAAAATTGTTGAAATTTACATTCAACAAAACAAGTCAATAGTGAAAACTCAACTCAATGAGCGATGAAGCTCATTTTCAGTTGAACGGAACGGTAAACAAACAAAATTGCCGTATTTATGCCACTGAAAATCCACAAGAGATTCAAGAGGTACCTCTTCACGATGCTAAAGTCACTGTTTGGTGCGGCGTTTGTGCTAAAATGCTCATTGGGCCGTTCTTTTTCGAAGATAATAATGGCCACAGAGTTACTGTCAATCAGGAGCGTTATCGCGATATGATAAACAATTTTTTCATGCCAATCGTTCGTCGAAAGCGTGTCAGGCACTACTGGTTTCAACAAGACGGCGCGCCACCACACACAAGCCGTACTACAATCGATTTTTTGAAGCAATTGTTCCCTGGCCGTTTGATGTCAAAAAATGGTGATTTCGATTGGCCGCCAAGATCACCAGATTTAACGCCTCTAGACTTCTTTTTGTGGGGTTATTTGAAATCAAAGGTTTACGTCAACAAGCCAAAGACCATAGAAGAGCTGAAAACCAACATCCGTCAAGAAATAACCGCCATTCCCATCGAAATGTTGAAGAAAACCATGGAAAATGCTGCAAAACGGGCACAATATGTCGTAGAGGCCAATGGCAACCATTTACGAGATATCATATTCAAGAAATAATGTAAGCAAATCTACTTGAACCCAATTAAATGATATTCATGACGAACAGACAAAAAATTATGGGTTCTTTGATTTATTTAAAAATAAAATGGGCGCTTCGAATATTGGCAGCCCTGTATTGCTTTTTGTTTTTTTATTTTATTGCTCATCCTACCCTAAACGATTAAATTTCATTGCTTGTGGTGTTGACGAACAAAAACACGCCATGCTTAGATTGTCGAGAGAGAAAGTGTGTATTGCTTGTCGTTGTAGGCTTTCGTTTGCTGTTGAGCAAATCAAACTCTCAAGTGTTATTAGATGACAGTCAACTGTGAGCAATGCAATAAATCACAGTGTGTGTACGTTCAAATAGATGCACCGACGCAGGGCTTTAATAAAAGAGTGAAGAAAAGACAATCAAGAACTTAAACCAAAAACGTTTGCAGTACGGTGAAGCATGGAGGCGGATCCGTGATGGTATGAAGGTGTATAAGTGCAAATGGTGTGGGTGAGCTCCGTTTTATTAATGGTTCCTTGGATTTCTTTGTGTATCTGGACATTTTTAAGACGAATTTTCTTGCAAGCATGAATAAATTAGATTTATTTATTTATTTATGTATTATTCCAGTCTACTGATTTCTTACAATCTTACAGACTATACATATTTTACCTTAAAGCTAATTAAAAATAGTGAATAGAATTCATCTAAATTCATGTTCTGATACAATAAAATTTAAAATATGTGAAAGGCTGTTGCACAAGTGTATGCATCTTACTATTGGCTCATTATAAGCATAATTGGTCCTGTGTAGACTTTCATCGAACATACGAGTTCATCGCAAGTCCCTCGGTGCATCATAAATTTGGAAGAGGTTTGACAATTCCACACAATTAACTTTACCAGAAAAAATATTATAAACAAATATAAGATGACTTACCGATCGTCCATCTTTTAACGATTGCAAGCCAAGTAATTTGCGATGAACTTCATATGCTGGAAGACCATCAGGCCAATAAAGCTTTCTCAGCGCATATTTACTCATTTTCGGTTAGAATTTTCTACATAATATGGGTTCCATACAATAGAACAATATTCAATTATACTACGAACTAAGGAAACATATAATGATTTATTTGTTAAAGGATCCTTAAAAATTTGTGTTTGTCTTTTAATAAATCCCAGCATGGAATATGACTTCGATATAATATAATCATACTGATATTTAAAATTTAATTGAGTGTCAAAAATAACCCTCAAGTCTTTAAATTCTTTTTTCCGATTTGAAATGGCATTATTCAATATGTAGTTAAATAAGATACTATTTGTAGATTTAGTGTATGAAACTATGCAACATTTACTGATATTCAAGGTTAAATTGTTTGAAAGACACCATTTGTACATAACTGAAATGTCACTTTGAAGATTCATAGTTTAACATCATCTGCATACATTAAGCATCTAGCAAATCTCAAATGTTTAGGTAAATCATTAATAAAAATTAAAAATAAAAGAGGTCCGCAATGGCTACCTTGTGGAATGCCTGACGAAGCATCAATAGCAATATCGGAGATAGTTGAACCAAACTTAACAAAAAGCTTTCTATACTTTAAATAACTTTTAAAAAAACCAATTAAAGAATCCGACAGTCCGAACTTTTTTAGTTTATTTATTATGTGATCAACTTTATCAAATGCTTTGGAAAAATCAGTGTAGATAACATCTAACTGAGTACCGTCTTCTATTGCATTAATTCTATTTTTGGAAATAAACAATAAATTTGAGCATGTTGACCTACCAAGAAAAAACCCATGTTGAAATTCAGTAATGACTTATTGTACGTGCTCAAATATTTTAATTTTAAGTATTTGATCAAATAATTTGGCTATTGGGAATTGTTTCACAATTGCCCTGTAATTATTTACATCACAACGATTGCCAGATTTAAAAATCTGAATAATTAAACAAATTTTCCAAACGTCTAGAAAAATTCCTTTTCTAATGCAAAGGTTTAAAAGAGTAGTTAAAAAAGTAGCAATATTTACAGAACACAGTTTAAAAAACATTGGTGGGAGATCCCCTTGTTCAAATTTATAGCTTGACTTAAGAAGCGAAATTGCTAAAGCTACATCGTCACCAGAGACATTAATAACATCTAGAGAACCAATATTTAGGTCATCAATACTGAAATTGTTTTGAATATTTGAAGACGCATGATTTTCATAAACATTTTGAAAAAAATTTGAGAAAAGATAAGTTGATTCTAAAAGATTACAAGATATCAAACCATCAAATTCCATGCTGGTTGGATACCCACTTGTTTTTCTTTTAGTATTTAAATACTCCCAAAAATACCTTGGGTTGGAATTTAAACTATTTTCAAATTTCAGAACATAAGTTTTAAAAAGAAACTTATGAAGGCAATCAAATGCATTCCTTAATTGAAAGAAATGCAATTGATCTGCGACACAATTTGTGTATTTGAATTTTTTTGCAGCTTTATTTTTAAGATTTTTTAACGTTGCTGATCTAGAATTAAACCAAGGTGGTTTATTTCTTAGATGAGTACATCTTTTGTAAGGAACAAATTGAACCGCTGAACTCGATATTTTGGAAGAGATGAATTGATAAGCTTTAGACGGACACGCAAGAATATTTTATAATGACCAATCAACTGCGTTTAAAACTTCATTAATAGCTGCAAAGTTGCCTTTAGCATGATCTAATAGGTTAACTGAGTCATAAGGTGCGGGATCAAAATTATAGAAATCAAATTCAATAAATAAAGCTTTATGATATAGGCTGTTATTAGATATTGGCGCCATATTATTTCTACAAATTGCTTTAATATCATCACTGACAAAAATCAAGTCTAAAATTCTATTTAGGTCATTCTTAATGGAATTAATTTGGCGAAAACTATGTGCAAAAAAATAACTGACAACTAGGTGTTTAATGTCCGTCTGCATATTAAATGGTAAAAGATTGTTTTCATCCAAAAGTTAAGATAATTTTCCCAAATTAAAATCACCCATGACAAAAATATAATGATTTAGGTGTAGATTATCGGCTAAAGAATTGATGTTATCAATATGTTTTTGATATACCTCAATTAAGCTATTCGGTGGAATATAAGATACGAAAAAATATATGAAAGTTTGATTTAAAAAGCTTATTTGAACACTAATTTGTTCAATGGTGTTATCACTATGATGAAGTTTTAGTATATTGCTAGTATGCTTGTTCTCACTGCCAATAATAATCCTCCTCCTCTTTCACGGCCGGTAGAGACAGTGCAGCGATCTAGTCTATAGACATTATAAAAGCTATCACAAAACTCAGCAGATAATATTTCTGAATGCAGCCATGTTTCGGTGATGGCCACAATATCGTATTCATGTAGAAACATAGCAATTTGAAGCTGTGATGCTTTAGTGCGGATGCCACCCATATTTTGGTAATAAATTGAAAATCCAGAAACTTTCGATGGATTATGTTGCGCAGTGTAACTATAAGGCATAGGTGCTGAAGAGTACACCAGCGGCGGTGTTAATCGTTGTAGATTTGTTATAGGCGCAAAGCCGAGCATTTGATGAGATGAGAGCGAGTTTGAGATATTTCTATCAGATGTTAATGTTGTTGATGTAAAAGTTGATAATGTAGACGAAAGAGTTGATTCAACGATGCTGCTTGCAGGCAATACGAGAGGTGCTGAAGAAAACTCCTCCAGCTGTATAAAGCATTGCAAGTGTGATGTAGGCGCAGAGCATTGTAATTGTTGTGCAGAGAGCAGACGATCCGAAGAGATTTAATAGGGAAGTTAATCTTTATGCATAACAGTGATAATAAGCATTCATCTGGAGTTATTAAGGAGATGTTCTATCAGGTCTCATCGAACCTGGAACATCCTGCACAGTCTGCTGACTTCAACGCAATTGAGCATTTGTGTCACCTCAATTATGGATCACCTCAAGCGGCAGGTCAGGAAACGTAACATCTGTTTCCCAGCTCAAAGTTGCCGTAATGGAAGAATGAAAAAAAATTACCATAGAAGCAACCAAAAAGCTGGCGCTTTCTATGCCAATACGCTTGCGGGAAGAAATCAATGCAAAAGAAGGCCATACATCATATTAATAGCTTACGGTGCATAAAACATTGTAATAATTAAAAAATCATATGTAGACTTTTGCTGACTGCTCAAATTTTGTAAAACAAATTTTTAAGCTTTTTTGT
This sequence comes from Dichetophora obliterata, assembly GCA_963920525.1. NCBI lineage: Eukaryota > Metazoa > Arthropoda > Insecta > Diptera > Sciomyzidae > Dichetophora > Dichetophora obliterata. The sequence continues at coordinate 113,645,965 of OY986438.1, read as the reverse complement.
TTTATTAAAGGGAATAAATTTAAATTTATTTTTTGATTTATGATTTATTTTAAGTATACAGTTATGAATAAAAACAGTTTTGTTTATTTCATAGATAATTCTTTTTCACACAAAAAATTTATTGTGTGTATACTTTTGCGATTGAGTGTATAAGCCCTAATCGATTCAGCTCCATAGCTGTTTCTTCTCATAAAGAAAAAATATGATAAAGGTGATAGAGAACACCTATCTCTAAGATTTTTCGAAGCGATATGCCAACTTTATCAAAAAATAGGATCATATCATTGATAAAAACGGCATATCGTTAAAAATATCGAGATTGAAATAGATTGGGTACCAATGTATCCATGTAAATTTGTGTATTTACATATAGAGTCAAATGAGATATTTGTAACTGACTAAGATATATACTAAATAGAATTTTTAAACAGATCTTTTTAACAGATCACCGCTTAGATGATGAAAAATTCCAATTACACTTAGGGCCATTTTTTCAGTACGAGTTTAAACTTTAGTTAAATTAAACCTAGTTTAACTCACAAAAATTGGATGTTTAAACTCGGTTTGGGCAAAAAAGAAACACATTATATGCTAATTTATGTCAATTTAACTTAAGCAAATGCTAAAATATCTAGTTAAACCGAGTTTAAAAATCCAATTTTGGTGAGTTACCTAAGTTTAATTTGACTAAAGTTAAAGTTTACACTGAAAAGTTGGCCCTTAGATAACAAAATATTTAATTCATATAAAGTCTTATAGTAATAAATTCCAAACTGCAAAAGTGATGGTCAATCAGTTCAAAGAAAAAAAAATGTTGATGAACTTATTTATAGATTTTGTTTAATTGAACATAACAATATATATTAACAAAAAATTAATTTTGGAAAAAAACAACACATCATAAATAAAAAGAAACATTTCAAAATCGAAAATGTGTTTGTGAGTCGCGACTTCATATTTTAAAGCTAAAATATGTCGATGGACCGATTCTAAAGTATGCTAAATCGATTTGAAAATTAAATGCTTAAAGTACTTAGTCAGTTTGATTTCTGTTTTCACTAAAGCCGGTCGTGTCTTCTTTGAAAAAAAAAATCAAATAACAATTTCAAATTAAAAAATTAAAAATTTTGTTTGAAAATTCTGTGAAAATTTTTGAAAAATTTATAAAAAATATTGAGAGCTTGGACAGGATTCATAATGAATGAAGAGCAGTATGATATCCTTCTAGAAAGGAACAAGTCCTTGGAAAGTGAAAACTCTCTTTTAAAGCAACAGTTAAACAAAATTATTCAGCAAAACACTAAATTGTCTAATGATATCGCAATACTGACCACGCGTTTGGGTGATCTTATTGATAGTAATACAAATTCTAAAAAACGTAAACTAAAAAACACTAATACAAATAATGTTCCAAACCCAACTATTGATGAAGTTGCGTCTAGTAGTAATATCAATGTAAGCGCTCATGAAATTTCTGGTTATATCTGTCAAACAAAATGCCCTGATGAAGAAGACAGTGAGCTGATGAAGGAAAATGGCTTTGAAAATTCAGTTTGGCAAAATGTAGTTTCCAAGAAACAATATAAGCAAAGCAGAAAGCTTACAAAAAATATTTCTTCTGAAGTTGGAACAACGCCTATACAGTTAAATAAAATGAGCTCTGATGCTTGTTCTTCTTTAATCAAGACTCTTTTAACCAAGTTTCATGGAAAAGGATATTTCTTTCAACAAATAAAACATGGAAGTAACCCTAGAATTCTTACTGATAATGACCAAATTAAGACTTCTATCATGGATTTTCTTGACTCGCATGGATATGAATTCAACTCTTACAACAACAAGCTCGAAAAGAAAAAATCGTTTATACTGCGTGGATTTTGCTGCAACTCCGATGAGGAAAATATTAATGCAATTGTAATTGCTTTAACTTCTGCTGGAATTTCTGATTTCACTGTAACTCGATTTTTAACCGGATATCAACGCTGCAATCCTAATAGAACGCACAACATTTTATATCGTATTGTAGTTGATAATGCGACTCAAGATGAAACACTGATTAATATCAGAACAATTGGTTTTTTTGCTGTTAAAATCGAGAAAATGCGAGCAAGTAAGGTGGTTCAATGTCACAACTGCCAAAGATTTAATCACACAGCAGGTCAATGCCACTATAAATACAGATGTGTCCAATGTGTTGAAAATCATCAAGCGCAGCAGTGTCCTCGTAAGTTAAACGCAAATTTTCCTTTGGGTTGTGTAAACTGCTATGACTCCAATTTGGATCATGCCGGACATACATCCAACGATCTTAAAAATTGTTCATTTTTTAAAAACAAAATTTCACCATTAATTGAAAAAAATACAAATGTAACTGTTAAAAATAATTATACTTCTAATGAATTTTCTAATTTTAAGACTAAAGTTAATAATTTAAGTAGTACAAATGTTAATAAGAGTTATGCTTCAGTGGTCCGTAATTCTTCCCCTTCTGCTAGTGCTGATACAGCACAGTTGTTCGCAATGTTTTCTCAAATTGCTGAACCTCTTTCTAAAATATTTCAAATTTTTAATACCATCAAAAAATGAGTTTCAAAATTATTTCTCTCAACGTCAATTCTTTAATCAGATATGAAAGAAGATTTTTACTTAAGAATTTTTTGGCTAATTTTTCTGCTGACGTATATCTACAACAAGAAACTAAATTAGATGAACATTATTCTTTTCAATATGATGGTTACAATTTTTTTAAGGTAGATAATAGGATCGGTTCTGGAGGTGTAGCAATTCTAATCAGGAATCAGTTTAAAATTAGAAATTACAAAACTTTTAATAACGGTGGCATAGAAATAGTTTTTATTGATGTCCTTTTAGGAAATGATTGGATTACCATAGCATCAGTTTACGTGCACCCTGGTTATGTTGATTTTAACATTTTCTTACAAATTTTTCATCTTAATACACATTTCATTTTTGGCGGTGATTTTAACTCGAGGCATTCTACTTTCGGAGACATTTCTAACAATGTTCTTGGACAGCATCTTAAAAATATTGAAAACATTACAAATGTTATTATATTATCTCCAAAGTCTCCAACTTGTTTTCACTCTCCCTCTGGATCATTTATTAATAAATTTATTTTTAACAGCGAATTTCCGTTTTCTTTTTTAAATATTACTAATCTTCCTTCCTTTTCTGATCATAATGCTATACAAATTTTTATAAGTGGTAATTTCTCTACTAATTTTGTTTCTAATAACTTTTTTATTAAAAAATATAACTATACAAATCCAAATCGTTTTAATAAATTTATAGAAAATCATATTAATCAAATTAATATTCCTACCAATGATAATCTTTCGCATATAATATCTGAAGATATTTCAGAAAAATTTGGTAATATTCTTAAAAAAGCTATTGATAAATTTGTACCAACTGGCCTAACTATTATAAAAATGTTTTGGTAAACACTAATACCACTAGAAAAGCTTTTTCTACCGTTAAATTTTACACCGGCTACAAAAAAAGGTCAAAAGTTCCTAATTTAATTTTTGAAAATGATGATAAAAATTTTGAATTTATTGGAACTGAAAACATAGCCAATGCCTTTTCTAATCACTTTTCGATTAATCACAATTTGTCTACAAATTTAGATTCAGTTGAGTCTCATTCGTTCCAAAATTTTAATAACTATGTTTCAAATTCATTTTCTATTATTCATTTTGATGAAGCGATTACTCCCGACATTAAGGATGATCGCGAGCTTATGCTCATTAATGCAAATCTTCCCGATGAACAAAAAGATATTCTAACTTCAGTAACTGAAGTCTCTAATATTATTTAAAAAAAAACCAAACAAAAAGTCTACGGGTATTGATGGCACTCCATACTATCTAATAAAACATTTTTCGCCAAATATAATAATATTTTTGACTATTCTTTTTAACCATCTTATATCTTCATCTTATTTTCCTTCTTGTTGGAAATTAGCTCTTATTACTCCAATACCAAAACCAAAAAAGGATACATCTGTTCTAACAAACTGGAGACCTATTTCTAATTTAAACTGCATTTCAAAACTATTCGAGCGTATCTTAACGCAAAGAATGTTCCTACATATTGAAAAGCTTGATATATTTCCAAATCAGTTTGGTTTTCTTCCTGGTTTATCAACTGACCATGCTCTTGGCGAACTTCAAATGAACATTGATCGAGGACTGAACGTTGGTAAGGCGACATCTTTTATTTCTTTAGATCTGAAAGCAGCATTTGATACTGTATGGCATGATGGCCTAATTTACAAACTTGGTAAACTTGGTTTCCCAATATTTTTAATTAAACTCAATAAAAGTTTTTTGACAAATCGTTCTTTTGCAGTAAGATTGGGTAATCACTACTCTTGTATTGCAAATATGCCTTCTGGAACTCCTCAAGGCTCTGTTTGCTCTCCCATTTTATTTAATTTATATCTTTATGATTTACCACTCGACGCACATGTTCAAACAATTCAGTATGCTGACGATACATCTATTTTTTTTACTCATAATGATGCTGTAATTGCACAAAATAAAATTAATATTTACATTGCGAAATTAGTTTCATATTTTCAAAAATGGAAGTTAATATTAAATGAAAATAAGACGGAAATGATTCATTTTGTTGGTTCAGTTCAGGATACTACAAGTAAGCTGAGAAGAAATTGTAAAGACATGAAAATCTCAATTAACGGTCATTATATTGGATCTGAACATAATATAAGATTTCTTGGTTTATTTATGCACAGAAACAATAAATTTATTCACCACGTTAAAAGTATTGTTTTTAAAGCTAGAAAATCCAAATATGCCCTTAATCGACTTCTTCGTTCTAAATTTATTCAACCACATATCAAAGTAAACTTGTACAAATCTTATATCAGGCCAATTTTGACACACGCTTCAAGTATTTGGTGCAAAATTCCAAATTTATCATCTCACCAAATGGAAATTTTAAGACTTTTTGAACGAGGCATTCTTCGAAAAGCTGCAAATTTTTACAGAAATATTGGTTCTTTTAAATATAAAAACAATTATTTGCTTTATAACAAAGCAAAATGTCCTAGGATAGATAATTTTGTTGTTAAAAATAATATTAGTTTTTTTGAAAAATGTTTTAATAATAATAGTATTTCTAAATTTAATTCTTTACTTGATTTTGATTATTCTGGTAAATATTCTTGTCTTTCTGACATATTTCGTTCTTTTCGTAATGGAACACTATTTACGGACCACAAGCTTCTTTTATTCCATAAAGCCTATTCTAATAGCAATACTTTAGTATATAATGTAAACCAAATGTAATTTTTGTACATAGATATATATATATATGTATATAGCTAGTTATTACCCTACTTTCTTTAAATTAATTCTTTTTCTAATCAGTTAAGGTTTTTGTTATTTTTCCTTTTTTTTTTTAATGTTAATAACTTATTATCACTTAGTTTTATAATATTCAATCAGATTAAGTTTTTTGAAAAAAGCGCCTTAGGTGCTTACTAAACAATATAAATGGCAACGTAACATTTTATCATTTTGTTCAATAAATGATTAAGATTTAAAAAAAAAAAAAAAAAAAAAAAAGTACTTAGTGTTGGTGATACTTTTAATGTTGCTTGGAAGCGAGTTATAAAGTCGTATAGCTCTAACGAAAAGCAAACGGCTTGAGTTTTGACAGTTCTACTTCGAAATAGCAAGATTCATGATTTTTCTTGACCTACAAAACTTTAACTTTTCAAAAAGATAGCCTGGACAGCTTGAGTGGATGATCTTATGTAAGAAAATGCAATTTTTTGCTTCTAGATAACTGAGTAAGCTACGACCTAAGACGTAACGAGTAGAATTATTGAAAGCCATTTGCATTTTATTTCAAACTCTCTCGAGTCGAGTTTGCTGTAAACGACTTCTGCATAAGAGAATATTGCCAGAAGCAGCTGTAGAACAAGTTTTTTTTCTTGTTTGGACAGGTACGAATGCTGCAGTCATTCGGATGTTTCTAAGCGTATAGTAGATTTTACTCACGCTGGAGCTTACGTGATTTCACAGGAATAAGAAGAGTTTACTTTGAAATCTAAATTAGTGGCCTTACTTACAGAATTTAGCACAACGCTATTGAGGAAAATTGGGAGGACATAAAAATTATGATATAATGTTTTTGAGATCAGCATTACATAAGATTTAAGAGGATTCAGTTTAAGCATATTAGTTCTGGCCCAATTTGATACTATATTTTAATCTCCATTGATTGGGAGCTCCACGGTCACGTGCAGACAAATTCAACTATTTTTTTGGAGTTTATAGTTGTATAGTTATAAACAGCCAATTCTAAATTTACACACATTGGAAGTGAAGTTCTTTTGTCTAATTAAATAGATTGCATTCTGTTTCTTCATTGTACGTTCAAACTTTCTTGAAATTTTATTAAATGCAAGAGAAAAAAATAAGACATCTGCTGTCATGTGCCGAACGGGTCTAATCAACCAACGTTGCAAATCACTGTGTTCGATTACAAATTTTAGCGAAAGTAACTAACATAGGGAAAAGGTATTTGGAAGCCAAATGTATATTACTCATAAATAATGTTACCAACTATACTTACTTTGTAAGTATCATACTTATTTTCAGCTTCATATACTTACTAAAATTACATGCTTATAAGTATACTTACTTTTAAGATTTATACTTATTCATGCTTACTTTCAGCTCTGGTTGAACTTTTGCTTGCAAAAGCATAAAAATTTTGGAAATTGGAGTCAACAGCGTTAAGAATACAGACACTGGAATCAATTTTATTTGTAAAAAATAATATTGAATACAGCTGAATCGAATTTTACAAATTTTTAAAGACAAGACTTGACATATAAAGCAACATTTCCAGCCAAGACAAATACGATTCCAAGCAAAAATAAAACAAACCACTTAATGTAGCACGTCAATTCAGTGACAGTGAGGGCGAATAATGATAACTTTGCTTTGATTTCTGTATACTTTTTAGGCTGGGTCGATTTATTTGGAGGTAAAAAAAATTGCCTGGCCGATAGGGGCCATAGGGGTGCAATTTACCCTATCACGTCTTAAATTTTGTGAATTTTTCTTTAGGAATTTTTTTCCAAAAATTTTTGTATATAAACGTGCACAGATAGATCAATAATGATGCCACAAATGAAATTCTCGTACCGGATTCAACCTAAAACCGGTCTCACATTTATAGGTTTTTAAACAAAAATTGATCGTAAAAAATTCCTAAAGAAAAAAATTCACAAACTTCAAGGTTTTTGACCATTACGGCTGAACCACAAAAGCTAATCCACCTTATATTCACATGTGTTTGTGTGGTACTCCGAAATTGTTTTCTGTTTTTAGATCCCCTAGGTGGCGCTGTGGTCGATTTTTATCGGTTTCTAAATGGATTTTAAAAAAAATTATATTTATAAAAAAATTGTATTTATAAACCGATAAAAATCGAACACAGCGCCACCTAGGGGGATCTAAAAAACAAAAAACGATAAATTTTTGTATTAAAACGTAGCAATGAGAGACCGGTTTTAAATTGATTTTGGCATCAGTTTTGTTCTAGCTGTGCACGTTTATATACAAAAATTTTTGGAAAAAAAATTCCTAAAGAAAAAATCAACAAAACTGAAGATGGGATAGGGTAAAGTGCACGCGATAGAGGTGCACTTAATAACTTTTCATGCCCGATCCGAAAATCGCCCAGGCAACATAGGCTTGCAAATCGATCCAGCCTAATTCATTTGAATCTGATTTTTTATTTTACTTTTATTTCACTACTTTGAAAGTACGCATTACTTTTAACTTTTTTTATGCTTTTGTTTGTTTTCAAACTATTTTATATATATGAAATATACCCACCGAACCATATGCGAATGTTTGCGTAAAGTGATAGTTTTGAGTACGTTTTCGGAAAGAATTTTTTTTTGTAAATTTTTGTTTTTGATTTGTATGATCAATGTTCGTGCTAGAGAAGATTAAATTAGTGAAAATTTATTCGATAACAAAATGTTAATTATTAAAAAGTGCATTTCTATAGTTAGTTTTTTACTTCGTTTTCGAAAAAAAAGTTCGTTTTTGAGAGGCAATCCAGTCCGGCGAATGAGTTAAAGTTAAAAATTGTTAATGTATGAGTGCCGAAAAACAACTTTTCAATAGTTTTTTCAACTCGCTTCGGAATAAAAAAATAGAAAGTTGATGATTCTTTTATTAACTCACTTCTGAAGAAAAAAGGTTCGCTTTTGAGAGGCATTTTAGTCTGACGAAGGAGTCCAAAAAGGTTCATTTATGAGTGTCGAAAATAAATTTTTCTACCCGAAAAAGTTCATAAATGAATAAAAAAAATGTTTTGATTCACTGGGTATATGAACTGCAAACATATAAAATTAATTTTTTTTATTTTACCTTAATATAGAAAGGCCCTAACTCAAATTTTTCAAAATCGATTTTTTTTAAGATTTTTGCAAAAAAATTGTTACAGAAAAGAAATTGCTACAAAAAAATTGCTACAGCATTAAATTGGAAAGAGTATTTAATAAAAAACCCCACTTAAAAAAATTTTCAGCTGATAAATTTTAATTTTTATCAAGTTTTTTCCTTCTCCTGTAAAGTAAGAAAAAAATGAGTTAGGGCCTTTCTATATTAATGTAGCGATATGCTTCTTTCATTGCCCCAACCATTTTTTCATTCTCTAGATCCAATGCATTCCCCTTTTACTAAAAAAAAAAAGTTTATGAAACATTTACTAAACATTTACGATATGATCATCGTGGTAAATTAATTTATACATAACTTGCTTAAATTAATAAAATTAAAATGTTTTTCTTAGATAATATAAAATAATAAGTTTTTAATAAGTTTTAGTTTTTTGGTCACTTCCAATTTTCTGTGGAATGCCCCATTGACTCTTGCTCATAAATCTTCAGAGAGATCAATAGGTCTGGACATGTACAGTTGCAGGTCATCAGCATAAGAATGCATGGTAACATCATTATATTTATAATGTCAATCATATATGCCATTTATTAACATGGTAAACAGAATCGGGCTAGAACAGAGCCTTGCGCAACTCCACTGGTTGTAAGTTTATAAGATGCAAAGTTGTTTTTTACCCTGACTCTTTGAGACTTGCCATTCAAGTAGCTTACCATAAAACGAACCGATGCATTGGAAAAAAGCAGAGTTAGACATGAGCTTTTTACAGAGTAGAAAGTGATTCACAGTGTCAAAGGCCTTAGAAAAGTCTAACAGGCAGAGTAAGCTCAAATGACCCATGTCATATGACATTCTAATGTCATCTAAAATTTTGACCAAAGCAGAGGAACAGCTATATCCAGGACGAAATTCTGACTGTAGATTATGCATTAGACCGAAAGTGTTTAAGTGGTTGGCAATTTGTTTAAACAAGAGGTGCTCGCACACTTTGGATAACGATGTTAATAAGCTTATTGGTCGGAAATCGGATGGTACGCAGGCATTTGACTTTTTTGCTAAGGAACTTTTTTTTTTGGATTCGCCCAGAGGTATGAAATCTTCCAAAGATACGTTGACGACATATATAGACGTTTTAAAACAATAGTTTGTAATATTAACTAGTGTGCTCAGTACTAGTGTCCGACCGAATATTCGGTTTCGGTTTCGGTAACGGCCAGTTTCGGCCCTTTTTGTCAGTTTCGGCCAGTTTCGGTTATTCGGCCATATTGAGGCCGAAACTTTTGGTAAAAACTTCTTGCATCAGTCATTTAATTCAAATATAAAAATATTTACAACGCATTTTACAAAACAAAAATTTTTAATTCGTCTATAATTTGATTTTTTTCTCGTGTTAACGTAAGACATTTTTGTTAATTTTATGCGTTCGATCATTTTCGATTCTATCATCTCTATTGCATTTAATATTAAAGTTTTATGCTGTAAACAAAAAATTATAATTAAACTTCCGAACGAACTCTGTGTGTGTGGAATAAAGGAAACGAAAATGAAATATTTCTATTTTTATACTACTAAACCTTTAAAAGAAACAAAAATACTTCGTTTTGTAGTTCTATAAAAATGTACATTGTAGGTGCATACTAGGGATGTCAATCCCGGGATCCCGATCTTTTTTAAGACTCGAATATCCCGGGATTGTTCGATTCGAATCCCGGGATTGTTGAAAACAATTTTTTTAATATCTAACAAAATTTTTCAAACTACCATCACATATACCCCTTTTTCAACGATCAACGATCGAACGCGTTGAGGCGGAGTGGTGCTTATTCTCTGCAGGTCTTATATGCATTAAATTAAGGTCAAAGTTAGGGGATAAAACCATTAATGCTTTAATTTCATAAAGATCGTATTTTGATCAAAAGAAGGAATATTTTTACTGAGCTCTAAATAGAAAGGGTATTCTATTTATTTTTTTCTTAAATGTATTGAATGTTCTATATATAGCATTTAATTAAAAGGAGGTTTTAGGCCAAAGCGGTTAAAATTAAGGCATATTTTAGAAGATTTTTTCTAAAAAATTTTATTGCAAACACAAAAAATTTAACGTTAATTTTACATCATCACGCTGCTCGCCTGAAAATAAAATGCTTTCGAAGAAAGACTCTTGAATGCACATTTTTTACCAAAATGGAAAATTAAGAAAATTACGAATCGTGGAAAAAAGTGGAAACAATTGACATTATATTTGACCATATTGTTGCGTGTGAAACCTAGAAAAATTTTCCAAAGACGCTCATTTTGGTATAATATGTGTAGAATTACAATAGGAACAGATTAAAAAAAATTTTCATTGGTCGATTAGTTTGTTTTCAGTAGTGTAGCCAGTTTTGAAAAGGTATGTTTAAAAAAAAATCGTGCTTAAAGTTACTTTTCTTAGTTAAAATTACTCTGGCGCACCAGGTTTTAAGCGTTGTAGAATTTTAATAGCTATATAAAAGGCAAGCACGCTGCTCCGTGCCCAATATTTCTCAAACTGTTCAGCCTGAAGGTATGCACGTCTTAATACATAAAATGCAAGCATGCTGCTCCGCACACAGTATTTTTCAAACTGTAATTATTCTTCGACTTATACAGCACATACTGTTCTCAAAAATATTTAGACTGAAAGTATGCATAGAAAATATATTTGATACTTATCAGTGACAATATTAGGTTTTTACAATAGTACGTTTTTGATCTAACTACCTTTTGAACACTGCTTCAATACGTAAAGTCTTATTTAAAGTAGTACATTTGATTTCAAAAATCAATTGAATAAAAAATCAAGCTTTAAAGAGAAAAAAAGTGCTTTCGGCAAATGGCTCCAAAAAGAAAGTGTGCGTAGGACCTGTCATAGGACAGGCTTTTATACTAGTCTGTATTATAGCGAAATTTATTTATTGAAGGATAATTGAACATTAATCAATCTAAAAAAATTAAATTTTAAAAAAATTGTTGTTTAAATACAGATTTAAAATAGTTTTATGTAGGCAGTTACTGCTAAAGCTTAAGAACAAAAATTGTTAGGCATTTAATTCTACACGCGAAATTTTGGTGTAGACTCAACACTAACACATACTTACCATAACGTTTTTGTTGAATGTGTTAGTTGAACATTATTGTTGAATGTCAAATTTCCACGCTATTTAAATGTACGGCCATACAAAAGGCAGCGCAATTTTGACATTTTAACTCTCCAATCATGGTTGTGAACTTGGCTGCAATGAACAATTTTTTCGGTTCTACAGCGTACTAACCAACGAAAAAAAATTTCGCTACCTTTTTGCTGTCAAAAAAGCGATGCATTTCTTACGGAAAATTTCTGTCGCTTGCACAGCATACTAAGCTTAAACGAGAAATATGTATTTGTGCATGTATTACAAAAACTATCTTATAAATTACTGAAGATAAATGATTGGTCAAATTTTATGTTTTTTTTTTTTTTTTGAATTGGTACAAATTGTGCTTCTTTGTTATATTAATTTGATACAGAGTATGTACTGTAATAGATTAGAAGTGAATGTGTTGTACTTTTTGGCAAAAAAAAAATATAACGAAATAAAAACTTCTTGAATTTCAGGACGATCCCGGGATCCCGGATTATATTTTCAGATCCCGAAAATACCGGGATCGAAAAAACTCAAAAAATTGCCATCCCTAGTGCATACTATTTTGAGTGCGTACTAAAGATATAAAGTATGCAATGGTTTTGTAATAAAAAATAAAATAAAAAATTATCACATTTATTACTATAGTAAATTTCAATTAATTACTATAAACATCCTTGATTTTAAAGACAATAAAAGATATTGCGATAAAATCTAGTGATGTTAGTGCTAGTGATGTTTTTCTTTTCATATTGAAAATGTTGTTGTTATTGTTTCTTTGGAAACGATTCGTTAGAACAATTATTGGTTCTAACCTGATCTAAAGCTCAATGACCGATTTTAAACTATCAAACAACTTGAATTTTTATTTAAAATCAAGAATAATTGAAACTGTCAAACACTTAGAATTTGTTTTTAAATCACAGAAAATCAACAATATAAATAACATAGAAGGTCACTTAGAAGACTTTCAATTGTAATTATTATAAAATTTAATACTCAAATAATACTTTTTGTATATTAAATTTTTTTCTTATGTGTATGAAAGTACTTTTGTTTCCTTTTAATAAAAAAAAATTATTTGTAAAAACTTAAATTTTCATATTAATAACCAGTTTCGGTTTCGGTTTCAATTTCGGCCGAATATAATAAAATGTCCGAATATTCGGTTTCTGTTTCGGCCAAAATTCCGGTTTCGGTCGGACACTACTCAGTACATATGGTAAAATACATTTATTTAACTTCATGGAGATACCATCAACTCCAGTAGCATTAGGTTTAATCTTATTTATGCAACGTGCTACGTCCACTTCACTCACTGCATTAAATTGTAACTCAAGCATGTGAGGAGTCGTACATACAAGTTCATCAGCATACTCAGATATTCATACTCAGATTAGGGGGTCGTGGAAGAAGATGTAGAATTACACGTGGAAGTTGGAATCAATTTGATACAATTCGGTTTCTTTGTTACATAGCTTGAGTGTTCCAGAGCTGTTTTTTTAATGATAAAGTAAAATCTAGTTTTGACTAAAAACATATTTTTAAAGAACTCTATAGAATTGGTGGCTTCATTTCAAGCTTGTCTATACTCGTCCTAGTTTAATGAATTTGGATTGCGTTTCCACTACCAAGGACAATTTGTATTGGTAATGCGACGTGTGCGCAAGGAACCATGCATGACAAACAGATTGCTTATATTGTTAAAGAAAAAGTTTAGCTTTTCATCGACTGAAGAAAAAACCAACAGTCCGACCAGTTTATTTGAGATAAGCTGTTTAATAATGATGAGTAATCAATCAACCTGTAGTCGCAGTACTCAAAAGCGGTTTCAGAAGCAGTCTTTGATAGGTCAGAGATGAACGTGATAAATACAAAGTCATAATCGGATACGAATGAGCTTTGGTCAAAGAGCGTTACAAGTAAGACATCAGATACAACAAAAATATCTAGTAAGCTAGGACAGGCCTTTCCTAGTTAGATTTATTTAATATTTCTACAGCATTTAACAGTAGAAAACAGAAATCATTAATAAATTTAAATTTATTAAAGACTAGAAGGCCACTGTTGCCTAAAACGGCTTCGCTTTTAGGACGTTTTTGTTTATAAATCTCAAGACAATACTCATCATAGAAATAAAAATGTCTTATATTCTTTGGTTATGTTTTGGAGCGCCTCTCTGCATTTATATGTATCTCACCTTTCGTCTTGCTCGAGGCCAGTGTTGCCAGGTTAGGGGATTTCCTCCTAGATTTAGGGGTTTTTAACTGTGTTAAAGGATTTTAGGGGATAATGAATCTTTAGGGGTTTTTAGGGAGATTTAATGTTTTTTATGGGTTTTTTAGAGGTAATTTAAAACCTGACCATAAAGCTGACCATAGCTGGAAATAAAGTTTTCTTACTTTTCATTAAAATTATGCTAAAAATTTAAGAAAAGAAGATATTTGGCTTCTTAGGTATTTCAGCAACACTTTAAAAAAACAGCTGAATTGGCAGCACTTCAAATTAATTACCAATCATTTCCCACTTCACTTCAAACTTGCTTCGCGCTTTACTTGCTTGATTAATTCTGTGTAAAAACTAAAAACAAAGTAAGTCGGCCATTGTAGTCTAGTGAAGAGTGTACTAGACTTATAACTTGGTTGATTGATTGATTGATTTTATTTGCCAACATTTTACATTACATTACATTAACATTTAAATTACATTTCATTGAAAAGAACATTGGTTAATGATGTCTACATTCTAAAGCTCCGAAGAGCTAGAGGCGAATGCAGATTGCTTAAGACTATTAATACTAATATTAGGTACATGGGGTCATAACACACAATTAAGAAATAATAAAAATAAATGTATAAAAATAGGAAAACATAAAAATATGAAAACATAAATATGTTAATAAAGAATACAAAGAACATTATGTAATAATATTAAGAAGCGAATAAATTTGATTGCAATTAAGTTGAAAAAGCCACGATTTCACAGTAGTAAGAAACACATGTTTATTACGAATACAACGTAAGCTACCCGGCAAGCTATTATATAATCTAGGAGCAGCTGAGGTGTAGAAATGCAGAAAGTGATGCAGATTGTATGGAGGTACCAAGGCAATATTGCAGTTATTGATTCTTAAGTTATAATATGTCGAGTTCCTGCTTAATAAGTGACCACAATTTTTGAAAAAAGTTTTAAGTACTTTGTAGAAATATAGATGTTTGAGGGATGAATAGAGGCTGGCAGTAGTACGATTTTTGTTACAGATGAGTCGAATATTGTGTTTTTGTGAAAAAAGCAATGGATCGATTTTATTTTTATGTGTGCCACCCCAGCAAGCTAAACCATACTGCAATTTTGAGTCAAGAAGTCCGTAATAAATGCAAGTTAGTAATTTTTTAGAACAAAAGGGCTTCAACAGGTATATCTGCCTAGTGACAGCCAGCGAATAGCGTTTGAGCGCACTTCATTGCTCATGTATGCTCATCCCAATTTAGTCCCAAATCCACTATTAGACCCAAATATTTAAATTCTTTGCACATTCTACATTAAAACATTTTGATGAGCATGGTAAGTGGTCGTTATAGGTATTGCAATGAGTCGATGCAGAACATATATCTCTACTCAACATGATTCTGGTAAAGTGCTTCTCAAAATGAATATCTGTTCCAGCAATACTAAAAAACATAATTATGGTTTTATCACTCATAACTAACTTATGCGCGGAAAACCAATGGTTTAGGATACTTAAATCGTGATTGATGTTAGCTGTTAAATCTAGCATTGAATCGACTGCAAATGTACATGCCATGTCATCTGCAAATGCGACCGTTTTACTTATAAACTTTTGAGAGAATAGAGATTCAATATATATCAAGAAAAGGACGGGATCCAAAATTGACCCTTGTGGAACACCTGAATTAACTACAACAAAAGAACTATAATCTTTATTGATTTGTACCCTCTGTTTTCTATTCATCAAGTAAGAAGTAAACCATTTATGTACAGAGCCCCTTAATCCGCACTTAAACAATTTGTCTAACAGCATTTTGTGGTCTACTGTGTCAAACGCTTTGGTAATGTCCACAAAGATAGCAGCAGATAGTTTTTTATTGTTTATGCTTTGATATATATTTGTGCAGAATGATAATAAGGCATCTTCTGTTGACAACACTGCTCGAAAACCAAATTGTCATTCACTGAAAAAAATTAGTTTTATTTTAAAAAGCTATTATCCTTGTCTTTATAGTTTTTTTCATAAATTTTAGAGAACACTGGTAGAATAGATATTGGTCTATAGTTATTAAGTTCTTTTTTGGCACCCTTTTTAAATAGGGGAATAACTTCAGCTTTCTTAAGATTGTCTGGAAAGGTTCCAACTTCAATACTCACATTCACCAAGTGGCACATTGTATCGACAATATTATGCGCAATCTTCTTTATAAAAATGTTAGAGTAACCTTGTTCTGTGTTAGCTTTTGTATTTTTTAAGGACATAATAGTTTTGTGTACTAGGCGAACTTATAGGAATGACATTGTTAACAATATTCACAAAAAAGTTGTTAAAAGCATTGGCTATAGCTGATGGATTCGTAAGAGCCTCATTATTTTCAATTATAGTGGGAATATTATCTTTTTTAACTGTTTTGTTTAGCAGATTATTCACAAGTTTCCACTCCTTCTTAACATCACCTTTTATTTGATTAAATTCATTGATATAGTAATTATCTTTACAAACAGCCGTATCTTTTAAAATTTCTTTGCACATTTTTTGTATAGTGTCTTGAGGACCTCGTTGGAAGGATGTTTTATCGTTTTCTTATAAAGTTTATTTTTTTATGAATTTTCCTAATTAACTCTGATGTCAGCCAAGGTTTTAATTTTTTGGATTTGGAACTAGTTTTTTTTAAAGTTGTAGAGCACATGTTCACATGGTTAGATAACTTCCCTACAAAAATGTCGTACGCTTTGGATGGATCAAGTTCGTTATGCACTTCATCCCAAAACTCGAATCTAAGGCGTTCATTCAGTGCAATATAATTAATTTTGGTGTATAACTCAGTCGATGTTTCAGACTCTGTATAAATAATAACATTTTCAAAACACAAACGTTAAACAATGATCAGAGATTTCAAGATTATGCACAGAACTACTAATAGACAGCCCTCTAGAGCGTACAGACATATGATCTATACATGTTTGAGAAGTGTTGTTTATACGGGTTGGTTGGTTAATACATGATTCTAAGCCGTAAGATGATAGTAAAATGATATATTAATCAACCATATTAGAGTCTTGCAGAAGATTAAGATTAATGTCGCCTAATACAACTAAATTTTCTGCATTATCATTAGCTAATATTTCGTCCAAATTATTCAAAAATACATCATTCATTACACTAGTATGGAATCTATATATGCATATAAAGGTATACTTTTGGTCATTTATTACACATTTTACTTGCACCACATCAGAACTAGTAAATTTAAATGAAAGAAATTCGCAATATAGTTCGTTCTTAGCAAACACTGTAACACCACCTGCATATTCATATTTACATATGAAACTATAAAAAAAACTATAACCCGGAATGTTGAAGAGAGGCGCTTCTTCATCGTATATCGAAGTTTCCGTTAAAAATATATCAGGCTTTATTTTAAAAGAGTTTAAATGAATAAGAAATGTATCGAAATTTTTACGCATACCTCTTATATTTTGTTGGATGATAAAAAAACTTGAGTTGTTTGGATTGTCTACAATTGAATTAAAATTGACATTTTTACAGTTTGCAAGAGGAATATCGTATAAATTAGTTTGAGAATTCTCATTATAGTTATTCATTTATAAAAAGATATAAGCAAAGAGATACATTAGAGGTCTCAGATACATTAGAGGATACTCAGAGGTCCCTGGTTCGAATCCGGGTTCAAGCATGGTTCTTTTCATTTTCTTTGTTCTTTACTACATTTAAGAATTATTGAAACAAAAAAACCACAGCTTAATTGTGGAAAATGTTGGATTAAAAGACAGGAGCTACCATTGGCGTCGGAACAGGGGGGGGAAGGGGGGCAGTTACCCCCCACTTTTTTACCTAGATAAACAATTTAAAAGGAAAACTTCAAAAGTTATTCAAAATATCAGTTTTTTTACAACGATAATATTTTTGTATTATATATTTTCCTCTTCTTTCTCTCTTCTTCATAAGCATGCTTGCGGATAACCAATTTCTTTCTCTGTGTTTGCAAAAAGATAGAACAAAATGTAGAGTTTCTACTGCAAACCCACCACTTCAGTTTAAAAGCACCCTGAAGTATGTAGCTTAATGCTTGTTAATTTTGCAACTCTGGTAAAAAAAAATTTGACATGTTCTTAGGAGCTTTCCATATTGGACGACATGTTGTACGATAAGTTAGATGGAAAACTAATGGGACTATTTGATTGAGCGTTCGAACGATCCAACTTGTAAAGCAACATCATTAATTGCAAGCTCTCAAGCAGAACACATCCGGCTAATAGCTAAGCAACTTTTAGATGCCCTAACAATTGAGCAGTAATTTTACATAATTGTACAATATTGTGCAATCGGCAGAAAAAAACCAAAAATTTCGACTATCGTTTTAGCTTACGCATGGTACTACATGTTGTATAATCTGCCATGTTGGTCCAATGTTTTGGACCACGCCCCTACTGTGAATTAGCTGATGAAAATCCACCTCGACGCTTTGAAGAAACATCAAATCCGGTTCCTTCAGTACAGTTGCCATTATATGATCGGCTACGAAAAGATTATTTCGAAATATTAGATCTTCCCTCAAATGAGATAACGGCTAGATTCGATAAAAAACAGGTTGATATTTTACTTTTTTTTTTTATTTTTGCAAGTTTACACCAGCTTCACTCAACCGACACACTTTGATTTAACATTCGGTGAGTCGGTTGAGTGAAGCTAGTGTAAACTGGCACTTTGTAAATCATATTGTACATTTAAACAGATCTTGACACTCTGGAATCGTTGGAAAATATTGTAATCGAAGCCTTCAACGGAAAAGTTTCCTTCTGAACAAAATCTAAAAACAAAACTAGATCTTTATGCAGATGACTTTTTTGCAGATGAAATTGCTGAAGCAATTGCCTGGCCAAACACCTTGAAATTGTAGTGGTATTGTATCCCAATTTGCGAAAAATTCGGATACTGTAAAAAAACTATTAAATGAAGTTGAAAAACTTATTGCTTTGCTTTTGACTGTGCCTGCATCAGCAGCTTCATCTGAGCGTTCTTTTAGTGCACTAAGACGACTTAAAACGTATCTTCGAGCAACTATGACACAGAAACGACTCACTCATGCGGCACTTATACACATTCACAAAGATAAAACCGAAGAATTGAATTCGATGGAGGTGGTGAAAGAGTTTGTTTCTCGCAAGGACAGAAAGAAACATTTTGGAAGAATTTAAATTGATATAACTTTTTGTACCTTATTCCATTTAAACCATGTAAAGATATACCTAGTCTTGCTTTATAAAAGCAACCATTATTTTTTATATTTTCATATTACCATATGAAATATCCTTTAAAGAATGATCTCTAATATTAAAATTGGAATAACTTTTAAAAATAATGAAATTTTAATATTTTTTATATATTTTTATTTATTTTTTATTTTAAACTAAAATAAAAAATTTGTTTATTCACATTCATGTTTCTTTGAAGAAATTTCGGTGAACTTTTTTTTGCACCACCATTTGTACTGCCCCCCCAGATGAAATTAGCTTCCGACGCGCTTGGGAGCTACTGAGGGCTGTAAATGCTTGTCGAGGTATTAAATTAAAATTGTCTTTCAAGTTTGTTCCGCCTAATCGATAATTCACGTATGGTAAGGTCAAAGACCAAACGTTGTTTATATGTGGCGCAAGCCTTGGTTCTTTAATCTTTTAGAAAAAAGTATGGGAAAACTATAGACAGAAAAAATATATCAAAAAGTGGGAGACGGAGCCTCCTTTCAAAAGTAAGACTTAATTTTAAGTTTAATTTTATATTGGACAATTGAGAACTATGAAGCAACTTTCTTCCCTTGTTATAGACGTCAAACAGCTCAGCCTTTTAAATACATAGGCTTGCACTCCAGTTGCACTACTTTTCAGTTACCCCGTATGAAATTTTTGTATGTTTTTAGAGTTGTTTTATGTTTAGGGAAATTTTAGGTGGATTTGAAATCCAATCTAGGGGTAATGGTGAAAGACCTGGCAAACACTGCTCGAGGCTCATCTGTTTTTTTTTTGTTGCGCTGTGCTAGCTGGGTATGAACCAAAAAGGGAGCAACACTGACTTTATTGAAACGCTTGCAGCACAACCTCGTGAAAAGAAAACAAGTAAGCAATGCACAGTTGCTGGGATGATTTCTTAAAAAATTTTACACTTTGATTATATATACTTATTACTTATAAAAATTTCGAAAGAAAAATACCTCTCAATAATGCTGTAGCACAAATATGATATCTTAAAAAATTTTTCATAAAAACTGGCCTAATAGTTTTGAATTAAAGTGGTAACATAAAATTTGCACTTCAATTGTATATAAAAGTATAGTTAGAGATAAATATTACAAAATATTTTATTCCGACATTTTCGTACATGCGCAAATTTTGAAAAGAGAAATTCTATTTTGATGTGACCCCTTCCAGTGTCAGTCATCAGATTGTTTTAGCAAAAAATAAACGTAATTTTTTATTTCTAGATTCCGGGTGAGCTTTTCGGGGCTGGAGTGCATACGATCTACTATGAAGCTACAAACGAGGAGGGTCTAACATCACGCTGTGAGTTCCAGATTGTAGTTAAAGGTATAGAATTTTTTAAGAAAATATTAAAGAAAATCATAAAATGTTTTCCATTGCAGCTGCTGGAGTGTCTCAAGTCCCATCAACGCCTATGATAGATTACGGCTACTCGCAGAGTGCACAGATGCAACCAAAAGTGATGCCTCATATGAACTATGCCACGACGCATGCCACACAGGTGGCAAGCGCACAGCTCCTAGCCGGTCACGAATCATTTATCATATGCCCTGGCCAAGCACCAGTCAAAGTAACTCAGACGCAGTCTGTAAGTCATCAGCGCTGGCCCGAGTGGCTGATACGCATACGTTATCGCTTGCAGCATAGCTTCTAATAGCGTAACGCAGCAGTTGCATTAAAGATAAATTGACAAGCTTAAGATGTCGCTACTAGCTAGAACTTAATTAACTTTATTTAATTGCAGCAACGCATTCCGCTTTAATAAGTACTGAGTTCTTGTATTTTATCAACTGAGCACTTTTTTACACGCATGCATGCATTTCAAACAACTTCTTGAAATTAATTTGAATTGAATCTTGTATCACTAATTTTAGGTGAACTTGCCAGTTGGATGCATACTCAAGAATGTTCGCATCCATCCAATACGTCAACGCATGCAGCACCACCGACGTTTATTCAACTCACTTTGGTCACCATACTCAAGTTTTTAACAAGAAGTCAAGGTAGTTTTTAGTAACAGTTCAAAAAATGAATGCGATCCACTGAATAGTTTTATGGAGATTTATGGATATTATTTCAATTATTTAATGGAAACATTTTTACTAACTTTTTAATAAAGATACATAAATGATAATACCAAAAAGTTTTTATTTCACAGACATAAATATATTCTTTAATGTTCTTGTCTCATTGGAAATTTCTAACTTTCAACTCTTTTTTTATTGAGGTCTCTATTTGAATGAATTTTAATACATTATCATTTTTGGCTAAGCTTATAGCTTAATGATACAAAATGCTTTGTTATCCATACAAAGGAATATAAAAAAAATTATGTAGCTATATGTAAAAATATCTTCACCTTTTTTTATAGGGGTCATTACCTGAGCGTTGGTTCTAGCTAAAAAATGATATTAAATATTAGATTTTGTTTTTTTTTAAGCCCTCTATAACTAGAGTGTAAAAATTTTTACCCTGTGCGAAGTATTAGGCCCGAATTAGAGATGTTGTAAAATTACCTTCAACATACAGAAATATGATTTTTTTAAAGAAGATTCCACAGTTGAAATAATTTTTTATAAAATAATTTTCTGCATTGATCTGCAGCGCCTTATTATTGCGCGCTGTTGTTAAAACTTTAATAGCATTTTTCTCAAAACAACATTTTTTGATCGGCCCGAGCGAGTTTCCAAAAATTCTATTTATTATTATTATTATTCATCAAACAGAGATTTATTCTCTTAATGACTACTTAAAAATTGAAAATACAGTATATTATAACAATTTGATACAGGTTACGTTAAGTTACTGGAATTATTACTTACACTATTAAAATATAAAAGCAGAAAATTCTTAAAGACACTCCTACTTAAACCTAGATTAAAGTCTATATCTCGACATACTGAATTTGCCAGTCTTAAGCAACGAGTGATTGGTTCGTTCATATTGTAGTTTACTCTATGAAATGGCTCATGAAATAATCTTTGATATCTCAGATCACGTGAAGGTACGTGAAAGCTTACTTGAAAAAGCAAAGTGGAACAGTTTATTTCAAAGCATATTAAATCCCGTACTAACATAATGGCAAAATATTTACTGCGATTTTCTAAGGATAGAATACCAAGAAGAAGCCTTCTCACATAATATTCTGGCATTTCGATATTCCAATTTAAGCGACTGATTGCAATTCTCGTAAAGCGTCGCTGAATTCTTTCGATTCTATTAGAAGCGCATCTATAGAAAGGGTCCCAGATTATGCAGCAGTATTCTAAGATAGATCTTACAAATGCAAAATATAACGATTTTAAAGGAAATGGATCACAAAGGTCTTTAGTGTTTCTGTTTATAAAACCTAACATAGCATTAGCTTTTGCTACAATATAGTCTATATGCTTTGAGAACCTTAGTTTATTATCAAGTACAACTCCAAGATCTTTCTTTTCAGTTATTCTAGACAATGTCATAATTCCGAGTTTATATGTGTAAACTACGGGCGATAAAATTCGATTGAAAGTCAAACTTTGGCATTTAGATATATTCAGCGGCAATAAATTGTCGCTGCACCAAACAGATAATTGGAGCAAATCTCTTTCAAGATTCAAACAATCGTTAGTGTTTTTTATAATAGAAAAAATCTTTATGTCATCAGCATACATTAAACACTGAGAAAATTTTATTTTTTTAGGAATGTCATTTACGAATAAAAGAAACAGAAGTGGCCCCAAGTGACTGCCCTGCGGAACTCCTGAAGAAACCGATATAGCGTCTGACAGTATATTGTTAATACGAACAAATTGTGTCCGTCCTGTAAGGTATGACTCGAACCATTATAAAAATTTTTTGTTTGCACTGTTTCAGATGTTAATAACATCTAAAAAATTGAAACGATTGTATTTTATTTTCTTACTAGCCGATATACCCAGTGTTACTCGAGAAGTTATATATATATAAATTTTAATACACTCTTTTCGTTTTTCACTGAACATAAAAAGTGCATATGCAGTCATAAGCATTTTTCAATAATATTCTTTCATAGCCCTTTTTTCATAACCCTCAAGAAAATGTTCATAATATATGTAAATTTCTTCATAGATTTTTTATTAGGTGTTTTCACTCCATGAAACCGTACATAAGTGCTAAGAAACACTTTTCATAGAATGCATGAAAACTTTTATAAAGAAATCTTATGAAATTTCATAAATTCTATGAAACAGTCATTAACTCTATGAAACAATCATAGTTTTGAGTCATATATGTGAAGATAGCCCAAAATCTTCAGCCCAAGTTTTTCCGAATTTTAGCAAAAATGTATATTTATTTGATAAATTTGCCACCTCTTTTCCAAATTGCTATCAATCGTCCTTGATATATACAGCTCAAACTGAAAAGCTGTACTTGTACCTTTACTTAGTTAAGGTTCAAAATTTTTTTTTCTAAAAACGAAAAAGTTATGGAAAATTAAAAGGTTCGATCCTGTATTTTAAGGCAGATGTGCCAAATCGAAAGGCACTATGCCCAAGTCCCGTTCTATCATCCTTGGTACCTATATTTGGGCTGAAGTGCAAAAAATCGTGATATTTTTTGAAAGTAAGAATTCCACACCCAAAAACTTGCCCGAAAACAAAAAGTTCCGCCCTCGATTTGAGACATATGATAGTTAAATCAAACTGAATGTATTAGTCCTTAATCCCAAAATTGCTATCTATCGTCCTTCATACCGTAAAATGGCCTTGAAGTAAAATACTTAGTTCAGAAAAAAAAAATTATTTTTATATCGAAACAAAATATAGAAGCCAAAATGGTTCCACTCTACATTTTTGTTCAAAAATGTACTTTTATGTGTTTAATCGAAATCGTAATTTTTTTATGAAAGTAAGAATTCCATACCCCAAAACTTGCCCCAAACAAAAAGTTCCATCCTGGATTTGAGATATATGACAGCTGATAGCAAACTGAATATATTAGTCTTTAATCCCAAAATTGCTGTCTATCGTCCTTCATACCGCAAAATGGTATTGAAATAAAATAATCAGTTCAGAAAAGAAAAAAAAATATTTTTAAACGAAAAGAATATAAAAGGTAAAAAGGTTCCTTTCTACATTTTTGTTAAAAAAGTATTTTTATGTGTTTAATCGAACGGCACTACGCTCAAGTCCCGCTCTATCGTCCTTGGTACCTAAATTTGGGCTGAAGTGCAAAAAATTGTGATTTTTTTACAAAAGTAAGAATTCCACACACCAAAACTTGGCCCAAACTAAAAGGTTCTATCTTGAATTTTTGATATGTGATAGCAGATAGCAAACTCATTATATTAGTCCTTAATCCCAAAATTGCTATCTATTGTCATTCATACCGTAAAATGGTATTGAAATAAGATAATAACTTCAGAAGAAAAAATTTATTTTTGAAGCGAATAAAACTATAAAAGCCAACCCGAGAAACAATTTCATATTTTGTGTCAATAAAGTATCTGATATATGTCCGGTGCCCGTGTAGGTAAATGTCCGACCTCTGCACCGAAAGAAGTGCTAGTTCTGGAAAACCTTGGGCAGGCACAATATACGAACGAAGACCGATTCGGGCGAACGAAGTCGCACGTTTTAAAGCAATTAATTGACATAATACAGACTTACTACGGTACTATTTCAGGTGACTTTCGAGGTACTTGTTGGGTATGTTTCGGGTACATTAAAGCTTAGACTGGGGCCAGTTTCGATACATATCAAGTACTTTGACACGATATTTGAATTTTGTTCTTGGGTCCTGTTTGCAAGAACTTCGCAGTTTTTCGTTACTACTCGTAACTTTTAAAAATAAAATTGAGTCCAATGCTCTGTACTTTTGAGCCTGAGTATTTTGGTACGGACACAAATTGTTTCTCGGCCAAGAAGGTTGCACTATACATTGTGGTTCAAAATGTATTTTTATGTGTTTAAACCAACTTAACTATGATCAATGAATAAAGAATAACAAATCTAAACTCAACTAAAATGAATAAAGAATAACAAATGAATAATGAATAAAAAATTAACAATGAATAAAACATGAATAGTTAATAAAAAAGTAATAATGAATAACAAAAGAATAACGAATAAAAATTAATAACGAATAAAAAATGAATAATGAATAAAAAAGAATAATTGAAAATTCCGAAATTATTTGTGAATTGCATTCTTTCTGAATAGCATTCAAATGAATAAAAAAATTAATTCATTATTCCTAATAACGAAAATGAGTAATTGAAATGAATAATAAATCATGTTTGTAAAAATGAATATGAATTAAAAATTTTATTTATAAAGCAATTTTGCATTCATTGAATGGATCGTTATGAAGTTATTCAGTTGATATTAAAATTCTGAATATGAATGCCGATTTTACAGCTCTGGCATTTACTAACAAAAAAAAAAAAAAAAAAATCATTCTTTCTTAGCTGGGGTTTGAACCACGGTTTTTTAGTTTATGGCCTAAATGC
The DNA here is from genome assembly GCA_963920525.1 of Dichetophora obliterata. NCBI lineage: Eukaryota > Metazoa > Arthropoda > Insecta > Diptera > Sciomyzidae > Dichetophora > Dichetophora obliterata. Next base: position 113,620,367 of record OY986438.1, on the reverse strand, counting down.
TTTCCCAAAAGTTGGCTTTTAAAAATTATTTTTCTGTCATAAAGATGATCCAATTTGGGAAATTTTTAAATATTTTGTTAACTTAACAAAATTGCTAACAATCTTGCAGCATATAAATCTGAGAAAATTGCAGCGATCTAAGCGAGAAAATAGCTTGTGATTCAAAAGCGAAAAAAAATTAGGAGATTCCGATTAAATTAGGCTAATTTTAAATCATGCACTAAGTTTTAAAAAAATCTGATTGTAAATTCTTTTTAAGAAAACGCTTTTACATTAGAATAGCGTATGGTCAAAAGTTTTTTTATGACTAAAATTGAAATAGGAAACTCGATTTGAAACATTTATTTTATACTTATTCAAATTTACGTTTTTTTAAAGGCGCGCACCCATTCTGAAAATTTTCTGGATTTTTTCACTTCGCGTGTTTATATTACATCCAGGATTCAGAATCAAGCCTTGCAGGGAGGTTCTGGAATATGTAACGAAAGTTATTGGAGCCCAAAACCCATCTATGCTTGTACCTCTTTATATATTTATTCATACGTTTTGAATTAAAAAAAAAAATTAATTTTTTAAATAATTCATATAATAGGTATGTTTCCAAACTCGATTTTGTTAACTTACATGCTGCTAGAACTGATGCATGTTGAAAAAAGAAATAAGTCAGTTGATGTCCATGCGGGGAACATTTCAAGAATAGCGACAACTCTAATTATTTATTTTTGCGGATGTTATGGATTTTTTACCTCCTAAATCAAAATTTGATAAATTTCAGGCCGCTCGAAAATCGTTTATGAGTTATAAGGCTTCCAAAATTGGAAAAAGTGGTTTGAAAATTTTACTGGTCTTTAAAAAAAGGACTTTTTTATTTTTAATTGAAAAGAGAAAAACTTTGGGACTAGATAGAAACTAATACGATTTTATTTAAGGATAAAGGAGACATCATATTATTTATTTTGCTCAATTTCTAAAAAAAATTGTTGAGAAAATTTTTTTTGAAATTACATGGAAACAATTAAACTTGAAAATGTTTCTGGTATGATAAGAGAAAGATTTTAACCCCATCTTTGAAATAAATATAATTTTCTTACGTGTACAAGCGTGTGTCAACCGGTGTATCATAATAACAAAATTAGTACCAAAAATTGAATTATAATAAAATTATAATATAAAATAGAATTCTATGGGTTAACTTTTCTTTATGTGTAACAGAAGATAAGTAAAATGGAAGTTAGGAATTTAACTAATGTGGTGATGCAACTTAAAGTTATTGAGTCACCACATTATTCCCCCTCCTTTTTAAAAAAAAATCTTGGTAGTATTCGCTAACAGGTTAATGTGTACTTTTTTAGTATCTTTATGTTTGGTTAACTGTGTCTGTGCTGTCTCAGTGTCTAGGGAGGCTGGTTTTATTCTATCGATGTTGACTGTTGTGTTAGTGTTATGTCTACGAATTGTGAAATATTTTGGTGTTCTCTCAACCACTTTGAAGGGGCCATCGTACGGTTCTTGTAGTGTTTTGCGGATCGTGTCGTTGCGTACGAAAACAAAGTTACAAGTACTGAGGGCTCGAGGTATATACGATTGGAAGTTAGTGTTATGATGCGTAATGTTTGACTTTTTGTTTTCTACTACCTCTTTAAGTTTGGCTAAGGTGTCCGATGGATTAAAATTCTGACTGCTATGTATTACTAGTTGCTGTGGTAGCCTGAGTGTTTGCCCAAATACCATCTCAGCGGGTGAAGCTTTAATGTCTTCTTTGACCGTGGACCTGAGTCCTAGAAGAATTAGTGGCAACTCTGTGTACCAATTTGTCTGATTGTTGCTTGCTATTATAGACGTCTTCAGTTGACGATGAAACCTTTCTACAATCCCGTTAGCTTGTGGATGATAAGCAGAACTGGTAATGTGTTTGCTTCCTAGATTCTTAACGAAGTTTCTAAAAGTTGTGGACGTGAATTGAGGTCCTCGATCAGTGGTAATATCCAAAGGAACTCCGAAACGTGAGATGTATTCTTTTTGGAGTGTATCTACGACAGTGTTAGCGTTAGTATCTTTAATTGGATACGCTTCGGGCCAACGTGTGTTTCTGTCAACTAGGGTAAGCAAATATCTGTAACCTTGTGATATTGGTAAGGGACCAACTATATCGACGTGAACGTGTTCAAAACGTCCGTGTGGAATGTCTATCTTTTGTGGGATTGTCTTCGTATGTTTGTGTATTTTTGCTCGTTGGCATCTAATGCATTCTTGTGACCATTTATTGATTTGTGCGTTCATTTTAGGCCAAAAATATATTTGTGTAATGAGTTTTCGAGTAGCTCGTGTACCTGAGTGTGAAATGTTATGTATTTGTTCGAAAATTTGTTTGCGTAATGTTTGTGGGATATATGGACGTGTTTCTGAATTAGTTTGTTCGCACCAAATTTTAATGTTAAGTATTAGTATGTGTACTTGTTCTAGTTTGTAAATATGTTTGTTTAGTATTTCTTGTAGTTCTGAATCTATATTTTGTTCTTTGTGTAAAGTTTTGAGATTAATCTCTGAGGTTGTGAAAGCCTCTATCTCAGCTCTTGAAAGTGCGTCTGCTACGGTGTTATCTGTACCTTTAATGTGTCTGATGTCGTTGGAAAACTGTGCGATGTATTCTAAATGTCGTATTTGTCTTGGACTTCTCTCAGTTTTTGAATGTAATGCTGAAGTTGTAATGAATGTTCAGCTTCGGGTAACCATTTTCATCATCGAAGCTACTTCAGGTGATTTAATAACATGCGCACGTAAGGGTTAAAGGCTTAGCTCGTCGGACGGGGGGGTTTTGTTACGTCACACTGAAGAGTCAAAACAAGAGAGATTTACGTGCTTAAGAAACTAGAGGGGATAGGAAAATTACAACAAATGACGGACGGACAAATAAAAGTCATTGAATCTATTAAACACAAAACAATAACAGAATGGAAGACAGACACACTTAGCAGCAGAGCAAGATGTTGATGTTCTGCTTACCCAATATCCCAACCTTTACTACCAAAACTGTTCTCACAATAATTTATGATAGCCCCTATTTGTTTTAAACTAAACCGGTTTTTTTTTTTCAACACATCAGGCCAAAAGAGAGATATTTATTTAAACTTCATTTTATTAATCTTTATTTCAATCTTTTTAAATCAAAAATTTTCATTATGCGTATTTTTTTTTTTTTTTTTTTACTTTGAATTTGATAAATGCAATAACAGAAATAAAAACATATGTTCTAGTTCAAGTTAAGCTATTCTCCTTCACTTATTAGTGAGCAAACATTTCTTAGGAATGAATGAAAATGGAACATATGTTGTTACATTAATCTGCTAGTTGTTGTTGGGTAAATAATTAAATTCTTAATATATAGCTTATAGCGAATTCTAGTTTGTTTATGGTATTTTAGTTAAATGTTTTAGTTTATATGTTAGTATTATACACATATCTGTAATTAATTTATTTTTATGTTTGTTTTAACTATCTTCTTTCACTTTTAATAACTACTTAAGGTAAATTAGTTTTACAAATTTGCGATATTTTATATGTTTATTTTTTTTATTGTTTTATTTGGTTATTAATATTAACGAAAATTAGAAGAAAAAAAGAGAAAATTATTCTTGTTTAGCTATTATTATAGTAGAGATTCCAAGACTTTTATCTATGTGAATATTGATTCTCATTACGTAAATTTATGTACTGGTCAATATATTTAGGTAATTCAAATTTAGCTATATATGGTATATGATTTGGAATAGTTGTGTTATGTATGTATATACATACACACCTATATATATAAATGTATAACCAAATATGTATATATGTATGTATTTCTATGCACAATAACGTGGTTATTAAATTTTTATAATATACAATTATTAAAATGATAAACTTACAATTTTGTTTGATTTTTTTTTCTTACGAAATCCGATGCAGCAGGCCTGATGCAGGAATTGTTGTTGTGGATGGGACGTAGCAACTATTTTAATTTATCACTATAAGAAAATGTGTATATGCTTAAATTACCTTTATATATTTCACTACTGTAACATGCTTTTTTTTTTTTTTTTTCTCTTTCTTCTTTTAATAGGTATTTTACTTTTTGTATTTAATACTGAATTTAATTATTACTTTATTAAACTAAACTTTAACTTTTAATCTAATCGTTTTCATGGTTTTAAACATCTCTAAGAGCTTTAAATAGTTTAAAGAAGATTTAAGTAGTTTTTAACACTTCTAAGCAAACTTAATAGTTTTTTTTTCTTCTTAGTTTTAAGCACATTAAAGCCGAATTTTTGTCGTTGTCGTGAGTTAGCAAATGATGACTGAGGACTGGACTGCGCTGAAGAACAGAAGAATGCGTGATCAGCTGCAGATCTTCGGCAGTGGAGTAATAGAGAAATTTGAGTTTCTCGGTTTAGCATGTAGTGGGGTGCAAGGTGGCCAGATCAACTATGTGACCACCATGCTACCAAAATGAATGTTGCTGATCGAATGCCTAAGCAAGTGTTATTATTTTATTTATTATTAAAATAATCACTAAAGATATTAAAATTCATTTTTTTTTTTTGTTTTTTTTTTACCTTTGGATGAAGTTGATTATTCGGATAACTGCTGTTAACGTTTTATTAATAATATTGTTTTGCCCTTTTTCCTATTAGGACAAGATTAATGTAAAAACTTTTATTTAACTTCACTATTAAATTTTAACAAATATAATTGATTTTAGTCTTAATGATCTTTTTGTAATTTTTGGATGCAGAATCAGCGTGTCTTGTCTGATGCAAGCTTAGAGAGAAAGAAAGAAGTTTCGATCGCGTTATACAGATCAGAGTGGCTTAAGTTCGCAATTTCCGTTTGAAATATTCGATATTCTAATATTCGATAGTCAAAAATAGCAATATATGCAACATATCGATGTGGATGGGTTACGTGACGATATTTTGATTTGTAATAGAATTTCAATTACAAAACCGAATACTCATATTTATAAATTGTTTAATTAAAACTACCAATATTGTGGTGACAAAAAAAATTTCAATTAAGATAAGAAAAAAAAACCCCAGTGGTAATCAACCATCACAAAGTTAGTGGTTTGTGATCCGTGTATATGGTAAATGTGCGTCCTTCTAATAGTGTCTAAAGTGTTTAATTGTGAGGTAAATGGCTAGTAGTTCGCGATCGAACGTGCTGTATTTTATTTCTGTAGTAGATAATTTTTTTGAAAAGAATGCCAGTGGTTCTGTTTCTTGATTATGTTCTTGTTGTAAGACTGCGCCTATAGCGGTGTTTGATGCATCCACAGCGATAGAAAGTTTTGCTTTACTATTGAAATGTTTAAGTAGTGTTTTCTTAGCGAAACTTTCTTTTATCTCTGTGAATGCTTGTGTTGTGTTTTCTGTCCATCTTAAGTGTTTGTCCTTTGTTTTTGTTGCTGTAGTTACCATTTCGTAAATGTGTGTGAGTGTGTGTGCTAGTTTTGGAATGCATCTGTGGTAGTAGTTAATCATCCCGATGAATTTCTGCATTTGTTTGACTGTTTCTGGTTTTGGGTAGTCTTTTATGCATTGAATTCTATCGGGAGATGGTTGTATGCCTTTGTTTGAAATCGTGTAACTTAGAAAATTTATTTTGTCCACGCCGAAAATACATTTGTTGGGTTTGATGTTTAGTCCGTAATTGTCTAGTTTTTCAAAAACTAAATTTAGGTGTCTAATGTGTTCTTCTTCTGTCTCACTGGCTACTAAAATGTCATCAAGGTATACGAAAACGAAGTCTACTTCTCTCAGTACTTCGTTGATAAATCGTTGGAATGTTTGAGCTGCGTTTCGTAAACCGAATGGCATTCTTAGAAACTCAAACATTCCGAACGGTGTGGTGATTGCAGTTTTATGTATGTCTTCTGTAGCCATGGGTATTTGGTGGTATGCTCTAATTAAGTCTAATTTTGAAAATATGTGTTTATTGTGTAAGTCTATATTCAAGTCGTGTATGTGTGGTAAAGGGTAGCGGGCTGGAATTGTAATTGCGTTAAGTCTTCTATAGTCACCACAGGGTCTCCAGTCATTCACATCCTTTTTAGGTACCAAGTGTAGAGGAGACGCTGACATGGAGTCTGAAGGACGACAAATGCCTACTTTAATTAAAAAATCAAATTCTTTTTTAGCTATTTTGTATTTGTTAGAGTCTAGGCGTCTGGGTCTGGAAAAAGGTAGCTGTCCTTCTGTAGTTATATGGTGTACTGTTTTGTGTTTAACTGGTTTCTTGTAGTCTGCTTCTGTAGTCAGTGATGGATAATTTTTGAGTATATTTGTGTATTTGTTTTCTAGTGAAATTAGTTTAGGTAATGATGTTTCTGTGAATGCTGTGATGGCGTTGACTGTTAATTGTGTAAGTGGATCAATGAGCTTTTTGTGTTGTAAGTCTATTAGGAGTCCGTATTTTGTTAAAAAATCTGCTCCTATGATAGGTCGTGTAATGTATGCTAATATGAATGTAAAAGGAAATTCACGTCTTAGTTTTAAATTTACGTTTAGTAATTTCTTGCCAAAAGTCGCAATCGTGCTACCGTTAGCTGCTGTCAGTATTAAGTCTGAATTTTTTTGGTGGGGTCTAAATTTATTTACGGGAAGTACTGATACTTCAGCTCCGCTGTCTTTTAAAAAATTTATGTGGTTGTCATTGTCATAAATAAAAAGACGGCGTGTTAGAATTGTTTGACTTCCATTATTAGCCGTCGCAATTATGGAGTCACCTAGTTTGTCGAATTGTGTTGTGTTGTGTTGTGTTGTGTTGTGTTGAGTGTCGTTTTGTCTGAATGAACATGGTTGTTCATATCGTCTAGCTGCCCTACCAAATCTAAAGTGGTATCTGCATACCCAGTTGACAGGTCGTGGTATGCTTCTTGAAGGGGATCTACGTTTTGGGTATCTTTGGTAATTTGTTTCTCGTGAATTATTACGATATCGATCGTTTTTTAGTTCTTGGACCTCAATTGCCAGTTTGTTGAAACTTGTTAGAATCTTTGAGGTCGTTTCGGCAAACGATTGCGTAATCATCGTGAGTTCAGTAGATTTAGGGATGCGTTGGGTATCATTGCCAACTGAAGCTACTTCTGTTTCTGACATAACTTCCCACAGTTTGTCAGCTAATCTCAATAATTCATCTAAGTCTTTGTGATTAGATCCGGTCAATGCTATATTGAGACTTTTGGGGAGCTTTCGTAGCCAAATTTTAGAGATTAATTCACTATCAACTGTGGTACCGGCCAACATGAGTAGTGCTCTATAGAATTGAGATGGTTTTTGGTCACCCATCTCTGTGCCAGACAGAATTTTGTCGAACCTTAGTCTCGCTCAGAGTGTGTCTATCGATTAATGTTCTTTTTAAACCTTCATATAAATTTGAAGACGGAGGTTTTTGAATAAAGTCGAGCACCGTTATGATTACCTCTTGAGGTAGAGCTGTAACTAGGTATTCGTACTTTGTTTTGTCAGTGGAAATTCCTTTTGATTGAAATTTAATTTCTGCATGGACGAACCATGCGTCTGGACAAGTTGTCCAAAATTGTGGCAATTTAACTGATGCCGCTTGAATTTCTGACCGCATTGGAATGTCAAATGGATTGACGAAATCAGTCTGTAAATGTATAAGGGGACGATGGTCGCCTTCGCCAAAGTGAGCGAGAGGGTCAGAAGTTTGTGAAGGTATAGGTGTTTGCCTAGGAACGGGTGGTGGTGTGTGTGACAGACTCATAATTTCCTAAAATGTATGCCTATTAGTGTATTTCCTAACTTGTGTTGCCCTAGTGCAGTGGAGTGCCTACGAATATGATACAATTGGTTTCTTACGTCCCGATTGTATAGTATTCGTTAAAATAAGCTAAGTGTGTACCTCGTGAGAAACTAGAATAACAAGTCAACCTGAAAAAATTTTTATAAAATGTAACAAACAAAAAGGATTTACATGAATTAAGATTGTGAGCTTTAGATCAAGTGAGTTTTCAAGAAGGCAACAACAACAACAACAACTCTGCATAGAGTCAATCACTTAGCTGACTAGACAGTCTGTTTCGGAAATCGCTACATATTCCTCATCAGTAGTCTTTGAGTGATTAAGCTGTGATCAACTCACTGTTTAAACTAGCATATGAATGTGTAGATCCTCTAATTCATTCTCATGAATTGTATTGCTACTAATCATATGACACTTCAAAGCAGTAAGCCATTTTAGATCACCGCCTTAACTCTATCAAGGGTTGCCATCTGTTCTAGTTGCTTCTTCATTTATTTCAATATTCATTGGTGTTCGATTGCTTGTCGAAATGCACCATAGAAATGAAACGAGTTTTTGCTTCGCCAGAAGCTAGTGTTCTAACTGAAAGGTGGCTATTTTCACAACCAAATGTTCAATTACACATGACTTTGACCGAAAAATCGATCAATTTACATAAAAAGGATTTACATAAATTGTCAAAAAAAATTTAACACAGTATACAAAAATATTTTTTATGTAGAAAGAAAATTGTTGTTGCTGCTAATGTTGTTGTTGTTGTTGCTGTTAATGTTGTTGTTGTTGCTGCTGCAAATGTTGTTGTTGTTGCTTTTATTGCTGCTGTTGTTGTAGATGTTGTTGTTATTACTGTTACTGTAGTTGTTTTGTTGTTGTTGTTGTTTAGTTTTTGTTGTTGTTGTTGTTGTGGCTTTGGCTAGTGGAAGCGACGACTGATGAGGAACTTGAAGTGGAGGTGGCGTTGACGGGTATTTTTTGATGTATAAATTTAGTTGTATTAAGCGATTCTGGTAGTTTTCCTCTTGATTTGGATCCTCACGAGTTCTTATTGGTGCACTTGCATTTGTTGTTGTAAGTCTGGCTGCTTGCTGACATGACATGAGAGTTGAGACTAATGCGTTCCTTGGACGTATGCGTAGGAGGCGACTTCCGTAAGCAGCCAACTTTTTGCAAATGTTGTGCAAAAGTAGTATGAATGGAAATTAGAGGACGGCAAGGTTGTTGATATATTAGGGAGAGCAGGTGCTACAGGCGTTGGCGATGGTAGCGAGGCCGGAGATGTTGGCGGACTCACTATGGTTTCCAAAAGCAGTGGCGTTTGCCAGAGCGACGGTGCTGGCAATGAAGTTTGATGCTGTTGTAACTGCGGCTGCTGTTTTTGCTATTTTGGACGCACAATGCCGATACTTGTAGTTGTTGGTTTTTGTAGTTCGCCTCCTGGCAGGATCGCCAGTATTTGGTGCACAACAAACTTTTTAATTTTGATTTATAATTTTTATTTTTTAAATATATTTTTTATAACTGTTTATTTGAAAATATTTTATTCAACTGAAATTTTCAAATGAAAATTTCTGATTGATACAAATAAGAATATTTATACAAATGTTTTTATATTTAATAACAAGTATTTATAACAAAGTGTAAATAAATTAACATAAGCATAATATAAATGTTAAGTTGAGGTAAGTAAGATGTAAATTAATAATCAACAATAGGTAAGTACAATGTAAGTTAAGAATCAACGAGAAGGTAAGTAAAATGTAAGTTGAAAATCAATGTAACAGAAGATAAGTAAAATGGAAGTTAGGAATTTAACTAATGTGGTGATGCAACTTAAAGTTATTGAGTCACCACATGTATATATGTATATACATGTATATTAGACTGGTCGTTATTTTAACTTTTTTACCCCGATTTGAAACCGCCGGGTGGATAAAGTTTCCTTTTAACCTAAAAACATTGAAAATAAAATGTGGTAGCGATCGGATAAGATTTAATGGGCGCGCACTTGGCTGAAAGTTTGAGAAAACACGGGATATATGGGTAATTTTTTTTTTATTCTGAAACATATTCGCCATTTTTTTAAATTTATTAGATTGACAGATTCATATTAAAATTTCCTTTTTAAAATGCTATCAAGGTCCAAAATCGGATTAAAGTTGGCTAAGTTAGAGAAAGTTATGTGTTGGTAAGTCCATATTTTGTACGGAAGGAAACAGTTGGAATCAGTTTTTATTTTATTTTGTATTTCAACATGTAGGTATTTCCAATAAACCAAATTTAAATTAAAAAAAAATAAATTAAATTGAAAAAAGTTTATCCATCTATAGGATGTAATGGGAAAAAAAATTGTATATTAGTAATGCATAGTATGTAAAATATATAGTATGTACTTAGAATTTATTTGAAATGAGAGAAGATTTTTTATGTGAGGGAAATTTTTTTCGATAAGCTTCAACAAACTGAAACACCAAATGTTTTTGATCTTCATCTTCTGTTAGAATGCGATTGTAATCCTTCATAAATTTTACACCTCGCTCAGCGGTATCGTTGGTGACAAAAAAGTCTCGATAAAAAGTATGAGCATCTTGATAATCGTCATTTTGTTCCCATGTTAACGGATCATATTGCAAAAAAGAAGCAGACAAACCGAACACAGCGAAGAAATTGTTTGTTTTATACCACACAAAATCCATCAAGGAGCTAGCGTGTAATACTTTGGGGTTTAAAATTCTTCGACCCTCCAATAATTTAACATTTGGTTCCATTGATTGAAGGCATTTAACCATTTTTCGCTTTTCTTCAAGGGAAACACAAGCATCAAAAAAAGCCAAAGCTATGGTCTCAGGTGTTAAGTACCAAAAATGATTTTTCATCTTCGACAAAATTGTGTCGAAAATCTCTATATCGGTTTTTGCATAAGCAATAGAGTCTTTCAGAAATTCCAAGTCTTGGTTTGGAGCTGCTATGGCGTTTGGCCATCCAAACCAGATTTTAACATATATTTTGACTAGAAAAATGCAAACATCTCTCAGTGAATTTAATTCTCTTTTTGTTAGTTTAAATTGCTCTCGAAAAATAAATATCTTCAGACTATAAATTGCTTTACCCATAAATCTTGCATGGGATGCTGAGCTGTACGACCGAAAATTACCAACTTCTTGTCCCAGGAACGTGAGTGTCAGATAAAGAAGCTCTTTGTAGTCTGCGCGAATGTGATCTTTTGCTAATTGTTGATGGCAAAAAGTTTTGATTGCTTCACATTCTTTATTGTCTATTTTAGAACAGACAATACCGTCCTCTAGACCGCTTTAAATAGTTGGTGATCGAGTTGGTCCCAAACAGCCTCAAAACGATTAAAAATGGGTACCTCGGGTCCACTGGTTCCAGAATGTTTTAACTCAAATACACTTTTCAATAAAATTTCATAGATGTGGTGGCGACATGGGAGTTGCATCAATTTTGACCGGTATTGGTTTTTATGAAATATCAATTTATTTTGTTTACGTTCTTATGTAGTCAAAAGTATTTTTATGCAAACATATACTTTTTTCATACCCCTGTAAAAACCATTTTTTGTTTTGTCATAACAGGTGATTTAGGTTTGGTTACTTTTTTGCCTTTTACTAAGGCACGTAAGAGATATCTCATATTAATGCGCTACTAAACGTTGTAAATTCGTTAGTTTTCAACCGATTTTGGACCTTGATAGCATTTTAAAAAGGAAATTTTAATATGAATCTGTCAATCTAATAAATTAAAAAAAAATGGCGAATATGTTTCAGAATAAAAAAAATTTACCCATATATCCCGTGTTTTCTGAAACTTTGAGCATAGTGCGCGTCCATCAAATCTTATCTGGTCGTCACTAAATTTTATTTTCAATATTTTTAGGTTAAAAGGAAACTTTATCCGTCCGGCGGTTTTAAATTTATTTTTAACGACCAGTCTAATGTATATATATAAACATAATAATATACATACATAAAGATGGAGCTAAATAAGTTTTACTTCAGTTGTGTGGTCTAAAGCAGCGGTCGTCAGCGCCTAACTCTTTTACAACAACTTCAAGATTTTCGTGATTGTTGTAATTCGCCGAATCGTTCACAGGCGCAGCTGCACCGCTACAACCAAGGCTCATTTATAAGGTTGGCCGCATTCAGCGCAGACAACAGTTGGCAACTGTTGTGTAAAAATTCGCTGAATGGTACAAATTTGGCAGCGCTAACTAAAACTGATAAAGTAGCGAACGCCTTTTAATCGAGCGAACAAATTCTATGCTACATGAACACAACTGTTTGCTTAACTGTCAGATGCTGTTGCTGACGCTGTTAAATTAATAAACGCAGAAAGAACGCAGCAAATTTAAGTGAGAAACCTTTGCAATTGAATTAAATTTACAAAAAAATTAAATTGAATCTAACTTCTGACGTGTAGCAACACATTCAGAGAAAAACATCGTGAACTAAGGTAGCGCTATCATTACAGTTCACAACAGTTCTATGCGCTGAATGCGGCCGTTGTGGCACTTGAGAGCGAACTCGGTCGAACTGTCAGAATGGATGAAAAGAAATGAAAAAAATGAATGCTTAGAACAAAGAAAAGCGCAGTGACAGTTCGAACAAAGGCTGGAAAAAGAGTGCATTTCTCTCAAGTGCCACAACCTTATAAATGAACCTTGGCTACAACACAGCGCGTGTGTGTTGTTGTTTCTTCTTGTTGTTGTTGGTAAATATAGTGCGTGTTGTTGTTGGTGTTTTTTTCGTTGTTGGTTAAGTCTGCGGACAGAGTAAACGCTGAAGCAGGCAGGCAGGCAGGTAGGTTTGCTTACTTGTCCCAGTGCGAAAAACTCGCTTCATACGATTTCATATAAACCTGCTTGAAGTGTGCAGAGTGGAAGCAAGCAGGTCAGATCAGATCAGATCAGGTTGTTGCGAGAAACCAGGCTGGCGCAGGTTTCTCGCAACTGAATTTATTCTTTTTTTGTTGTTTTTTGTAATTTTTCAAGGAAACTGCGTTTTTTTATTATCTTTAGAATACAAAACCAATTACAACAAAAATATTCAACAACAACAACGCGTTGAACGAAACAAATATCAACAGCAGCGAGCGCGCACATGTTTATGTGAGTGTGAGGGTTGATTTTGGTGGGTATTGAGAAATTTGGTTACAGTCGATTAAGATTGTGTTGTTGTTGGTGATAAGTTGTGCACGCAAAAATGATAGATTAATATAATGGGCAATTGTTGGGCATGTAAGAAACAAAAGAAATGCATATAAAACAAATAAAACAATTTTTTAATGTTTTGAACAGTAAAACCAGGGACTAATATGTTGGCTGCCATCAAATTCCGAAATTCTTGTAATACAAAAATCAAAAATATTTAAAAAGCATTAATTTTAAAGTCATGCCAAATGAGATATAACGTTTTTATGATTTCTTTTGTGTTCAAAATGCCAGAAACAGGCATTTTGCGGATTTTTGAAAAAAAAAATCAAGTTTCACTAGCTATAACTTTGTTCTTAAAATTTTGGTTTTTTTAATTTTGTGCACAATATGGCTCAAGACTATGCCTTAAGCATTATTGTTGTTATTGGTTAACTTTTTGCATTTTTGGATTTTTGAGAATATTTTTCGTAAAAGTACTCAAACTCGACATTTTCAAAAGGGTACACTTCTATTAAAAAATTCAATAACGACCAAGTTCTTCAAATTAATGGCATAATTTTATGTATTTGTATTAAGTGTTGTTTCAGAAAGTTGTTTAACAACATTCCATTGCAATTTTTAAAATTTGGATTTTTACGATTTTTTTTTTCAAGACAAGAAAGAAAATATAATTTTTTCGAAAAGTAAAATATTACAACTCTGGTAATTTTCATCCCATTTTCTCACCGATGACACGTTGTAAAGGTATTTGAATCTGCTATTGATTAAAAGTATAGAATGATTTAATCAGTTTACAGAATTTTAATACACATTTTAATGACGAAACATCTCATTTTCGCTCTTTATACCAATGTAATGAGATTAAATCGCAATGAGCCTTAATTTATCGGTGTCGGATTTGGATAAAATTTCTGGAGATTTATCTCATCGGCAAATGAAACATTTCTAGCCACCGTAAGAAACGCTAATTTTAGTTTGAAAGTGGCACAACATATCGCACACCCTCTTCAAAAGAGTCACAACTCAAAATGTTTACATATATACTTTTTCGTGCAAGACTATTTGTAGTGATCATATGCATCGGCTATTTTAATTTTGTACACATATTCTTACGACCCTATTATGGCAAATTAACAAATTGTTAACCAGTATTTTTAATATTTCTATGTGTTTGTTGTTTTCAAAATTAAATTTTCTCAAAAAACAAAATTTTTTAATGAAATTGTCAATAACTGAAAAGCACTTCACAATTTTTATCAAAATTTTTTATTTTTGAGCTTCAAATTTTGTTTTGAAATCAAAAAATTACAACAAACACATAGAAATATTAAAAATATTGGTTAACAATTTGTTAATTTGCCAGAATAGGGCTGTTAGTCTTTAATTTAAAAAAACATCGTTTTGTCTCTTTTTTTTTTTTGTATGGAGTTGCTTGAAGAAAAAAAATTGCTTTTTGCTCTTCCTGAAAATTAAATTTTTTTAGTTGTAGCTCTTTTGAAGCGAGTGTGCTATTTATGTATAGAAAATAAAAATTTTTCATAAAAGCCGTTAGTGGACGATGCAAAATAGAAACAAATAGGGGAAAAAAATAAATAACAAACTTTTTCTCGCACTGATCTGATCTGACCTGCTCGCATTCACTCTGCACGGCTTATTTACTGAGCAGGTACCTGCCTGCGCGTGCCTGCCTGCCTGCTCGCATCAGCGTTTACTCTGTCCGCAGACTAACGCAGTGCATGTGACCGCGCACAATTATTGCTATACTGAAGGTTTCTTGTTGGTAATTTTGCGTTTTTGCGTGTTTCGTCGCTACCGACATGCGTGATGTTGCTTTTATGTGTTGTTTTGATGTTAATAATTCCTTATTGTACCACGGAGCCGACTATTTCCTGTTTTTGTTGTTTTATTTGTAATTGTTGTTGCACTCTTAAAAAATTTTTTTTGGCGATCTCTGGTCTAAAGCAGAGGAGTCGTGGCAGTGAGCTAAATTACTAATTTAAAAAAAAAATAAAAATAAATTAAAGCTTCGATGGCGACGAAAAAATTAAGAACAAAAACAACAACATGAGCACACTGAGCTAATGTCTCTTAAAAAAAATTGCTAAAATAGGTTTTAAGCTTCTGACAAGGCCCAAATGTTACACGATATTGAAAATGTACAGCAAAAAACTCGCTATGTGTGCGCTACGAGAAAATACCAACAAAAACTACACAGCAGCAATAACATTGGCCGCATTCAGCGCAGACAACTGTTGTCAACTGTAATGGTAGCGCTACCTTAGTTCACGATGTTTTTCTCTGAATGTGTTGCTACTCTACACGTCAGAAGTTAGATTCAATTTAATTTTTATGTAAGGTAAGTTACCCAAATAAGGCCAACCTAATGGTTTTTACCAGACAGAAGAGACACGGGTTTTTTTAAACTTATTTTTGCAATTTTTTATTTTTGTTTATTCAATTCTTTTTTCAAAAACATAAAAATAAAGCATGAAAAAGTAAAAAATATATCCAGCTCATAAGGTTTTAAAAAGGTCTGATTTTTTCCATATTAGGACCACCATGTCTAAATAAGGCCCAATATAATTTCATTAATCAAGTTTTTCTCGGAATACACCACAGCTAGATTTGTTCAATTAACCTTTTTGTTTTCGTTAAAATACCTCTCTTGATTTTTAATTCAAAGCTGGACATAGGCAATAGTTAATTCGTAGAATAACGGACTTTTACTGCGAGCACAATATTACATCAACCACGTTGTTGACGCTACCGCTGACTTCGTTTGACTGTCACTCGCTTCACAGATGCGCAATCGAAGTAATTTTTTTTGCATCGTGATGCAGATATGAACATGTTTAAACGTGCAAAAAATCATTTTGCAGGGAATGCAATAAATGTGCGTATTAGAAATCGGGCCTTATTAAGGCTTGGCCTTATTTGGCGAAGGGACCTTAAATTTAATTCAATTGCAAAGGTTTCTCACTTAAAATTTGTACCATTCAGCGAATTTTTACACAACAGTTGCAAACTGTTGTCTGCGCTGAATGCGGCCATTTATAGCTAGCTTTCGACGCGAGCAAACAACAACAATGCCATGTTCCTCGAATTACAACACACACGGAAATATTGAAGTTGTTGTAAGTGAGCTAAAAGAGCTAAGAGAGCTATGGGATTTACAACTCTGGTCTAAAGCACACTCGTTTTTTTCTTAGTGATGTGATTTTTTATAAAGAAATTTTTGAAAAAACAAAGTGAAAAAAAATTTAATATAAGATTTAAATACTATTATTATCCATTTGAAAAAATTTGTTCCTTTGTCAAATTTTTGGCGCTGCCTTAAGGCCTTAAATCAGCCCATGTTGAAATTGTAATAATGGAGTTATTAATTGAAAAAAAAAAAACACAAAGCCAAGTCAGCTGGATTTTAGCTTTCTCTAAAATTCCATGAAAACATTGCTGAAATTTTAAAATTGTATTACATCAGTCTTTTAGTACAACTTGGTCTATCCAAGCAATCTATCAATAAAATACTGTGATCGTTACAAAAACAGCAAACTGTGGCAATATTTGTTTGTGTTGTTTAATCAATTACTGTTGCTGAACGCAATAAAGTGGAAAAAACCAGAAAAACTTTCAAATTATTTCATTGAAACATTACAGAACATTGCGATAGAGTGGACCATAATTATGGCGAGTGAACTGCGGTCACAAGTCACACATGTGT
The DNA here is from genome assembly GCA_963920525.1 of Dichetophora obliterata. NCBI lineage: Eukaryota > Metazoa > Arthropoda > Insecta > Diptera > Sciomyzidae > Dichetophora > Dichetophora obliterata. Next base: position 113,603,673 of record OY986438.1, on the reverse strand, counting down.
TACTTAATTTAAAGTTAAAAAAAGTATATGATTTAAACCAGCTTTTAAATCAGGTTAACGAAATATTACTGAATCACAATTAGATACTGTAATTGTTGCTGAAAGGTTTTTAAGTTTTTAACTTAAAAACTGAAAAGGTTTTAATATATGTTAAGAAACATTTGAGGTCCAAATTTAAAAGATAATTTGTCTAGTAAAACAGAATACAATAAGATTAAAAAATTTGGTCAATAAGTTTAATACAATATCATAAAGGATCCCAGTAGCGGATGGAATATATTCCGAATATATGAAGCATCAATTACCTTGTAATGACCACTACTTCCGACTATATTACCTTACTATGCACAAAAGGCCTTACATTTAACATTGAATGAGACAGGAGGTAAGTGATCGCCTCCCTTCAGCATTACCTAGAAGTTATGGAGTAACATACTACTTGTATTAAGTTATAAAAATCACTGCATTACTTTTTCTTGTATGCTACATTACAGGTAATGAGGTATGAGTTAATTACTTCTGCTATATGCAGACGCATTACTTTTTGAAAAAAGTAATGCTTCCTTACCTGGTAATTTATTATGTATTAGTTCTATGGTAGCCACTGGCAAATCCGCTGCTGGGATGCTTGAATGATTGTGATATAAAGGTTTTAAGAAGTTACATTTAGAATATTATTTTGGCGCTTTTTTCTTAATTGTTTACGAATGGTTCTGACTGAGTACAATTCATATAACATCAAAGAAATAAATATTGATAAGAATGTTTTTGTTTGTTTTTCGAAAGATTATAATTCAAAGGAAAAATAAAATTTAAAGTCAAACCCCTTTTAGCTACTCATGTGATTTGTATCGCACAAAAGCTCAGCTCGGTTTTTTCATCGCAAACTCAAAGTAAATCTTTTTGAATGCTGGAAATTACAAATAGCAAAATAATTCATTACAATTTCTAATGACTCAGTCATTGAACCCGTTCGTAATCGGTTTCAGGCCTTTTGATAACAAAACTTTATTAGTTCGCATTTGAACCTAAGACGCAACAAAAGCTGTAACAACAAGTGAAATACACACCAAAAAAATTGGCAAAAACATGTTTGTACTACGCTTCTCCACGTCCTAAGAATAACTTTAATACGTGCGTCATATAGTCTTAGTCGATTTGAAGGGGTTCTTCCACAACTTTAAAAACAGAATGAATTATTACCATTTTTTAATAGCACATATTCTCATTATGTTTATTTTCATAGTATTTATGGAACGTCTTATCAGCAGCAGAACCTCCTATCCTTAAGGAGAGCGCACCACGCTGAACACAATGAAGTGTTGATAACCTCTGTGGTAGAAGGTGCATCTACGTATTATCTCTATCAAGTGGCTTACTTTTGGCAGCCAATTGAGTCTATTTAAGCTTGTGATTAGATGTAGCGAACGTTTAGTTTTTGATTTAACGTCGATCGTGCCGGATTGCAAGTGGATAATTTGTGACATACAAAAAGTAAAGTGATTCATTTTAACAGTGACAGATAAACCTGTAGGTGTCAAGGACTTCTCCAAAAATTTCTTAATTAAAATAAATTTATAATAATAAAAACTTGAAACAATGATGTGTGAACGGCAAGTTTCTTTCGAAAAGGTTTGTGCAAAAGAAACAAATAAATCAAATGCCCATCGTAAAGATCACTTATGAAAAATTGAGCTTTTCAAGGAAAATAAATTGTAATTGAAAATTGGATCCCTGAAATGGAATAGTTATGAAAGCATGATAGCCTTAAAATATTAAATAATTTAACAACTTTTCTTTAGTTAATCTTCGATTGATCTTGTTTGGCAAGAATAATTTTTAAAGTAAAGTGTTATTATTGAAAAAATGTGTTATTATTGTAAATCCAAAGTTATTTAAGACTTTAACTTTTGTCGGTATCCTTTGCAAAAATTGCACGATTTGCTTTTCGTTTTAAATCGCTTACGAGACAACGCACACTACAGACTTTTAGTTGGTCTATAGTTTGATACTACAATGGTCTTCCAACGGAGTTTCACAAAAGTTTTCGCAATTTACATATTTTTTTTATTTTGGGTCATTTATTATTGTATTAGTTTGAACATTTTTTATTATTTTTTAATATAATTAGAAATATTCCACATTTTTCTGGCACGTACTGCATCTCTTTTAACAGTTATTAAACAGTTTTAATTAACAGTTATTAAAACTAACCCTCATTCATATTGTAAAAGCAACACTTTTCAACGAAAAATAAAATAAACAAAATGGTAAACGGTTGGCAAACTATTTAAACTGCTAATATGCTCACTACCATAGCACGCCATACCCATTTGACAGTAGAAATCTGGCCGCCCATTTGATTTTTTAGTTGTTCTTGGTTCCATCAGTAGGTGTGCAGACTTCCTCCATAAGGCATCATGTCGACATGAAAACAAACTAAATTATCGGCTGAAAAAAAGTCTGTAGTGTGCGGTGTCTCTAAACGTCTTTCGAACATTTCTTGTGTTAAATAACTTTGTTTATGATTGCGAAAAAAATTTTAGTTAAACAAAATTTCTTTAAAAAGATTATTATAATCATTTTTCGAAAACATTTCGATTACGAGTACGATTGCTGTATTCTTGTATTGAATTATAAAAAGCAATTAATTACACCTGCAAACTTATTGTCTAAGGTTACGGACAGAGTGAACGCCGATTCAGTCAGACAGGCAGACAGGTGCAGGCAACAACCTGCGAGAAACGAGATAGAAATTAAGCCAAGCTAACTTTTATTTCGCTTGTTCGCATAGTTTACCTGCACCTGTCTGTCTGCCTGTCTGCTTCGGAGTTCACTTTGCTTGCAACCTAACTCGGATTTCTGCACACATGAGTTCACATCAGCCTTGTAATGAAGGAAAAAATACAGGCTCATTCCATCAGATATCACTAAGGGTGGTCGCCTCACCATCTAGAAAAATATTGGCAAAACTATATGTGAATGCCTCGTTCTTGAACACAACAAAAAACTGTTTTTTAATTTTTTTTCGTTTACCGTTAGCCCGTGGTGCCACGCGAAACGCTTCGGGATCGCCCCAAAAAAACATGTTTTAGGCATATACGATTTACCTTATATCTTTACTTCTAAGATAGGTATTGGCTGTATTTAAAAACAGTTTCAAAAAAAAAAAAATTGACTGTTCTTTTAGCAACAATAAAAATAAAAATTAATTTTTGCAATCAAAAAATAGTATGATAAGGTTTTAGTAAGCATCATTCACACAAAAACACGCACAAGTCTTTCTCGGGACATATTCCCAGTGGGCATTTTAGCGAGTGCTACGCAAAAAGAGGCATGCTAGCACTGCTATTGTTGGCGTCAATACACCTTCCATGATCACTGCATTAATGAGTACTTCTGTAAGGCCTACCTTTTGAAGGTCCTAATTCTTTTCATTTTATTTTATATGAAAAAATTTATAAAAAAATTCCAAAAAAATTTTTAAATACACAGAATAGTTTGTAAAAAAATTTAGATTTAAAAAAAAAACAAAAAAAAAATTTTTTTTTGTCCGAGTTGGGAATCGAACCCGGGCTCCCGAAAGCGTACTTTCATTTGTATTCATGCAAAATTAGCAAGTGATTCTTAACAACCACGGTAGTCGAGTAGGTAAGACATCGTACCGCAGACTGAGAAGTCCATGGTTCAAATCTCAAATTAATCGTCGATTTTTATTAGAAGATGATATTTTTATTGCTTTTCCTTCTAACGTGACTTCTCGAAAGAGTGCTTCTGGCAGGTCTCTTTTGAGCAAGGAGAGCGGAAGGCCTGAAAAATTTTCCCATTTCATATAAAAAAGCAAGTGTAATTGTATATGAGTGCGGCAGTACTCTAAAATCCATACGAAGGCCTGCTAGCAGCGCTGCCAATGCCTACTGGGTTGTTCTATCTTCATCAGTTACTGTAGTATAAGCGATTGGAAAAAGGTTTGAAAAGCAATTGAAATTCCTTGTATTATATTGAAATAAAAAGAATACGTATCAAATATTTTGACAAATGAACCATAAAAAAAAATTGTATGGGAAACAAATGTTGGTGGCAAATTTTGTATGGAATGCCCCATGTTTACTTTTAAATCTTTTCATTATTAACGTTACAGAGTGAAAAAATAAAAATACCCCTTACAAAGTAAGCGGGTGTATAAAAATAAAAGTCACATTGAAGAAAACTAATAATAAAAATAATGCATAAAAATGTTTCATAAAAAACGAAGCTCATGGTCTCACGAAGCTAAAAAAAGCGCTTGTAAAAATTTGTCGGTGATGATATTGTAATGCGGAACTGTAAGCAGCATGTGTTAGAATCTGATATGTGTTAAGATCGATAATTTATTTTTATTGTTAAGGGAACACTTCGACGTTTGCTATTAGGAAGTTTTGTGGTGAAGTGCATTTGTGAAAATTATTAATCTTTATGTTTGAACTAGAGCAATGTTCTGTATACATAGTTAAAAATCTTGGAATAAAATTGACATTTTTCTGTACTTTATATATGATCCCACCAGCTTTGGTTTCAAATCTAGTATTTGCAAGATACTATGAAATCGTTTTAATACAGCTTTGGTTTAAAATTCAGCACAAGCTTGGATTGAAATAAAGCAAAAAAAAAAATAAAAAATAAAAAGATAACAAACACAGTGAGATTCGAACTAGGGAGATCCAGTTTGTAAGCTCACTACGTTAACCACTAGGCTATTGCGCTATACGAAACGGGAGCAATAAACAAGCTTATGAACCTATTAGCCTAATATTGAGTTTCATCATTGCAATTTTTCTTTGGTTTAAATTTAAGTGCAGAAAAGTTTTAATTATGGGCTAGTATTTGTGAAAGTTTAAATTTTAAACCTCAAGGTTAAAAAATATGCAGAAGTATTTAAGCTGGGTTAAAATTAATTCCAAGACTTTTAACTGTGTAATAAACTACTATGATTTTACTAACCATATGCTGTCGATAAAAGTAATAACCCCATTCCTTAAATTGTAAAAATTTATTGAGAAAATAGTTTGCGGCGTCATTTACTTTCGTTTGTTTCTTTTTTTGACCGTCTCTTTAGCACAAGTAGCACACCTACTCCCATCGTCGCTTACTATGTAAGTCAGATTTAATCAGTGTTTTGATGGTCATGCCCGAACAAATGTTATTCAGAATTGTTGGAGGCCTCGCAGCTACATATTATTTAAGAAATAATTGGTTTCGTCATGCAAGCATTTACCACTGGTTTGGTAGTATAAATTCCCTATCTCTCTGCCATTGTCCACAGAAAGTTGAAGGTTTATTCAATTTAAGTGACTGAACCAGGATTCTCTTGCCATACGAACCATGCAATCTAACCAGTTCACTTCGGCCGCCACATAAAAAGTTCCATATCTTTACATTAAATATATCCAGATTTTATAGTCAAATGCTAACTATGGAACTAAAGCGTGTTTCCTTACGAATAGCATTAAGATTGGTTTTTACTGTAGTTTATCCTACATTACATACTTTAAGGCTGATGTAAACTCATGTGTGTAGAAATCAGAGTAAGGCTGGGGCCAAATTACGCGGTTTTGCCGCGATCGCAACACCGCTCTCACGCTCTATTTTCGCTAATGCGGCTGAAAAACAAAGAATTTTGCATGTATATTAATAAATTTATTTACTTAATGTATTTAATAATTTAAATACATGAAAAATTCATTATTTTTTCAGCCGCATTTGCGAAAAAAGAGCGTGAGAGTGGTGCTGCGATCGCGTCGAAACCGCGTAATTTGGTCCCAGCCTTAGACAATAAGTTTGCAGGTGCAAATAATTGCTTTGAGGATTCTTTTTCGTAAATGTTTAGTAAATGTTTCGAAGACGTTTTTGTCTTAGTAAAAATGGTAGGCATTGGCAAGAAATAATGAAAAAGGGTTGAGGCAAGGAAAGGACAATACATTAAATTTGTTTTATTCAAAATTTAATCAAAAAGTCTTGCCCAATTCAGAAAGTTTTGGAAATTTTGTATCCCAAGTCAAAAATCACTTCCGTTTTTTTGGAACGAAACGCCAGCACATATTTTTGCTTATATCTTTAAATACTTAAGCCTCATTTACACGAGTGATATTTACTGACTTTAATAATGACTTGATGACATATCATAATGACGCTGCTATTTAGACGGCACAAAAAAGTGACTTGCCCAGAGCTTTGTCACTACGTTTCATTATATTTTGGCGACTTTCAAATTCATAATGATTTGACCAGCAAAGTAGGCGTTTACATGAATGACAAAATTTATAATTCTCAAATACTGACAAAGCAAAGAAGTTAAAAATTATTTTACAAATGGTAGACAACAAAATAAAAGCTGTTGCTTATTTAGTATATTTATTAATTGAAGAAGACGAGGAGGAAGAAGAACGCTGGAGAAGAACGTTCACTTAAAAAAAGAAATGAGATTAAATATTGCATATGACTATTATATTCTTTAAACTCTTTAAATTTATGCTAACCATTTTTAAGTAATTTTTAAGCAAACAGTTAAATTTCTAGAAACAGTTAAACGCACTCTGTCAGTAAAGAATGAACTTTTTCATTTTTTTCTTCAAGTTGGACACTATAGGGCCCCTCAAACGATACTACATGCCCATCCGACCTGTCAAGTCATCACACATGTAGTATCGTTCGTGTGCAATAAATCAAGGCGGATGGAAATGTCCGATGGAAGCATAATAGAAGAATACAGGTATATGCACCAGATGAGAGCATACTGCCGGAATTGTCAAAACGAAGCAAAACTTTTTATTTATTTTCTTTTGTTTCCATTCGCCACACAGCTAAATTTGACAGACATGGCAGTATGGAAAGAGGGCACAGTCAGCGCTGCATATACCTCTATCCTTCTACCATGGATGGAAGTCAAAAATTTTTGACTTTTTGCTAAGTACTTCCGACATGTAGTTCCGTTTGCGTGTGCGGCCATCCAACTTAGTACATTTTGCCATTTGTTGAAAATTTTCAGAGAGAGCGCATCTTGCGGCAAAACTGCCGGACGTTACAAATGTTATATTTTGACGCGAATTTTTTTATCTTTACCTAAAATTGTGATGGCTTAGAATATTTAAAGCAAAAAAAAAAAAAAATAAAAATAAATCTTCAAAACAATAAATATTATTATTTTTAATTGATGTTAACTCTTCGGCAGCTAAAAAATAATGAAGTCTATCCAAAGTCTATCCGTCATGTGCGATGTGTGTGAGGGCAACAAAAAAAAACCCGTTACTTTATCGAATTACATGTACGTCCGTCATGTAGTGTCGTTTGAGGGCCCCTTATGAGAGTGGACGGGCTTACACGGCGTTTACACGATGTCATTTAAGTGACAAAACTAATGACATCTGATTTTAATCATTATTTTATGACTAAAATAATGAAACAAAATAATATCATTTGCACGATAATGACGCTTAATGATGTAAAAAATGACAAATATGTCACCCGTGTAAATGAGGCATTAGGCATAATTGTTGGCATTAAGGCTATTCACAGTTTGAATACGCTGCTCTGCTATTTATTTACGTTTTTATTATTTATTTGCTATTTATTACGTAAGCGTATTTTGCTTTGTTGATGTTTTGCATGCAATTGGAAATACGCAAACACGCGTAAATTAAAATAGCTCTTGGACGTGTTTTTTTGTACCTTGTATTTTATGCTCTGTCTACAGACGCATACCTATATACATCACAGCGTTGCAAAATTTTTTAATACGACAGTCTCATGGCGGCGTGCTCACAGTTTCAACAATAACAAATGCTATAAATATGATTTGTTAAATGTACGCTTAAACTGTGAATAGCCTTATTGTTTTTACTTAATATAGTGCAACTTAATTACTACTAAAGGCTAGCGTAAGACGAATTGCTTGAATAATGATTTGTGTGACAGCAACTCATTGTCAAGCCATGTCATGTTGTTCGAATTAGTTGAGTGTGGCTTTCTACAACAGTGCTAGGTATGATTCAAATAACTTAGCGCATTGAGTTCGATAATGATGTGGCTTACTTAAACGTTTGCATGGTGCACAGAACAGCTCATTAAAATCAGTATGAAGACACCATGTTATGTGTCGTTATAGCTTGGGCCGTTTTCGAGAACTCATTTACAAACAAATAAACAAACAAACAAATATTGCTCGTTTAATAGTATAAGATATATAAATATAAACAAAATGTATTTTTTTCATATTATAAACAGCATTACATTCACATACACAACATAGAGCGTCATATATCAAATACATGTATGAGACAGTGATTCAACACATGTTTTTAAGAAGCTATGCAACCTATGAGTTGAGAAATCGGTTGCATGTCATAGCTTGAGTTGGCGTTGTCGTTGGCATGGCTTGGCGTGAATTGCTTTTTGGTTCGATGAGTTCTTTGAATTGAAACATGCACTTATGCTAGCCTTAAATTACTACCTACCCACATACACAAAACTTTTCAAACTTTTATAAACTTTTTCATTAGGGGTATTCTCTATGTCTAGCATAACTGCATGAGAGCACGGATTGTAACAATCCTACAATAAAATATCCAACGGATCGAGAGCGCCCTATTGTACAAGCGTAGCAGAGTAAAATCAACAGCTCAAAAACCTATATAATGAGCTGCATTTTACGCTCATTTCACCTTTTGTTTTGCTGCTCTTTCATTCTCTTCTCTCTCATTACAATCACAGGGTTGCATTTCATAAACTATTCTTCATAGCATCGCCGTATACATGGGTTTCAGTGTAGCATACATAGGAAATAGTGCACGGTTGTTTTATCTTGTTTTTTGTTGTTGCGGCGGTGCACGGATTGTATATTTCCTATTCGTGCGACGGGCATATCCTAGACATAGAGAATACCCCTATTCTATTTTTTAAAATTTCTTCGTACAAATCGTCCGTAACGCCAGTTTGAAAATGCCCATACTAAAAATCAAATTCAGATAAAGTTAGAAAATGAGCAGAATCGGATAAAAACTACGTCTACTTCCCAATTAACAAAACGGTTAAATTTCTCTTAAAATTCTACAACGCTTATAATTCTAAAATTCACTTTAAATTTGAAATTTGGCAAAATCTTATAAAAACTCCTCCTACCTCCCTTACAAAGAGACGTCATCAAAGTAACATAACATTTATAAATTCAAAAAATACTTGTGTATTGACTGGACATTTAACCCATAATCTTCGATGTCAGAACACAATTCTGTATTTGAATTTTGGAAAAATTAAATGAAAACCTCCATACGAAGTGACAACATTAGACTTATAAAACATGCCTATCATAGAGTATAATGTAAGAGTGTTCTAACTTCAACCAAGTCGAAGTCTGTTCGCGTACTTTTCTGGTAAAAAAATAAAAAATGTCAAATACGTCTAAGAAAATCTAAAAACACTCAGCTGTTACACACACACATCTACCATTTGACAGTTTTCATCTTTTTACAACATGAAATTCTTCTTGTAAAAACTTTAAAAAACTTGAACGGAGAGAAAGTTTGATATCTTCTCTATTACACAATTCTCTCAGTAAACGAATGCTTTTCAGGCACTTTCTAGTAAAAACTTTTGAAATATTTCGTTTGCATTCGACTACGCGAACAGACCTAATTTGTTGATAGCGTTATTTTTAAACATCTTTATATATTTTGTCGAGTTAGTTTTGAGAAGAGGGTTTTATTTTTTCCCATAATTTCCTATTAAATGATCTATATTAAGAATTATTTCCTTGTCTGTGTATTAACGAAACTTCAAGAAATAATTTCAATATAATTTTCAAAATGTCTTTTAACCAGTGGCATAGCTAGGATTTGCGAAAGAGGGAGAGGGATGATTAATAAAATAAAAAAAAATTTTTGTTTAAAATTGTTTGTGCAAAGCATGGGTTGCCAGTCCGTTAATTTGATTAAAAAATTTTAATAAATAATAATAGTTTACTTCAAATTCAAATTTAAACAATACCTGTTTCATTAAATTTCTTCAGTAGGTATTTATTAGCCCATATTCAATACAATTATTTTGAAACATTCAATGCTTTGGCGTAGTTGATTTAACAAAAATCTTATTCATAAGTTTCATATTTTTGTCTACTGTCTTGCCAACTGTTTGAATGCTTCTTCACCAACAAAAAGGATCGTATTTCTCACTGTTTTAACAGTACTCTCTCGAGTAAGTCCCCCGAAGAAATCGAAATTGAGCCAATGCTTGAAGGCCCATGAAGGAGATGATAATGATTAGAAAACTGGTAGAACTTGATTAAATACACGAAATGCAATCAAAATCTTTTACAGTTTCTTATTAAATAGGAAACAATGTTTAGAAGTCATTGCAATAAAAAGTTCCTTAAGAAAAATTCAAGTAGGAATACCCAGGGATCTGCGTTTTTGTTATACAATATATAAATAAAATTTTTAGTTTAAAATTAAAAGCTATCCTACAGATTTATGTTGTTGATGGAAAATTTATCTAATCTACGGACAAGAAGAGCTTCTATCTAATCTTCAATTAGAATTACATACAATACCAATATAATGTTATACGGAGAAAACTGAGTTTGCTAAATTTGTATTGTAGCAAAACTTGCCCTTGATTTTCAGCCACTTCAAAATTATGCTAAATTTCAGCAAAAACTAATCAAAATTTGCTATTTCGTTTTATAATAACTAAGCAAATATTTGCTTGAATTAAGTAGAAATTTGCTATTCCAATTTACAATAACTATGTTAATATTTGCTTGAATTAAGTAAAAATTAGCTTTGGTAGTTTATAATAACTAAGCAAATATTTGCTTGAATTTAATCAAAATTTTGCTTAGTTATTATAAACTAAAAAGAAAATTTTTACTTAATTCAAGGAAGTATTTGCTTAGTTATTATAAATTGAAATTGCAAATTTTGATTAAGTTTTGCTGAAATCTAGCATATTTTTGAAGTGAAATAATTATTAACATTAAATTAAATTGAAAAATTACCACCATCTGGAGATTTGAACCTTGGCCGCGTATGTGTAAGTACATGGGCTTATCCATTCGACCATCGCAGTTGTTAACCAATCGTCGCCTAATTTTTTTCATTAAGAATAAACATGTGCTCGTGTATTTAGAAGAAATTTGCTTGAATTGAGTAAAAATTTGCTATTTGAGTTTATAATAACTTAGCAAATATTTGCTTGAATTAAGTAGAAATTTGCTATACCAATTTATAATAACTAAGCAAATATTTGCTTGAATTAAGCAAAAATTTGCTTTTACATTTTATAATAACTTAGCAAAATTAGGCTTGAATTTAATCAAAATTTTGCTTTTTCCTAATTACATGAGGAGTGATTTCAATTTAGCAATCTTTTTCTAAAATCAAACCGTGATTGAGCAAAGTTTTGCTAATTTGCTTTTAAGCAAAGCATTTGCTTGATTTAAGCATACTAATTTTCTCCGTGTACTACTTAGTAATTTACGTGTTTTACTAGGTAGCAGTGATGTTTTTAAAGGTACAATTGTACCTTTTTTGGCACATTTTGGTTAAATTTGCTTTAAAAAAAAACTACTTATAAATGAGCAGTGCAAGCAAAATATTGTTTTATTGAAACAATATAAGTAAAAAATTTTATTACATTTTTTCAAAATTAAAAAATAGCTTCATTTCATAGGCCAAGAGGGATATATATTCTCTTGAGCCCCTACCATAGCTACGCCACTGCACTGCATCTTATAAATATTTTTAAAAATTAAGCATTTAAATTCGCACTAATTTTTTTAATTAAATGGACCATTTTATGTCTAAAAACTGTCCACACTATATTCTAAAATTTTTAAAGTAAGCTCAGTTTTTCATATGAACTTCAATTAGATTCGAGATAAATGAAATAACATTTATTGCTCAACCAATATTTTGTAAAATGATTTATTGGAAATTGGTTTAATTGATTTAATTGATTGATTTATTGAAATGATTTATTGGAAAATATTGGCGAAGTTTAGGTTCTAGAATTAGATTTTAAAAATTCCTTTTAAAATACTTTTCGCAAATTTATTTTCATATTTACTACCCCACCAACACTCAGTTGGTATGCCTGACTATTCTTAAATATAAAGACTTTCAATTTTGATTTATATTACGAAAACAACGTTTTCGATACAACAAAGTTTATTATATTAAATGTCAATTTAATAGTATTAAGTATTTTTGTATGATTTTTAGTATGTTTATATGTATCAAATAATTTCGCATTTAAGCCAAACAAATAAACATACAGACAAGAAAATAAGTGATTATTATGTTGTCATCCAGTTCTGAGCTACATTCTAAGCTTTAAAACTCTAGCTCATCGGGAAGTTGGTTAAAATTGGATTCCAAGATTTGTACGGGACAGACATGAAGTGAAGCTAACAAAACGTGTTAAAATCGAAGTAAATAGCATTTTGTTTATTTTCATTCTAGATTCCTTTATGCCTCTTACCCCCCTTAAAACAAATCCTGCTGACGCCCATGTATGGAACTATTAGAAAATCAACTTGTGTGTGCTGCAGTTGCTGATTAATTTGGCAACTCATCAAGTTGGTAACTTGATAAAAAAAAATTAAATAAACTGGCCATTTCAGCCCTCGGAAGGACTTTGACCTAGCTTTTATTGATCACTTGTGTTGTGCGTGTTCGACAAATGATCGAGAACTGGACTTACGTGTTTTATGCCGACTCCGAAAAGCTTATGTTCTCAAGAAGGTTTACATAGCAATTTTTACTCTCTGAGGTTTGCCATTGTCTGCAGAGAGGTGAAGACCGAAAAGAGAAAGTAATTTAATTGAAAAAACTTTCTGTCTGAGCTGGAATTGAATCTGGGCTACAGCGGTTCTTTAGCTTAGGAGCCACGCACTCTACCCACTGGGCTATGGCCGCCACTTGGTCAAATAGTGTGTTGAAAAGTTATCGACTAAAATAAAATGTCGATTAATAAAATAATAATAAAATTTTAATAAAATTTTTAATTTTTTTAATAATAAAAATAAAATTTTAATAGAAAATAATATAAAAATACACAGAAAACTGTCAAAATCCTACTTCATAATGACGGTTGAGTGCTTAGTTTTTCTAGTCGATTGAATTGTATGTGGACGAATAAAAACTCAGTCCGCAACTCAGTTGTTCGGAAAATTAATAATTGTATGGTTTGCTTTACAGTCCATGAAAGGGCTTTGACCAAGGTTCTTATGATCAGTTGTGCTGCGCTTGGTCTTAAATATTTGAACAGATGTAATCGTGAACTAGGCCTACGAGTGTTATGCTGACTAGGAAAGGTTCATTTTCTCAAGAAGCCTTATTGCTCTCAGTTTTGCTCTCTGAGGTTTGCTGTTGTCTGCAAAGAGGTAACAGACGAGCAGAAATGTTAATTCAATTGAAAAAAATTTCCATCTCAGATGGTATTTCAAAACGGGCTACTAGGGGTCTTTAGGATACGGGTCACGCACTCCAACCATTAAGCCATGGCCGCCACTTTCGAACGAAATCTATTCAATTGTTTTTAAAAAATTCTAATGTTTTGCTTGAAACATTCTTTTATACATAAATTCTTATACCTTCTGACCCAATGAGGTGCTTAAACTCCAGAAATCTCCCCTAGACTACTGCAGTGTTTTAGACTTAAAGATTAAGTTTTTTTTTACGAAAATTACTGATCTCCTTGAGTTGAGCCGATATCAAACCAAAATCTCTTAATGCTTAAATATTAGCATACATATAATGACTGTTAATTACGATTAAAACAAAGATCTTGCGGAAATAGTATAAACACATTTAGATTAACAAAATGTTAACTATACAGAGCATATTTTGCAAATTTATGGACTAATCTATTTTAGTGAAACTTGGAATGATTATGCGTCAAGATCATGACCCATTTTATAAAAAAATTTTATTTAATGTACTACCCCTGTAAATTAAGATTCGTTCCATTCATGTTTAAAAATAATTTATACTCCATCATTCATTTTAATATTATTTCAAAAAAATTTTCTTTATCTCCAAGCGAAAGAGATAAGCACCTACTAGGACTCATCTCAAGATTAACTTAGAGCTGAACTTTGATTACATTAACAATAATAACATTAAAGAGAGTATGTAAATATTACAATTATAATTTGATAGATCAAAGATAGAACAACGGGTGGAGAAATGATCATGCGAGTAAAACAATTTCAATAACCAATTGCATAAGCATCAACAACTAATAGAAATGAGTTTCCTGTCAATATTTTTCACAGCCTACTCGTGTTGAAGGATCCTCCTACATTGCGGAGGGCATCGATGCACAAGAGGCGCGCAATACTTGCCTCCTCTTTACGCCCAATGATCAAAGCAGCGGCTCACTGGCCAAGAGCTTGAAAATCTTCAACAACCACAATATCAACTTGTTGCACATCGAATCACGCTCATCGCTGCGTGTACCTGGCTATGAATTCTTTGTGGAGTGTGATGGCAAGTCTGGCACTTTGGGAGCTGCCATAGAGGATCTGCGTGAGTCCTGCAGCTACTTTAACATTATCTCACGTGATTACAAGGATAACGAGTCAGCGGTACCATGGTTTCCACGTAGAATACGTGATTTAGATCGTTTTGCAAATCAAATATTGAGCTATGGAGCTGAGCTAGATTCAGATCATCCCGGTTTTACCGATCCTGAATATCGTGCCAGAAGGTGGGTATCCTCAGGAGAATTACAGCTTCAAACTTACAATAATTTTTTTTAATATTTTACAGAAAATATTTTGCCGACATTGCCTTTAACTACAAGCATGGAGAACCCTTGCCATATGTTGAGTACACTGCTGAAGAGGTCGAAACTTGGGGCACTATTTTTAGAAATCTCACCAAACTCTATAAGACGCATGCCTGTAAGGAATACAATCACGTCTTTCCACTGCTTGTTGACAACTGTGGCTTTAAAGAGGATAACATTCCACAGTTGGAGGATATTTCGAAATTTTTGAAAGGTTATTTCGTTTATTGTGCTTCCCAGCTTCTGACGTATCTTTAACAAATTTGTCTCTTCTATAGATTGCACAGGTTTTATGCTGCGTCCAGTTGCTGGTTTGCTCTCCTCGCGCGATTTTCTTGCTGGTCTAGCTTTCCGTGTCTTTCATTCAACACAGTATATACGCCATCCCAGCAAACCCATGTATACACCAGAGCCAGATGTTTGCCACGAACTGCTCGGTCATGTACCGCTCTTTGCTGATCCCGCTTTCGCACAGTTTAGTCAGGAAATTGGTTTGGCTTCGCTAGGAGCTCCAGATGACTATATTGAAAAGTTGGCCACGGTATGATTTTAGTTTTGTTTCACACGAGCGAAATACTTATCAACTAAGCCATTTCAGATTTTCTGGTTCACAGTTGAGTTCGGTCTCTGCCGTCAAAATGGCAAGCTAAAGGCCTATGGTGCCGGTTTGCTCTCATCTTACGGTGAGTTGCAATACTGTCTCACCGATAAGCCAGAACACAAAGAATTCGATCCAGAAATTACCGGTGTAACCAAGTATCCCATCACTCAATTCCAAAATACCTACTATGTGGCAGATAGTTTTGAAAGCGCCAAGGAAAAGACTATGTACGACTTTATTATTCTCCGACTTAATTGTCATCGATGTTTTATGGTATTTATAATCTTTGTATTTTCTTTTACTTCAGCAAATTTGCCAACTCCATACCTCGTCCTTTCGGTGTTCGCTACAATGCCTATACACAGAGTATAGAGGTTCTTGACTCCAAGCATCAGATATGTAATCTTATGAACAACATAAATGCTGAGTTCCAAATCCTACAAAATTCTGTTGAAAAATTAAAAGTTTAGTTGAAGTCTTTAAGGAGTGCACTTGAAGCTCCATATGATTTAAAACTTATTTTCTTACGTTAAGATTACGAATGATCTATTTATAATTATCGAGGTACATAAAAGCTTCGTTTAGTTATTTGATGAACTCGAGTTAATAAACTTTTCATTAAAGACTGAAATTATTTTTTTTAATGACAAATGAATGAATCGAGACAACTGGCTTTATTTTATGCCAAGTGAGAACCGAAATCAAGAATGATAGATAAAAGGATAACGTATTACGCCGGTCCGTCATGTTGTTTAGTTTTCATTTTGACTTTTCTAGCTATGATAAAAATATTTTTTACGATCATGACGTCAGACTAGACGAAGTTTGTTTCTTGAATCTTTCGCCAGTGCAAGTTGGTTCCAAGCCAACTTGCTTAACCAAAAAAATTTTTTTTCTTAAATATGTTTTGATTTTTATGTCTATACTAGCTGATATACCCGGTGTTACTCGAGAGTAATTCATATAAGCATTTTAATATACACTTCTCGATTAAATGTTTTAAATTCTGGAATATTGAAATAAAAATGTTAGTTAAGAAATGTACCGTGTTTTTTTAACGAAGGAATAATTTTATCACTGTTTTTTCACAATCAAAACTTTTTTTAGTTTTAAACTGAATTTACTGGTTACTGGTAAAAATTGACCTTGGACTTCGCATATGGAAATCAAATTTGTAAAAAAAGGGAAAATGAACACCAAACTTACTAAATTTTCTAAAAGTTGTTCCAGTTGAAAAAGAACAATTGATTTGTGTCTAAAATAAAAAATTAAATAAACTGAGTCTGATAATTGATGGAATTTTTTATATCTTCAGAATTACTTTTTTATGCGAAAAATTTTACAGTAAGGCTGTTTGCGAATCTTAATGCGAATAAGTGATCTAAATGCGACCTAAACTAAATTGTGTTGATAAGACATGGTTTCTTTAATAATTAAGGTAATTCTAGAGCAACCTAAATGCTTCCTCAATGAAGCACTGCTTTATCGCCATTTAGAACAATTTCGAGAATACTTTTTACGACTAAAAGTATGCTGTAGGAACGAAAATTTTTAGTCATTTAATTCTACACGTGAAATTTTGGTGTTGACTCAACACTAACACATACTTTCCAAAATGTGTTTGTTGAATGTGGCAGTTGAAAATTATTTTTTTGTTAGTAAGCACTCTTGCTGTTTTTATGACACAAACAGTAAAATATTTTTTGCGCTTAGCTGGAAGAATTTTTGAAAAAAATGCTTTGTCATATGTGGAATTCTTCTTGATTTTATTTTTACAACAGAAACAATTTTTGAGTCGTTTTTTGAGTAAAATGTCAATATTTTAAAATTTTTTTTTTAAATCATAAAACATATATACACACTAAAAAATTTTAAAAATAAATTCACACCGATGAGCGGATATTTAAATTTTCTACACCGAACGTTGTTAATTTACACCGCTTAATCGGTGTGAAATGACGAACTTATCCGATCGGTGTGAAATTTGAAAGGCAAAGAAGTAGAGCAATATTGAAATCACATTCTCATTGATAAACAAATTAAAAATTGAAATTTCCGAATTTATTTTGTTCATTTTAATTTTGAAAATCTTGTATAAAAATTCAAACTTTATTTTTGACACCACGAAATAGACTCCAAAAAAATTAAATAAGCACCAAAAAAAGTCCATACATTTTTTGGGTGTTACTTCATATGCAATAACTCACTATTTTTGGGGACAATTTCATTATTTTTGGGAAATATTTAATTTTTTTGTTGGTACTTATTCCAATATGAAATAAGTTATTTCATTTGACAATTAATAAATTTAATGACAGTTTAATAAAAATTATAAAAAAACATTTCTAATTACACCGTTCGATGTTCAATAAAATTATCATTTTGCGTATTATAAATAAACACCTAACAGGGTACAAAACAAACATCCTATCTGATGTTTACTTTTTTACACCGATCGGTGTGAAAAAAATATGCTCTTTCAGATATAAAATACTAGCACTTTGACACGGTGTTTTTTAACACCGAACGGTGTAGGACTCCCTGGAACACCGATCGGTGTAAAAATTCTATACAAATTTTTAAGTGTGTACCTACACTGACCTAACAGAATAGTTCAAACTATTTTTGTGAGGTACTTTTATTGAACTTATTAACAAAAAAATTTTTATTGAAATATATTTAGTAGCAGCTGTGAAATTTGAATCGAAAGTCAAATGTTTGATTTTCATGCCGTTATTTTCACATTATTAGGTAACGATGTTTTATGAAAAAGTCGTTATACTAAAAATATTTACAATTTTTAAGATATGTGAGTGTGCTTGTGTCAAAATAACAAAAAAATTTAAATGAATTAAATTGTGAGCTTTAGATCAAGTAAGTTTTTAAAGAAGGCAACAAACAGCAACAACAACTCTGTATAGAGTCAATCACTTAGCTGACTAGACAGTCTGTTTCGAAAATCGCTACATTTTCCTCTTCAGTAGTCTTTGAGCGATTAAGCTGTGATCAACTCACTGTTTAAACTAGTATATGAGTGCGCAGATTTTAGAATTAATTCTTTTGAATTGTATGGCTGCTAATCATATGACATTTCAAAGCAGTAGGCTATTTATAGATCACCGCCATCAACTCTATCAAGGTTGCCATCTGTTCTAGTTGCTTCTTTATTTATTTCAATATTCATTGGTGTTCGATAGCTTGTCGAAATGCACCATAGAAATTAAACGAGTTTTTTGCTTTGCCAGATGGACTAGAACTAGAATAGATGGCAACCTTGATAGAGTTGATGGTGGTGATCTATTTATAAATAGCCTACTGCTTTGAAACGTCATATGATTAGCAGCCATACAATTCAAAAGAATGAATCCCAAAATTTGCGCACTCATATACTAGTTTAAACAGTGAGTTGATCACAGCTTAATCACTCAAAGACTACTGAAGAGGAAAATGTAGCGATTTCCGAAACAGACTGTCTAGTCAGCTAAGTGATTGACTCTTTACAGAGTTGTTGATGTTGTTGTTGCCTTCTTAAAAACTTACTTGATCTAAAGCTCGCAATTAAATTCATGTTATAATAATAATATATATTTTTTCGGGCTAGTGCACTTAAAATTTCTTCCGTGGTCACTTCCACATTCTTCGAAGCGACGAAAACGAGGGTGCGCTTGAAGCGACTGAAACCAGCAACGTTGCACCAATCTTCAGGAACCGGCTTATTGAATGATAAATAACATATGAATATATAAACGTTACAAGTCGATTTGCCTGATTTAAGCAGTGCATACAAGTGTATGGTAGAAATTATTTGTCATAATCAATATATACACTGAAAAAATCATCACGTTTTTAAATTCAACACAATGCCTTTAATATCAACGCATAATTTTTCATACAAAATTTTAAAAAATGTTTCAAGCAATTTTTTTACCAATATGTTATAAAAAATTTGCATTATGTTCGTCAAGGTAGGAAAAAATTGTTTTCAATATGTCGCACATTTCACACTGAAGTGTAATATAAGTTGCACTGAACATCCCCGATTTGGCTCAGATTTTGTGCTTAGATTAGTTTATTGTTTAGAAAACCAAATCAGGAGTTAGAGGTTTTGAAATTTTTTGGCGGACCTATAGCCATGCGAATGCCAAAATAGGTCTATTTTGAGACAACGTAGCTCAGTCAATTTAAATGCCATTTTCGTAAATAGGGTATCATTGGAAATTTTATTTTGAGGGAAAAATATTAAACTTTTGAAAAAATTGCAGTAACATGATCTATTATTAATTTCAAAGTTTAGTACCATGCCTGCAACAGGCGCTATAATTTTTTTCATTTTCATTATGTTAATTGTTTTTATATTCCATTATCTTTCCAAAGATACGTACAAAATGATAGTGTGTTCTTTAAGGGTTCAGAAGTTATGGCGTATAAACTTTTTCAACCAATTTAACTAGCGTTGATATACAGTGGTTCAAACGACTAACGGGACAGCGCAGCGAGCTACTTTAAATGCCATTTTTAAAAAAAAAAATCGTTATTTGAAATACAAAAAGTTGTAAAAAATGTTTCGTTATTGTTTTAACCTTTGTTTGGTACAAAGAATTTATAAAAAATTTGCTCCAATTTAATTTAGTTAGCAATAATATAAAAAAATCCCCATTTTTAAAGTCAAACGTCTAACCGGACATTTAAATTAGGCATGTTATTGGCTTTGAAAAATAAATCAAACCAAATTTCTATTGATTTCTCTCATTGTGTTTTGTTTTGGGTAATCGCTACTACAAAAAAATCAGCAATGGCGCAAAAACGTACGCACACAACTTTTGAAATTCGGCAGCTAATTATACGGCATTACGGTGAAGGTAAGACTGTACGCGAAATCGGTGATATCGTTGGTCGAAGCCATTCTACGGTCCACGATATTATTAAAAAATATCGTGACGATTTCCAAATCCTCAACAAAAGTCGGGAGGGTCAAGGTAAAAAATTAAACGGCCGTGATGAGCGCCATATTCTCCAAAATATAGAAAATAATCCATTCCAAATTGCAACGAGCTGAAAAATTATGCAAAAGAAAGCTTAGGGAAGGACGTCTGCGCGGAAACTATTCATAACACACTACGTAGGAATGATTTTCATGGAAGAATTGTGCGAAAAAAGCCATTCATTAGCTCAAAAAACAAAAGGATACGACTTCAGTTTGCGAGAGAGTACTTGCTTAAAAATTATGCTTTTTGGGATACGGTAAGTAAGGTAAAATGTTAAAAAATTAGGTAAAATTCAAGTGGTATGTATTAATTAAAGTACTACATACTGACGAAAGCAAATTCAACTTGCACGGTTCAGATGGCAAGGCTTATGTATGGCGCCAACCAAACACCGAGTTTAACAGGAAAAATACTCGTGCTACAGTCAAACATGGAGGTGGTTCTGTGATGGTTTGCGGCTGTATGTCTAGTGCAGGTAATGGGAATTTAGTGTTCATCGATGGTAAAATGGATTAGTACGGCTACTTTAACATCTTAAAGGCAAATGTTAAGCAGAACGCCGAAAAGCTTGGTATATTACAGAACTTTGCATTTTACCAAGATAATGACCCAAAACACACTTCTGGTGTGGCAAAACTATGGCTAATACACAACTGTCCCAAATTATTGCAAATCCATCCCCAATCGCCTGACATCAACGTCATCGAAAATTTGTGGAATGAAGTGGGTAAAAGGCTTTACAACACAAGCATTCAGAACATAGCTCAGATCAAGGAGGAATTGATCAAGGAATGGAACAGCATTCAACCAGATGTTTGCAAAAACTTGGAAAGAAACTTTCAACTCTATGAAAAATCGTTTGCAAGCCGTTATTGATGCAAAAGGTTTCTCAACAAAGTATTAAAATAATGGATTTAACAATAATTTGTTTGTGTCCGGATAGACGTTTGACTCTTAAAAGTAGATTTTTTTTATATTATTGCTAATTGAATGAAATTGGAGTAAATTTTTTACAAATTTTTTGCACCAAACAAAATTAAAACAATAATAAAATATTTTTTTAAAACTTTGTGTATTTCAAATAACGTATTTTTTTGAAAAAATAGCATTTAAAATAGCTCGCTGCCCTGTCCGGTTAGTCGTTTGACCCACTGTATATTGTAAATAGACTACAACATAGAGACTTATAAATTTTTTTAACGTAAATAATATAAAAAAATTTTTCAAAGTACATTTTTTTGTTTGTTTTCAAACAAATTTTTGACAATAATTGCCAGACAATGGAGACCACACGGTTAAAAATATTGTATCAGAAGTGAAATTTTCTGTACTTCACATAAGTCAACACCAGCTTTGTTTTTAAATCTAGTATTTGCAAAATACTAAATAATAGTTTAAATACAACTTTGGTTTACAATTTAGTACAAGCTTGAATTAAATTATTGGAAAAAAATAACAAACACCGCGAGATTCGACTGCACGGTATTCAGTATGTAAACTCACTACTCAAACCACCGGGCTAATGGCCAAGTTATACATAAAAGGCGCGATTAACAAACATATGAACCGAGTCGCCTAATACTGAGTCGCAGCATTGCTAGGCTAATTTTTTATCGATTTTAATCCAAATTTAGTATCAAGATGTACTAGAATTTAGTATAAATTGTATTAAAAATAAAAAGTAATATGGAATTGTACTTAAATTTAAACCAAAAAGGCTAAAATTGAAACCAAAAAGCTAAAATTTAAGCCAAAAAGCTTAAATGGATTCTGTAATATGTCTTTTGGCTAAATTTTATTTTAAACTGTAAATGTTTTCTATCAAAGTATATTTATAAACATTGTTTTGAAAAAAAAAACGTTTGTTTTAAATTGAACTGTGCAAACATTTAAGTTTAACTTAAATTAAATTGTTTCAAGCTCTATTGTAAAAACAAATTCATTTAACATGAACACAGTTTCATTAAATTTAAACACTTATTCCCATATATAAAAAAATTTTAAGTCTTTTCGCAATAAATGTTTTAAATTGGGCCTTTTATATTTTTGATTTACTTTGATCAAGATCTTTGTCGTGACCATAAACACACAACGGCTGCCAGTTTGTGCTGAGTGTTTCTCTCGAAGCTCGTTCAAATTCATTCATTTCGGGGGAGGGGATTCACCCCCAAAACCCCCTGCGCACACGCCTGTGGACTATTTATTGAATCGCTTAAATTTTTCAATATCATCATAAAAATATTGGTAATCTAATAATATTACAGACTTCAATTCTTGGAAATGGTTGCACTTTTTTGATTGATAGGCAGCGGAGCAGTATGCAAATTAGAGTCATGATTTCTCTTTCTTCTTCGGATAAGGTCCATTGCCGAGTCCCAATCTGCATTAACATTTATTAATATTCTAAGAGAATACCATTATATTATAAAAGCACTTGTTATTTGTCCAATATCTTCCTTTGCTGATGAAGCTTAATCTACTTCTATGCCTTTCAATGGATTTTCTTCACTTTTTTGCCCTGTCATTGTAGTCTAACGCAAATTTGTTATAATTTTCTTGAATATTTCCGAAAAATCGTGTAGATGAGTCCTTTTGTACACCCAGAGAAAAAATCGTAAAACCAAAGAAAATACACTTTGCCACATAGACTTTTATTGGTTAGAATGTGCCCAAAGGTAAAACAGCGTTATGGCAAAGACACAAAGATTGTTAGACTCCCAAGAATAATATACTTTAAATCAAAAACTTAAATTTTTGTTGCAAGGACGTACGTCTTAAGAGAGCATGGAAAAAAGTCTTAAAAGTAAAGAAAATTTGCTTTGGCATAAAGACTTTTATTCGTTACGGCAAAGACGCAGACTGTTAAATTCTAAAAAATATACTTAAAACCAAGGATTTTAATGCTTGTAGCAAAGACGTACGTCTTAAAAAAAACATGGAAAAACTCGTAAAATTAAGGAAAATGTACTTTGGCACAACGACTTCTATTCTTTACGGCAAAGATGCAGACCGTTAGATTCCCTAAAAAATACTTAAAACTAAGGATTCAAATGCTTGTCGCAAAGACGTACGTCTTAAAAAAAACATGTTGCTGCATTGAATAGAAACACTTGCATTTTATACGAAGAAACAAATTAAACAATTTTATTTTCATTGCCCAAATAAGATATATATGTTCTTACATAATTTAAGCAATAAATAAAGCAATATTGAATTTAACTAATTTGGGCAATGAAAATGTAATTGTTTAATTCATTTTTTCACTAGCTTTAAGCATGCCATCGAACACACAAAAACCAACTGAACAAATTGCCGAAATCTAAAACAAAGCGGCATGAGCGACAAAACGAACGAAGAAAAAGAAAACAAAGCTACGCTTGTTTTCAACGGGTTTTTCTTCGTTCGTTTCGTAGCTCGTGCCGCTTTGGGGCACGTCACACTAGCGCGGAAACTGGAAATTGAGAGAGCTTCTTTTACCCGTGAAAACAACAACAAATTTGTCCGTATCCGCTACGTGTGACATGCCCCTTTGTGTTAGATTTACAGCCCTATTCTGGCAGCTTAACTAAACTCACCACATTAACAAAATAGTTAATATTAACAATTTTTTAAGGTTTCGTATTCTGCTGCAAATTTAAAAGCTCTTTTCCTTACAATTTTGTTAATAACAGAAAGAGTCTTAACAACGAACGAAATGTATGTGCTTAGATAGAAAATTGTTGTGAAAATAATAAAAAAATACAAATTATAATATAGTATTGAGTTTAAATACATTAAACTGAAAAATGGAAGAATTTTTTACTTATTTTAAGTGTTGATAATGAAATCTTTCAGTAGCCGTGTCAAATTTTTCAAGAGCTTGCAAGGTCACAAGCTGCACTCGAAGCATCTGTTTATATAGCGCATCTCTTCTTTCAATAGGCATATCGATTTTCACCGTGCATGGTGAACTTTAAAAGCTTTTTAAGCTTTTCTGTTGTTAATGATTTTTAAGAATACCAACATTTACATTACATAACAATTAGCAAAACAAGAGCTCCTTAACTATTTCTTGTTAAGCTAACAACCAGAAAAGGGCTGTTAGTTTCTGCAGTCGGTTTTTGTTAAGTTCGGTGGTGGATGAAGATGTACAGGCGCGTCGTGGTGGCTGCAGCAAATAATTTGCGTATGCCAATTTCTGCGACAAAACGAACGAAGAAAAAAAAAAAGGCTGAAAACAAGCGTTGCTTTCTTGTTGATAAAATTCATAGAAACACTTGCATTTTTCACGTAGAAAGAAATTAAAAAATTACATTTTCATTGCCCAAATTACATCAATTCAATAATGCTTTATTTATTGCTTAAAATATGTAAGAACATATTAACCTTATTTGGGCTAATTTTTTACTTAAAATTTTCTTATTCTTCGTATACAAATATGATTTTGAAGAAAAAGTTCTTTGTCTTTAAAACAATAATACTTACCTTCAAAAAAACAAAGAAAAATTGTTAATTTTACATAATTTTTTCAAACCCCTGTTAACAAAGAATTATATCGTTACGGCAAACATTTTATCTTTAAGGCAAAGATTGTTTCTTTGATTTAGCTTCAAAGAATTTCAGTCTTTTGTTTCGAAGATGCAGCACTTGCATAGTTAAAAAATAAATCATTAGTGCAACGATTTTTTCTTTGTGGCAAAGATATGTTGGGTACATTTTAACAAGAACTTTTTTCTTTGATTTTAAGGCGTTCATTTTTCTCGGTGTATTCACAAACAAAAAAACTGTATTGCACAGTAGATAAGTCAAACATTTAAGGGGAAAACTTTGCTAAACTCTCTTTTTTTTATTAAAATAAATCTCATAGGTGGCAGATGAATCAACGATTTCTTTGCCATAAAAAACTTATTTTCGTGGAAAATGTAGATATATCATATTGAATATATGCTTTCGATATACATAGAGTATTCACAAGGTGTGCTATCATGTCATATTGTTCTAAAATTTTACAACTAAAATTTACAAGATAAATAAATGCAAATAAGAATCAGCTGTTTGATTACGACACTTCAATAAACATAGCTTTCAGAGTTGTAATATATTAGTACTTTTTATATGGAAGGCAACAATAAAATGTTTAAGCTAGTGTAAAATCTTAGCACAATATGTCATTATGACAAGATAGCACACCTTGTGAATACCCTTACTGAGTAATAAAAAGCATTTCAAGCCATAAGATTATGTTTTTCAATGCAATTCTAGGAACTTATTGAACAACCGGTACCATGATACTTTTCATTGAAAACTTCCATATAGCATTATTTTGGGGTGGTAGCTACACATTTAAATAAAATTAATCTATTGCTATTCGCTCAAGAACAAATCATTTGTATTATTTGTGGGAAAAGAAGTTTAGAAAGAAGCTTTCCTTTATTTAAAAACTTAAATATCTTACCCATTAAACATTTGATTAATTTTTGGTGCTATGAGTTTTGACGTAGAATTACGTCTTACAGGCGGTTTGTATGGGGGTCATTTGACCAATTTATTTCAAGCACATTCAAGGATTGTAGTTGACATTTTCATGTATACCTACAGACTTCAATATTCATCATACAAAGAACAAATATATGCCAAAATATTAGTTAGAGTACGAATGAAACGAATATTTCATTTTGGATTTCGTCACTTTTTTAATAAAGTTACAAAACAGCAAAATCTAAGAAGAAAAAATTCACATATTCGTATGAGAAATACACAAGCTGCTTCAGTAGTTGCTTGAGCAGCTGCTTACGCTGTTCTTATTGTTGTTGTTCGTTTGGTTCGCAATAGTGTCGTTTGTTGTTGTGCTGCTTTTGTTGTTTTTGTTAATTAATATATATGTAAAATGAACATATATAAATACATATTAGATGCTTTCATTTTTGTCGTTTGTTATTGATTTTATTTATTTTTAGCAAGATAAATACAATAGAGAATACAGATGCCTGTATGATTTAGAATAATATTATAACAAGCTTGACAACATAAGCCTTAAGCTTGAAAAAAGCTTGAGAAACCATTAAAAAAGGCTATCGCAGCAATTGTAGAGAAATCAAAACGGAACCCTTGTGATAATATTACTCAGGCAAGATTTTTATAAGCTTTTTTTTTGCAATTGTTAGAATAAGCTTACAAAAATGTAATAACATTTAAATTAAATTTAGATATAAATAAGTTTGGAATTAATTAATTCTTAGTTTTTAAGACAGTATGACTAATTTGCAATTATGTATTGTGATATAAAAAAATTATTCTTAATGTTCTAATTACTATCGCAATAAATCAATCAATCAAATTAACACATGTTAAAAAAAGCTTATTATTATCAATGGCTTTATAAGCTTTTTCTGGCAATTGTAGAATAAGTTTACAAAGTAATATTTTGTAAATACATTTATATTGTATTTTACGCTACATTTTTTAGCATTATTAATGAAACATAAAAATTAATAATATTTATTTAGTGTATTTAGCAAAGACTGTATGGAAGATAAAAAAACATCAGTTACCTTACATTTGGTGAGAGAAATATCATTAACATTACTGAAGAGCCCATCTTTCTTAAAGCTCTGTCCTCAGCTGTATACGTTTTTCTTTAATAAATTTTTTAAGTTTATATTAATTTATTATTATTCATTAATTCAATTCAAGAAATTTTATTTAGTCATTTTATTTTTTTTTTGTGATTTGCGCCTTGTTTGCCAAATTGGAAGAAAGTGCTCGCATATTTGATAAATTGATCTTCGCCAATTCCTAGTGATAGAGCACCATCTAAAAAATGTTCAAATTCTTTGATATTTTTTCAATTTTTAAACTTCCAAAAAATATTATAACTATCCAAAATTATTTAATTAATATATTTTTTAACAGACGTGCATTTTCACTGCACGCAAAGAAAAACAATATCTTTTATTTGACAAAAAAACATGGGCTTAAGATAGGGGGCGTCCATTAATTACGTGAGGTGATTTTTGGGATTTCCCCCATCCCCGCCCCTCCTAAACGCCTCACGTAATTAATGGATGATGCCCCTTATGTTGCATGAAAAACATTTTTCTCAGTAATATTTCATATCGTATTTTTTTTTTTAAGATCAAAGAACGCAAAAAAATGCGCCTTATACAAACAAGATTTGGTCTTTGACCTCAAAGGAAAGGGATAGAATTATTTAGAGGAATTGATTGGAACCAAACCGGCGAAACAACCGTGAAAGACAATTTGAATTGCTTTTAACCGAGGCTAGCTAGAGTGTTATGCCTTAACCTCGGCAAGCATTTCCATCCCCTAGTTGTTCCTGTCCTTTTATTCCATGTTTTCCACAATTGAGTTGTGGATTTTTAGTTTTTCCATAATTCTTAAATGTAGGAAAGAACAAAGAAAGTGAAAAGAACCATGCCCGAGCCTGGATTCGAACCAGGAACCTCTGGGTTGTTAGGCTAGCGCACTCTCCAGTGGACTACAAAGGCTGACACTTATTGTGCCATATAAGTGTTTATTAAGCATACTTGAAAATCAGTTATAAATATCAAGCATTTCTCAAATACGATTGAGATTTTATTGTGATTTCTCATTTTAACAAGCTTGTTAAAAGTAGTATTATAAAAAGCTTAAAACTCTTTGTTTATATTAAGCTTGTTCTCAAGTACAATTGCAGTTCGCGTTCTGGATAGCCGGTTGGGAGCTACAGAGCCAGTATGTATTACTACTACGCAGGTTTGCGCATGCGTTGCTAAGCATGCGTTGTGCTTTGAAAACTAAATTTATTTTTGAAATGCCATAATAAATCAAAAGAAAACTTTTTTGAAAACAAAACAAATTTTTACATGAATTTAATTTTGAGCTTTCTAGATCAAGTTTGAAGAAGGCAACAGCAATAACAAATTTGTTTTTGAATAATTTTGATTTAGAAGATGAAATTCTTTGAAATAGTTTTGAAAAATAAAAATTAAAAAAACCAGAACTTTTTCTTTATTACTGTATAAAAAGGAATTCTACGTCTATACGTACGATTTTTTAATGGAACTAGTTATGTATTAACAAAAAAAAAAAAAAATAAAAAAATGTAGGTCCAAATTAAAAAAAAAATCAAATTTGTTGGAAATCTCGCAATAAAAAAAATAATATGTTATACATTTTCTTTCACATTTTTCTTTCTTCGTAAGTTATTGCAGTATAAGCGATTGAAAAAGGGTCCTTTTTAAAAAACGTAAAATACAAATTTTTTTCTTCGAAAATTCCTTTTTTTATATTTATATTTTTTATATTTTATATAAACCATACAGGAAACTTTTATTTAAAAAATGTTGGTGGCAAATTTTAAACGGAATGCCCCAGATATATATAAAAAAATATACTGTTTTGATAGTATTGTAAGTATTAAGGTGGGTTAAAAAAATCAATTATTTTTTTTTAAAAGTGACACGGAAAAATTGTTTGCTAAACACCTCAAAAAATTCTCACAAAATATGAGCTTTTAGCAGGAATATGCTCCGCATTGAAGTTTTTTTTTTCTTTCTTAGTCCAATAGAAAAAAATTCATACCTCATAATTAAATGATTGCACAGAAAAATATTTTCCAAAAATTTTGTAAGAAATTTAATGCTCTACAAAAAAGGTATCCCATATTTTTCCGGAAGCCTCACAAAATTTTAAGACATATTTTATTTTTGTTTATGAATTTTTTTAACTCGACAATAAATGACTATTATAAAATGCACAATAAAAATTTTTGTAGAAAATTAACTGCTCTATAAAAATGGTATCGTATATTTTGGCAATTAAATTATGCTGAAAACACATGTGCAGCTATTCTGCTGCAGCGAAATTTATACTCATTCGTTCATATAGCTATGAACACATTAAAGATCTGCACTACACCGCAGCGCTGCAAGTAATCAACAAAAAAAAAATTGCTGCTCATAGTCAGTGCTGCCACAACGCAAGATCAAAACTTAACGAAATTTTTTAAACAATTATGACAAATGACAAAAAATTAAAATGAATAAAATTAATTCAAAAGAAACGAACATGGAAAACAAACTAAATGAATTTGTCAAAAAAAAAATCTATTTTTGTCCAATAAAAAGTAGAAAAATTATAAAAATGCGTGGCTTCGCGAGCAAAAATATGCGGAACTATTTTTCTAGTTTATACAAATACATTATTAAATTAATTGTTTCCTTTGTCAAAAGATATGCAGCCTACTGGAAAGAAAAAACTGCACATTTACAGCAGCGCTGCGCGCAGATAACTTAAGACGATGCATGCAGAATAGCTGCACATGTGTTTTCAGCATTAAGCGTTGAAAAGATATTCATCATCAAGCTTTCATGTGTACTAATTTTAAAAGTTTTTGATTAGATAATCAAAAAATTTCAATTTAATTTATAAGTTTTGAGAAAATTTACATGAATTTTAGTTTTTATCAACTTCAAAATATTTTTCAATTTTTTTTTATGTGTAATTATCTTTGTCTACATTTAAAAAATAAATTGTATATTATTTATAGCTTAGTTAATTATTTATTAATAAAAACAGCAAAATTTTCATTATAAATATATTATGATATGAATTTCTTCTTCTAAAATTTTGCGATTTTGTGACTTTATTAAAGAAGTGACAAATCCCATTATTAGATATTTATTTCATTCGTACTCTAACTGATATTTTTGCATATTTTCTTTCTTCGTACGATGAATATTAAAGGCTGTAGCTATATCCCAAAGTGTTAGCTATAATCCTTAAATGTGCTTGAAAAAATTTGTGAAAATGACACCCATATAAACTGCGCTGTAAGCCAAAATTCTACGTCAAAATAAATGTAAAATAATTGAACGATTGAAGTCATGTGTGCACGAATTATATGTTTTGTCGAAACAATGGTTCATAGATATGTTACGATCCGTTCGGTGGTGCTGTTGTCAAGTTATTAAATATTCACACAATATAACATAAAAAACCTTTAGCTATATCTTTGTGGAAGACATACAGATGCAGAACAACACTGGCAAACGTCAATCTAGTTATTAAAATGAAGCAATTTTTTTAATCATTTTTATTTCCACATCACAATCCGTCAATTTGTTTAAATATATTAATTTTAATTTTTTTCCATATAATTGCATTATAAAAAATTAACATTTTCTATCAGATACATATTTTTCCAGCAGAAAGAACTAGGCGATAAATTAAGGGATATTTACAGTACCGGCTTTCTGCAGTTCATTCATTTATATAAGAAAATGAAAGAAATTACATTAATTAAACTAAATAACTAACTCTGTTAAATTTAACTATAATTATGAGGATTAAATAAAAGGTTTTTGCATAGTGAATTTAACATTAACATAATAATTTAAATAACAACATTCTAGAAGCCAGCACAAAGAAAATAACAAAATAAGAGGTCTAAAATTGCTCTGATAAAGCTTAATGCTAAACTTATTGCAAATTAAATTTATTATTAAAAACATATATGACTTAGTTTTTATTATGTGCAAAAACAAAATAGCATTGAAGTTAAGCAATAGTATTATTTTCGATATAAAATAAATTGCAACACAGTGCAACACAAAAAAAAAATACTGCAAAAATATAAATGAACTACGGTAGTTATAACGGTAGTCGTTGTTGAATGCATAAAATAAAGTATAAATTTCACCTTTCAATGTCTTTTATTTGATTTAACCCATAAAAATATCTAGGAGGTATGTGCTATGAGACATTGACTACTGAAAACATTTAATATATTTGCAGTCATTTTTAACTATTATTTTCAACTGTCGCACAACATTTCGTTTGACCCACTGTATATTGTAAATAGACTACAACATAGAGACTTATAAATTTTTTTAACGTAAATAATATAAAAAAATTTTTCAAAGTACATTTTTTTGTTTGTTTTCAAACAAATTTTTGACAATAATTGCCAGACAATGGAGACCACACGGTTAAAAATATTGTATCAGAAGTGAAATTTTCTGTACTTCACATAAGTCAACACCAGCTTTGTTTTTAAATCTAGTATTTGCAAAATACTAAATAATAGTTTAAATACAACTTTGGTTTACAATTTAGTACAAGCTTGAATTAAATTATTGGAAAAAAATAACAAACACCGCGAGATTCGACTGCACGGTATTCAGTATGTAAACTCACTACTCAAACCACCGGGCTAATGGCCAAGTTATACATAAAAGGCGCGATTAACAAACATATGAACCGAGTCGCCTAATACTGAGTCGCAGCATTGCTAGGCTAATTTTTTATCGATTTTAATCCAAATTTAGTATCAAGATGTACTAGAATTTAGTATAAATTGTATTAAAAATAAAAAGTAATATGGAATTGTACTTAAATTTAAACCAAAAAGGCTAAAATTGAAACCAAAAAGCTAAAATTTAAGCCAAAAAGCTTAAATGGATTCTGTAATATGTCTTTTGGCTAAATTTTATTTTAAACTGTAAATGTTTTCTATCAAAGTATATTTATAAACATTGTTTTGAAAAAAAAAACGTTTGTTTTAAATTGAACTGTGCAAACATTTAAGTTTAACTTAAATTAAATTGTTTCAAGCTCTATTGTAAAAACAAATTCATTTAACATGAACACAGTTTCATTAAATTTAAACACTTATTCCCATATATAAAAAAATTTTAAGTCTTTTCGCAATAAATGTTTTAAATTGGGCCTTTTATATTTTTGATTTACTTTGATCAAGATCTTTGTCGTGACCATAAACACACAACGGCTGCCAGTTTGTGCTGAGTGTTTCTCTCGAAGCTCGTTCAAATTCATTCATTTCGGGGGAGGGGATTCACCCCCAAAACCCCCTGCGCACACGCCTGTGGACTATTTATTGAATCGCTTAAATTTTTCAATATCATCATAAAAATATTGGTAATCTAATAATATTACAGACTTCAATTCTTGGAAATGGTTGCACTTTTTTGATTGATAGGCAGCGGAGCAGTATGCAAATTAGAGTCATGATTTCTCTTTCTTCTTCGGATAAGGTCCATTGCCGAGTCCCAATCTGCATTAACATTTATTAATATTCTAAGAGAATACCATTATATTATAAAAGCACTTGTTATTTGTCCAATATCTTCCTTTGCTGATGAAGCTTAATCTACTTCTATGCCTTTCAATGGATTTTCTTCACTTTTTTGCCCTGTCATTGTAGTCTAACGCAAATTTGTTATAATTTTCTTGAATATTTCCGAAAAATCGTGTAGATGAGTCCTTTTGTACACCCAGAGAAAAAATCGTAAAACCAAAGAAAATACACTTTGCCACATAGACTTTTATTGGTTAGAATGTGCCCAAAGGTAAAACAGCGTTATGGCAAAGACACAAAGATTGTTAGACTCCCAAGAATAATATACTTTAAATCAAAAACTTAAATTTTTGTTGCAAGGACGTACGTCTTAAGAGAGCATGGAAAAAAGTCTTAAAAGTAAAGAAAATTTGCTTTGGCATAAAGACTTTTATTCGTTACGGCAAAGACGCAGACTGTTAAATTCTAAAAAATATACTTAAAACCAAGGATTTTAATGCTTGTAGCAAAGACGTACGTCTTAAAAAAAACATGGAAAAACTCGTAAAATTAAGGAAAATGTACTTTGGCACAACGACTTCTATTCTTTACGGCAAAGATGCAGACCGTTAGATTCCCTAAAAAATACTTAAAACTAAGGATTCAAATGCTTGTCGCAAAGACGTACGTCTTAAAAAAAACATGTTGCTGCATTGAATAGAAACACTTGCATTTTATACGAAGAAACAAATTAAACAATTTTATTTTCATTGCCCAAATAAGATATATATGTTCTTACATAATTTAAGCAATAAATAAAGCAATATTGAATTTAACTAATTTGGGCAATGAAAATGTAATTGTTTAATTCATTTTTTCACTAGCTTTAAGCATGCCATCGAACACACAAAAACCAACTGAACAAATTGCCGAAATCTAAAACAAAGCGGCATGAGCGACAAAACGAACGAAGAAAAAGAAAACAAAGCTACGCTTGTTTTCAACGGGTTTTTCTTCGTTCGTTTCGTAGCTCGTGCCGCTTTGGGGCACGTCACACTAGCGCGGAAACTGGAAATTGAGAGAGCTTCTTTTACCCGTGAAAACAACAACAAATTTGTCCGTATCCGCTACGTGTGACATGCCCCTTTGTGTTAGATTTACAGCCCTATTCTGGCAGCTTAACTAAACTCACCACATTAACAAAATAGTTAATATTAACAATTTTTTAAGGTTTCGTATTCTGCTGCAAATTTAAAAGCTCTTTTCCTTACAATTTTGTTAATAACAGAAAGAGTCTTAACAACGAACGAAATGTATGTGCTTAGATAGAAAATTGTTGTGAAAATAATAAAAAAATACAAATTATAATATAGTATTGAGTTTAAATACATTAAACTGAAAAATGGAAGAATTTTTTACTTATTTTAAGTGTTGATAATGAAATCTTTCAGTAGCCGTGTCAAATTTTTCAAGAGCTTGCAAGGTCACAAGCTGCACTCGAAGCATCTGTTTATATAGCGCATCTCTTCTTTCAATAGGCATATCGATTTTCACCGTGCATGGTGAACTTTAAAAGCTTTTTAAGCTTTTCTGTTGTTAATGATTTTTAAGAATACCAACATTTACATTACATAACAATTAGCAAAACAAGAGCTCCTTAACTATTTCTTGTTAAGCTAACAACCAGAAAAGGGCTGTTAGTTTCTGCAGTCGGTTTTTGTTAAGTTCGGTGGTGGATGAAGATGTACAGGCGCGTCGTGGTGGCTGCAGCAAATAATTTGCGTATGCCAATTTCTGCGACAAAACGAACGAAGAAAAAAAAAAAGGCTGAAAACAAGCGTTGCTTTCTTGTTGATAAAATTCATAGAAACACTTGCATTTTTCACGTAGAAAGAAATTAAAAAATTACATTTTCATTGCCCAAATTACATCAATTCAATAATGCTTTATTTATTGCTTAAAATATGTAAGAACATATTAACCTTATTTGGGCTAATTTTTTACTTAAAATTTTCTTATTCTTCGTATACAAATATGATTTTGAAGAAAAAGTTCTTTGTCTTTAAAACAATAATACTTACCTTCAAAAAAACAAAGAAAAATTGTTAATTTTACATAATTTTTTCAAACCCCTGTTAACAAAGAATTATATCGTTACGGCAAACATTTTATCTTTAAGGCAAAGATTGTTTCTTTGATTTAGCTTCAAAGAATTTCAGTCTTTTGTTTCGAAGATGCAGCACTTGCATAGTTAAAAAATAAATCATTAGTGCAACGATTTTTTCTTTGTGGCAAAGATATGTTGGGTACATTTTAACAAGAACTTTTTTCTTTGATTTTAAGGCGTTCATTTTTCTCGGTGTATTCACAAACAAAAAAACTGTATTGCACAGTAGATAAGTCAAACATTTAAGGGGAAAACTTTGCTAAACTCTCTTTTTTTTATTAAAATAAATCTCATAGGTGGCAGATGAATCAACGATTTCTTTGCCATAAAAAACTTATTTTCGTGGAAAATGTAGATATATCATATTGAATATATGCTTTCGATATACATAGAGTATTCACAAGGTGTGCTATCATGTCATATTGTTCTAAAATTTTACAACTAAAATTTACAAGATAAATAAATGCAAATAAGAATCAGCTGTTTGATTACGACACTTCAATAAACATAGCTTTCAGAGTTGTAATATATTAGTACTTTTTATATGGAAGGCAACAATAAAATGTTTAAGCTAGTGTAAAATCTTAGCACAATATGTCATTATGACAAGATAGCACACCTTGTGAATACCCTTACTGAGTAATAAAAAGCATTTCAAGCCATAAGATTATGTTTTTCAATGCAATTCTAGGAACTTATTGAACAACCGGTACCATGATACTTTTCATTGAAAACTTCCATATAGCATTATTTTGGGGTGGTAGCTACACATTTAAATAAAATTAATCTATTGCTATTCGCTCAAGAACAAATCATTTGTATTATTTGTGGGAAAAGAAGTTTAGAAAGAAGCTTTCCTTTATTTAAAAACTTAAATATCTTACCCATTAAACATTTGATTAATTTTTGGTGCTATGAGTTTTGACGTAGAATTACGTCTTACAGGCGGTTTGTATGGGGGTCATTTGACCAATTTATTTCAAGCACATTCAAGGATTGTAGTTGACATTTTCATGTATACCTACAGACTTCAATATTCATCATACAAAGAACAAATATATGCCAAAATATTAGTTAGAGTACGAATGAAACGAATATTTCATTTTGGATTTCGTCACTTTTTTAATAAAGTTACAAAACAGCAAAATCTAAGAAGAAAAAATTCACATATTCGTATGAGAAATACACAAGCTGCTTCAGTAGTTGCTTGAGCAGCTGCTTACGCTGTTCTTATTGTTGTTGTTCGTTTGGTTCGCAATAGTGTCGTTTGTTGTTGTGCTGCTTTTGTTGTTTTTGTTAATTAATATATATGTAAAATGAACATATATAAATACATATTAGATGCTTTCATTTTTGTCGTTTGTTATTGATTTTATTTATTTTTAGCAAGATAAATACAATAGAGAATACAGATGCCTGTATGATTTAGAATAATATTATAACAAGCTTGACAACATAAGCCTTAAGCTTGAAAAAAGCTTGAGAAACCATTAAAAAAGGCTATCGCAGCAATTGTAGAGAAATCAAAACGGAACCCTTGTGATAATATTACTCAGGCAAGATTTTTATAAGCTTTTTTTTTGCAATTGTTAGAATAAGCTTACAAAAATGTAATAACATTTAAATTAAATTTAGATATAAATAAGTTTGGAATTAATTAATTCTTAGTTTTTAAGACAGTATGACTAATTTGCAATTATGTATTGTGATATAAAAAAATTATTCTTAATGTTCTAATTACTATCGCAATAAATCAATCAATCAAATTAACACATGTTAAAAAAAGCTTATTATTATCAATGGCTTTATAAGCTTTTTCTGGCAATTGTAGAATAAGTTTACAAAGTAATATTTTGTAAATACATTTATATTGTATTTTACGCTACATTTTTTAGCATTATTAATGAAACATAAAAATTAATAATATTTATTTAGTGTATTTAGCAAAGACTGTATGGAAGATAAAAAAACATCAGTTACCTTACATTTGGTGAGAGAAATATCATTAACATTACTGAAGAGCCCATCTTTCTTAAAGCTCTGTCCTCAGCTGTATACGTTTTTCTTTAATAAATTTTTTAAGTTTATATTAATTTATTATTATTCATTAATTCAATTCAAGAAATTTTATTTAGTCATTTTATTTTTTTTTTGTGATTTGCGCCTTGTTTGCCAAATTGGAAGAAAGTGCTCGCATATTTGATAAATTGATCTTCGCCAATTCCTAGTGATAGAGCACCATCTAAAAAATGTTCAAATTCTTTGATATTTTTTCAATTTTTAAACTTCCAAAAAATATTATAACTATCCAAAATTATTTAATTAATATATTTTTTAACAGACGTGCATTTTCACTGCACGCAAAGAAAAACAATATCTTTTATTTGACAAAAAAACATGGGCTTAAGATAGGGGGCGTCCATTAATTACGTGAGGTGATTTTTGGGATTTCCCCCATCCCCGCCCCTCCTAAACGCCTCACGTAATTAATGGATGATGCCCCTTATGTTGCATGAAAAACATTTTTCTCAGTAATATTTCATATCGTATTTTTTTTTTTAAGATCAAAGAACGCAAAAAAATGCGCCTTATACAAACAAGATTTGGTCTTTGACCTCAAAGGAAAGGGATAGAATTATTTAGAGGAATTGATTGGAACCAAACCGGCGAAACAACCGTGAAAGACAATTTGAATTGCTTTTAACCGAGGCTAGCTAGAGTGTTATGCCTTAACCTCGGCAAGCATTTCCATCCCCTAGTTGTTCCTGTCCTTTTATTCCATGTTTTCCACAATTGAGTTGTGGATTTTTAGTTTTTCCATAATTCTTAAATGTAGGAAAGAACAAAGAAAGTGAAAAGAACCATGCCCGAGCCTGGATTCGAACCAGGAACCTCTGGGTTGTTAGGCTAGCGCACTCTCCAGTGGACTACAAAGGCTGACACTTATTGTGCCATATAAGTGTTTATTAAGCATACTTGAAAATCAGTTATAAATATCAAGCATTTCTCAAATACGATTGAGATTTTATTGTGATTTCTCATTTTAACAAGCTTGTTAAAAGTAGTATTATAAAAAGCTTAAAACTCTTTGTTTATATTAAGCTTGTTCTCAAGTACAATTGCAGTTCGCGTTCTGGATAGCCGGTTGGGAGCTACAGAGCCAGTATGTATTACTACTACGCAGGTTTGCGCATGCGTTGCTAAGCATGCGTTGTGCTTTGAAAACTAAATTTATTTTTGAAATGCCATAATAAATCAAAAGAAAACTTTTTTGAAAACAAAACAAATTTTTACATGAATTTAATTTTGAGCTTTCTAGATCAAGTTTGAAGAAGGCAACAGCAATAACAAATTTGTTTTTGAATAATTTTGATTTAGAAGATGAAATTCTTTGAAATAGTTTTGAAAAATAAAAATTAAAAAAACCAGAACTTTTTCTTTATTACTGTATAAAAAGGAATTCTACGTCTATACGTACGATTTTTTAATGGAACTAGTTATGTATTAACAAAAAAAAAAAAAAATAAAAAAATGTAGGTCCAAATTAAAAAAAAAATCAAATTTGTTGGAAATCTCGCAATAAAAAAAATAATATGTTATACATTTTCTTTCACATTTTTCTTTCTTCGTAAGTTATTGCAGTATAAGCGATTGAAAAAGGGTCCTTTTTAAAAAACGTAAAATACAAATTTTTTTCTTCGAAAATTCCTTTTTTTATATTTATATTTTTTATATTTTATATAAACCATACAGGAAACTTTTATTTAAAAAATGTTGGTGGCAAATTTTAAACGGAATGCCCCAGATATATATAAAAAAATATACTGTTTTGATAGTATTGTAAGTATTAAGGTGGGTTAAAAAAATCAATTATTTTTTTTTAAAAGTGACACGGAAAAATTGTTTGCTAAACACCTCAAAAAATTCTCACAAAATATGAGCTTTTAGCAGGAATATGCTCCGCATTGAAGTTTTTTTTTTCTTTCTTAGTCCAATAGAAAAAAATTCATACCTCATAATTAAATGATTGCACAGAAAAATATTTTCCAAAAATTTTGTAAGAAATTTAATGCTCTACAAAAAAGGTATCCCATATTTTTCCGGAAGCCTCACAAAATTTTAAGACATATTTTATTTTTGTTTATGAATTTTTTTAACTCGACAATAAATGACTATTATAAAATGCACAATAAAAATTTTTGTAGAAAATTAACTGCTCTATAAAAATGGTATCGTATATTTTGGCAATTAAATTATGCTGAAAACACATGTGCAGCTATTCTGCTGCAGCGAAATTTATACTCATTCGTTCATATAGCTATGAACACATTAAAGATCTGCACTACACCGCAGCGCTGCAAGTAATCAACAAAAAAAAAATTGCTGCTCATAGTCAGTGCTGCCACAACGCAAGATCAAAACTTAACGAAATTTTTTAAACAATTATGACAAATGACAAAAAATTAAAATGAATAAAATTAATTCAAAAGAAACGAACATGGAAAACAAACTAAATGAATTTGTCAAAAAAAAAATCTATTTTTGTCCAATAAAAAGTAGAAAAATTATAAAAATGCGTGGCTTCGCGAGCAAAAATATGCGGAACTATTTTTCTAGTTTATACAAATACATTATTAAATTAATTGTTTCCTTTGTCAAAAGATATGCAGCCTACTGGAAAGAAAAAACTGCACATTTACAGCAGCGCTGCGCGCAGATAACTTAAGACGATGCATGCAGAATAGCTGCACATGTGTTTTCAGCATTAAGCGTTGAAAAGATATTCATCATCAAGCTTTCATGTGTACTAATTTTAAAAGTTTTTGATTAGATAATCAAAAAATTTCAATTTAATTTATAAGTTTTGAGAAAATTTACATGAATTTTAGTTTTTATCAACTTCAAAATATTTTTCAATTTTTTTTTATGTGTAATTATCTTTGTCTACATTTAAAAAATAAATTGTATATTATTTATAGCTTAGTTAATTATTTATTAATAAAAACAGCAAAATTTTCATTATAAATATATTATGATATGAATTTCTTCTTCTAAAATTTTGCGATTTTGTGACTTTATTAAAGAAGTGACAAATCCCATTATTAGATATTTATTTCATTCGTACTCTAACTGATATTTTTGCATATTTTCTTTCTTCGTACGATGAATATTAAAGGCTGTAGCTATATCCCAAAGTGTTAGCTATAATCCTTAAATGTGCTTGAAAAAATTTGTGAAAATGACACCCATATAAACTGCGCTGTAAGCCAAAATTCTACGTCAAAATAAATGTAAAATAATTGAACGATTGAAGTCATGTGTGCACGAATTATATGTTTTGTCGAAACAATGGTTCATAGATATGTTACGATCCGTTCGGTGGTGCTGTTGTCAAGTTATTAAATATTCACACAATATAACATAAAAAACCTTTAGCTATATCTTTGTGGAAGACATACAGATGCAGAACAACACTGGCAAACGTCAATCTAGTTATTAAAATGAAGCAATTTTTTTAATCATTTTTATTTCCACATCACAATCCGTCAATTTGTTTAAATATATTAATTTTAATTTTTTTCCATATAATTGCATTATAAAAAATTAACATTTTCTATCAGATACATATTTTTCCAGCAGAAAGAACTAGGCGATAAATTAAGGGATATTTACAGTACCGGCTTTCTGCAGTTCATTCATTTATATAAGAAAATGAAAGAAATTACATTAATTAAACTAAATAACTAACTCTGTTAAATTTAACTATAATTATGAGGATTAAATAAAAGGTTTTTGCATAGTGAATTTAACATTAACATAATAATTTAAATAACAACATTCTAGAAGCCAGCACAAAGAAAATAACAAAATAAGAGGTCTAAAATTGCTCTGATAAAGCTTAATGCTAAACTTATTGCAAATTAAATTTATTATTAAAAACATATATGACTTAGTTTTTATTATGTGCAAAAACAAAATAGCATTGAAGTTAAGCAATAGTATTATTTTCGATATAAAATAAATTGCAACACAGTGCAACACAAAAAAAAAATACTGCAAAAATATAAATGAACTACGGTAGTTATAACGGTAGTCGTTGTTGAATGCATAAAATAAAGTATAAATTTCACCTTTCAATGTCTTTTATTTGATTTAACCCATAAAAATATCTAGGAGGTATGTGCTATGAGACATTGACTACTGAAAACATTTAATATATTTGCAGTCATTTTTAACTATTATTTTCAACTGTCGCACAACATTTTTGATGAAATAATTCTTCGAAAATGCTCTTCTTAACAAAAAAGTATATAATTTTGCTAGCTTATATGAAAATATTTGAATAACTTATAAATACAATTTCTATTACAAAATAGGTTATAGCTAGTTATATTTTACAGTTATTTTTTATTACAATTGAAATCGAAAGTAATCGGTTTATTTTGGCAAATCCTACATCACTTTATTTACTACTATTGGACGCCTTAAACTTCTGTTTAGATATAATTTTATTTAAATGAGTTCTATGTTCAAACTCATGGCTAAAAAATATATCAAAGTGTGACTCACTGACTTGCTTTGACATTTAACAGCAGTCAAACCAGCACATGTATCGATTTTCACACATTCAGAACGGATTAAAATATGGCCTTGGGAATCAAAATTCATATTATTAAGGAACTGACAAAGTTTTTGCCACATAACGTAGTTGTTTCATTGAGGTTTTAAAGAGGTATATGTAAAGAGTTGGATTTTTTGAGAGGTATAGTATTTCTGCCAGAGATATCTGCCAAACCAGCTGTAAAATTGACCAACTGTTATGTTTTTGATTTTTATATTACGTTCTTATGCTTTAACACACAAACGACGGTATAGAAATCTTTTATTTTTTCAACCTAAATTTGCTTTCTGTGCGTCGAACTTATATTTGTTTTTTTTTTTCAATTAATATTACATGCTGCGGAGTACAGTACATATACTACGCGAATCGCAGAAGCAAATGTCTCTGCACAGGTGAGTGTGACCGAGGATATAAATTCATCGA
Organism: Dichetophora obliterata; assembly: GCA_963920525.1. Taxonomy (NCBI): domain Eukaryota; kingdom Metazoa; phylum Arthropoda; class Insecta; order Diptera; family Sciomyzidae; genus Dichetophora; species Dichetophora obliterata. The sequence continues at coordinate 113,561,994 of OY986438.1, read as the reverse complement.
TTCGACGCCATTCTCAGCAACTCAGCCTCTGCTGTTCACTATTTGGAAGACTGTGAGAAAAAATCGGAGTCTAGACTCATATTATATTCAATTGGTACATCAAACAAAGCCATAATTAGAAAAAGGACCATAATGTAAGTCGTTCGTGCGTACTACTGCATGGGTTGAAAAGTTTAGTAGCGAGTTTCTATCGCCAAATCATCATAGGCAATGAGACTCATTTGTCGTTTAGTGAATATGATAGCAAGCAAAATTGTCGTTTTGCAGTCTCGAGACTCAACTTTGGTGCAGTTTGTATGTCGCAGTATAATTGCCCCATTCTTTTTTAAATCTGAGGATCCAACACTACCGTCAATTGCAAATTAAGGAGTCAAATGAATCGCGATTGTTTGGTTCTCTACATAAAAGCAATAGTTCAAAAAACATAGAATTTAAATAAGACGGCGCCACATTCCTTATAGCGGCTCGAAATATAATTTTATTGGGACAAATATTACGTGAGCGAATTATATTAAGGGCAGGTTCTCATGAAACTCGACCTAAAAACTCAACTATTTTTTTTTAATTTTTCAAAAGCTTTTGATGTGTAGAATATGCTTCCTAAAGCGGTTTGGTCGATAACGATTGAATAAAAAACTTATCGCATACGAAAGTAACCCATATTTTCATAAACGAACTCGAAAAAACCGTTAACTAAATCTCAATATTCGTTTTCTGAAAAATCATGTTTTCATGTCAAACTGATCTAAGTGAAATCTCAAGAAGTATTCTATAAATTGACTTTTTTTTTGTTTTAAAGTACAAAAAAGTTGTTTAGTTGATTTTTAACCTGGTCTTTTATAATAAATGATATTTTACGGGCTCAAGGTCCAATCTATTGGTTAAAAATAAACGTTTTGTTTAAATTTTTAAATTTTATTTTCGATATTTCGCTCGCCATCGGCTAGCATCATCAGGAACTGTAACAAATTTTTAAAAATAATTAAAAAACAATTTTATGCACTAACTACATTTAAAACTCACAATTTTTAAAAAATTTCAAAATAAACGAGTTACATCTAACATTGAAATTATTAAACATTAATTCACAATTTTAAAGTTTTAAAAAAACGGAATAAATTCAAAACAATTAGCACTAAAAACCACGTCTACATGTTTTCTCGTCAACTTGTCAAGTGAATTTTTCTATGTACTTAAATGTGCGCAATTTTCAGTGTCAGTCTTGTAGTTGAGTATCTTTTTTTGTGGAACGTTAATGATGTGGTGCATTTCCAAAGTGTATCGTCTTCAGTAGTTTGTTTCTTGCTCCAAAATTTCTACACTGTCAAAGTTCGATGAATGTTTGTGTTCAGCACACTGGGCCGAAAGTGCTGTTTTCTGTTGTGATTGTCTCCGTGTTTTTGGTCTGATTTATGTAAAGCAATTTTTGTCTCTAGTTTATTTTTAGTAGTCCTAAAATATATTTGATCACATACGTAGGACCCGTCACCGTTACAAGAAATTTTGTAAACCACGTTGGATTTGTTCATCTTGTCAATTTTCGTTTTGGTCTTGCTGTAAAGTTGTTGTACTGTGTTGTTCAGTCTTAGTGCGATACTTACGTTGTCTTTTTTTTTAAATCTTTCAGATAAACCGGGAATATAAGTCAAGGATTTGTAAAATTTAGCGTTTTTTTCGTTTTTGTCTTTTGTGTTTCTTTTGATTTCATATTTGTGTATTAGCTCTTCGATTGTCTTTTTAGGAAACTCATTTTTTTGTAGTATTGTTCGGATTTTATTTATATTATTTTGTGAATTTTTGTCGCTGATGTCTAAAACGTTTTTAATGAAATTTGTAGCTGTTCTTATTATTACCCATTTGGGGTGTTTAGAATAAAAATTAATTAAGCTTCCAGATGCCATAGGTTTCTGAAACCAGTCAAATTTTAAATATTCCGTCATTTTTAATTTCCCAGGTAAATTTTATGTTTTTAGGAAAATTTTTAAGCGCGTTTAAAGTTGTTTCTATTTGGTCTATTCTGATTATTACAAAGAGGCCATACACGTATTTCGTCATTCATTAGTCTAGGTTTTATCTTCAGTGTCTCCAGTGATGTATCAAATAGTTCCTCCATGACGATGTCGGCAATTACAGGTGATGCTGGTGATCCCATGGGTATGCCTTTTTGCTGTTTATAAATACTGTTCTGTAGCTTGAAGAAGTTATTGTCCTTGATGCAAAAGTTGAGCAATATCGAAAATAAAATTTAAAAATTTAAACAAAACGTTTATTTTTAACCAAAAGATTGGACCTTGGAGCCCGTAAAATATAATTTTTTATTAAGTATAAAAAATTTATTGAATCCTAAAGCATAGTACTCTGTTCAGTTTCATGTGAAATTAAACTCGAATCTCCGTACAAAAATGACAACTGCGAAACAAGCGTTGAAATTTTCACAACATGTTCGTAAGAGCAGTACTCTGTTCCGCTGCGTTAAATTATCGCAACATGTTTCTGAGCAACATTTTTTACGACAATTTATTTGTACTGCCCAGAGATGATATTTGTGGTGGATAAGTACTTTTTACCTCTCTTCGATTTTAAAAAGTGTACCTTTTGGTCCAAAAAAAGTACTTTCGGATACAGTTCACCACCAAGAAAAGTACTTTCGGATTTGATTCACCAAATTTTATTTAATTGGTTTACATATAACCATAACGCATTTTGTAATTTTGCTTTTTTTTTTTGACATAACAAACATACTCAAAAGAAGCCAAAGGCTTTATTTGCTTTGTTTTAGTGTTATATTTTAAGGTTTCATTTTCTTGCGATGGTGTTACCATTGTGCTATATTATAACTACCAACGTCATATGGTGTAGTGGACGTTTAGTGCAGAGATGAAAGTATTGTTATTTATTTTGTTATGGCAATGTACCACTAACAGGTCTATTCTGGCAAAGTATCAATTGTTACCCAGTATTTTTATTATTTAATGTGTTTGCTGTAACTTTGTGATTTAAAAACAAAATTTGAAGCTCAAAAAAAAAATGTATGAATGAAATTGTGACTATCTGAAAACCAGGTGAATTTATCAAATTCAGGCCAGAATGGACCTGTAAGTCTAAATTATATATTTTAAATAAACTATGATTAAGTTTAAAAATCTATTAAAAGTACAGTACTCCAATTCAAGCAAACCTGTCTGAAGCATTGACGGACCGTGATGAATGTCCCACGAGCAGGACTCTATCAGGATCAGTTACATATACCAAGTGTGTTTAGTTGTTGAATACCACGTATCCGCGGTGATAGTAAAATTTTACAGGAGTGCAGAAAAACTAATTTTCTTTTAAACTATTGAATGGATTTTCAACTGAAATAAAACTTTATTGAAATAAGTTAATTGCTTTGTTCTCAACTAAGCATTTAATGAAAAATCAAAATGAATGACTCAATTGTGAATGATTAAAATTAAATGTATTTTGGCCTTTTTGCAATATTCGCGGTATTGCACGCTATAAAAATTAACGACGATTAAATTTGCATAAATTTTTTCATATGTGCCTCAATAACAAAACAAAAGCTTATTTAATCATATTAATAAAAAGTACTCTCACGTTCGAAAAAGTCCTTTCTGAAGAGTAAAAAATCCCCTCCAAAATTATCAAATATCATCACTGGTACTGCCTATTAATTTTAAAGTGAAAAGAGAGAGATCATATGAAATTTCCCAACTCACTCTTTGAGTTTCTCCGAGAACGTTGCAAACGGAGCTCCTCGCAACAAAATATGTGTCAGAAATTTCGCGCAACAAAAAAAATTAATGTTATCAGCGAAATTTCACGCAAGCAAACATAGTATTATGCTTAAAACTAAATTGAGATAAAATTGGCCGGTTGTTTTTTTTAGAACACTTTAAAGAGCGAAAAATGTTTATAAAACGTTATTAAAAATTCACACGACCGCCATTTTTGCAATTTTCAACTATTTATTGATATTATAGGTTCAAGCTCCAATAAATATAATGTAACTTGTAAAACTTTTTGTTTTTTTTTTATATTTAGATGACATGAACATGCTGTGCGATGGAGACTGTTTGGATACTTTTGTTTCAACATGACGTTTGATGGCTTATTGGCACTTCACATTACACTTTTATGCTCCAAAAAATACATTTTCCTGCACTTTAGAATCAATTTATAACTGCCGAAAATCTCAAGGTGTTCATTTACTTCTTTCTGCGAAAGAAAAATTTAGGAACATCTCCTTGTTTTTGGGCCTCTAGATGAGAACCTGCCCTTAAGAAATTAGTCTGTCAATGGTCTTTCAAGGGCTTGTAATTGGCTTTATTTGCAATACTTTTTATGGGGTATGACTGGAAAGACAACATTGGACGCGTCACAACCATAATAAGACGGATATTATGGAAAAAATAGCACACAATTAAGGGAGGTTGTAGGCAAATAATTTTTAGAAAATTGATTTTATTTTTTTAATAATGATTATTAATGTACCAATATTCAAAAATATTTTAAAAAAATTTAAAATCAATCCCGTTTATAAAACAGATTCTATAGCATTTAAGCGCCGTGCGCCAGAGTAACTTTAACTAACAAGAGTAACTTTGACCCGTGTTTTTCTCGAAAAATACTTTTTCAAAACGGGCCACACTTCTAATGACCGAACGGGCCAAACAAACTAATTGACCGTTTTTAATATTTTTTTGAAAAATTTTTTATAATGTAATTCTACTCCCCATTTACCAAAATTAGCGTTTTTGGAAAATTTATCTAGATTTTACACGCAACAATATGGTCAAAAATAGGGTAAATTTTTTTGATTTTCTCTTTCACGCTTCATAATTTTCCATATTTTCATTCCATTTTGGTAAATGAAGTACAGCGTGAATCAAACTAACTGTCGCAACTATATTAATACCAATTACACAAAAAGAAGCAACACTGGAAAGCAAATTTTGTTTTCTTACGATTCTAGCATTTATTGTACACTTATTGCATGAACCGTTTCAAAAGTTTTGTCAATAATAATACTAATATTGCGAAAGGAAATAAGTGCTGAGATCCTTCGCCGGAACGCAGGTTGCAGTATCATATTTTCCTACGAAAAACTCTTGTTTTTTCAAGCAAGCCACAACTCGCAAAATGATGAATGTACGCAGATGGCAGAAATTTCTAAAGAAAAAAAAAAATCCTTTGAAAGATTTCAAAATGTTTCGTCAATCATGGTTTGGGGCGCTTTCTCCGAAAAAGGCAAATTGCCCCTTCTTCTTATCGAAAAAGACGTTAAAATAATTAGGAATATTACTGAGAACATGTTTTAAAGAACTATCTTATGAGGCATGCCAAGCAAATTTACAGAGAGGGTCACTTTTGTTTTCAGCAAGATTCTTTTCCAGCACAAAAGGCAAAAATCTTTCAAAGGTGGTGCAGAGCAAATTTGCTATGTTTTATTTCTGTTGAAGTAATGCCCTCCATCATTCCCTGATCTAAGCCCCCTGGACTTTTCTATTTGGGGAATAATGCTGAGCAAATCAACGAACATAAACACATGACGGTAGATAAACTTAAGCGACGATCAATGAAAATATCAGATGATATACCTGAAAACCAGATGCATGACGCATGCTCGTCTTTCGCAAATTGTTTTAAATTTTTAAAAAAATTAATGGTGAAAGATTCGAATTTAATGACGAAGAGTTATAAATAATGCTTAAAATAAACAATGAAAATTTGTGCTTAATAAAGTTTACACAGTGCTTTTTATTTATGGCATAAAACAAGTGCTACAGTTATTTTGAGTCACGCTGTATATTCAAGGGTCTACGTTTGCATTTTTTTTTTTTTTTGACGATCTGGAGTTGAGCTATGGTGTGGCCTGATTTTCACCTGTTTTTATGCACACCAACTTCAGCGCTATCTTTATAAATAAAAGCTATAATTTGTAACTTATAGTTAAATAAATTAAAATTTTTTTAACTTAAACTGATGATAATTTAAAAATTACATGCAAATTAAATTTTTTGTCTATATACTATAATTTTATTAGAAAAAATCTTCTAAAATATGCCTTGATTTCAATCGCTTTTGCCTAAAACCTCCCTTAATGCGAAATGAGCTGGCCTTTATGATACCCAGCCGCGACGGTCATGCTAACATTAAACACTAACTGCCATACAATTTTCTAACCATTTATGCCAATACATTTGCCATTTCATTCATAGTTCTAGCTTTTAAATATAAAGATACTTAAAATGAGAAAACTGCTTTAAGAAATAGCTGTACAGATTGAGGCTCTCCATGAAAACTTCTTGGAAACCGCAAACTTATGCAATCTACTTAAAAATAAGGTGCAGTTTAAATTATTTTTACTATTGACTGGTTCCGCGCGTGTGCGGCGGTCTAAAAAGATTCCGTGATTGTTCCTGTGACATTTGGAAGGGTAGGATTTCCAGATCATTTGGAATCTTATCGGCACTGGAGGATTGATGCAGTGCCTGAAAGGGATTAGCGGTGAAGTATGAATTATTCTGCTGTTGTGTCTGCTGCTGCTGCTGAAGGAGATGCTGCTGCACATGGTTGCTCAACAGTTTTGCATCTTCACTGTGAGACTCGGAGTCATCTTCACTGAGTCCCATTTGAAAGTTGAGACCGGGACTGGGATTAATGGATTTCTGTTGCATGTACGTAAGCAGGGAGTCATCATTGTGGTGCGCAGTGCCGCCAAATGAGTGAAATTTTCCGTTGTTGTTGCTGCTGCTGCTGTTTAGACTAGTGAGGTGGTTGTTGTTAGTATTGTTATTGTTGCTGCTGCTGTTGTTAAGAATTGCTTCGGAGCAGCCCAAAAGTGGCGACAGATTGAGAAATGCATCGATTTCATCTTGACCAAATTGCTCAAGATCAGGTACGCTGCGTGATAATAAGTTTTCTTGTTCTTCCGAAAGCTGTTGTGGCTGTTGTGGCTGTTGTGATTGTTGTTGTTGCGGTAGCATTAGATTTTGATGGTGCGTTTGAAGTGATTGCGAGTTTTGCAAAAATTGCTGATGTTGCTGCTGTTGTTGTGACTGCAAATTTTGCTGTTGATGCGGCAACATATGCTGCGGGTGTTGTTGCAACGCTTGTTGCTGCTGTACAAGCATCTGTTGTGGCTGATGCTGCTGTTGTTGCTCGTGTTCGGTATTTAGTGCGAACTCGGGCTGGCTGTAACCGTGCGACTTAAGCGCATCGTCATTGTTGGCGATGTTGTTATTTTTGTTGCTACTATTATTATTGTTGTTGACGAAGTTAAAGTTACGCATACTGCCACCAGATGCATTGTTGTAATTCATCGGCAGCACAGGCTGCAGCAACGTATAGCGTGCCAACAACAACTGCTCCGATACAATGCGTAGCTCATCCTGTTGCTGCATTATCAGCGACTGCAACTCATCGTGCTTGCGCTGCAGCTGATCCTGTAGATGAGTTTGTGTCGGCCGGATGACAACAGCTGCACCCGGCACCATATCCGGCCGATGCTGAGCGAATGAAGTCTGTAGGGCTGAGCTTGACTTGGTAGCAACATTGGGCAGGCTAACGGCGATTGGCGAGAGAGAGACGGGTGTAACTGGAAACGGTGCTATGACGGGCTGCACCGGTATTGCTGCCAGAAACTGTGATGGTTCGAGGAATGTCGGCGCTACGAGAGGTGTATTGTGGAGTGGAAAGGCTGTTTGCGTGAATTGGCAAGCTGCTCCAGTCGTCAGCATCTGTTCGGATGGCATAGAATGTTGCTGCAATATTGTTGGCAGGACATTAGGTTGCGCCTGCGCTTGAGTCATGTTGCGCGATGCATGTTGTTGCTGCGTCTGGTGAAAAGAAGGCTGGTGTTGTGGTTGCTGATGTTGTGGCTGCAGATGTGTTTGTGGATGTTGTTGTTGGAGCTGCTGCTGCGCGGGTGTTTGTTGCTGCTTAGCGCTTGCCATAGATTGACGGTGTCTGCTATGCTGTAAGGAAAAGAAGAAAATGTAGAGTTATTAAGTTACAGAAAGTTTTGTGTGAAGGTACAAATATGTTTAGAAAACAAAACACACAATGGCCATTCCAGCGTTTAAAAGGACTTTAAGGATCGAGTATTTTTTGGAAAAGCTCTTTATGCATACGCAGCACATGCAAAGAAGATGGATGTAATGGATAAGCATACGAAAAATTAAATTTTGAAATTTTGGGGCTCAATTAAATTCAACTAAATAAGAAATGGACGAAGGGAGTGTCAAATAGGTAGGGACGCCGCACAATGGTTTTATTCCATAAAACGTTTGGAATAAAATTGAAGGAGTCCTCGTAGACCAATCAAACTTCGAATATAAGTTGGAATTAGATCTTTTAGAGCATATGTAAAAATATTTTTAAATAAACCACGCATACCCTCCCTTACAACACAAGAAATTATAACTACTTTTTTTATAAAAGTTTTATTAAATAAACTCACTCAAGAATATGCATATGTACATTAAAAACAAAAAAATAGGCACGCCCACCTTTCATGCTAAATTTCCATAGCATTTAAAAGTCAGGTACGAGTCGTTCCACCCACAACCACGCCTTTGGTAAGTATCACAAACATTCAGAACGCTATATTTTTTGTATTGAGCCATTGACCATTAGGTAAAACTTTTCCATAATATTCCATTCCCACACTTTGTTGATATGTTTATGTACTAGGCACTCAATATCGCAATCAGCGACGGCCTATTGACCAGGGCAAGGATTTCGATGACATGTCATCTTTTTTCTGCTGCTTCTAAGACATTTTTGGTTATTTAAAACGTCCATTAATGATTCTTATATTTCAAATATGAAAAGTTTTTAGGTAATTTTTTCGCCATTTTTCGTCGTCGTTTTTATTGGTTTTAGTTTTCAGGTAATTTTTACTAGATTTAGGACACTTTTTGGTAATTTTTAGCTATTTTAAAGTTATTTTATTGGTTTTTTTGGAAATTTTTAATTTTAAGAGTTTTTTCGGGAGGTCATGTTAGTGAAATTTTAAAAGATTTTTTTTGTACTAAGATACGTATAAATCCAAATTTTTAAACATTTTCTTTTAACAATAGAGCCCCTTCAATCAAAAACATTACCTCTTGAAAAAGGATTCTTTATAGACCTCGATAAAAAGAGCTCGAAAATATTTGGGGGTAAAAATTGTAATAATATGAAATTAGAAGGGGATCTAACATCCGATGACAAATCGTCTTTTATATACAATAGCAACAAAATCAGTGCGCTGCAATAAAATCGTGTATCTTTTTTAATATTGGGGATACACAAAAATGATTATAGGAATCAAAGCATATATTCATACATCATGTACAAAACAAATCAAATTCAAATTTGGCTACATTCAATTTGTCTGAGAGCAAAACAAAAGCAACAAAACTTGAAAAATGTAAAAAGAGAACAGAAGTTCCAAGAATTACCGGCAAAAGTTCCTTTATTGTAAAGCACGTGTCGTTTGTAAGTCATAAACATTTAAGTTTAGTTATGTTTTTGTGCTAGTTGTGACATTGTTTGTTCCATTTATTACGGCACGTTTTAAATACTGTGAAGCTCTTAAATTGCAAATTATTTCTGAATAAAAAACGGAAATTCACAAATATCTAACGTGAAACAGTTTGGTATTAATCAGTCAATAGTTTGCAGATTAATAAAGAAATAAACCATCACAAAAGACGTAACAACGGTACATTAAAGAGGGCGGCCGCGGAAGACCTCGCTGCGTGATGACAGGAACATTTGTGGTGTGTTCGGACACTTGATTTAGATATCCATCACAGCACTGTTTGATGACGAGCCGTTGAGAACGATTAAAGAAGTTACAGGCCGGAAGAAAACCTTTGCTTACAGCTAAGCATAAAAAATAAGGTGAGGTGCTACAATTTAAATAATTCTGTCTGAAATTGTGACAACAGGCTGCAATTTATTGTTTTTTAGACCGTTCTCTTTTTTCTCTTGCATAAAATTTCTGTGCACACTTTAAGGAATAAAAACGCCGTTGTAAGGATGACTTTAATTAGCCGAGGTATGGTATGAACAGCGACACCTTCCAATATTAGAAAGATAATGTTGCTGGATGAATTTTAAGTTGATTTTAATTTTAGCGTGAAGCAGTATTTACTCTGGATGATGAAGGATTCGACTTCAGAAAAAACTATGAAATAATCGAAGACCAAACATTTCGATTTTGTTTCAGTAATTTCTTGTGACCAGACAGCATCATTATATCAACAAGCAGGTCGGTAATTAATGCCAGAGCTGCTTTATCTGATCCTATGTGCCACTGACTTGGCTTCTACAATACTCATGCACATTTTTATATTTTGTAAAAGGCTTTATAACGAGTGATCCTAAAACGGCTTGAACTTTTTAAGGTGGAAAGACGGAACATTACAAGGAAAGTGCACCTTTTAATTTTTACGAGTATATTAACTACGGCGCATAGGTTTGTACAAAAGTGGGACAAAGTTGTAGTTTGGGTACAATCGGGTCCTCCTTAAAACCGTAGATTTAAAGAGGAACCCAAGGGTATTTAAGCATTAGCAATTTCTGAAATGTACTCATAAGGGCACACCGGCCAATCTACTTGCCCAAGTCGTGTTTGCAGAAACTGTCACTATTGCATGTGCTAGAAGAAATAGACATAGATAGATTCTTTTGCAATTAAAAGCTCGCAAGTGGGTGCAAGTAGCTCATCATCCTCTTCCATTCTGCTCTCGTTGCCACTCAATTTTCTTTTCTTGATTGTAAAGCAACCCTGTAAAGAAGGTAGCGCTCCCTTTAATACCCCTGAGGAGCTCAAAAGGACCGATCAATCAGCAAAGGAACATTTTTTTTTTGAATTAGATTTACTCCGAAAGCTAGGCTTCTCTAGCTCAAGTAGACTCCTCATGGACAAAACACAATTACCGTTGGCTGGTCGCACTTCACGACCTTGGCGTTGAAACGACGCGAATCGAATGAAAGGAACATTTAACATTTTTTTTTGCTTCACAGAAAATAATTATAGAGTTTCCTAAAAAGCACATGTCTCTCTTTATGTTCTTTTTTTTTCAATAATTGCTCGCCTATTGATCTTATAAAACAGTAAAGGAGCACAAGGGCACAAGTGCTTACTTTTTGATTCAATAAAACAGCAAAAGAATACTCCCTTGTTGCTCCTCATGGGAGTGATCGCATATTTTTTTACTGGGAAGGGTGCACACACATATATGTACACAATTTTATGAGTGTGTTGCAAAGCTTTTGCTTTTAAAGTTTACACTTGAAAAAAAGCACGAGTTCAACAACGAAACGAAAGTAACAAACTTTTAATAGCTTTACAGACTTCATGCTAGCTGGTTGCGGTTGCTTGCTGATCATTTTTTTTTGTATGCATGATCTAAATGAGTTGAAATATAAACTCAACAAACTGTCTTTGATTCATTTCTTGTTGGGACTTATAGCCGATACACATTGACTGCAACAGTCGTCCACCGACAAAACGAAAACTTGAAATCAGAGCGAAATGTCGTAGTATTCTCGACGACTTGATTATAATGAACGCAACAGCGACAATCAGTATTTCATACAAAACATAAACAAACTCTGCTATGTTCGCTCTTGTCGTCTATCAAATTAGAAATAGATTGAAGTCTGCGGCAGCAACAATTGTGGTCGTGTTCTCTCTTTGTCGTGCCGTCTTCAAAAAATACCTCTTCATAAGAAAACATACGTTCTATTTTTTGACAATTGGCGTTCGTCGCTAGTCGCAGTCAATGTGTATCGGCTATTATATTTTTTTAACTCTTATTATTGTGACCGAAAATAAAATGTTTTCAAATATTTTGAATTCTTATTTATACAAGAGTTGTTGAACTGAAATTTTAAAGAGTTATTTTTGGGTTTTTAGCAGTGCTTTAGACTCTAATTAAAGAAAATAAATAAAAAACTTTGCTATATTTATGAAACTTTATGTTTTTATGTGACGTTAATAAAGATATGCTTAAAAAAATAAAAACAAAAAAAACACATAGTTTGTTTTTCAGTAAAAAGGCATTTCTAACCTTTCATCTTTGTTTTGTTTGTACACATATCTTTTCTTTTTTTTTTTTGAGTGCATAATTTAAGTAAAAGCAAGATCATTTTAAGTTATGAGCAACCGCAACCTGCCTGCTTGAAGTCTGGATAGCTACTGAAAGCTTTTTTATTTTCATGTCAACAAATGCGTGTGAAAGCTCTCCGCACATGGGCGATCTTTTGCGCACTCCTGCTGTAAAGCAAATTATTAGAAAATAAACATAGACCTTATAATTTACAGTAACTTAAAATGAACTTACCACAAAAAACTTTCTTATATTTCACAATACAGTGACACATATTCGTATAAACGCACTCTTAATTTTAAATTTGCTACCTTCTCTCTCTTTTATTAATGCATTACTCAAAACAAATTCCAACTCATATTGTTTACTAAACTAACGGAAATTTGTACTGAGTGCAAAAACCTGTTTTCGTTGTTGTTGTTTTACATAAATCATTTCAGTTTAAATATTTTACTTAAAACAAGTACATATTCGTTTAAACGCATCAACTTAATTTTCAATAGGAATGCGTATTTATTTAATTTTCAATAATTAATTGGTCCACCATTTTTATTTATAACTTCAAATATACGATTCGGCATCGACTTCACTAAATTTTCCAGCAACTGACGATCTAAATCTTCCCAAGCTTCCTTAATGGCCAACTTGAGCTCTAGCACGGTTTTGTAAAGGTGTCCTTGGGCTTTTTGTCCATAGATTTTGCGTGATATGGATCCCCAAAGATTCTCCACCGGATTCAAATCGGGACTGCATGCAGGCCATTTCATAAGTGGGATGTTGTGCTCTTCAAACCACTTTAATGCCTCTTTAGAAACGTGAATGGCAGCATTATCCTGTTGAAAAATACTGTCTTCATCCATTTTATCATCCAAAAATGAAATGAGAGCATCATCCAACAATTCCGTGTATTTTTTAGAATTCATTTTGGGCGGCACAAAGCAGATATTTGCTTTACCTCTAGATGAAAATGCCGCCCACACCATAACGCTGCCACCACCAAAGTTTCTTTTTGACATACGTACGTCATTGTTTTGCAAATCATGCCAATAAGAGCTGTAAGAGTCTGGGCCATCTAAGTTAAATTTTTTTTCGTCGGAAAACACAACATTGTCTCACTCAGTTGACCATTGCATGTGTTTTTGGGCGAAGTCTAAGCGCGCCTTTTTGTGATGCGGCTTCAACACAGGCTTGCTCACCGGTTTTTTCCATTTAACGTTATCTGAGTTACGTAAAATGTGTGCAATGTGCCTCGTTGTCACTGGAAGATCTAATTTTATTTTATTTGAGTTGAGTTCAAAAAACTTGTAGTGGCTTCCTTCCTAATTTGATTAACTTGGCGAATACTCAGTTTTCGATTGCCTTTCGTGGATTTTTTACTCCATAATTAACACCGTTTTTTAAAAAAGAGCGGACGACTGCTTCTGATCTTCCTAGTCTCCACCCAATTTCCCGATTTGAATAACCCTCTTTATGGTACAGGTTGATTTGGACTTTTTCTGTGTCATTGAGGTATTTTCCCTTTGGCATTTTGATAAAATCTTAAAAAAATATCATTAAGAAAATATTTTTACATTTAAATTAAACAAAACTTACCAATTGTTAATTAAATACAAGCAAATACTTATTTCTTTAAACCACTAATATTTTTTCGACCTCCTTATTCAGGTGCGTTTAAAGGAATGTGTACTTGTTTTTAGTAAAATATTTAAACTGAACTGATTTATATAAAACAACAACAACGAAAACAGCTTTTTGCACTCAGTACAAATTTCCGTTAGTTTAGTGAACAATATGAGTTTGAATTTGTTTTGAATAATGCATTAATAAAAGAGAGAGAAGGTAGCAAATTTAAAATTAAGAGTGCGTTTATACGAATATGTGTCACTGTATAAAAAAGATATGAATTCAAAAATGCACAAATAAATCCAACCAGAAATATCGTTTTGAACAGCTGATTTGGTTTCGTTAGTTATGATAACGAACGTTAGTGTTGGTGAAAAATAGATTAACGAATTGTACAGCTCAGAATGCAACACACATATATGTCAGAGTTACCAATTAAAGCTTTTCATAAACTTTTTTACTTTTTTGTAATAAAAACTTCAATAACATTTTAATTATAAGAAAACCTGTTTTGAATTTCTAGCTGTAACACAAAAAAAAAAAATGTTTTTCTTAAGTTGAGGTGTGGGGGCAAAGGGTTAATAACAACAATAATAAATAACTAATAAGTACCAAATTTTTGTTAATTTTTTAATCCACTTACTACTACTGGGTAAAATTACAGCCCAAAATATAAGTCAAATTGAGTCTTAGGGCCTGTTTTTCGGCGCAAATTTATCTCTGTTTCTTCGTTTAAGCCAAGGAGCAAGTTTTTCAGTGAATATTGACTAAAGTTTAAGCTAAGGCTAAACGTCCAATATTGGTGGGTTAAACTTTGGTTAACTTGCCATATGGTCTTGACAGATTACTTGTTTGCTTAGTTTATGCAACAATTTTCATTCGCACTTGACAATGGCCGCATGCAGTGAAGTCAACTCTTGTGAACTAAAATAGTAGCGATACCTTAGTGAGCTGTGTTTTTCTCTGTATGCGATTTTAATTTAAACGTCAGAAAATTTGTATATTATTTAATTTCATTATTATTATTATACTACGATTAACTAATCTCAATTTAAATAAGGTTTAAACTAGAACTGAAAAACTGGCCCTTAAAGACTCAAAACAGTACTAATAGGGTTAATATACATATGTTTCTGTACAGATGTTGTGCGTTTTTAGTGCATGAGATTCCAGTTCCTAGTTATTACCAATTTTTAATTTTTACCAAACTACAGAGAACTATTCTAAGGTTCTTAAGAAACTTGCCATTTACTTTTATCAAATCAATTTTATCTCTGACCATCTGCATGTGAATTGAGTATATCCTCTTTTGATTTCTTAACCCTTTATAGGGCAAGTGCTTATTTTTCGATATCGATTTAAATATGAAAAACAAAATTGAAAATATATTTGTTAAATTTATCTGTATTTTATTTAAAAAAGCGAGTGACAACAAAATTTATGAACATGCTTTGGGCTAAGAATTCGCAGTTTTTTCGTAAATTGTGAACATTTTAAGCTGGCTAATTCAATTAGTTTTCAATTTTTGGAACACTTTACTCAGTATTGATCTTATCACAATTTTTGTATTTATTATTTTTAATATTCTATTTGTTTTGCACATAAATTTTTTTTTACGAATACGGACTCTATATGATTAGTAAAAAACTCCAGTTATTTTATTTATTTGGTGTAAATGGACCATGACGTGCTCAACTACACGCTCAGACATCTTGGATTAAATTCTAATAAAAAGTGTATTGTATATATGACCACACCAGAATTGCATTAGAATCTAATATATGTCAAATATTAAAATTAAATTCTAATTCCATAATACTAAATTCTAATACAGAATTGGAATAGAAACTAAGTTTAGAACAATACTATTCTGGTTTATATTTTAATACATTTGTAATCAAGTATAATACTTCAGTTATTAAAAAGTAATAAGAATAAAAAATTTTTTATTAAATATTAATACAAATTGTATTAAATAGTAAAACAAATTGTATCAAATTGTATTAAATAGTAATACAGATTGTATTAAATAGTAATACAAGGTGTATAACATTTAATACATATTGTCCTGAAAAGGTGAAAGGAAAAATCAACATTTATGGAATAAATTTATGGAACATTTATGGAATAAAGCTATAAATCTTTTATATGATTACTTACTTTTAAAATTCCAAGTGAAATAAAAAGAAAATATTTGGTCAACCAATAACAAAATATTTAAAATACGGTTTTTCGTTAACAAAAACTATTTCTTTAGGTTTTATTTTGACAATGTCAGATTTCAGAATCAGAATGACAATTTGACAGATGCTCGATAGATATTTGTATTATTTTCTAAGACAATTTGTATTATAACTTGTACATAATACAATTTTTATTATACTCTAATACAGATAACATTAAATTAATTTTTTAATATACTTGAAAGTATAAGTTTTAATCAAAAATATATTAAAAAATGCATGATTCCAACGCTTGGTTTAAAATTAATTCCAAGATTTCTGAGCGTGTATGAATTTATTCGGTTTGCTACAAGTTCTGTTACACGGCCATACAAAGGGTTAATAGCACAATAATTCTATTATTGACATAATATATACAGCTAACAACAACGCATACATGAACAAGATACGCTTTCCTCTTCAGGAAAAATCGGTAGGCTTTCATCTAAAAGTGATAAAGAAACACTCCCCACCGTATCTTTCGGAAGTTTAAGGGTAGTTTCGTATTTATATTGTTTCCAAACCGCTACTTTAAGAATGCATGTGGAAACTTTAACATATTGTCAAGCAATGACAACAGAAAATATTAATATCATTGTTTCCTAGCCGCTTATTATAGAATTCCATAGTTTAGTGGTAGCTCGCTTGACTGTCGCTCAGGGGTCCCGGGTTCGAATCCTGGCCAGGCATTTTCATAACAAGGGAGAGGAATGTTTCCACATTAATTCTTAGAACGGGGGAGAGGACTTTTTCCAATTCACTTTTTAAGACAGCGGAGAGGAATGTTTCCACATTCATTTTTAACACTGCGAAGAAGAATGTTTCCCTTTAATGACATGCTATGTGCAAAAAGAAATGGAGTGTCCAACGGAAGGGAATGCTTCCTACATTGCATGGAATGTTTAATGTTTATATCCGGGAATGTTTCCATTTTTTGAAGGGTCTATTTGATTTACATCAAACAAATACGTATTTTATTTCAGAAAATAATTTATCACACTCAAATATATTTATTTTAGCAAATAGATACCTACCGAACTGAGGTGCGTTAACAGTGAGTGTCGGCTTGTTCCGGAATCTGCGGACATAGACGTCGAGTCGGACTCATTGCCACGACTATGATGATGATGATAGTATCGTTTTCGCTTTAGATTCGGCGAAATTCCCGCTGAGCTTATATTGTCATAGCCTGAGGAGGGCCGCGATGTCTTATGCGATATTGCCTGAGTTGTTGTAGTCGTTGTTGCTGCCGGCCACATAGTGGCCGCATCTAAATTTGGTGCAATGTCATTGAGCAAGAGTGGGGAGGTGCTGCTTCCCATAACCGTCGTTTGAATTACAGCTCCGAGCGAGCTGCTGTTGTTCGTCTCAATGTCCTGCAGTGTCATGGTAGATGTTTTGTTTGCAGACACATTAACTGCATGGGTTTTGCTACATTTCCTACCAGCTTTATTCTGCTTTATCACGTCTGCATAACTAACTACTTTGTGTGTACACACCACATATTCCGGTTTGGGGTTGTACTGGTGATAGGACACATAGTATTCCGTCTGTAGCCAAATCCATTGTTGGCCTTTGGTTAGAAAACGATAATAGCAAGATTTTCCTTCGCCCTTTTGCATTACTAAAAAATAAGAGGATATAGCACAAACATCTCAGTGAACTTGAAACACATATTGGCTCAGACACTTACATTCCTCATGAGAAGCCACAATTCCTTCCAGATCATCGAAATGATAATAGTCATAGCCGGAAGTGCCCAGCACTTCAAACGGCATATAGCCAATAATAGGCGGCGCTCGATGGTCTAGAAAGAGAAACTTCCATTCCATACTGTGCTTCGAGGTGAACTCATTCCGAGTTGGATCAATAGCAGACATTTCTCGTATAAGCTGAGGCGTCTGCACACGCCCAGTTCCTACGAAGATTAGCTTTTTGTCCACTTCGGTGGCGTGAGTGCCCAAATAGGAGATTTTGTGAGGCGGGCTTTGAGTATTTTTTATTGGCAGATTGTCAACATTAGCATCGTTTCCTGTGGAACATTAAATTTACTACTTCACTTGACCATATCGCAACGATCCGTACACATGGAAACTTACTGAAATAACCTACGAACTTGACCAACTCGTAGGCGTTTGCACCCACTTTGTCAATACCGCCACGTTTCATGTGCGCATGAAATGTTATCTGATTACTCGCCGTTATGTCAGTCTGGAAAGGCTCAATGACGGGCTTTGGATTAAGAAAGATGTTGCTCAAACAATCATGGTCCATGTCATAGGTTAAGTCGAATACAGTCATGTTGAGAATATCACGCTGCAGTAATAAGCTCAATGAAGGGTTTAATTTTTGAAAGAATTTAAAAATTAGCTTCTTACCGGCAGGTAGCCCAGTAATGAGGTTATACTTTCGGATGCATAGTGAATGGAGCCATTACTGCTGAAAACTATTATAAAGCCGTCGAGTGCCTCCAGCATAAGATGCGTGAACTCATCGTTTGTGAGAAATGACGGCTTCCAGTCTTGTTGTATCTCAAACACTTTTGATCGATCAGCTGCTTCTAAAGTTGTAAATTTTTCACATGAAAGCTTTTTTTAATTTTTCTTTCAATTTAAAACAAAAAAAAAACAAAAATTATGTATACAATTTACCAGTGTGATGTTTTAGGAATGCAATTGTTGACTTAAGAACCGTCGATTTGTCCATCTTGCGGCTTGATGATGATATCAATGCATTTAAATCATTCACCAATGTATTGAATTGATCACGCCGCTTCTTCTCACTGAGGTTTCGAGACTTTCTGCAAAGAAAAGAAGATAGGTGGAGTTGAAAAACATTTAGAACAAAATATCTATTCTGCCTTTCAGGACTAAAGCTGAATGGAAGGTTGGTAATTTTGATTTAAGAAATATATTTCTGAACTGTTTTAAGAAAGTTTCCAAATCCATATTATAAATCTTCTCTTATCTTTATTTATAAGTTAAACTATCCTTATATTCATATTTTATATTACATATTTATTAGATATTAATTAGTACAATAAGATACAGGAGATCTTTTAACAGTACAACAGAATTATATGCATAATCAACAGTTAACATAGAATTGAATACTTAGAATTCAGATGATTTCCAGAAATGGTGCCGACATTTTATGAGGTCGGTTCCTTTATGCCATTTGAAAAATAGTCATATACATATGTCATCCAGCAAACATTTTCAATATCAGTTAATCAAGAAATGAAAAAAAAAATTATTTTTAATCTTATGATGCATATTTTATGCACAAAAAAAAACTTGTACAGCATAAGTACTAGGGAGTCCAATCACGGAAATTTTTCTCAATCCGGGGATAATCGGGATTGAAAATCTTAATCCCGGGACTCCGGGATTAGTTCGGGACTGAAAACTTTAAGAATTAAATAATTCAAAAGTTTTGAATACAATATTTTATTATTTATTTGTTGAAACTATAAAATGTAAATTAATTTATTTATAAATCAGCAGGTCAGGGCCGTAGCAAGGGGGGGTTTTCAGGGTTCAAACCCTCCAGAGGGTCGAAATTTAAATAAAAATTAATGCATTTAAATAATTATTTCATTGAATCACTTAATATGTTCTAAAAAACTTAAATCATATACTGACGTTTACGTGTCATAAAGTCTTTGTTAGGAGTTGAATCGTATAAACAACAATAGTGAAAACCACTGTATCGTGATTTATTGGATCAAAAATTATGCATTCAAAGCTATCATCACTATTGTTTTCACTACCCTTGACATCGGCAATTGTAGATGATGTTAGAAACCTCATTTTTATTTTTTTTAATATCTTAAAAAAATTTCAATTTTTTTTGTTTAAATTAATATTTTATTTTTAATACGTTTACTTTTAGAAATTTTTAGGCACTCAAAGCCTTTCCAACGATATCTTAAAAGTGAGGATCGCAATATCTTTCCGGCCTTAAATATCTGACAGTTTATTTTTTTTACAACTATTCTACCAGCCAATATATTTACGAAAAACATGATTTTTGGAGGTATTTGCAAAATGTTTTAGCTCACTGGCGGCTATCGTGACAGACAAAGTGTTTTGGGAAACAGACCAAGGTTATTTTTTAGAGGGGTACACATGGAATTTTTTTCTAATGGAAGTGGAGTTACCTTAATATATTTACTTGCATATATAATATATAAAAAACTTAACTTGAGAATGAAATGAAACAAAAACTTATATATTTTAATTCTGAATAAAAAAATGGGTAGATCCTGGTTAGGCATTATTAAATAAATGTTGAACATTTTTTTTAGACACCATCTTCAGATTTTTTGTGTTTAATGCAAATTAAGGATGGAAAAAACTTTTGAAAATTGAATTTTTTGTTTAATTTATTATTAAAATAATACATTAAGCTGATCAGCGCGTCTTATTTTTCATTAGAGATTTTTGTTCGGATATTATAACCAATATGACCCGCTTATGAGAAGCACCGTTCTAATTCTATGCTAGTTAGAGAAATAGTTGACGATAATCGTAAGCAATTGGTAAGTTTCGATCACAATGGTCTTTACCGCAAAACAAAATAATTTCCCAAGTCAGAATATCTGACAATTTTTAAATACATAGCTGACTTCAGATGTTACAAAATCTTCTAAAACTTTCCAAAGGCTTTGCTCAAGCGATACAATTCCTAAAAAATTTTTCAGCCTAAATAAAAGGTTTTTCTGATTCTATATTCATATCAACTTAAATTGAAATGGTTGCATTTACATGAATATTTGTAATAAAATTTTTTTATAAAAATCCCGGGATCATGGAAAATAGTCCCGGGATCCCGGGATTGACTTCTCTAATAAGTACTTATGTTTATTTTGCATTATCTTTGAAACTTTGTATTCAAACTATACTAAATAAAATGTTAAAATATTTTTTATTTTATTCACTTTTCAAATGGTTTCAACAAAAGTTGTGAAAATATCATGTTCTTAAAACAAATTGACAAAATACAAAAACGGTACATTTCATGAAGCCAGAAAAAGGAAACTTGTACACTGCTGGAATTTAAAAAAACGAAGGTTTTACGTCATTATTTGTTAAGACTAGTATTTTGTGTGATGGCCCTTAGCAATTAGAACGGCTTGTAACTTTTTTGGCATTGATAGAGACAAAGTTTGTGTGATGTCAGGGGTAATTAGCGCTCGTATGTTTTGTAGTGGAACTTAAAGCTGTTTTACGTTTTTCTCTTTTTTTCTTCATATGGGCCCACAAATGTGTGGATGGAGAAGCACTATTTTACAGTTGTACAGCAGCCATTCGTCAGCCACAAGCGAATTCTGCTTTAGATCATTGTCGTGTACGAAGCTTTAATTGTCGACGACTTCTAATTGTGAACTGTTTGTACACGCTCAGAAATCTTGGAATTAATTTTAAGCCAAGCGTTGGAATCATGCATTTTTTAATATATTTTTTGATTAAAACTTATACTTTCAAGTATATTAAAAAATTGATTTAATGTTATCTGTATTAAAGTATAATGAAAATTGTATTATATACAAGTTATATACAAATTGTCTTAAAATATAATACAAATATCTATCAAGCATCTGTCAAATTGTCATTCTGATTCTGAAATCTGACATTGTCAAAATAAAACCTAAAGAAATAGTTTTTGTTAACGAAAAACCGTATGTTAAATATTTTGTTATTGGTTGACCAAATATTTTCTTTTTATTTCACTTGGAATTTTAAAAGTAAGTAATCATATAAAAGATTTATAGCTTTATTCCATAAATGTTCCATAAATTTATTCCATAAATGTTGATTTTTCCTTTCACCTTTTCAGGACAATATGTATTAAATGTTATACACCTTGTATTACTGTTTAATACAATCTGTATTACTATTTAATACAATTTGATACAATTTGTTTTACTATTTAAAACAATTTGTATTAATATTTAATAAAAAATTTTTTATTCTTATTACTTTTTAATAACTGAAGTATTACACTTGATTACAAATGTATTAAAATATAAACCAGAATAGTATTGTTCTAATCTTAGTTTCTATTCCAATTCTGTATTAGAATTTAGTATTATGGAATTAGAATTCAATTTTAATATTTGACATATATTAGATTCTAATGCAATTCTGGTGTGGTCATATATACAATACAGTTTTTATTAGTTTAATTAGATTTATTTAATCCAAGATTTCTGAGCGTGTAGCAAATTGTTCTTTCAAATGTTTGAATAATCAAATTTCTTCATTGTGCCTTAACCAAACTAAAAGTTTGCATCCCCATCAGCTCCCATTGCACCCCAAACAATAGCACTGCCGCTTCCGTGTTTGATCGTTTTATAAACACATTTGGAGTTCAATGCTTTACACTTTTTTCTCCACACAAAACACAATCCATTCGATCCAAATATGTTGTATTTTTAGTGATTTGCAAATTTCTCTGAGTTTCAAAACTCTACTGGCCTCGTGACACACTCTTTTCCATACTCCAGCTGCTTTTTAATATTGTTTGCTAACCACAGTGGATTGTTTCGGGGTGTACACCCTCTTAAGCCTTCCGAATGGAAAAAAATTTCGTACTGATTGTGGGTGTACCTGAACAATTCCGTGTTCGGTCAAGTTTCGCACTAACACGCAATATTTTGGGATTTTCGTTAATATTCGACCTATTTTCCTTTGCATTTGTAGAGATAGCATTTTTTTTTTGGCTTTTCACTTCCACTTGTTTTATTTAAAAACCCATTTTTCTGGTACATAACAATATTATATTGGTTCACTGTATGTATGTATTTATGTACACTCTAAAAACTGATTGAAAAAGCTCTACAATAAATGTTGTATAATTTCACGACATTTATTGGCGTTTTTGTAAAAAAACCACGCTATACAGTGGGTTTTTTTCAATTTTGTCTGCTATTCACGCCATTCCAGCGTGTTTTCGCTCATAGAATTCTAAAATATGTATATTTTCTACTTTTCGCGCTATATCAGCGTGTTTTCGCTCAGAGAGTCTTAAAATATGTATATTTTCCCTACTTTTCACACTATTTCAGCATGTTCTCGCTCAGATACTCCTAAAAACGTTCCAGCAGCGGTATTTTACGCTTGCCCTTAAATAAACACCTCTGCTTTAGCCCATGAGTGTGTAGCGGCCTTCAAAAAGGATGATAAGAAAAACATAACTTATTAAAAATCAATTCGCATCTCTGCGAAATATTTTAGCTTTTTGCACAAATATTGTGCCATATTAAAATAAGAAATCAGCTGTTTTCTCAAAGTTTTCTGAAGTCAGATTTTATCAAGCATCAAAGTGAAAATTTCTACAATAATAAGAAAAAAGTGCAAATATGTCTCGAAGGTTAATTTTTTAATTTTATAAAAATGGTGATTGGTATTGTGTGAAAAAGCTTCTTTGATTATTTACCATGTGTCAACATTCATCACATATACTTTTTGTTCCGGTAACACCTAAATTTGTGTAATTTTTTTCTAAAAACTTTTGTTGACCTTTTTAAAGGCCACCTCGCATGGAATACCATTCATCTAATCATTTTGAAGGAAACTATTGCACATAACTTTACTTGTGCTTAATTAGAAATAAATTGAAACTTCATGAGACTTTGGATATTTTTGAGGAATGTGATGAAGAAGAAGCTGATTGGCACAAATATTTGTATTTTGCCTCCAAGAGAGGCACCACTAGCCGAGTCAGTCTGCGATTCAAGTATATCTCCTCTCAACCATGTCGGGCATCATTTGATGAATACTGAAGCAGAGTTACATCATATTACTGCAAGCTAAGATGATTCTGATCCGAACTCTGATTCTGACCTAATTTTGGAACGACCATAAAAAAAAATGCGTCTGTCTAGTAACCAAGTAAAATCGGTTGTTCTACTCTATAGTATTTTCTTCTATAAATGCAAATTTTGTCAGCGATGATGCTAGATATGATGGGTATCAACATTGGGTTAACTTCATTCCTAATCAACGTCGTTGTGGTCATTGTGGCTTAAAATCAGAGTACATTTGTGTTAAATGCCAAGGTTCACTTCATCCAAAAGCCTGCTTTATGGCTCTCTACAATGCAACAATACAGAAAAACGAATAAAAAACAATTTATTGTAAATGAATATATAATACTGATCTCCAATTTGAAAAACTTCATATAAAAATATTTTTTTAAAACTTCAAAAAGTGTGTTTTTTTTTTATGAATGGTATTCTATGGTATGGTATTCCATGCACAGCGTCCTTTAAAAAGGACGGTCTGGAAAAGAAGGAAAATTAATTTTCCGATTTATGAGAGTAGTTTCATTTTCTTATTTAGCTAAAAATAACACGATTCAGAAAATTTCATCTTCCTGACTTTTATAGTTTCGTCTATGCACTAGTGAGTTAACGTCATATGCTTTCAAAGAGTTTATTCGAACAAGTGTCAAATTATATACAACTTAAGCAGTACATTGGTCACAGCTTGATTACTCAAGCCCAAGGTTCATTTATAAGGTTGTGGCACTTGAGAGAAATGCACTCTTTTTCCCGCCTTTGCTCGAACTGTCACTGCGCTTTTCTTTGTTCTAAGCATTCATTTTCTTAATTTCTTTTCATCCATTCTGACAGTTCGACCGAGTTCGCTCTCAAGTGCCACAACCTTATAAATGAGCCTTGCTCAAGCCTACTGAAGTAGGAAAGAGTTGCGCCTTTTGCTGAGTTACTGACTCTATACAGAGTTGTTGTTATTGCCATGTTCAAAACTTACTTGAGAGACTTCACGCATTTTTAGCTTTTTTTATAAGCGCAGACAAGATTGGAAGAAATAATTTTAGAAGAGAGTTTTTACAAGAGAGCGAAAGAAATAATTGTAGGTGAGAGGATTCACGCATTTTTAACGATAAATATTTATAATTTTGCTCATGGGATTTAACCAAGAATTGGTTAGAGATTGGTTAAAGATTGCGCCGAAGACAAGAAAATGAGTAAAACAAAATTGTCGTTCTGCGCATGTACGTCATAATATCAATGATGTTTTGGAGAGCGTTCACTTTGCCTACATTTTCTACACAGAAATAAAAATTGCATACATTTTATTTTGTATAATTAAAATAAAAGAAGTAAGAAGCAATTTATTGGAACGAGGAAAAGGTAAATTTATTTAGTACTCCTTTGCAAATATTATTTTTACTATTATTTTATTACAGCCAGTAAGCAGCTTAGTAAAAAAAAATTTGTCTCAAAAACCAACTTTAGTGAGCATTATTTTTCAACTTGGATTTTATAAAAATGTTTATTAAGAGTTTAATTGATGTAGTTTAAACATTCCCAGATATTTTATTTCCATTAATTTACCTGTGAATTAAAAGGGACAAATAAATGATAGTTCCAAGTTTTTAAATAATGAAACAAATTTTGTTAAGTTAATATATTTTTGTTTTCGTTTGTGTGCGTTTTATACAATTTCTTGGTTTAATTTTTGTATTTATTGCAAACATCAGGTTTCTGAAAAATATTTGTTTACTACTGTTACCACAATTAGCAGCTGCACACTTCATTTTTTAAATTTTAAGTTAAAAACTCGCAAATATACTTCGATATATACACAATTAAATAAATCACAACCGATCGCAGTACGTTTCTCAAAGAAATAAAATATTGTGACGTAGTCAACTGAACAGCTGGTTGTCAAACTCGATTAGCAGAAGTAACGGACCTGCGCAAAGCGTAATCTCTTATTCTATCATTCTTGGGATTAAACGACAATAAATCCCAATCAGTTGCCAGCAATTATTGTAGTTAATTCTCGTGAATTTTTGTTAGAGTGTAGGCAAAGACATAGAAAAACATCTAAACTTTAGAAAATAGCTGCGTTCCATTCGCTTCAAAATAATCCAGATTATTTTTTTTACATGCAAAGCAAAAACAAAAATAATAATCCTATAATAAATAGGATTATTTTTGCTATCCATATAAAATTGTGATAAAGCCTTTAAAAAATTTGATACACAGGTGCCGCACCTGCATATTTTTATGAGTTGTCATTTCATTTTTTGAATTATTTGTTTGTTTGATACAATGACTATTAGGAAGCCATGACAGCTACCTATTTTCTCAAGAGCTGCGACCATCGATTGTTATACAAAAGAAAACAAAACAAACCGCATGTGTCACACACATTGGACGCATTCAGCGGAGCCAACGATTGCACTTAAATTATTAATATAATTGCATAATATTAATAATTAAGTTAAATAATTTACAATTTTTCTGACGTTTAGAGTAAAACACATTCAGAGAAAAACATTGTCCACTAATGTATCGCTACCATAAGAGCTCACAACAGTTTTGAACGACACACGTTCTCATGACACCTAATAGTTATTGTATCATGATTGCTTGTTTGAATTAAATTTTGACTGCAACAGTAGTGCCCTCTACGAGTCATTTTTCTTGCCGTTCCTTTGAGAAAATTTGTTATCGCGATTATATTAAGGCGAAAGGAAAGCAGCTATTGTATAGCGTCGTTGCGCGTGCAATACTTTAATAAAAATACCTTTCATTTTCATTTTGATTCATTCATGATTGATTTTCCTTAATTTTGACTTATTTGATAACAAAGAAATATCTTATTTCAATAAATGTTTATTTCAGTTGAAAATCCATTCAATAGTTTAAAAGGAGATACGTTTTTCTGCACTCCTGTAAAATTTTACTTTCATCGTATGTGCAAGTGGCGGATATGCGGTGAACTTACTTGCACGTAAGCTATCTGTCAAAATTTGTATGTTTTGGAGTGTAAACTAGCATGTAAATCTACGTTTGTGAATGAAGGTTGCTTGTTGCGCTAAGCATTAGACATACTTATGGCCTTATTTTGTAAAACTTGCGTTAGATACTTTTATCTGGCAATATATTTCATATTTAGATTTCTTTATTGAGTCTTTGGAAAAAAGATCCTTACAGACTAAGATTAACAATTTAAAAAAATAACGATACAAATAAAGAGTAGAATTACAGTACAAATAAACTATTTAACGATTATTTAAAACATTATTTAGATATTGAAAGATCAAACAAAATTCGAGACGATAGAACATTATATAAAGACAGAGCTCTTTGAAATGACTCATTACGAGCATAATTAGAACTATGAAATTGAATTAAAAAAACTGTTAAACGTCGTAACTGTCTTGAAGGTATATCGATATTTATGAGTGCCAAAAGTAAAGGATAGTCAATGTTACTCTCTATTATGTCATAGATAACAATAAAAGACTGAACTTTTCTCCGTGAATCCAAAGTCTTAATGCCTAAAAGCAAGCATCTAACATTATCCCAGCAGCGGATTTGCCAGTGGCTACCATAGAACTAATACAGAATAAATTACCAGGTAAAGAAGCATGACTTTTTTCAAAAAGTAATGCGTCTGCATATAGTAGAAGCAATTAACTCATACCTCATTACCTGTAATGTAGCATACAAGGAAAAGTAATGCAGTGATTTTGCAAATATCAAATCAAATCAAATTGTCGTGATGAAAAGAAAAAGTATTATTGAAAGAATAAAAAAAGAGCACCTTACTCTTTGTACTCTTGAAAATATGTTTCTTTATAAATAAGCTTATCTATATATATAAAAATGGATGTATGTATGTGGGTATGTGGGTATGTGGGTATGTGGGTGGGTATGTGGGTGGGTATGTGGCTATATCACGTATAGACTCCAAAACCGCTGAACCGATCTTTATGAAATTTTTAGGGAAAATAAAGCTACATCTTGAGAGTGTTCCTGTGAGGTTTCGTAACGATTGGAGAAGGGGGCGTGGTACCTCCCATACAACCCAAATTTGCTCCATCGATCACAAACAAAAAAAAAAAGAAAAATATCTCACGGTTTCAATCGTAAAAAACTAAGATTTGGGGATTTTGTTCAGATGGTAACTGTCGGTAACTGTACAAAAAATGGGCGTGGTCGTTATATAAATACGCCCACTTTTTCGAAATCATGGCAATTCCGGAGTTCTGCACATTTTTACAGTGAAACTTGCTCTTTAGGTGCTCCAAGAGACGAACACAATTTATAAATGTTTTCACGCCCACTTTTAACGCCCACAAATCAATATCTATATATATATAAAGCAAAACGATGTGTGTCTGGCTGTGTGATGTCTATAGACTCCAAAACTACTGAACCGATTGACCTGAAATTTTAGCAGTCGATTTGTTTCAGGTACGAGATGGTTGAGGAAAAAAATTTGCCACACCCCCCTTTTACCGCCCCCAAATCAATAAAAATGTTATATTTCAGTCGGTTTGGGTCGTATATGGCTAAAATTTTGTAATTTAGTATGTACGGTTACTGTCGCCAACTGTCCTAAAAATGGGTTTCCACGCCCCTTTTTACCGCCCACAAATAAATGAATATGGTTTATTTCAGACAGTTTTGGTCGTATAAGACTTAAATTTGTTACTTTGGTTTGTGAAGTTACTGACAGTAACTGTACGAAAAATTGGTTTCCACGCCCCCTTTTGCGCCCACAAATCAGTGAAAATGCTATATTTCATGCAGTTTTGGCCGTATGAGACTAACATATGATACTTAAGTTTGTATGGTTACTTTCGGCAATTGTACTAAAAAAGGGCGTCAGCGGTATATAGCCACACCCACTTTTTAAGAAACCATCAAAATTGACTACTGGGTCGATTGAGCTAAAATGTTGGCTTAGTTTGTACGGTTACTGTTAGCAACTGTACTAAAAATTGGTCTCCACGCCCCCCTTTTACCGCCCACAAACCAATGAAAACGTTTTATTTCAACGGTTTGGGTCGTATTAGACAAAAATTTTGTAATTCAGTACATATGGTTATTCTCGGCAAGTGCACTAAAAATAGGCCTGCCCTACTTTAGTTAAACTCACTTTTCGCGGAGTTAGCGTCCAGTGAAGTAAAGTGCGCCAGGCTTAACCTAAATTGAGCTGAAATTTGGGCAGTCGATTTGTTTCGATTACGAGATGGCTCAAGGGAAACATTTTACCGCACCCCTTTTTACCGCTTGCAAAACAACAAAAATGCTATATTTCGCACGGTTTTGATCGTATTAGACTAAAATGTGGCTATTTAGTGCACATGGCTACTTTCGGCAGCTTTACTGAAAATGGTGAATATATTTGACATTTCTTGACATTTTTGTGTATAGCAGTAAGGCGGTCTGTGGCAGAACAACGTTTGCCGAGGAGATAGATTGTTCCTGTGAGGTTTGGTAACGTTTGGACGAGGGGGCGTGGTTCCTCCCATACAAGCCAAATTTGCGCTATCGACCACAAACCAAATAAGGGATATATATCAGACGGTTTCGATCGTAAAAACTAAGATATTATCATTTTGTTCAGATGGTAACTGTCAGTAACTGTACAAAAATAACTTTTTCGTCGCAATATATATACGCTCACTTTTTCGAAATCATGGCAATTCCGGAGTTCTACACATTTTTATACTGAAACTTGCTGTGTAGGTGCTCCAAGAGGCAGTCACGATACATAAATGTTTTCACGCCCACTTTTAGCGCCCACAAATCAATATCTGTACATATAAAAATGAATCGTGATTTGTTCGGATGCTTAAAACTTGAAAACGACTAGACCAAATAGGATACTTCCTTCTACTGGTTTGTTCGTAACTGCTACGCAAAGGTTTAGGAAAAAAGTAATGCCACACCCCTTTTATCGCCCACAAATGAATAAAAATGCTATATTTAGGAAGGTTTTGGTCGTATTAAATTAAAATTTGGTAAATAAGTTCTTATGATGACTGTCACTAACTTTAATAAAAACGGGCGTTATCACACTTCATCTACGCCTACTTTTGGAAATATCACAATACTCCGAAACTATTGGTCCGATTGAGCTCAAATTTTGTAAGTGGCTTTGCTTTGAGTACGAGATGGTTTAAGAAGAAATGCCACACCTTCTTTTACCTCCCATTAATATAAAAACAATTTGTGTTATCGAATAGCGTTATGGGTTGCACAGCTTAGAAATTCGGTATTCGACCACAATTACGACGTACCGTTTCAGTGATGAAATTTTATGGGAGTTGGACAAGGGGGAGGGGCACCTGTCATACAACCCAAATTG
The DNA here is from genome assembly GCA_963920525.1 of Dichetophora obliterata. NCBI lineage: Eukaryota > Metazoa > Arthropoda > Insecta > Diptera > Sciomyzidae > Dichetophora > Dichetophora obliterata. The sequence continues at coordinate 113,531,892 of OY986438.1, read as the reverse complement.
GTGATATCGAATAGCTTTGAATTTATAGGAATTCAGCTTTGGAATTCAGTTTTTGACCTCAATTTACACATGCAGTTTCAATGATTTTTTTTATGGGCGTTGGACAGGCCTGACATCTCCCTTACATCCTAAATTTGCAATATCGAATTGCTTTGAGTTATAAGTTGACAGCGTAAGAAATTGGTATTCGACCTAAATTTATACATGAGTGACACATCCCATACAACCCAACTTTGTGCTATCAAATAGCTTTGGAGTTATAGGTCGCACAGCATCGGAATTCAGTATTTGACCAAAATTTACGCATGCAGATTTACTGATAAAATTTTTTAGAGTTTGTCGGGGGGCGTGGCACCTCCAACTTAACCCAAATTTGCGATATCGAATAGCTTTGGAGTTATAGGTAACTCAGCCTCGGAATTCAGTATTCGACCTCAATTTACACATGCAGTTTCATTGGTTAAATTTTATGGGCGTAAGGAAAAGGGCAGTGGCACCTCCCATACAACCTAAATTTGTGCTATCGAATAGTTTTGGAGATATATGTCGCACAGTTTTGGAATTCGGTATTCAACCTCCATGTTCACATGCAGTTTAATTGATTACATTCTATGAGCGGTGATCAAGAGGGCGTGGCACTTCCTATACAACCCTAATTTGTTATATCGAATGGCTTTGTGGATATAGGTCGAACAGTCTCGGAATTCAGTATTCTACCTCAATTTAAACATGCTGTTTAACTGATAACATTTTATGGGCGTTTGAATAGGGAGAGTGGCAGCAACGCGCCGGGTTTCAGCTAGTTCTTTATATTTACTTTAGAAGCCAGTAAGAGGGAAGGATATGACGAAATGCGTTTCATTAAAGAGGTGCGTCATTCATTTAAGTTGTTCAAAAACGCACATTTTGAAAAAGTTTGCATCACAAACAAAGCTAAGCGCCAGTCCATGGAGTTGGAAAAACCCTGAAAGCAACAAATTGAATCAAACATTTTTATATACAAAAAAATCATTTGTATTAGTATAACATATGTAACATACATATTTATAAACAAACATTTACAAACATAAATAAATGAAATTCAAATTTAAAATGTCTTAAGCGGAATTTATATATCACCTTCAGAAAGTTTTCTGCAAAAATTTAAATTATTCTAGTCCAATCAAAGAGCATGTAGCAAACTTTTTGTCACTCTCTCATTGAGTGTGGAGACGGATAAAGCTCAAAAACTAACAATAAAATACTTATAGAACTTGCTGAACGTGGTCAGTTATTCCGCCTTTACACTTTCCTTTCAATGAGATACAAATAAAGTGATTGCCTGCTTTCTGCAATACCAAGAAGTGCTCAAATAATTCATTACTTGTAATGTGCTAAGAATCAGATGCTTTAAACTTGTTACGTGGCTATTTTTTTCATAACAAAGCAATTTATTATTAACTGAAAAATAGAAGAAATTTCTGAATTCATTACTTGTAGTGCCTTGCAGAACTGGTTTTTTCTTTCTCATTGCTAATTACTGTTACTAGTAATTCATTCCATAGTTTCTTCCAAAGAGCACATTCGAATAACTTAATACAAGAAGTGTGTTACTCCATAACTTCTAGGTAATGCTGAAGGTAGGCGATCACTTACCTCCTATCTCATTCAATGTTAAATGTAAGGCCTTTTATGCATAGTAAGGTAATATAGTCGGAATTAGTGGTCATTACAAGGTAATTGATGCTTCATATATTCGGAATATATTCCATCCGCTACTGGGATATGAGGGAAAATCTTCACGACAATATCATGACCGAAGTGAAAATTTTGTGAATCTTTTTTGAATTTGTTCCAATCTCAACGTGTGAACGGCATAATGCGGATTCCAAATGAAAGAAGCATATTCTAGTGTAGACCTTACAAGGAAATTAAACAAAGACTTTAAGGTATGAGGGTCAGAGAATTCTGAACTATTTTTACAGATGGACTTAAGTACAGGTTAGGCTTTAGGGACTATATAGTTAACGTGTTGATTAAAAGTGAACTTAATATCAAAGATGACACCAAGATCTTTGATCGATTGAACATATTTAAGAGGTACGCCAGAAATAGAGAAGAAGTATCTAAGGACATTACTGCTTTTAGAAAAAGTAATATGAAAGCATTTAAAAATATTTAAAGACAGAGCATTCAAACTACTCCATTGGTACAAGTTATCTAAGTCAGCTTGTGAAGATATTACATCAGATAAGCAACTAACCCTTCGAAATAGTTTTAGGAAATTTTAGAGGAACATTTAGTGAGAGCGAGAGAGCGAGAGAGAGAGAGAGAGAGGAATGGTTTTAATACATATATGCCAGATTCATATAATATTATTTTATTTATTTTCATTTTTCGGCATTTTTAATTTTTCATAAGATATGGGCTAATATTCCTGAAAACCAGGTTCGTGCCGGATGCTCGTCTTCCACAAATCGTTTAAAATTGTTAAGAAAAGGTGAACAATTCGAATTGTCGTACAATTGGTGTATCATAAAATTTGCACAGTGATTTTGATTTATGGCATAAGACAAGTGCGACAGTTCCTCGTGTTCACGATGTATAAATTGTCCCATTTACTGTAGCTACTTTAATAGTTCTATACACACAAGCTACATTTTTGACCCGAGGTAATGCATAAAAGCGTCAGTTCAATAAACTTCCAGCTCGTATGTTTCTTGTTTATGTTTTTAATTCATACTTTAATGTACTTATTTTGAAAAAAATTATATATAAAGCTTTTCAGTTTCTCTGAACATCAGGAATAACATATCAATTTGATGATGATAAATTATAAATATATTGACTAAAAAATATCAATCACTCTGCTTACTTTTTTTTAAAAATATCAACTTGCAAAAAAGCTAGATTTTCATGGCAATTGATGAAACTAGGGAGAGGGTGTGTAAAAGGTAGCAATCAACACCTTCCAATGACATACGAATGTAAAACTCGCCAGTTGAATACAAAGAAGGTAGATTGAAGTGGAACTATTAACGGCTACCTAGATGCTAGCGAAATCACTAGTTTTGTAGTGGCAAGGGGCGTACACAGGGGAGTTTTGGGGGTTAAAACTCCCCCGAAATGAACGAATTTTAACGAGCTTCGAGAGAAACACTCAGCACAACTTGTCAGCCGTTGTGTTTATGGTCACTGCATAGAAATTGATCAAAGAAGATCAAAAATAAAAGGACGCAATTTAAAACATTTATTATGAAAATACTATAATATAAAGATTTAAAATTTTTTTTAAGTACACTGAGGGAATATGTGTTAAAATTTAATGAAACTGTGTTCATATTAAATGAGTGTGTTTATGAAATATTGCTTGAAAAAATTTCATTTAAGTTAAACTTAAATGTTGGTATACGCCAATTAAACACCAAAGGGTTTTTTTTTCAAATCAATTTTTTTAAATATTTTTTTATTGTAATCATTTACAGTAAAAAACATTTTTAAAAAAAACTTTTAGACAAAATTTTTAGTATTTTAAAAACAAACAAATATTATAAAACATAATTTTAAAGTATTGTTCTTAAATTAAAAACAATAAAATTAAACGGTAATTTTTTTAATTTTTTCGAGTTTTTGACGTTAAGTTTATAACTAGCGACCCCTGGAACCTCTCGAATACCATATTTTAACTAAATTCGATGAAGTTTGCTTTTCATTGCGGCCTAAAATATTAAATTATTTTAAATATTTAAACAATAAATTAGTTTTTATTTCATCTAATGTTCATTAAGTGTACAACCAATTATAAAATATTTTCACACAATCAAATGTACAATCGTGATTTTTCTCAGCTAGGTCTCAATTGTCTGGCAATTATTGTCAAAGATTCTACTGCGCATAATTTTTCAATTCAATCTCAGATAGCGACGTATTTTGTGTTATTGCAAATAAATAATAAGAGAAAATTACTAAAAAAATAAATGAGTTTATAGTTGAAAATTTAATAAGCTTACTTTGTTTTATGAAAAGCAAAAGCGTTAAATTTCTATTTTAAAATTTTTTGTTTAATTTTTAAGTATGTATAAATACTTGGTGTAAATAATAAAAAAATATTCCAAAATAAATTTTTTGTGTTTTTTAAATGCATCTTCTTCCCGATAGGTGGCATAAAAAAGCAGTCCTTTTCAGCCTGTGTCAAGATATTTTGGTCCCAATTTATCGGAAAACAAAAAAAATCAAAGTGCATTTTAATAGGGGTACATGTAGCTCCAACCATTACTATAATTATTAGGTTTGATCCAGTAGGAACAATTTAAACTTTTTAAAAAATTCTGTCATTTTCAACGAGTTTGATCCCCGTAACGGGGGAAAATTGTAACCAAACCTTTTAATAGTATTTAAGTTTGTCGTAATTTTATTAATATGCACTTTGATTTTTTTTAACCGATAAATTGGGAACAAAATATCTTGACACCGGCTGAAAAGGACTACTTTTTTTATGCCACCTAGCGAGAAAAAGATGCGTTTAAAAACAAAGAAAAGATGTACATTAAAAATTTTTCTTATATTAGCTATTTACGTAAAAAAAAATTTTAAGTCTCTATTAGTCTTTTCACAATAAATATTAACGCCAGTTGAATTTGTTGGAAAGGTTTTTAAGAAATAACTTCTGAACACTTAAAGAACACACTTTCATTTCATATCTTTGTAAAGGTAATGGAACGTAAAAAAATTAAAATAATGGAAATGAAAAAAAAATTATAGCCCCTGTTACATGGTATTAAACTTTGAAATTAATAATAGATTAATATTTTTGCCTCAAAATAATATTTCCAATGATACCCTATTTACGAAAATTGCATATAAATTGACTGAGCTACGTTGTCTCAAAATAGACCCTATTTTGGCATTCGCATGGCTATGGGTCCACAAAAAAAAATTTAAAAACTTCGAACTCAGAATTTGGCTTTCTAAACAATAAACTAATCTAAGCACAAAATGTGAGCCAAATCGGAGATGGTCAGTGCAACTGATATCACACTTCACACTTCAAAATGAAATGGGCGACAAATTGAAAACAATTTGTTCCTACTTTCACGAAATAAACTTTTTGCTTGATAAATTTTTTAAATTTTGTATGAAAAATCATTCATTGATATTAAAGGCATTGCGTTGAATTTAAAAATGTGATGATTTTTGCAGTATACATATTGATTTTGAAAAATATTTTGTACCCCATATTTGTAGCCACTATTTGAATCAGACAAATCGACCTGTAACGTTTTTATATCCATGCTTTATATATCCATCAATAAGTCGATTCCTGAAGATTAGTGCATCGTTGCCGGTTTCAGTCGCTTCAAGCGAACCCTCGGTTTCGTCGCTTCGAAGACTCAAAACATGCATGAGAAGCAAAACTGGAAAAAAAGGGCTCAATGAGCTCTTTTAAATGTGCACAGGGATAAGGAAGTGATCACGGAGAGATCAAATGCACCAGCCCGAAAAAATAGAAATATATTGTTATTATATCTTATATAATATAAAAAAATTTGAATAAGTCTAAACAAAAAAAAATTAAAAACCCCCAAAATATTTTTCAGGGTACGCACCTGACTACTGCCATTAAGAATGTAACTATATATAATGACTGTAATCTATATGTTTAAAAATGGATGTATGTATGTGGGTATGTGCGTATGCTTGTATGTTTGTTTTTATGTTTTTATATCGCTAATTGACTCAGAAACCGCTTAACTGATCTTTATGAAATTTTCAGGGAAACTGAAGCTACATCTTGACAGTGTTCCTGTTTTGTTTGGTGTCCAGTACAAGGGGGCGTGGTACTTCCAATACACAAAACCTTTCCAACTATAGTGAAAAGAAGTTAAAAAAAAAATTCAAAAAAAGGCACGAAAAACAGTATTTGGGCCTATTCTGCGGAATCTTTTATGAAAAAATTCTGTTATTGTTATGATTTCCCATACAAATTTTTGAGCTGTCAAAAAATCTGTTACGAGACCAGAATTGGTATTCTGCACGACAATCTTTTATGAAATCTGTTATAAATCATAGCAGTCTTTTCGAACTGTCAAAAATCTTTTACAAAATCTTTTATTTGGTATTCTGCATGACAAAATCCGCTATGAAATCTTCTATGAAAGATAACAGAATAATAGAAAGTGAACATTTTGGTCTGAATTCTCTTGAATTGGTATTCTACATGAACAAATCTGTTATGAAATCAGAATTACAGATACATTTTTCTGCCTGTTATCAGAATTTAATTTTTATTCTGTGTGTTCAAGAAAGAGAACGTAATCTGTTTGACTATTTATAATAATCGGTCGCAAAAATTCACCATATGATTGAAATTTATCAAAATCAGATGAAAACCACGCCCACCTTCTATACTGAGTGACTATAAAATCGGTGAAATTTCTTTAAATGCCACTAAAACTAATGTAATAGCTTCAAATTTTGCACATAAGCTTTTGATCTAAAATATTCACCATATATTTAAAATTTGTCAAAATAGCATAAAAACACGCCAACCTCCCTTTTTTGTATTTTTTCATATATATTTTGGTCACCTAAATGCAATGGTGCAAAAAATTTTCGGTCTTTTATGGTTTATAAAATTCAACAAAGTTACGTTTTCCAGGTAAATAATTGTAGTATATTTTACTACGAAAAAACAAGATGCAGGTTGTTGTCAATAATTTTCAGTCTTCTTAATGCAAAAGGTGAAAAAATGTTTATCTCCTATAGTTTATAAGGAAAAAATTAATTAAAAAATGAATTAAAAAACGCCACGATAGCTTCGTAGAAGGGGAAATTAGCTTATGCACACTTTACATTTTGGTAGTATCTTACTTTTAGCTAAAATGGCCTTTTTGAAAATTTTTGAAAGTAGTTATACACATACATAATATGAAGATAAATGCAAAAAGAGCTGCTGGCGAAAAATTCATGTTTTTATATATTAAGCTGAAAGCCCAAATTATTTTTTCCCTTTTTTTTAACTTCTGACCCCTATAACTTCTAAACAAGATGAGAGCGGCCATTAATTTTTTTTCAGATTTGGAATTAGAAGCTCATAATATAATCTGTTCCAGGAAAAATAGTTAAAATAATTAATTTTAAACTTTCGCGAATTTTATCTCCTAAGCCATTTAAGACCGACATTTTATTTTTTCATTTTTGGACTAAAGAGACCTAAATACATTAGATAGAAATAAGAAAAAATATTTACAAGAGGGCGCTGAAGTAAAATCATACCTTTATTTGTGTAAGAAATTCAGCATAAAATATAAATTGAGAAGGAATTTATATTTATACTTTCTGGAATTCTAAACTTTGCTGCAACTTTGTTGTTTAATTATTGTCTCGGCGTGCACCGCCGCCACTAAGTCAACCGTTTCTGCTACGAAAGATGCTGTTGAATTTACTATGATGTACCTACTATTGTAGAAGTCGTTGTCTTTTCGTTTATAGTTACTACTCTCATTGTTGCGTCTATTATCCTGTCGATTGTATGAGGAACCTTCAGCATCGCCTCCATCATAGCTACTAGTTCGCTTCCTCCTGCATTCAACATCTTGTCGTTGGTAGGATGACCTACCACTACCGCCGCTACGACGATTGTCATTCGAATAGCGTTTTGGCCACCGCAACATGCTCGTATCCAAGTTGCTCTTTATGTTAGTAACCTACGCGATCACCTCTGCCTCTGCCTCTTCCACCTTCACCATAACAGCGTCAGTCACGACTTTTATTGAAACTTAAGCTTCTGATCTGGGTCGTCCTACCAGTCCAGCATTGTTTTAAAACAAGTAATTTAATCAGATCAACAATGCTAGTTTGTAATACACGGCACTTCTTTAGTGCTAATTTTGTAAAAATATTTGCAATTTACACGTTAAAAGCAAAACTTCTTCAACTTGCATTAATTTATTTTTTAATTTATTGACAGCAATCAGCTGCTTCATAACAGAAGTTAACGGACTTGTAATAAATTTTTGATTTCGAAGATTGATAACAGGGTACCATAAAAGATCGAAAGGCAGAATACCAATTTCAACAGATCTTTTATGGTCGGTATCTTTTATGATTCATAACAGAAAATTCATAACAGATCTGGCAGAATAGGCCCAATTATCTTGAATACTATTGCAAAAATTCAAAAACTTTTTGATGCAGATTTGAAGTGCCTTTTCCAGCCTTTAATATCTGATAACTTATTTTTGTTGCAACTATTCTACCAGCCAATATATTTACGAAAAACATGATTTATTGAGGTTTTTGGAAAATGTTTTAACTCATTGGCGGCAACCGTTACAGCTAAAATATTTTGGGAATCTTTGTATTAAGAACCAATCTTAATTTTTGGAAGATAACAAATTAAATTTTTTTCCATTTGAATAAAAAAAAAATGTTCATCAAAACCCCCCATAGGTAAATCCTGGCTACGGCCCCTGTATCAGACGGGTTTGATCGTAAAAAACTTAAATTTAGTAATTTTGTTTAGATGGTTACTGTTGGTAAAAATGGGCGTAGTTGAAATATATCTACGCCCAATTTTTCGAAATAATACCAATTACGGAGTTGTATACGTTTTTATTGTGAAACATGGTATGTAAGTGCTTCAAGTGGCTGCCAGTATAACATCTATATATCAGACAGTTTTGATCGTATAATACTAAACTTTGGTAATTTAGTTCCTGCCAAAAGCGATTTTAAGTTTCATGAAATTATTTAAGGAAATTATTAAAGACATATCAGCAAATGCTTTTGCATTTGAAAAAAGGGGATTGGCACTTCCGTACAGCCTCAATTTGCGATGTCGATTAGCTTTGGAATTATAGGTCACACAGCCTCGGAATTCAGGGTTCGAGCACAATTTACACGTGACTTTCCACTGATAACATTTTATGGGCATTTGGCAACCGCGGCGTAGCAGCAACGAGCCATTTAGCCAAGTTTAAAAATCGAATCATGTTGATATAACTTAATAATTATAAAGATTTCTGAAAAATGGGTATAGATGATGTGTGACCACGCCCATTTTTAATACAGTTTCCGACATAAACCACACAAACTTAGCTACCAAATTTTAGTCCAATACGGCTAAAACTGTCTAAAATAAGGTATTTATCTTAAATTATGTGTGCCGTGTCCTGAAAGTAAAAATTTTCATTTACCAAAAATCACTCAACGCCTCTAAAGAATTTTTCACTTCACAAATGTACATGAACTAAGCAAAAAGTTTTTTGAAAATACTTGTTTAAGCCGCTTTATTTTCTATATCTTAATCTTTATAACTATTAAATATATAATACATGAAAAAACTAGTACATATTTTCATTCAAAGAAGTGTGATTGAAAAATTTGTTCCCGATGTATAGCTTCAGCAATTCATTAAGGGGTAACTTGCTCTAGAAAACAGGTTTTTTAATAATTTTTTAGAAAAACTTAAAGGATTTATAACATTTAATGAAATCACATATTGACATTGATGTTCAATGTATACATGCAAATTTTTAAAAGAAAAGAAAACAAAATGGCTGCGTTACAGATGCTCAAACTTGGCTCCTTGAATTTGCGCTGAGGAATACCTTGTAGTCAATTGAAGATAAACCAAACAAAATTTTTTCATTAAAATAAGTTATTTTAATACTTTCTAAACTGGCGTGTACATAACGCAGAATTATTTTTTATATAAACGCCATTTGTGCGAAGAATTATTAAAAAAAAAATGAAAATGTCTAATTTTTACTAAAGCCTTTTTATATATGCGTAGTAATTAAGTAGCAGTATTTTAAGAAAAATCAATGACAACAATAGACCCTAAGGATTTAAAAATATGAGCAAAAAGACGTGCTGGCGCTACGTTACAAAAAAAAAACATAAGCGATTCTTGAGTTGCATTACAAAATTTTCAAAACTTTCTGAATTGGGCAAGCCTTTTTGCTTACAACTTTTTTTAGAAGTGTTGAAAATAAGGCAAGTTTACTTTCGAAGTGATCAAATTTAAAAATCTTCTCTGGTTTTTTTAATTAGGGTTTTTGATCTGGCGTTACGTTACTGGCGTTACGTTACTTAAATTTCCATTACAGTTTTATTGGGTAAGTAATTTTTATTGGTTAAGTAATTTATTATTACAAATTAAATATATTTTCCTTGTCTTGCCTCAACCATTTTTTCATTATCTTCAGCCAATGCCTTCCATTTTTACTAAACCAAAAAAGTTTACGAAATATTAACTTAACATTTACGAAAAAGAAAAACTACATTTATGAAACAGTGCAGATGATTTGATCGTCATAGTTAATGAATTTATGTAGAAATTGCTTAAATTAAAAAAAAAATGTTTCTCTTAGATATCATAGTATAATTAAGTTTTTAATAAGTTTTAATTATTTGGTCACCGTAGACTTTTCTGCGGAAATGTCCATATACATTTTTTAACAAAAAAAAAAAAAGAAAGATATGTAAATTTGAACACAAAAATAAAAAGTAAAAAATTTTTTTTTAAAACAAGCTTTTATTTAAAAGAAAACGTAAACTAAAAAGAAAAAATAAATTTAACTGACATGTGTCATCTATACTATTAAATTTGTCAACAATTTGTCATCTATACAGTTTTAAAGCTTTTTAGTTTGTTAATAATACATGATTTCTATCAAAATCATACTTTACATTTTTGAATTGTATTAAAAATCTTTTTTTATAATTTTAAATTTGCTTAAAACCTGTTAAGGATCAGCAATTGAATAAATAATTATTGAAGTATCTGCGACGATACTAAACTCAAAAACTACTGAACCGATTTTATTAATTCCTTAACTAATATAAAGCTACATAATTAACTTAAAATCTTGCATCTTTTATTTTTTTAAAACCACTCCTAAAAGTTACTAAAATTTAAATTTATAAAGTAGCCAGAAAAACCAAACATAAAAATCATTGCTTCATTTTATTGTAAGACACACAAGCAGCATAAAGCTTTATCTCTCTTTTCCTCTGCTATAGACTTTCTCATTGTTTCCATGGCGGTGTCGGGTAGCTTTGCACATTTATACTCTCCCATATTAAGTATGCATTAATGAGCGTTTTAAAGAGCATACTGAAAACAACCCAGTGGTAAATGGACACATGACATAACCAAGTATTTGTTAAATAAAATCTAGCTGCGAGGTCTCCAACACCTGTACACAATTCTGAATTACATTTGTTTAGGCATGGCTACTAAACAACTGATGACATTTACCTTATACATTAAACCGATTTTTGCAGAATTCTTATAAGACTTTAGACTTTAATGGTAAACACCTTTAGGTGATTTTTTGTTTGTGCTCTGATTTTGTTTGTGCTCTGACTTTAAGACTTCAATTTTAATCTCCTTTAGGTAATTTTTTGTTTGTGCTCTGATTTGTATTGCAAAATTAAATAAATGTGTAGTGGACGGGCTGTCAAAAGCAAGCATACCGAAAGACGGATAATGTGGAATGCAGGTAAATAGACGGACATGTAAAAATGCAGACGAATTGTTAAAAAAAAAACATATATTTTTAAGCTGGAACAAAAACTGACATATGAATTTACAGTAAGGTGGAGCGAAAAATATTTGATTTTGGCAAATTTTATTTTGCCCGGCCGCGGTAAAGTTGAGAATGAATGTACAACTTATTATAAAGTGTGTGTGCATTAGTTAATAGGTATTGCTAAGAAAGTACTTCTTGATGTGGTGTCATGAAATTCATTAGTTAAATCTTTAAACTAAACTTATTGGAACAATATATATCCTAAAACTACTTATTTTAAAACATGATTTCAGAAAATTATAAATCTTTCAAAAACCTTTTATTCGCATTAGATTAAACAAAATGAAAACTTTGTTTTATATTAAAGGAAAAAAGATTTCTGAGTGTAAATTTTATCAGGGTATAGTACATCTTTATCTATGCTATTATATAAAAGGAAACTTACGAAATTTTAAGCCAGAGAAGCTTGGTAACCGCTGAACCGATTATTTGTTGATAATTCTTTAATTTCAATTTGATAATTTTGATAGTTCTTTGATTATTCAATTCTTATTCAATTTCCAGTGTCATAGCTTACTAAGTTTTTCGAAAATTTTATTCTTAAACTATTTTAAAATTCACGTCTTTTATTTGATGCTTACACAAAGTAGCACAATACAACAGAAAACAATGGTTTCATTTCTTTGTAGCGAGAGCTTCTCACAATAAAACATGACAGCTATGTTGTGTAGCTCCTTTCAGGGATATTCTTGCTGTCACACAGTGTTGATTAATTGCAAATGTTTTGAAGGGAATTCAGTTATAAGCATAAATTATGTTTTGTAGCCTTGCCAGCTAACTTTTCCCGCCTTGAAATTGTAGAGTCTATCTATCTATCTATAATAAAAAAAGTGTTGTGACACTACATGGATGTTTGACAATCACACGAGAACCACTGAGCCGATTTAGACGATATAGGCACCAAACGATTTGTTATTTCAACAAAATCATGAAAGGCTATTAATATTTTGCCACTCCTACTTTTCACATCTACAATCTTATTTATATTACGCAAACGCAAATTTTGTCCGGCGTAAGGCTTTTTAAGTACAAGTCCAATCTTAATAAATTTAGTATAGTACCTGAAGATGTGCAAACTTTCTATTTCTTAAAAATTTTTATTTTTTAAGTTATAGCGAGTTAAAGTTTGCATATAATTGTTGTTGTTATGCTGATTTTTCTCTTCTTAATGTCAGCAAATGCCTAAAAATATGTGAGGTATTTAGCGCCACCTATCGGCGCATAGCTCTGAAACTGTTATACTGACGAATAATCTTTTATAATTTCACACCTCAAACTATGAATTGATATATTCAACATCAAAGTGATGCTGTAATGATTTCTTACAGTTCAAAAAAGATTTCTAAACTGTTGATAGGAAAATATTTAATTTTAAAAAATTTTCGCAAAAATTTAATAAGAAATTTGAAACAGGTAATGAAACATTTTTGTCCAAGCATTTTTCAACTTGAAATCAAGAAATATTCTAACTCCTGTATGTCTAAAAAACATCGATATTTTTTAACATTTTGATATTTCGTGATATTTCAAACTGAACAAGCAAGTTTAAAACAAAATTTTTACAGAAATTTAGGTTTTACCCTCCAGGAAAAATCGGAAGTGATATAAAGTGATAAAGAAACATTCCCCAACTTATCTTTCGGAAGCTTAAGGGTAGTTTTGTATTTATGTTGTTTCCAAACTGCTTTTTAAGAATGCTTATAGAAAATTTTACTTATTGTCAAGCAATGAAAACAGAAAATATTAATATCATTGTTTCCTAGCCGCTTATTATAGAATTCGATAGTCTAGTGGTAGCGCGCTTTACTGTCGCTCAAGGGTCCTGGGTTCGAATCCTGGCCAGGCATTTTCATGAAAAGGGAGAAGAATGTTTCCGCATTAATTTTTAAGACAGTGGAGAGGAATGTTTCCCTTTAATGACATGCTAAGCAAAAAAAGAAATGGAGTGTCCAAAGGAAGGGAATGCTTCCTTCATTCCATGGAATGTTTCCTGTTTATATCCGGTAATGTTTCCATTTCCTGGAGGGTAATACAAAAATATTTTGAGTACATTAATTCGAAATTTTATTTTAAATTAAAAATATGGAAATGTCAGAAAGAAATATAAAATTATGCAACAAATGAGAAAACCTTAGTCCTTCAGTATTTTAGAAACATCATCTTTTTATTGCTTTTAAATATTAAATTTACTTTATTAACTTCTATCAATATATATTTAAGAAAAACAGTAAATCGGAAGTTGTTTTTGTCGCTATACAATTGATTTGACTGTTTTGCTGAAACAATTTTCTTGGACTCAAGAAATTATTAAGGGTGCATGTTGTTTAAGCCATTGTTCGGAAATTGTAAGATGCTCTATTTTAAGTTTTAATGCAAGGTGCTTTCAGATTTTTGTTAATTTAGACAAAATATATGAATACAAAAAATATTTCTTTTTATGCTGCAAATTTTTTTTTAAGAAAAATATGCTCTCCGAAAGAAAATTATTCCAAAGTGGAATATTATATTCCACTCTAGTCACACTGATCATGAACGTTAAAAATAGCTCTAACTTTCCAATAAGAGAGTTAATCAATTGACAGTTATTTTTATTTTTAGTTGCAGCAGCTTAATTTTGAACTTGGCAGCAGTTTGTAATTTGCAATATTTTTAAATGACTAAAATTTGAATAAAAAGTGTCAATAATGAAAAAAAAAATTAAAACTTTTTTGTGAGTTATTAAACGAGACTACCTCAGCGTAAGTGTTTACTTTACGTATATTTTTTTCAGATGATTACAGATCATGTTATTCTGCAAGCAAAATGGTCCTTTTCTCCCATCGCTTCATGACAACGTCACGTACACGCAAATGACGTCACAAAAAATGTTATTTATGTACTTTAATAATTGTTGAAATCAATAAAAAAAACTTTATGTTAATATCTCTGACTATTTTTTGTAGTTATCTTTCAAAAAACAGCCTTCAGAATCACTTATATTACTTAAAGGTAACCTTAAATAAATTATTTCAACATTTTGAATATCTTTGCCTGAATGTTTTTTGACTTAGATACTTAAAAATGACTTGATATATTTTAACCTATAAACAAAATTTTCAATCTGCCCTCGTTAAAACGGTAGAGGCATTTATAATTATATAACCGAGAATAAATCTGTGGCCATAAGTTAAACAAGCTTAAGTTAACAAAACCGAAAACTATATGTTATTATTAACTTTTTCAATGAACCAAAATGTGTAATGTTCTTATTTTAATCTGACTCATGGTAAGCAAGTTATGCCGAATTTTTTTATAAACTCACACTTATTTCTTATACAAAAAGTAGAAAAATGAATCTTTAAAAAAGTTCTATAACAAAAAACTGAATTTTTTAACTTAAGCTATTTTAACATATTGCCGCGGAAATTATTGAATGATTAAAAGCTCAATAAGTTCAACTGCATTAATGAAGTATCTGATTATATATTCAGCATACGTGCACTTTGCATAAATCACACTAGTCTCAAGTTTCATCTCGAAAGTAACACACATTCAAGGTTTTAGACATGGAGCTATTAGTTGAAACTAAAACATTAAAGTACACGCTGTTCACGCTTATCACTGGGTTGTGGCTATATTGGCTATGGAAGCGTCGGAATTTGTACCGTTTTGCGTTCAAATTTCCAGGGTCTTTTGGCATTCCTGTGCTGGGCGTGCTTTACAGAATAGCCCACCCCAAAGGTAAGATTGCATGAGATCAAAATTTAAAAAACCTTGAAATGTAAACGTTTAATATATCATATCTTTTGACAGACATCATACCTATCTTATCATCGCTTTTTGATGAAAGCAAAAAGAAATCAGTTTGCATTTGGATTGGTATAAGTCCAATGATGCTCACCTCAGATCCAGCTATTATAGAAAAAGTTCTATCTTCACCGGAGTTATTGAACAAAGCAGAAACTATTTATCAACCGATATATAAGGCACTGAAGGGTGGTCTGATAGCTAGTCCAGTCAAGCATTGGCATCATAATCGTAAACTCATAAATCCATCCTTCAATCATAAAGTGTTAATAAGTTTCTTGCCCATTTTTAACAAGGGCAAGAATCAGATTCTGTCTAAATTTGATGCAATGGTAGGAACAGGTGAACATAAGTTATATCAGTTGATACAACAATCTCAATTGGGAATATCAGTAGGTAAGTGTAAAGAGATCACACGATTCACAGTGTAAAGAGATCACAGTGTAAGAAAAGAAGACACGAATTTTTGGAGCTCGTTCATCTAAAAAAAAAAACACAATTTCGGCTCTGCTGAAATATTTTGAGCTTTAATCGAAGATTTTTCAAAAATTTTAATTTTTACTGAAATGGTAGTTGAAAAAACGATTTTTGACTAAGAAAGTCATTTTATCTTAGTTTATATAAAATAAAAAGTATTTATCTAAAATAAAAATCGATTGATCAGTGCATAAAATTTGGAAGTGATTCTTAGCATAGTTTTCGAGTAATGATATCCAGCGGTATCAAGCAGCACTTTTCGAGAAAAACGCGTTTAAAGTTTTAGAAGTAGTAAGCTATAGTATACACATAAAGAATTAAATCCACTGGCGCAACCATAATTGCCCTACCGACTTAGTCGATTGTTGATAACTTTTTAAAGAGTAATCACTACATATAGTTGGTTTCCAAATTGACTGAAAATGAATAATTGCAATGAATAATAAATCAATTTTTGAAAATCTAATGTGAATTAAAAATTTTGTTTATAAATCAATTTAGCATTCATTAAATGAATTCTTATTTCGTTTTTTACTGATTCACCTTCTTGCAAATAGAATCAAATTGAAGACCTCATCATCGGAAGTTTCTTCATCAGTCAAAGAGCCCACCTTTTGTGGACTCTCCGACACTTCCCGAAGAATCGGAAAAGGGAAATTGTACTTTAAAGTTTTATTTATTTTTTATTTACTTAATTCATTAAGCAGAGCAGCTACACTTATAGACTTCTTAACAATAATTATTTAATTTTATATAATAAATAAAAATTAAAATTACAGTTATACTACATTGACAATGCACATTGGAACAAGCGACATTGGAAAATGCATGAACATTATATGTCTCGTGCCATAATGATTAGAGTTAGGTTGTCTTTAAAGAATTTACGTGAAACATTTCTAAAAATATCAGTGATAGATAAGATTGAGTTAACTTCATTAATAAGACACGTTATTGGTTTGTTTTGAGCATAATTAGATCTGTGAACCGCCTCACGAAAATGAAATTGACTGCGGAGATGACGAGAAGGAGTAAAAAAATCCAACTGGGCTAATATTAAAGTGTATGAGGTCCCGTATAAAAATGATGGAAAAAATCTTTTGTGTGACCGTAAGCGGAGTTAAGTTAACAAGTGCACAACGCGTAGCATATGAACGCATTTCTGGGACATTCCAATTAAGTTTTTGCCACATAAACCTCTTAAAATGTCATTGAACTGCCTCAATTTTTTTGGAGTAAAGTTGATAGGACGGATTCCAAATAGTAGAACGATATTCGAGATGAGGTCTAACCACTGATGAATAAAGGATTTTAAGAGCGTACGGGAAGGAGTCAAGAAGAACACCTAAAATAGTAGAATGTATCTTGTAATTAAAGAAAGAAGTAGAAATAGACCTCAAAAAAGTGATCACCAGGCATTTCTTTATATCGAGGGAAAGGCCATTTAGGAGACACCAATTAGAAATAGAATCAATGTACATTTGAAGTTGTTTAGAATCATTTACCGACTCAATACAATGGAATAGTGCAATATCGGCGAATAGAAGGCATTTAGAGCGCTGTATGACAAGGGGATGATCATTAATAAAAATAAGAAATAGAAAAGGGGCCTAGGTGACTGCCCTGGGGAACACCTGACATAACTAATATAGGAGATGAATAGCAATAATTAATTTATCCCTTTGACGATGATTAAAAATATAGGATTCAATCTAATCAAAGAGATGAGGGTGAAACCCTAAGAAAGTTTAAAAAGTAGAGATTTATGATTAAATTTGTCAAAAGCCTTTGCAAAATCGGTGAAAATTACGTCCATTTCAAGCTTTTGGAAAAATTATCTATGATATACATAAGTACAAAATATATTAAAATTAATAGCAGTCGATCTACCAGATATGAAACCATGTTGATTATTGAAAATTATATTTTTAGCTTAAAAAGATAGCTTTTCATACACGATTTTTTTCAAATAATGTAGGAATGTATAAGAGTTTACATATAGGTCTATACTGCCGTCCTAAAAAAGAAAGTCACAAACGCCGAAATTCCAAGGCAGATTCGGAACCGTGAATGAGTTTCTAATTTTTGTGTTAAGCTAAGATTACACATTTCCAACTATAAATGACTGAAAAATTTAAGTAAAGTGATCACTTCTAGTGTGTTTCTTAGAAAGATAAAAAACGTTAAAGCTAAATATCTCAAAACTACTCAAATGAAAATATGACTTTTTTACTTAGGAGGGTAGTATAGTTAGATAAATCCTGTTTAGGGCCAGACTTGTGAATTGGCACTATAACAGCAATTTTCTAAGCATCCAAGAATTTGCCAGTCCTTAAGGATTTATGGCATATTTGCGTGAGTGGCTGAAAAACTACTGTGGCGCAAACCTTAAATAGAATCTCATCTGGATCCTCAGAGGAAGTAGGTTTAAGGGTCAGCAAGGCTGATTCTACATCAGCAACATCTAAACAAAAATTACCTTGACTCAAAGAAGTTAACGCGTTCGTTGTATTAGCAGTGGCTGATAGTGCTGAGAAGTAAACTGATTTGAAATAGTCAGCAAAAAAATTAAAGTTAGTTAATGAATCACCGGAGCTGAAATCGTTGTAATACATAGATTTAGAGACTCCGCTTGAATTTTTCCTGTCATTAATATGTGACCAGAAAAATTTGCTGTTTTGTTTGAGCTTTTTCTCAATTAAAATTATATGGTTTTTATTTAGGATATTAAACTCTCTTACACAGTCCATATAATATGATTTTAATTGTTCATTAGCCCTGTTACATCTGAATTTTTTTATAAGATTTATTCACTCTATTTTTCAAATTACTGAGACTTTTATTGAACCAAGCTGGATTCTTAGAGCTACGGGATCGCAGTTTTGGAACAACATACTTTTTAAGTATTTTCAAAAACAGAAAGAAATACCGAATACATATCCACCAATTCACGACCAAAGAAGGCGCTTTCTCAAGAAAGAAAATCAAAATAGTTAATAATTGCATTCAAATCCGCGAATTTATAATCACTAAAAAATACTTCAGGATTAGATAACTTCTGATATTCTAAGACATGGGCGTCCAAAGGGGGAAAAAGTTCACTTTCCCCCTTAAGCGATGAAAATTTTGAATAAATCTTCATATTAAATCAAAAAAACCGTAAGTTTAAATGAAAAAATTTTAAAGAGAGAAGTGAAAAGCTTTCTAAATTGAAATTTGCGCTTAAACTTAGGGCTTTGAGAACTTTGTTTATAAAAACGTCGTTTTTAGCTGTAGAAGTGTAAAATTTTGTGGAACATGTTTTTGATAAGATGCATCATAATCAATTAAAGAGTCGATTTTGAATTTTTTGTAACCTACGGCTTTTTCGATTTCATATGACGATATGTTCATTATGTATTTAATCTTTCACTATGGACGTGGGGTCTCAGAAGCCTCTACATATTCGCGATTTCCGAGAATCACATGGTTTTCCCCTACAACTTTCTTGTTCGCAGAAGCGGCTGAAAAATTCTGAATTTTTTATGTATTTAAATACATTTATTTATTTAAAATTCAGTATTTACTATTTCAAAATACTTATACTTAAATTAAAAAAATTTTCTACGAATTTTATTCGTTATTTTCAGCCACGAATAAAATTCGTAGAACGGACGTAGTTTGGTACACATTTCGAATATTTTATTCGTATTCGTACAAAAATAAATGTACATTGTACGAATACATTTACGAATGATCCTAATACCTAAATAATATATAATAAACTGGCCATTTCAGCCCTTGGAAGGACTTTAACCTAGCTTCTATTGATCAATTGTGTTGTGCGTGTTATTAAATGTTTGATCACAAATGACCGAGAACTGGACCTACGTGTTTTATGCCAACTCCGAACGGCTTATGTTCTCAAGAAGCTTTACATGGCAATTTTTACTCTCTGAGGTTTGCCATTGTCTGCAGAGAGGTAACGACCGAACAGAAAAATTAATTCAATTGAAAAAACTTTTCTGTCTGAGCTGGAATTGAACCCGGGCTACCGCGGTTCTTTAGCTTAGGGGCCACGAACTCTACCCACTAGGCTACGGTCGCCACATTCCTAATACCTAGTTACGAAAAAAATCTTCTGTTCAGCTAGGGTTTGAACCGCCGCTCTTTAGCTTATGGGCCACGTACTCTTCCAGTAGGCTGCGGCCACTTTGCAATCACACATTTCCTTATATTTGGTAATTGTTCGACAAACCAGTTTTTTTTTTAACCAAATTTTTTAAACCCAACTAAAACTTCGTACCGTCTACAAATAATGAGTACGGTCTACCTACGGATGAATTTTTTAGTAAATACTACGAATGTAATGAAAGAAATTACGAAGTTATTGGTACGATAAAGTGACCAATATTAAGGAATGATATCCCTTATTAGTCGAAGATCATTCTTCGTAGCAACATATAGCAAAGAGCATTTAGTTCAATAATGGATATAAACTTTGGTGATAAGAAACCTTATGTTTTCAGTCTTTGCAAGCAAGCAGAAAACAAAGTAAAAAAATTTATAATAAAGTTAATGGTTTCCAAAATTAATGATTTGTATTTTTTTATTAATTTTTCCTAAACTTAATAATATGACAAACAATCCTGCAGCATTTTAATTTAAGAAATTTGCAGCAATCTAGGCGAGAGCAAAGCTTCTAATTCAAAAGCGAGAGAACAAATTAGGAAATTTAATAAAGCAGGCCAATTTTGGATCAAGGACTAATTTTTGAAAAAATCTTATATCATATTAAGCAAACGATTTTACATTAGAATTTGCTATAGTCAAAATCATTTTATGACATAAACGTAAATAAGAAACTCGATTTGTAACAACCATTTTATACTTCTTAAAATTCACGTTATTTAGCGGCGCCCACCCAGTTTGAGAATTTTCTGGACTTTTTTCCATATTCGGAATTAAGCCTTGCAGGCAGGTTTTGGAGTATGTTAAGAAAATGTATGAAACCCGAAACAAGTCTAATATACATGTACATTAGACCGTCCCATTTTGTGACTTTTTCGAAAAGTTCCCGGGGCACGTTGATTTCTGATTCTTCTCTTAAAAACATGAGTTTTGGTATATAACACTTTAATATTAACAAACGCTAAAAAGTCGCGCAAACGGCTTAAAGGCTTTTTGAATAAAAATTCATTTTGTCAAAAAAACAAGAAATTTCTTCTTCAGTATTTTGAATATAACAACGAAATTAATTAAACAATTTATATCAATTTATACTTATCTAATTCCATTTTGTTCAGTACATTTTTTTAAAAACTCAAGAAAATGAAATTTTGATTACAAGTTTTTCGAAAAATTGATAACGTCAACTCACATTACCCCACGTTACAAAAGCATGAATAAGAAGTTTTTGATTGTGTTAATACCGTGTTTTGAGTAATTTTACGGCTAAAATTTTGATGCATAATTCGAAGATATATGATACGGTTTTTTTTAATTGCAAGAGATTCAACTTTATTTTTGTAATGTGCAAATATTTAAATGACTATTTCTGTGGTCACAAGGAATAATGACTAAACACAAAGTATCGGAAAAAAACTATATTTTTATTGCACTGACGCCGAACTTATTCCCGAAATATATGAGCCGTTATAAACGAAATATGTGCAGACATAAGTGATACTCTATTATGTGTAAAAAGTTTTTTCCTGAATCCTTCCAAAGATTGGCAATAAAGAAAAAGGCGTATCGCTTTTTTACGGTAGTTTGAGTTTAGTCATTCTTGCTTGTGATCACGTATTTTATGCTATTGATCTGCCATTGATCATTATTCGAAACAAAAACAATCTTACAAAAGCACGGACCTTAATTCCAGTAAAAAACATGCGATCGCTCCTATGAGGAGCAACAAGAGAGCGCTCTTTTGCTGTTTTATTCGATCAAAAAAAAGTGAGCACTTGTGCCCTTGTGCTCCTTTACTGTTTATAAAATCAAAAGGCAAGCAATCAATGATGAAAAGAACACAAAGTGAGGCATGTGTTTTGTAAGAAACTCGATCATTATTTTCTGTGAAAAATCGACCATTGTACTCCGGGTTCGGGCTTGGTTCTTTTCACTTTCTTTGTTCTTTTCTACATTTAAGAATTATGGAGAACTTAAATCCACAACTAAATTGTGGAAAATGTGGAATTAAAGGACAGAAGCAACTAAGGGCTGAAAATGCTTGCCAAGGTTAAGGCATAGCACACACTAGCAATTGAAAGCATTGTCTTTTACGTCTGTTTCGTTTAATCAATAATTCACATATGGTTCCAATCAATTCCTCTAGCTAATCTATCCCTTTCCTTTCACGTCAAAGACCAAACCTTGTTTGTATAAGGCGCATGTTGGTTCTTTGATCTTTTTAAAAAAAATATTTTAAATGTTCCTTTGCTGATCCATTTGGATCAGTTATTGATCGCTCCTTGTAAGCTCCTCTGGGATGTTAAAGGGAGCACTACCCTTCCTAGGACATGCAATGTTAAAAGAGAACACAAAATACACCTAGCTTGGATCAATAATGAGCACTCCACTGCTCCTCAGAGAGCACTCCCAGATCGCTCATAGGATGATCCACTTTTTTACTGGGATGCTCTTGTTTTTTAGTAGGGCAATTCACAATCTCGTGTATTTTGGAAATTTGTGCTTTTGTAAAAAATTTTAAAAATTTCCTATCAATTGTCTTTTTGATATAATTTGCTACAGTTGTTGCAAAACATGAAATTCACAGCTTATTGATGAAAAGCAAAAATTTTTTCCTCTGGAAATTTCGCTTAACTCAATTTCATATTGAAAAATCTTTAAGCACAATTAATTGGTTTCTTATTCGCTTATCTTCCATATCAGTTTTTTTCGCCTTTACTTTTTTTTTATAATCAGCAGTCAGTTTGCAATTTAGTATTGCAATGTAAAGTAAATCTTTGCTACGGATTTTAGTGTTGTTTATATGCAATAGCATAGTAACTGCGTTCCTTTTTATTTTCTTAGTGTAGAGTAAATATGTATATTACCATTTTGCAAATGATATGGTGCAAGACCATTTGCACTGGATTGTGAATTGGCCTAGTCTGTTCTCAGCGTTACGATGCATTGTATTGCATTCTACTGTTATTTTTTGTTGTTATACAGCTTGTCTGCTATGAGTTGGCCTTTGAGACCTTCACTGGCTTTACTATACTATGCTATACAGTTTTTCAATATTTTTTCTTGTAATTAATTTATTGAGATGCATCCTTCCTTGTGGAGTACGAATGAAAATTGTTTGAATATTAAAAAATTGTTTAAAATTTAATTATTTTAAATGATCCAGTAGAAAGAGACATAGGGCTCCTAAATATGATAAATAATACGTGGACAATGGATCCAGGACAGTAAAATTGTGTTATCCAAGTAATTGAAGATTACAATAAAAATCCTCTGGACTACAGAAAACGTGCAATACTTTGCAACTTAGACTAATGTCGCATAATTTTTTTCTTATGTTTATTTACATAAATACTTATGTAGCTACATTTAATAAAAATAAATTTGAATTTTTTTTCGAAAAAATTCACTCTGCAGTAGTGTTTCTTTTTGGTGAAAATACCGTATCATATATCTTTGAATTATACATAAAAAATTTAGACGTAAAATTCCTCAAAATACGAAAATGTCATAATCTAACATTAGTGAGTTGAAGTTAATAAATTGTCGAAAAAATTTTAATCAAAATTTCATTTTGCAGAGTTTTGAAAAAAATGTTCTAAACAAAATGTAATTTTTCTTATAGCATAAGAAGGAAAATTTTATTTGATTTTAGATAAGTATAAATTGATTAAAATTGTTTCATTAGTTTCATAGTTATATGCAAAATACTGAAGAACAAATTTCTTGTTTTTTTGAAAAAATTAATTTTTATCCAAAAAGCCTTTAAGCCGTTTCCGCGACTATTTACCGTTAGTTAATATTAAAGTGTTATATACCAAAATTCATATTTTTAAGAGTGGAATCAGAAATTAACGTGTCTCGAAAACTTTTCGAAAAACGTTGAAAAAGTGGGACGGTCTAATGTACAACTTTATTTATTTATTCTATAATTTTGAATTAAAAAAAGTAAATTTTTTCAATCATTCAGATAATAGGTATGTTACTGTACTCGATTGTAGTCACTTGCAAGCTGCTAGAACTGATTCATGTTGGAAAAAGAAATAAATGTCAATGCATTGTGAGATCCGCTGAAAATATCTTCCTTAGCATGCGGGGAACATTTCAGGAATAGGAGTTAAATGGTTAAAACGTTAAAAATGGCCTTAAAATTTAGTTTGTTTTTATTGGTTTTCCAACAAAAAAAAGTATTGTTTAATATTAGGCAATTTTTTTATTCTTATTTTAAAAGTTGAAAACCTAGGTATCAATAGTAATAAATGAGATTTCATTTAAGGATATAGGCCTAACATTATTTAATTTATTCAAATATTAAGAAAATTTGCTTAAGCAAACAATTACTGAAATGTATTACATGAAAGAAATTTAATAATGTTAAATATCGAAAAATATCGAAATAAAGCATAAGCAACTAGAACACACGGCAATCGTGGTAGAAGTGATGGCCTTGATCTATAAATAGCTTACTTCTTTAAAGTCAGTATGTTAAATATGATTGCCATAAATGGCCGATGAGAACATAATAATTTTTACGAATTTGTTCGAACAAGTGGAGAATCATATAAGAGTTAAACACTCAAAACTACTGAAGAGGAAAAGTAGATATTTCCAAAACAGGCTGTATAGTCAGCAGTGTGATTGATTCTATACAGTGTTGTTGTTGTTGTTGTTCCTTATTCAAAAACTTACTTGATCTAAAGCTCGCAATTAAATTCATGTAAAATTAAATAAAGTTATGTTGATTTCATATGATTTAAATACAAATTCTAAATGTTTGATAGTTTAAATAATACTTGATTTTAAATACAAATTCTAGTTGTTTGATAGTTTAAAATCGTTTATTGAGCTTAAGGTCAAAGTTAGAACAATTAATTGTACTAACGAATCTTTCCAAAGAAACAACAACAAAGTTTTTTCAATATGAAAAGGAAAAAATTACTAGATGATTTTATTGCAATTACTGCTGTGCTCAAGGCTTCATCAGAAATCTTTGTGATACCCGTGCAAGCGCGCACTAGCGCACTGCACCACAGAGGTGATGAGATTTGGAGTGTCAATTTCTCATTTTTTCTAACTTTGACCTTAAGCTCAATAAACGATTTTAAACTATCAAACAACTAGAATTTGTATTTAAAATCAAGTATGATTTCAACTATCAAATATTTAGAATTTGTATTTAAATCATATAAAATCAACATAATAAATACCAAGGTCATTTAGAAAAAACTTTAATTATATAAAATTTTTAAATATATCAGATATTATACGAGGAAGACTTTTACACGATCTTTAAAATATATTAGATTTTCTTATGTGTACAAGCGTGTGTCAACCTGTCTAGTGTGCGTATCATGTTTACAAAATTAGTAGCAAAAATCGTAGTAAATAGCATTATATAGTTCACATGTTGTTTATGTTCATTCTAGATTCCTTTATGCCTTTGCCCCCGTCCCCCTAGAACAATTTCTGCGGACGATCATGTTCTTAGACATAAAATACAATCATTAGAGGCACGTGATGCTGTGTACATTTTAAAGTTCTATTAAAGGATACTCAAGGCAAACAACAAATTCTTTATCAGTATATAATAAGTCTAAAATGCGTTCCAATTCATTATATTATGTACAAAATTCATTACATACTGGTCTCCAAATAATATTACTTAAATAAAAAACACCAGTTATTACCACATTTCAAATTGATTAAAATTTTCAATAAAATACCTACTATTTTCTAAAGGAATAAAGTATAAATCTTTAGAGTTCAGTGGAGGCAGATAGCTAATAATAACAAAGAGCGTGAAATTTTTTTTAAAATTTACCTTAACTATAAATTTAACAACGTCATAGATGATTACTGAATTTGACTTTAAATGAGGTAATGGAATCAGACAACAAGAAAGATTACTGCGAACTGCCCCGCACCACCGCGAGGAAAGCCCATAGTAGTTGTTGGACATCGATCTTTGCGGAAAATATTAAACGAAGCAGAATCAAATATTTCGGAGCTTAAATTAATTTTACTAAGCCAAGTTTCTTTATATGCTATCTTTCATTTTTAAGATAGCAGATAAAGACTTCACATTTTTTTTGTTACTGGAAATTTATCTTCAAAATAAAAATATCCTTTTTCGATTCCCCGGGAAAAAATATTTAGAATCACGCTGAATATCTAAGAACTCACTTGCGTTTAGAAAACGATGTCTTGACGTGATTACTTTCCACTTCTGTTTTCGAGCAAAAACAGCTGAAAGATAATTGAGATATCAAGATTGCACGTTAGTTGCGTACGTATTTAATAAACGTACGATTTTTCATACACCAACTTTTGTAATGAAATAAATAAGAGAACATTTTTTTTTTTTTGAAAAACCACAAATTGTTTTAAAAAAATAGTTCAGTTTATTGCAGGTACGAAAAAATCATTTTTTTATAGAATTATAATATTTTATATATATATATTTAAATATTTAAGGAAAAACCTTTACAAATTTTTTTTTTAATCCAAAAAATTATGAATACTAAAACAAATTAACATATTATCTATTGAGTTTTCAGACAAAGCTTCAACCTTTTTAACCTAAAAAGAACTAGAATAATTTTTACCTTCAAGCATTTTTTAAAAATTTTTAAAGTTGCTGTACGAAAAAGCGTACAAATACAAGAAATGGGATAAATAAAAACAAAAAAAATAAGAAAAAAAATTACTTGTGTATTTGATTTAATATACCTTTACATTCCTTTGTATTTGATTTTTAAAAACCTTTACAATTTTTTTTTAAAATCCAAAAAATATGAATGCTAAAACAAATTAACATATTATCTTTAGAGTTTTCAGACAAAGCTTCAACATTTTTAACCTAAAAAGAACTGGAATAAATTGTTACCTCTAAGTATTTTTTAAAAATTTTTAAGCTATACGAAAAATCGTACAAATACAAGAAATGGGTTAAATAAAAACAAAAAATTAAGAAAAAAAAGTTACTTATATATTTGATTTAATATACTATGTATATTGTCGGTGTGTCTTAAAACTCAGATATTTTGTTTTTAAACACCTTTCAGGAAAACAAAAACACAGATTTTTCTATATAATTGCTGTAGCTTAAATCTTGAGGACATCTGATGCATATAAATTCTTCTACAACATAATAAACTTAAACAATATAACTTTTTTTGTTTTTTGAAATGGAATATTTTTGTGAAATTATTTTCTTACTGCTTCAATCCAAATTCTTTATAAAAGTCTTTAAAATTCCATATTTTAATAGCTTTTAATCCTATTCCGATTAAAAATATGAAATCGCAAAATATCGTTTTGTACGTTGATGAACAATAAATTTCGCAGAAAATCACAAACTGATTTCTAAGACGCAGCAACAATATGATGTTATTTATTTTAACAAAATTATGAAAAACACAAAATTGCAAAGAAGCTTCACTTCTATTGTGTATCCAAATTGACGCATTTCTGTTTACTTATAATTTTACAGAAACCACTATGGGCAAGATTATGAAGGAAAATGATGAATTAGACATAGATTTGGGCAAAAAGTTTACATTGTAAGTATGTTGAATAACACAAAAATCAATCTTTATTTTAAAATACATATCATCTTAACACAATACTAAAGCTTGATGGGAGCCGCAGTCAACCATATTGTACTCACATTTCTTCAACTCCAATGGCTGTACTTTTTTTATCGCAGTTATCATAAAACAAAAATCTATATGCAAAATATTGTCACTGAGGTTCGTAAAACGACGTTCTATAAAAAAAAAAGAATCTAACAATTAGGCTTACAGTTATTAATGAGCAAACTTCAAAGTCAGCATGAGAGTGAAAACACTGGAGATCCATTGTCAACGCTAACAACTACAGAGGAAGAAGATTCCGTGCTGTCCATGAAGAAAGCGCCAAATATATTTATTGATCAAGCTATACAATTTTATAAGAAGCGACAGCTTACTTTTAACGATGTTATTGCCGAGTCCAATACAATTGTTGCCGCTGTGAGTTTGCACATAACTAAAGTAATTTTGTTTAATATAAAAATTTCTTTGTATTCAAACTTAGTCCTTTGAAACTACTGCCAATGGCATTTTCTCTACGCTCGTCATGTTGTCCATGCACCCTGAGATCCAAGAAAAATGTTACGAAGAAATTGTTAGTGTCTTTCCCGCAAAGGATTTTCAAATGGAATTTGAGCACATGAAGCAGTTACCTTATCTCGAGATGGTAATCAACGAGACGTTACGTCTAGCACCATCAATTCCTATAATTGCGCGCCAAGTTGTAAAGGATACTCAACTTACAAAGGATATTCTTCTGCCAAAAGATTTACAAATCATGATTTCTATATTTCATCTTCATCGAAACAATGAAGTGTGGGGTCCCGATGCAGAGAAGTTCAATCCCGATAATTTTATGCCCTCAAATTTGGCAGGAAAACATTCACATGCCTTCATTCCGTTCTCAAAAGGAGCTCGTGGTTGTATTGGTAGGTGAATGAATATTTTCAAACCAAAGGAGAACATATAATAACATTTTTTTTTTGTTATTTCTTACTTATAAGGTTGGCGTTATGCCCTCTTTGACATGAACGTTTTTCTTACGGGACTAATACGAAATTTTAAATTTACAACAACATTCAAATTTGAGGATCTTAAATATGTGGAACACATAGGTCTTAAGTACTTAGTAGAGCCGGAAATTCAAATCCATCGTCGTTAATTCCAACTATTTGTACCTATTTCATCTGTTGATTCTTATAACAAAATCAGAGCATTTATGTTAAAATGGTGGTCGGTAATATAAAATATAGTTTATTTCAGTGGAGATGGCTTTCTTTAATTTGCTGACTTTATTACTGTTATAATTTGGCTTAATCTGTAGAGTAAATTATATTATCAATAAATACAAATACAAATCTCGACGACTAAGCGCATATGCATAAGTAAAAATATGATATCACCATAATTCATAGTCGAAAACGCATAGAAGTAGCCGGAGGAAAAATAAGACCGCAAAATAAGGAAAGTGGCCCGATACGTTAAGACAGAATTTAATTATTTATAGAGCCTTGTTTAAGGAGTATAACTCCACTTAAAAGAAAAGAGCAAGAGCTTCTTGCGTATTTCTTGCAAAAACTTCTGACCCAAAAATAAAAAACACAGGTGCGTCGTCCTGTAAAAAATAATAAGCTAAACAGTTTTGAAATTAAATAACAACACTTAGCAAATTTAAAGCTCAAGTAAGATTCTACAATTTATTACGATTTTAAATTTAAATTTTGCAAATACTAGCTCACAATTACAACTCTGCTCTTCTAAAATTTAAACCAAAATAAATATTACAGCTTCCCTTTTAGCTTTTTGGTTCAATTTTAAATACAAAAGAAATATTACAGCATTCTTTTTAGCTTTTGGCTTAAGTTTGAGAACAATTATGTATATATTTTTATTATTAGTAGGTACAATTTAGACTAAATTCTAGTGCAATTGGATACTAAATTTGGATTTGGACCCGTCAAAAGATAGCCTGTCAATGCTAAGACTCAATATAAGGCGATTGCGTTCATATTAGAGATGGGCGCTTGCCGTGCTTTTTTTTCAAACCACTCTAATGACCAGGGAAACCAAAAGTATGCTCCAAAAAACACGTTTTATGCGCTTAAAAAATGCTCTTAAAAACGGAAGATATGCTCTAAAAACCTTAAAATATGCTTTTAAAAATAAAATATACATATTGTATTTTAATTCATAAAATTAAATTTTTATTTAAAAAAAAGAACAAAAACTTAAAGAAAATAACAAAATATAAGGTTACAAAAGCTGCACATAAACTTAAACATATGTTTTATATAAGAAAAATAAATAAAGTTAAATAAAAATTCAATGGCTAACAATATTTTCTTTTTACTGTTTTATGTTGTATGACAACTAAATTTCAATATTTTAAATATATAGTTTTGTGGATATTATTCAATTTTATTGAACTTTGATATTGCATCAATCTTTGCATCAATCATTGCATCAATTTTGAATTTGCTGAGGAAAATTAAACTTTAAACCTTTTAATGAAAATTTTTTTAATTGAGGTTATTGTTGCAGTAAATTACAAAGTATTGGCTTAAATTTTTAAATAAATATCTTTGTCTATTATTTCTTAGCATATTTTTGTACATTGAAAAACTTCTTTCTACCTCGACAGATGTGATGGGAGCATATTTAAATGCTAAAATTTCTCTTACATTATATTTTAAAGATGTATTTTTTGAAGAACCATTTAATTCTTCTTAGATATTTTTAATTAAGTCAAAGCCTTTATTTTTATCTAATACCTGTTTAAGCTTAAGCTGAATTCTATAAGAAGTATCGCAATACGGGACATTATTGATTTCTCTAACCGTATCTGAAACTATCTGTAGTTGTTCATGAAGGCTAAGTCCAGATGTCTGTAGTTTTTTAATAGACTTCACAATAAATCCATAATTAGATGAAATAAAAATTAAATCAGCCTTTGTTTTAGAACTTTGTAAAGTTTGTTTATCAATTTGAATGGATAAAGCATCTTCACTCTTTAAAGCATCCAGTATTTCTAAAATCTTTTCATAGTTTTTGGCATAATAGTTTACCGTCTCCAGCCAAGTTCTCCATCGAGTTGTAACTGGCTCAGGCGGTAATGCTAAATCGGGATGAATTTCTCTAAAAATATCGATTCTACATGGAGCTTTTAAAAAAACATTTTTTACGTTTGATATTAGAGTATTTACACTCTCATCTGAATCTCTTATGCGTTCACACACTCGATGAAGGCCATGAACCACACATGCTATATGTGTTATCTTAGGATAAAACACTTCGATAGCCTTAATTCATGTAGGGAGCAGCATCCGTTACAAATAGTAGAATTGAATTTTTATTTAAACTATCTCCCAGGATTTTTATAGAATCATCAAAAAGTCCAGCAATTGTAGAATGATTGGTTTTTTCAAGGACTGCGGTATTTAATAAAAATATTTTCTTTGCTATTTCTTCGTCATTGCTTAGAAGCCCAATGATTACGTTTGCGACGTTTCTTCCTGTGACATCAGTAGTTTCATCAATGGAAACCCATATATACTGATTTTTAACACATTTTTTTATTTTATCAATACAGTTGTTGTAAAGAATTGCGACATATTTAGAACGAAGTGTTGATTCTGATGGTACTTTAAATTCCGTGAATTCTTCTAAAAATGTTCGTAAGGTTTCATTTCGAACTTTAAACAGAGGAATATCTGCTGCAACAAACGCAGCACACAATTTCTCCTGAAATTGGAAATATTTTGAAGCTTCTGCAGATTCAGCAAAAAATAATTGAGTTTTTTCTTTTTGAGACTTTCTTTCTTTTAATTGGCAATGTTTTGTGCCTTCTATATGTTGCTTAACTAAAAACACCCTATCTGCTGATAACGATTTGTTGCAAATAGTACAGAAGAGAACTGTACCATCGGTTTTAAAGTCCGGATAATCCTTAATGATGTTTCGTAATTTTGATGTCAGAGATGCCTTAGGCTTTGGCATTTTCTAAAAAAAACTAAACTTGTTAACAACTTTATAAAATTGTTTATATTTAACATTGTGAACTTAAAATTTTTTTAATACTGTTCACTAAGAGTTCAAAAAATTAAAATGAATATAAGCACGAACACGAATATCTGTGTTTAGGCTTTAACACAAAATAAACAAGCTCGACCATAGTATAACTAAACCAAGTAGTATCTTGCTGTCGACAAAATAAAATTTGTTTAAATACGTACTTCCCCTTTTTAATATTATTTGTTCTAGACAGAGTTACCATACATTTTAAACTCAACAAGGTAATGGCCGCTATTAAGCCGCCCTTAGACATGTGGATCGGTTGCAGCAACTTCAAGTTTACATCAACTTATTCATAGTGTGAGGTGAAGTTGGGAGTTTGTTGCACAAACTTGTTGAGGTAAAATCATAACGATGTCAACTTATCCATGAATGTAAAGGGCACCTTAGACCAGCGGTCTAGTCGGCCGATTTGAAGTCGGGTCTTCCAGTGTAAGGGGCAGTTGGCCGAGCAGTCGGGCAAAATTCAAAACAATTTTGATTTTTTTGGAGTCGGCCGACTAGACTGCTGGTCTAAGGTGCCCTTAAGGAGGAGTTAAAGCAACTTTCATACTCATTTTGAGTGAGGTGTGGCAATGTTGTCGGGAGAATAAAATGAATTTACCAAAGAGCAAATAAAGAGAATAAACGAAGGGAAAAATTACAAACAAATAAAAAACCTTAGTAGTGCTATTGTTAAATGTATGCAAAATATTAAAGTGGCGTTTTTGCATAAAATTCTGAATAGTTTTACATTGTGCGCATTGTGCGCCTTTCACTATAAAGTCTGGCTAGATAATAAAGTTTGTTAAACCTA
Source organism: Dichetophora obliterata (assembly GCA_963920525.1). Taxonomy (NCBI): domain Eukaryota; kingdom Metazoa; phylum Arthropoda; class Insecta; order Diptera; family Sciomyzidae; genus Dichetophora; species Dichetophora obliterata. The sequence goes on along the minus strand of OY986438.1, from coordinate 113,499,445 downwards.
TTTGAAAGTGTAAGGGCAAAATCACAATCGATAAAAAAAATCGATGATTACGTCAACTTCAAGTTGATGACCTAGTCCAGAGGTCTAACTAAAAAACGCGCAGTAAAAAAATTAATTTAAAAAATAATTGAAAATATGCTTTATAAATATGCTCTTATACCAAAATATGCTCTTAAAACTAAAATATGCATAAATATGCTCTTAAGGTCCAAATATGCAAAAATATGCTCTAACAATTCGATGCCAGATTTGTTAAAATCTTTTGAAACGGATAAATACTTCATCCATTCATCAATACAATGTACAGGAACAAATATGAAATTGCATATTTTTGGTTTCCCTGCTAATGACCATGCCAGCTTTGGTTTGAAATCTAGTATTTCTAAATTACTAAAATATGATTTTAATACAGCTTTGGTTTTAAATTGCCTATAGCCTTGGACTAAAATATTAAAAAAAATAACAAACACTGAGATTCAAACCACGACATAAAGTTTGTAAGTTCATTAGCCTAGCCAATGGGATATTGCGCTATACGAAATAAAAACAATAAACGAAAATATAACCTAGAGATGTGCACGTGTAACATTTTTTTTTTGCACGAAAGATAAAGTACGAAAACAAATGAACACGCACAAAAAGAATGACTTGGTACTTTGCAAAGTAGCTATGAAAATAATACACATATTTTTTAAAATTTATGTTTCAACTTAAAAGTATTAGAATTATAGTAACATTAGAATATGCTTTTATTATTTTCATTAATTTTTTTAAATAGTTGCTTAAGTGAAAGTAGTAAAATTTTAGTACACGAACAAGGAAAATCATGCACGACTTTGCATTTCTTAAGCACGTGCACGCACGAAATTATATTTTTAGGCACGTGCACAACAGGAATTAAAAATAAGTAAGAATTGTTAGTTTGAACTCTTATAACTAGTGGCCGACCAAATATTGGGTTTCGTTTTCGGTTACGGCTAGTTTCAGCCCTTTTTGTCAGTTAAAACTTTTGGTAAAAATTTCTTGCATCAGTCATTTAATTCAAATATATAAGTTTGGTTTAATAAAAATATTTACAACACATTATACAAAACAAAAATTATAAATTCGTCTATAATTTGATTTATCGTGTTAACAAAAAACATTTCGGTTAATTTTATGCGTTCTAAGATATAGGTACTGAAGTCAAAAATTGAAAATTAAACTTCCGAACAAATTCTTCCGAACAAAAGGAAAAGAAAACTAAATATTTCTATTTTTATAATACTAAACCTTTAAAAAAAAACAAAAATACTTTGTTTTGTAGTTCTATAAAAATGTACATTGTAGGTTCATATTATTTTGAGTGTGTATGGAAAATATAAAGTATGCAATACTTTTGCAATAAAAAAATAAAATTAAATAATATCTGATCTATTATTATAGTAACCTTAATTAATATTTAATTGTTAGAAACTTTATTATTCAAATAATACTTTTTTATATTAAATTTTTTCTTATGAGTATGAAAGTACTTTTTTTCCCTTTTAATAAATAAAAATTATTTGTAAAAACTTAATTTTTTATATTAATAACCAGTTTCGGTTTCGGCCGAATATTATGAAATGGCCGAATATTTGGTTTTGGTTTTGACCAAAATTCCGGTTTCGGTCGGACACTTCTTATAACTTATTTGTTTTGAAACTTGTCACATTATTTTTTTTGGCAAAAATTAAAAAATTTAATAGGCTTTAATTTTATGAGAAAAAAATTAATTTAAGGGGTAAATCGGACCAACTGGGCTTAGTAGTCGAATATGACTTCCAAAGTGAAAACGCTCTGAAAAAGAATTTTGGTATTAGTTCAGCCCAGTTTACTGACATGCATTTTTTTAAGATCGAACATGTTTTACTAAAGTTATGAAGAAATATAATTTCGGCTGTTTTTCCGGTGGTTCAAAAAACATTTTTTTTATCCTCTCGAGTAAAAAAGCTTAACATAGGGGGTAGCTTTAATATAGGGGGTAGTTTTTCAATTTTTTTGTATGGAGGCTAACCCACTCTACTTCAATTTTAAAACAAGATTTCTAACAGTGTACTTACAATCAAGCAGTTTTTCAACTAAAAGCATTCACTTTTATTCTGAAAATATTATATTTGTGAAGAAAATATATCATTAACTTTGAAAAAGTCTTTGAAAGCAATTTTGAAATGCTCTCTTGTCTTTAAAAATCAACATTTTGGGAAATTTTGAAAAATTTTAATTTAATGTTGTTAGACGATGTACCTAAATTAATCAGAAATATCTCCCTCCAAAAATTTACGAGGGTCGTTCAAAAACAAGGTTTCCTACAAATTATGACCTTAATCGCTTAAAACAGCATTAAAGGTCATTCCAAGGTCAAAGTTTGTTATGACCAGGGCTAGGATTTCGATGCCATGTCATCTTTTGTCTGCTGCTTCTAAGACATTTCCTGCTTATTTAAAAAGTCAATTTATGTTTCCTAGATTCCAAATATGAAAAGTTTTTAGGACATTTTTTCATAATTGTTCATTGTTTTTAGTTTTCAGATTATTCTAACTAGATTTAAGTCATTTTTTGGTCAGTTTTAGAGATTTTTAAGTTATTTTATTGTCATTTTTGGACGTTTTTAATTTTTAGAGCAGTTTTCGGTTTTTAGGTAATTTTAGTGTAATTTTTAAGTATTTTTTTTTTGTTATTTTTCGTACTAAAAACGGTCAAAATGCAAATTTTTAAACATTTTCCTTTAACACTTGAGTCTCTACAATCAAAAAATTACCTCTGGACAAAGTAGTAGCTTTGTTTATAGATATCGATGAAAAAAAGGCCCTGCGCGTGGTGAAACTGACAAAAGGGTATGTAGAAAAATGAAACAAGTGTTAGATAAAAACTCAGGATATGCTAGTATAAAATAAATTTTAATTTAGTAATTTTTTTTTTAAGGCTAAATTTGTTGTTTATTTTTTATGCAATTGTTTGCGTTTTTTAAGTAATTTTTTTATATGTTTTTAGGTCATTTTCTGCAGTTTTTAGGTCATTTTTGAAATTTTTTTAGGTCATTTTTTGCAGTTTTTTAGGTCATCAAAATCCGAGCCCTGGTTATGACAAAATATTTGTCTGTTTATTGTGCATAAAAATGTTTAAGAGCGCCAACTTAAGAGCGTAGGGTAGAAGGGGGATCATACGCCACCCCTACTTTTTTCCAAAATAAGCAATACTGTTAAATCGAAATAAACATCATTTAATGCTAGTATCGATAAAGTTCCATCCCTATAAAAACGACATTTCAACACCAAGCATGATTCCGACAAAGTGTGTTCTTGTATTTTTGGTGTGCTGCAAAAACATTTTTGCGTAGGATAATTAATTTTTAATAATTTTAGTGCTTCTGTTGGGAAGTTAAAAATTCGTGAGCTTGTAACAGTGATATTAGTGCCTACACTCACATATCACTTCAATTAAATTTGTTGATAAAAACTTTGAAGAACTGATTTAATATTTGCTTTTTAAAACTCGAGTAAGCTATTCGACGAATAAAAGCATACCAAGTTTAAAACAACTGCAAAATCAGTGATTCGAATAACGACTTCACTATGTGCCTTTAATTTATGACAACGCTTTTATTCGTCGAAAAGTTTATTCGTAGTTTATAAGGTGAATGGAAAACCAGTACTTTATTGAATTTTTTTGACAGAAATACACTTAAGGTTTTAATGAGTATAATGGTACTCGCCAAAAAATAAATTTTACAGAAAAAAGCTTGGCAAAAATCTGGTTTTTCTATGAGCCCATGTAAAAGGACGTCTCATACAAATGTATTGAATAGTGATATTAAGCTTAAACTGCCGGATGCAATACATCCTCCCATAATAATTCGGCAAGCAGCTACTTTTATTTTTGAAATAATTTTACACTGTCAACTAAAAACTAAACACATAAAACATAAATTTTCGTAAGTTTGTTTTTAACATAGAATTGAATTTAATCAAATGAAATGTATGTATGTTTGTTGCAATTAAGCTTAGGCTAAATGGTCTGTTGTTTTTTTATGCAAATAAATAAATTTTACTTCATATTTTTCCTCCGACGTTTCGCTGGTTATTTTTCAGCTTCCTCAGGGATTTTTATAAAATCTTAAAGTAAACCAAAATGTTGTTTTTATGTATACAAATATAAATATAAAATTGAGACTATAACTGAACAAAGGTAACAAAAGATTTTTAAATTATTAAACGAATATGTACTAACAAAATTTTAAATTTGACATGAAATGTATTTTCCTTTTTTTAGTTTCTTTTTGAATAAATCTTATTCACGACTTATTATCTAAAAAGGTAAAGTTTTATTTTGTGGCGTATGCACCCCATGGGTGTGGTGTATGCACCCCATGGGTGGGGCGGTTTCGCCAATTTGAATCTTTTTGCAAATTATAAAAAAAAGCAAAGAGATAGCAAAGTTAGTCCTTCGCTCCTAAGGACTAACATATAAAAGTATTTAAGCTTCAGACTGAAAACGGATCAATCAGAAAATTGATTCGAGGCATTTTTACAGCAGTTTGAAAAATAGGTGGCGAATGATCCCCTTTCCACCCTAAGCACCAGTTTTAGGCCGTTTTTGCGCCCAAGAGGCTGGTTTTTTCACTACCTACATTATTTTTTTTTGTGCAGATCTTTTTTTTTAGCCTCAATCTAACGAAAAATGAGCGGGGAGCGAAGAAAATGAAAAAAGGCACATTTGGGTTCTTTAATATATAATTATATTGAAGAGTGTAGAGACAGATCTCAGAATTGCCATTAATTCCAGCGGCGATGTTATTCATATGTAACAATGGCCGCATTCTAGCCGAAAAAGTGCTCAAGTAGCGAAGTAGCATAAAATATTTTCGCTATATAAATTGTGACATCTCAAGGAACATGTTCTGTGAGAGCATACCATTCAGCCCGAAAGTTGTGGAACAGTTCTTGAGCACTTTTTCGGCTAGAATGCGGCCAATGCGAAATATTTTTTTTATCTACGTTACATTCTCTTGAATATGCCAGAGCAAAATTTATTTCACACCAAATTGTAGTTTATTGTAGTTATGACATACACAGTGGATAAACGCTTTAAGGGCAGGTTCTCATGAAACTCGACCTAAAAACTCAATTATTTTTTTAATTTTTCAATAGGTTATGATGTTAAGAATATGTTCCCAAAATTGATTAGGCCGATAACGATTGCATACAAGAATTATAGCATATGAAAGGAACCCAAAATTTTATAAACGCACTCGAAAAAAATTGTTAACCAAATCTTAAAACGCGTTTTCTGAAAAATTTTGTTAGAAAATAGATATCATACTGATATCTACGATATCTCAAGTACTACTCTATGGATTGACTTGTATTTTATTTTTATTTTAGGTTAGATTAGATTAAAGTGGCGGCCCACATAGACAAGAATCCGTTGTGGTACCAAAAGGGATCTACTCCTCTTCTCCTAAGTACTGTCGTGAAACCACCCTGAACTAATAATAAAAAGCAGTAGACGCTTATCGTCTACCTCCTCAAGATCCCTAAGATCATAAAAAAGAGGCTTTCTAGATGCTTCTGTGGGCTAAAGCGGTGCAGAGGAGATTCGATACCGACTCCTCCTCTTCCTCATCCCTGCAACTCCTGCAGAAGTCATTAGCATGAACCCTCATTCTAAGGGCATGCCTACCTATAACACAGTGTCCTGTCATAACTCCTATCAGAATGGAGAGATCTTTCCTCGTTTTTTTTATTTCAAAGAAGATACATTTTATTGGATTCTTAACTTTAATGCAGATAATATTGGCCGGTTGTTTCTCTTAAGCACTTTAAAGAGCTAAAAATGTGACAGAAACGCTACTAAAAATTCACATGTCTGCAATTTTTTTAATTTCAACTATTTATTGATAATCGGTCGTCCTATCACAGAGTCCCGTCGTTGTACGATATCGGAGAATCTACGAAAAAGGAATAACTGAGTTCATTCGTAGCGTCATTCGTAGATTTTAAAGTAATTTTTTACGACGTGTTTTGGCTGTTGAAGATAGTTTTGAAATAAAATTCAGAAGAAATAGCCACTTTTACTGTATGATTTTTTATTAAAATTTTCTCCGACAACCAAAACACGTCGTAACAAGTTACTTCAAAGATCTAACGAATAACGCTACGAATGAACTCAGTGATGCCTTTTTCGTAGTTTCTACGATATCGTACTACGAAGGGACTTTCTGATAAGGCTGCTTATATGTTCAAGCTCCAATTAATATAATACAATTTATAAAATTTTTTGGTTTTTTATATCAGATGACATGAACATGCTGTGGGATGGAGACTGTTTGGGAACCTTTTTTCAAAGTGACGTGTGACAGCGTATTGACACTTCACATTACACTTTTATGCAAAAAAAAATTCTCTACACATTAAGAATCAATAAATAACTTTTAACAAACATAAGGTGCTTATTTCCTTCCTTCTATGAAAAAAAAATCAAGGTACATCACAGGTACATCACCGTGTTTTTTGGCTTCTAGATGAGAAGCGCTGTAGCGGCCGTAGCCTAGTGGGTAGAGTGCTTGGGCCTTAAGCTAAAGAACCGCGGTAGCCCGGGTTCAATTCCAGCTCCGACAGAAAACTTTTTCAATTGAATTAATTTTTCTGTTCGGTCGTCACCTCTCTGCAGACAATGGCAAATCTCTGAGAGAAAAAATTGCCATGTAAAGCTTCTTGAGAACATAAGCCGTTTAGAGTCGGCATTAAACACGCAGTCCCAGTTCTCGGCCATTTGTGATCAAAGATTTAATAACACGCACAACATAATTGATCCATAGAAGCTAGGTCAAAGTCCTTCCAAGGGCTGAAAGGTCCAGTTTTATTTTTTTTTATTTTTTTTTTATGAGAACCTGCTTGTAAGTGTCATGAATGAAGTTGCTAATCAAGTTGTCAAGAATAAATAAATAACTGTAAACAAACTTAAGGTGTTTATTTACTTCCTTTTGTTTAAAAAAAAACACCTTATTTTTGAGGCTCTAGATGAGAACCTGCCCATAAGTGACATGAATCAAGTTGCTAATCAAGTTGTCAAGAATAAATAAATAACTGTAAACAAACTTAAGGTGTTTATTTTCTTCCTTTTGTTTAAAAAAAAACCTTATTTTTGAGGCTCTAGATGAGAACCTGCCCTTAAATGACATGAATCAAGTTGCTAATCGTAGAGGGTAAACTTACTTTTTCTATTTGAAATTTAAAATGGTAAATTTAGGAATAGTTAAATCCTTAATAGTTACTCTTTTGCTAAAATTTACACCTTCTACGCTTCAACTAATAAGAACAAAAACTGTTTTGTAATTGACGCACAGAGGAATTACATATATTTTTGCTACATACATAATCTACAATGTAAAAGAAACGTTATTTTCATTGGCAAATATTATCTGAAAATAACTTACGACCAATGCATTCGCAACTCAAGCGTGTGCTCATATTCATACCTGTCCTTATTCTTTGTTCATGGATTTCCATTGTAAGTGCGTACTACTTACTAAAACGAGCGAGTTAATGTATGTTTGTGTATAGAAATGTAGCTAGCTGCTTGTATGATACGAACTGTCAAATACAGAACTCTGTTTATTCTTGCGTTTCTAATAAGTATTGACATTGGGTCATTGCAGAGCAATTGAAACGTAGAACATGTTGTTTCTTGGAAGTATTACAATAAAACACTTTTTTGCATCGGTGTTACAACACCGTTGTAGGTACTCTACAGAAGGTAGTCAATGTTAGCAGTTGTTTTTTATGCTATGAAATTAAAATTTATGTTTCATTAATTTTATACTGCGGGTACATAAAAAACCCTGCGGATTAAAGAGAGTTATATTTAAGCAAAGGGCGAGTAAAGGTATTGTTTATAAAATTTTTTTTTTTCAAAACTTTATTTTTACTTAAAAAGTTTAAGAATCCCAAAAACCGGTATTTCATGCACACTGTTGCCAAGGTAGATAATGCTATTTTTGCCAGTTATTGAGAAGAAAGACTGGTTTTAAGTTTTTCCCTAAAAAGTTTCCCTAATATTGTTTTTTTTTTTAGATATCATAGTTTTTCAGTTTTGTATGATTAAAAAACAGTATTGTAATATGTAAACAAAAAATTGTGTTACAAGTTAATTTATTAGTGATCTTTGTAACTGCTATTGCTTTATACTTTCGGTTTTCCGTTTGTCACATACAAGAAAGTGTGGATGATGTAAGACATATGGAGAAAATTTTCAACTTAGTTGGACGCGCAAATGAGAGAGGAAAATACTTTTGCTAGCAGACAATGCGTCTTAGCATAAAAATTTCGGATTAATCTTCAATTTCTGCCGTCGACTAAAATATTGATAACTCAACCCCTGGATCAGGGAATCATCCATTGCTTAAGCTCACTTTCTGCCGAAAAAAATACGCTGCTGAATTGGAGAGTATAGAAGAAGATATTTTTGAGAGAGATACGGTATTCCAATCAAAAATAGCAAATTCTTAAAAAAAAAAAATTTGTTTTTTATACAAATTGTTCTGGTCATGTGATTTACACTAATGTATGTACTACAATCAAAAGTGTTCATATGCCAAAGTTGTTCATACGTATATTAGATTGGTTATATTCCAGAAGTGGAATGATGAAGGGTGGTCAGGAATCTCGAAATTTCAGCTTAATATCTCACAAATTTAGACACCTTCTTTTAAAAAACCTTTATCTTTTGTTAATTTTTTTAAAGTCTTACGTTTGATTATTTAGAGTCTATTAAAATTAGACTTAAATCAACTTAATTAACATTTCCCATGTAAAATTTACCGTTGAATTTTATGAAAAACGACTTTCTTCAGATTCCAGCGCTATGCAAAGTCACAAACATTTTTTTTGCAATATTTTTTTTCACCGGATCCATAGTACCAGACAACGATGATATAGCAAAATCGAATTGGGTTAGGTTTTTAGCAAATTTTATGAAGATAATTTAGAAAAAAAAGTTATAATCGAATAAGTTTTAGATAAAAGAATTCAGTTTGAATCAGTAAAAAATTTTAAATTTATAATTAATTGTGACCTTTTCATGATTTTACAAGATTATATTGAGCTTTAGGTCAAGTAATTTATGAAAGAAAGCAACAACAACAACTCTGTAAAAATTAATCTCAGAGCAGACTTGACAGCCTGTTTCTGAAATAGCTACATTTCCTCCTCAGTATTCTTGAGTGATTCAGCTGTGACCAACACACTGTTTCACGCGCAAATAAATCGACACATGTTAGAGTAAACACATCTGAACTAAATATTATGACGCTGAATTGTTATTCAGAGCAATTCAGAACAAGTGAATTTTTATTTTTGGTCAAGCCTTTTACTTTATTAGAGTTGCTGTGTACGTGCAAAAGTGGCTCCTCCTTCTTTTCACGATCCCCTTCTTGGTTAATCGCTTGTTTGGTGATAATGACCAACAAATTTTAATCATTGGCAATAATTTATAAACTTTTTTTATTGAATTACTTGTAAACTCTTAATATTGATTCTTTGTTGTTGTATTGTAGGGGAAACTTTGTTGGTGCTGTTATTAATTTGCACAAAAATGCACATCATGATCGCGCCGACTATTAAGAATTGGCTTACATGATATATCTCTTTCTGGGGAATATTCCACTTAACAAAAAAAAGATCCACTAAAACTCAAAAATCCTGGTGCTATCTCTCGAGGGTGGCGTAATTTACTCTCTTAGAGTATATTTATTCCGAGATCCATACACTTTAACAGATTTACGTCATGTAAAAATTATCAAGAAAATGCAAGTAAAAAATGATTTTTATTTCCTTATGCAGCTAAAGAGTTAATGGAAATGCGGAATTTTAATGTTTTTTACCGTTTTGGGATAAATTCGTTACTGGTTTGCATGAACTACACCTGCTGCTGCTCCAATGCGTGACCTTAAATGAATTGAAAATCTTATTAACTATCGAAACATAAATGTGGTAATGAGGAATGAACTTTTGTGCTAATTTGGACACCATTTATGGTATTTTTCGGAAACGCTCATCGGCTTAGCGTTTTTCGACAGAAATATCGATAATAAAACCAAACGTTTAATGACAGACAGTTTAATAATTCGCGCAGACAGATTGGGTCATGCAGGCAATACTTTATAAGTCAGATACTTATAGTTCTATTGAATATTTGTTTATTGCTATATCCAATGCAAATGAAAAGTTCCCTATTGTTAATGCCTACTGTCCCAATCGAACTATTGAGATGACAAATCTTATTCAACTCATTGCAAACATCTCTCATGGCTACTCACAAAATCTTATTGCAGGCGATTTTAATAGCAATCTCTTAAATTAAACTCAGGTCTCGAAATGCAGGCCTTAGGACTTTCTCCAGTCAGCACTACTATGCCAACGCACTATACCAAAACTATCAACAGCACCGCTTGACATATTTCTTGTTAATGACGAGACAAAAATTACAATTTTTGTGCCCTGCGACTTTCAGTTAAAGACGTTGGGTGCGTTTGTTTCGCGACTTTAAAAATATTGATTACCATTGTCTTGAGACTGGAATTTCAAATATCAACTGGAGCAACATATATACAGTATGACATCAACTGACGAGCCAGTTAATATTTTAAAATGCAACCTCAGTAATCTTTTTGAGGAGTTCGTCCCATTTAAAAATACAAATGTTAAACCTGTTCAGCGCTCATGGTTTAATGACAAAATTAAAAACTTAATATTTCAACGTGATACTCTATACAATAGATGGAGTAACGGATAAATGGATAAGCGGCCAAAATAATACCGATACCAAAAACGAGCAATGAATACCGTCCTATAGCCGTCCTATTTTGTCGTATATATCGAAAGTTCTAGAGCTAATAATGTAAAGACAAATGTGTAAGTTCATTTATAGGAAACATTTGGCAACCGAATGCCAATCTGGATTTCGAGTTAAGCGTAGCTGTGTATCAGCATTAGTTGATGTTGTCGAAGACCTTAGAATAGGTATTTATGAGTACAAAATTAATTTTCTAATGATTTTAGACCACTCAAAAGCCTTTGATATGGTGGATCATTTTGTGTTGTATAATAAGCTTGTGAATCTGTTTCATTTTTCATCAACTGCTGCTAACTTGATATCATCCCGTCTATCAAACAGAACAGAAGCAGTTTGTGCAAATGGCAATGTATCAAAATTTCTACCAAATGACAGAGGTGTTCTTCAGGGCTCTGTGTTTGGTCCTCTTTCCTTTTCTGTATACATATATTGCCTACCAAAATATAATTTTAGTTGTTCCCATGAGTCTATCGTCCCTTGTGTTTCGAATCTAAATGATAATCTTCGACGCGTTAACAACCTCAAATGGCCTACATTTAAATCCCAGAAAAACAAAATGCATTATCATTTCAAAAAAACCAGTAGACTGTTGACTCTTTCCAAAAATTAAACTGAACAATTGTAATATTGAATGTGTGGATAGTGTAGAAAACCTAGGTATAATATTACATAGTACAGTGTAGGTATAATATTAAATAGAACATTGTCGTGGAACACTCGTATAGGTAGAACTATCAGTAAAGTGTATGGTATGTTACGAGTTTTAGGAACAACTCAATATTTTACGCCACTTAGAACTCGTATATTACTGGTTAAATAGTAACTTATACCTACCCTGCTCTATGCCTGCGAAATATTTGCTAACTGTGACAATTTATTTAAACACAAACTCATTCTCTTCAACAACATTGTTTGTTATGTTTATGGCTTAAAAAGCAAAGATCATGTCATGCAAAACGTTTATACAATATCACTCTCGACAATTTACAGAAATTTCGTTCCCTTATTCTACTACACAGGTGGTTTAAACTAGGGAACCGGTTTATCTGTACAACGGACTCGGGTTTGCAAGATCACGAAGATCAAATGCCCTTATACAAATGCGTCATTATTGTCTGTCATCGGAAAGACAATTTTTTGAGTATTCAATCCGTCTTTGCAACGCTCTACCAACTGATCTAAGAACAATTATTAATGCTGTGCAATTTAAATTCCGATTAAATATATTTTTCTCCTCATCGCAATAATTGTAAATTTTCAGTTATTACATAAGCAGAATTGTGATTTAAGCTGTCAAGCAATACTTTCATTCTAATTTAAATTCAAACATTATCGTTACTATATTCTTTTTATTCTTAAGTTTCTATTAGTAACTTGTATAAGTAACACTGTAATCATATCAACTGATGTAGTTTGAGGTTAATTCTTTAATTATAAGAATTGTTGCTTTAGCATGTCAATAAAATAAATAAAAAAAAAAAAATAATAACAAAGACAATCTCACATCGACATGGATTCAATAACTGTTGCTGATCTCACCATTGATCGTTTTGTCACATCAAACACCCGAACAGTTTTCAATGCGTTATTTTTACAAATGCCTTATGGTCCAGTTAGCCTCGCATGGCACAGCAGCGCATGCAACGCAGATAAGCAGCTAGCACTAGACATGGGTAACGCATCAAAAGATGATGCGCTGATACTCAAACCCAAGCGCATTTGACTGTATCAACTTAATGCGTTAACGCAATTGTGTCATGACGTTGTTTAAAATGTTATGATATCTATGGTAACACGATGTTGATAAACACATAGCATTCATTGAAAATTGGCCTTAAAGCATAGTACTCTGTTCAGTTTCATGTGAAATTCCACTCAAATCTCCATACAAAAAGTGACAGCTGCGAAACAAGCGTAGAAATTTTCACAACATATTCGTCAGAGCAGTACTCTGTTCCGCTGCGTGAAATTATCGCAACATGTTTTCATGCAAACGAACAGAGTACTAGGCTTTAGCTCCAAATTTTAATCTTGTAAAGTTAACCAATTTTATACTTCAATTACACATATATACACACATATTTCTTGTACGCAAGACAAGTTGGATGCTACTTAGATTCCATGTATCTAGAAAGCATGGAAGTCTAAAGAAAGAATAAGCATATTTGATGCGGTATATATATGATATATTTTGATGCGGTTTTGCGTTACTGCGTTACTTTTAACTATTAACGCAATATTCATCTTCAGCGCAATAACAAACAGTAGCACTTACGTTTGTTTAAACACTTATGAACACGTCTAAAAATTGTTAAACATATATTGAAAAACCATTCCGTGAATGGCAAAGCATCATAACAATCAAACACTCTTCAAACACTCATGCTAACAGCATCTTTTCCGCAACTCCTTTTCCATATTTAAATAAGCTAACAATGCTCGCTTCGAACATTCTGTTGCTATGTTTGAGGCATCGTAAAATTTGGGCAATTTTTGCTCGCTGAATAAATATTTCCTTATTTTTCTATAAGCGTGTTATTTGTATTACTGTGCTATTGCGTTAATATTTTTAAAACAAGTGTATTAGCGCAGTAACGCATTTAAGTGCTTCAACTTAAAAGCGCAACGCCGCGCAGCGTTACCCATGTCTCGCTAGCACACAGCAAAATAAATGGTGATTATGCAACACATAGTAACATAGTCAAAATAAAGCAATAAAAGAAAAGATAACAACGTTTTAATTTTAATGAATTAACAATTGTACAAACTCACATCTGTTTTTCCAAAACTTTAAATGCATAGAAGAATACACAGAAATTAAAATGAAATAGATCTTCTATGTTTAACTATTAAGTCAGAGATGCATTTCAGTTTTCATCTGAGAATTGCCATGCGTTGCCATGTTGTGCATAATCAGATACACACAAATCGCATTAAACAGATTTCGATGTGACGCTTGTTGAGACATGGACTGCTATGCCATGCAAGGCTAACAGTTCAACCTAAATTGGTGCGTCAGCGTCATTTATCTATCAAAATTGGTTCATACATTTTGTATAAAGCCTACCGACATTCGCAAGGCACTAGCGCAACTCGATTCGAATTTCCAATTTTGACGATGCGTTCGTTCGGTAACAAAGAGAAAGAAGAAAAAACAAGAATAAAGGTAACAATAGTTTAAGAACGCCGCGCAAGGCGCAACAATTTAGGTTGGACTGTAACTGCACCATTAGGATCAAGCTTCCATGGATAATATTGATATCGATCTAAAACTGCCCAGTTAGAAATATCGTCAGGTGCTTACTAAATAATACATGTTCTCCTTTAGCTAATTAAGATAGAAATAGGATCATACGAAAGTGAGTATGTTGTTTGTTGCATTTAAAGCACCTTACGCCTTCGCTTATGGCTTTAAATAATAAAATAATGCACGTTTGAGCCGATAATCTCTTTCTGTGCTCATTTAAATCTAAACATTATTAGTTATTGTAAGAATCATGCAACGCCATATCGGTTCTTAAGGACTGCTTACAAGAGATCAAGTTTAGAAAAAAGTAAAATCATATTAAAATTAGCGAAGGTAGAAACATTTCGGAGAGACAGACTGCCGAAACTATCAAAACGAAGTTAACAGCTTATAGAAAATCTGAAACAGATGAGAAAGCGAAAATTGGTCACATACAGAAAAGTCAACTGATGTGAACTGTTATGGTAGCGATACCGTAGAAAAGTTGACAATAATTTAATTTGATTATTGTAATTATTTTATTATGCAAATAATTTAATTCTCACTAAAATTTGCAGCATTCTTTCAGTGTTTCGGCGAATTTTAACACAACAGCCAGTTACAAACTGTTGACTTCGCTGAATGCGGCCATTGATTTCCTTTTGTTCTCATTTACAAAAAGCTGAATTTGACCATTTTGGATATGAGAAAGAGCACGCAGTCTGGAATGATCTACCTTCTCTAGTTCTGCCATGAGTAAAATGAAATAAGTTACTGAAAAAAAAAAACAAATGTCTGCTGATTGCCGGTTCGAAAACATTGTGCGTTAATATCATAGAAAAATAAAATATCCAATAACATAAATACGAAATCAAAAAAATATTAAAAATATTGAAATATGAAAACAAATGACACTATTAAATTTTAAAATGTGTAATTTTTCTTTGCTCTGCGTTTGTATTTGTTTATTGTGTAATTTGTATTCTGTCTCTGTTATCTCTATTTGATAATGTGCATTTTTTAATTTCATAATAATAATTTTATAATTTTTATAATAATAAACACAATAATTTTTTTCAATAACTCATTTATTAGTTTTATTTACTATGTTCATAAAGAAAGAAAGAAAATGCGTCACCTACGCTTACCTTCTTTTGTTAGCGAAAACGTAAGTAGCGCTTACATTTTCCATCATCGGAAAGGTTAGAATAGAGTAT
Organism: Dichetophora obliterata; assembly: GCA_963920525.1. Lineage (NCBI taxonomy): Eukaryota > Metazoa > Arthropoda > Insecta > Diptera > Sciomyzidae > Dichetophora > Dichetophora obliterata. The sequence goes on along the minus strand of OY986438.1, from coordinate 113,484,130 downwards.
GTACATTTAAGAAATAAATGTTTTACGTTTTCATGCATACATCATCCTTATAAAATAAAGTTCATTAGAATGGAAATCCGAACGATGCCGATCGTCGAGCGTACTTTCCTTGCACTTTATTTTAGTAAAAGGTCACGTAACTACAGAGCCAGTATACTGGCCTGTGTAGCATGCCTGTTAATGAACTTTCACGTGCATGTGTAGCACTTCTTACACGGGGGTTACACGAAACAGTACTGTTAAGACAGTCGCAACACATTCACAAATTTTTATCCACACACACTCACTTTTGCAGCTGTCTGCTACTGTCTGATCTACTGTCTTAACTTTTTTGTAGACAGTTGGCGGGACAGTATCTAGGACAGTAGAATGATATTTAGCATATCAAATGATAGAAGATGATATAATTTAATGGAATTAATTGGAAATTTGCAGTACTTTGGCGTGCTCGTAGTTTTAACAAACATTTCTTTATAAAATATAAATTTTTTTACTATTTTCTCTACTGTCTTGCCAACTGTTTTACCAACTGTCTGGACTCTTATTCACAGATACAAAGTTTGACAACTAATACGTATTTTTCACTGTCTTGACAGTACTGTTTCGTGTAACCCCCGTGTTACAACTAGCATGAAAGTCCGACATTTTTCGAATCATTCGAACATTAAACGTATTCTTTCGCACTTTCACTGTTACAGGCCTGTGTAACCGGCCTGTAAAAAAATTCCATCGAATGCGAAGGTTCTCGCATTTTTTACTTGTTGTTTTTTTTTCTTTTAATTGTAAACAAGCTATCAGTGTTGCTTCCTGTACGAAATCGACGAAATCCCAAAATAAACCCTACAAAAGTAATTAAAAACAGCACTGATATCCCCCTTTTAGACATACACTGACCGCTGCTGTCAAAATCCACTGGCTCTGAAATTTCGTTGCCAGTAGCGATGAAAGTGGCGTGAAAGTGAATCCAGAGTGAGTGTATTTGTAAAATAGTATGAATGTATTGAGTTTTTCGAACTACAGAGCCTGTATACTGGCCTGTGTAGCATGCCTGATAGTAATGTAAATTATTTGCTCTCTAAAGAAGTCGCCTACAATATGACAGTCGTAAACCAAGAACAATATATAAAAGATTGCGCCATAAGTGCGCAGAATTGAAATCTACTGCGCAGCCTACTTCATATGCGAAAATACATCCGCACAAAAACAACACACACACAACAAACGAAACTAAGCAAATGAATTTGATTGGCCCTTCGGGAAACAAACGAATTACAACATAGATATTTTTTGTGAAGGGATCAACATAGAAGTTAACACCCCAATAAGATAAAATTTTTTTATCAATGATAGTAATGTAAAATATTTCTATTTTTTCTGGACAAGCATTGTTTTTTTTTTTGATTTATAACTATTTAATTTAAAAATCCAAGATTTTATAAAAAAATGAGGAGATCGAATTTTTTAATCGAATACCCCTAAACAAAAATTTTTACTACGTTTTGTTCAGTCAGTTTGACACCAAGAATGATAGAATAACAGATTGCGCTTTGCGCAGGTCCGTTACTTCTGCTAATCGAGTTTGACAACCATTTGTTCAGTTGACTACGTCACAATATTTTATTTCTTTGAGAAACGTATTGCGATCGGTTGTGTTTTATTTAATTTTGTATATATTGAAGTATATTTGCGAGTTTTTAACTCAAAATTTAAAAAATGAAGTGTGCAGCTGCTAATTGTGGTAACAGTAGCAAAAAATATTGTTCTAGAAACCTGATGTTTGCAATAAATACAAAAATTAACCCAAGAAATTGTAGAAAACGCACACAAACGAAAACAAAAATACAAAAATATATTAACTTAACAAAATTTGTTTCATTATTTTAAAACTTGGAACTACCATTTATTTGTCCTTTCAATTTACAAATAAAATATCTGGGAATCTTTAAAATACATCAAATAAACTCGTAATAAACATTTTTATAAAATCCAACTCGAAAAATAATGCTCATTGAAATTGGTTTCTCAGACAAATTTTTTTTTTTGAATAAGCTGCTTACTGGCTGCAATAAAATAATAGTAAAAATAATGCTTGCAAAGGAGTTTTTAATAAATTTACCTTCTTTTCGTTCCAATAAATTGCTTCTTACTTCTTTTATTTTAATTATACAAACTAAAATGTATGTAATTTTCATTTTTGTGTAGGAATCGTATGCAAAGTGAACGCTCGCTAAAACAGCATTGATATTATGACGTACATGCGCAGAACGACAATTTTGTTGTACTCTTTTTCTTGTTTTCAGCGCAATCTTTGTATTCTATCATTCTTGGTTTGGCACTCTCTCCTCTTTCACTTCAGACGTCGCATGTAATTGCTCACAAAGAGAGTGGACCCGCGCATGGCGGAATCTTGAATATATTATTCTTGGTCATAAACGACGTCGTCGAGAGAGAGCACTTATGACTCGGTATAACGTAAAATCACCAACGTGGAGACCGAAAAACAAATGGTATTTCAAGTTGTCTAAAAGCACCAAAAAATGTTTTCTTACCATACAACAAAAAAGAAATAATATAAAGAGTTACAGGCCTGTAGCCAGGGGCACAATGGCCCCCTACTGCAACCGTTTTCCCCCCTGGCCAAATCAGAAAGTGAACGACTTTAAATGAATAATTAATATGCATTTTGAAGATGTATTTGTTTATTGCTTTAAAATAAGTTTAGTTTAAAATAACAAAAAATATACACATTCACCTGATTCATGACTTTAATATGTATATGAAATTTGTTTAACGAAACATTTCAGACAAATTGTTACAATTTTCAAATTTCTGCAGGGTCGCCAACCTTTGCTACCAAAAAATAAGACTTGTATTTTAATATATTTTTAACCCGCATCCATAGGAACTTTCTAGAAACGAAAAGCACGTTGTGTACCAATTTGATGCAAATACAAAAAGAAAATATAATTCATTGAAATGTTTTTAATTTTTAAATTTTTTTTTATGCATGATGAATGTTTATTAATTTTAAAATAAAAAAACCGCAAATCTTAATTCTAGCAAAAATTTAAAGAAGCAAAAAATTTAAATAAAAAACGACGGATGCGCGTTTATTCAATTTTTGTATTTGTTTTACCTAAAAAATGTCTTATACATATGTTAGCCTATTTCGCTACGCTTTCTTATATTTCTAGCCACTTTAAATAAATCTTGTATTTTTGCCTTCATTTTATTACAAAAACCTGAATGTATTTTTATATTTTTTTTTATGTATTAATCTTATGTTTAAAAAAGATTTACATATCCATGTTAATATTATAAAATTAACTGTTTTTTAATAATTATGTGAAATGTATTCATTTCGCACGTTAAAAAAATTGATTTTTTTTATTTAAATGAAAAAACAAAAATATCCCCCCCCCCCAAGATTCATGCCTACCCCTTGTCTCCTTGGTCTGGCTACAGGTCTGAAGAGTAAACAAATAACTCCATAAAAAAAGTTTATGAATTATTACCAATAATTAAAATTGTTTACTTAAAATTATCTACATAAGATTTACAAAAACCGTAAAATATTTCGGTTTTACTATATCATCGGCATCTGGTTAGTTGATCCAGTGAAAAAAAAATTGGAAAAAAACAAACTTGTGACTTTGCATAACGCATTTTTATTCCATATAGAGGGGCGCGTGAGTAATTTTGTCTCACGATCACGCACGCTCAAGATGTGTTGCTTTCTAATCACGCACACTCACTGTTAAAATAATGTCTTTGATTCACGATCACGAACGCTCACGAGGCGTTTTCTTCTAATCACGAATGCTGTCGATTCAAATTATTTTTACTCACGATCACGCACGATCACGATGACTTTTGATTTGCGCCTTTATGATTTCCGCCCTGCAGCTTTTTCTTTCTAAAATGCATATCTATGGTTTTCTGATTTGCATCTACTACTGCAAATTTGGTGCATTTATGACGAGTAAAACTTCCAGTGCCTCTTTTTCCAGAGTATGCCATTATTTCTCTGCACTTGTTGCATTGCACAAAATATTCAGCTGCTCCTTTAAAGTATATGACATGGAAATCTTTCCAAACACTACTTTGCGATTTATTGGGTACACAAAATTTGTATCGAGGATCAAAGGGATTCTTTCTCATATCATTCGTGGCTTATAAGCAGCAGCACTATTGCAAGAGCAGCACACATGCAGGAGCAGCAGCAGAAATAACGCTCGCAGAAACAGCAGCTGGTAAGAGAAGCACACAGGCAGGAACAGCAGGAGCACCGATACTCTTGCAGGATTAGCACCTGCCAAGAGCAGCAGCAAAAATGGCACTTTTCTAAGAGTATCTTCTGGCAAAAGTTCAATTTCTCCGCTTTTTATTTATATTTAAAGCCGCCAAATTTACCTCAAGTAATCAATGACGTTTCACGAAATAATTAAAGAAAGCGAAGTTGGTTGTTGTCGCTTTATTAGAAGTGGTCAGTGTTGCATTTTGTATGCAAATGGTAGAAAAAGCGTAAAACAAACTAACTACTAAATTTTGTACAGATTTGAAAAAGTAAGATAAAAAGTCGGGACACGAATAAATTTAAGTCACGCTCACGCACGAGGCCAATTCAATCGCATACGCTCTCTAATATTTCGTGATTTTTTGTTGGGTTCGCTTACGATCACGGTGTGATTCAGCGTGACACGCCGTGTCACGACTAAATACGTGAGATGCGCCCATCTCAGTTCCATATACCAAAAATGGGCACTTTGAAGGATTTTTAAAAAAAATGTCAAGTTTGAACATCTGTTACTTTTGCTTCAGAATTTTTGTTTTATTTTTTTTTTTTTTTTGTACAAATTAGCTCAAAATTGTGTTACAACTATACGTAATATTTTTTTTTTAATTTTGTATTTTTTGAATTTTTTTTTTGTAAAAATACCTTAACTTGATATGTTTGAAAAATTGAACTTTTTGGTAAAGAATGCATATCGGCAAGGTTCTTCAACGTAATCGCTCAATTTTTTCTTGTGTATATTTTTCACAGTTTAAAGAAAAAAATATTTACTAAATTTTAATGGATTACTTTCATATTAGGTTTTTTGCGATTTTATTTTTATATATATATATATATATATAAAAAAAATGAAAGTTGTCAAAATAAAGCTCAACTAGGCATAGTAAGGGTTATTCCGATCACTCTAAAATTTTAACTCTTTTGGTTTGGGACACAACCGCATACTTTAAGTAAAAAGCCCATTGAATTTTTGCATATTAATTTTTCCAGTACAATTGGTGGCCACTTTAATGCACATATTTTATGTACATGAACAATGAATATGAATGTGAATCTATGTATGAATACGAAATTATGTATAAATATTAATTTATATTTATTTTTCTTAGTAACATACATACATTTCTATAAAGCTATAATTACATAATTTTTTTTATTAATACAAGTAGAATTAGTATGCAGTTTGCTATAAAAGTGGTCGTATTGGATCATAAGGCTCATTTCTTATACAAGCCCCAAAAGGTTCGTTAAGCTGGTATTTCGTATTAGCCCCAAAAAATCTTTTAGCCGGGATTTTCATATAAGATTTTAACGGATAATGCATTTGAATTTTTGCTTGGCTCTTATGTCCGGAAACTAATGTATAAACAAAAAACATAGCACGGTCTGATGTGAGAGCAAAAAACATTTTGCGAGCTTATTTCTTATGTGAATGTTAAAACTATTTAGTTATCTGACATAAGCATTATATTTAGTTGTGAACTAGTTTAATCTGTTTAAAATAAAACTATTGATATTTTCAAACATATTTCCGTGATAAAAATAACAGTTAGCTTTATGAAAAACAAATCTTGAAGAAATGCTGATCAGTTTTCAACTAGTTGTGAAACTAGTTAAATACAAGTCAGTTGCGAACACTGTAGTTTAATTATAAAAATGTTTGATAAAAATATGTATTTTATATAAATTTATTATGATCTTAAAAATTTATTAAGTTGATGTAATTAGATATTTATTGTGTTTATTTTTGTTAATTTTTATGTTTTTTGAATTGAATAAATGTTAATAAATGCATTGTTGTTTTTATAAAGTATTAATTAAATTAAAGTTTTTTCTAACTGTCCTTGTTATTTATTATGTTGATTTTATATGATTTAAATACAAATTCAAAATGTTTGATAGTTTAAATCATACTAGATTTTATCAAACAACTAGAATTTGTATTAAAAATCAAGCATGATTTAAACTATCAAACATTTAGAATAAGTATTAGTTAAATGTTAAAGCTTTAGTTTAAATTTAATGGTGAAAATATTAAAATATAAAAGATTAAGAAATAAATGTTGCAGTATTTTTTTAGTTCCAAATTTTTTTCTGAATGTTCTGAAAATATTTATTTAAAATCACAGTAGCAGTACTGTTTTACTGATAAATAATATTTAAAATTATGTTTAGAAATAAATAAAAAAAAATCTTAACGATCTGAAAATTCAACATCTTCAAATGTTAGAGATTCATATATCAACGAAAGAAAATATTTTAAGAGATTAAAAATATGTTGCCTTGTCTTTAGTCATAGAAGCAGATAGAATGGCACACATGTCCTTAGTTACTCTCCCATCGGCTATAGGGTGTTTACTTGAGATTTAAAAATAAATTTCAGCACATGTTAGTCACGTGGTTCAGTGCCCATCTGCTGCTTATATTCAGAAACAATAATATCCCATTCTTACAAGAAACCCGAAGAGGGTTGAATTGGAGTTGGCATCACTAACAGTTGATTAGGTAAGTCGCAAAAAAAAAAACAAAAGATTTTTTGCAAGTCTCTAGAAAAATTCTAATTTTTCGATTGAATTTTTTGCACAGATAACTGTTGCATTGAACTACAATAAAGGTCAACGTTTTGTTTTCCACATTTAGAAGCAGAAACGCACATATAAAAAAAGAAAACAAGAAGTGAACATAACTACTGACGACAAAGCTACTGACGATTAACAATTTTCAAAAAACAGAACATGCAAACATTTCTGAGAAAGCAACAATTTTTATTTAGGGAACGGAAACGTTGGCTTCTTACGACTAGCCTTACTGCTTATAGAACGAGATATGGCTGCAAGTTAACTACGTTCATGTAGTTTTTAATCAAAATCAAATTTTTATATAAAATTTTATAGAGGAGAATACATTTTGGATAGGATGGCCATCAAAATGTGGCCACTACTATTTTTAATTAAAACAAAATTAGTTGATATTTTCGAAAAAATTTCATTGACCCATTTTAAAAATAAATTAAAACTAAAGCACAGCAATAGATGAAGCGTTCTCGCGAATAACGTTGTAAACGACAAAATTGTAATTGTTCACTTTTATTCATTTTACAAGCACTTTTATTAATTTTTATTAATTTTTTTTTTGAGTATGCGATAAAAATACCCCAAACAGCTCACCTGCTTACTCAGTGTGATTCTAACAGAGTGATTCTTACAGGTATTCGCAAAAAAAGGAACACTAAACAAATGTCGTTTACAACGTTATTCGCGATTATGCTTCATATGTAAGAAATATGCAAAGTTTTTATTGCCAGGAGTAAACAGGCATTACTTTAAGGGGAAAAATGTTTTTGCTTTCACATCAGACCGTGCTTTGTTTTTTGCTTATACATTAGTTTCCGGATATAAAAGCCCAGCAAAAATTCAAATATTTTATCCGTTAAAATCTTTTATGAAAATCCCGGCTAAAATATATATTTATATAAAATATATTACGAAATACCAGCTTAACGAACCTATTGGGGCTTGTATAAAAAATGGGCCTTATGATCCATTATGGCCACTCTTAAAGCAATCACATACAAATCCTACTCGTATTAATAAAATAAATTATGTAACTATAACTTTTTAAAAATGTATGTATGTTCATAAGAAAAATAAATATAAATTAATATTTATACATAAGTACATATTCATACATAAATTCATATTCATATTCATTGTTCATGTACATAAAATATGTATATTAAAGTGGCCACCAATTGTACTGGGAAAATGAAAATGCTAAACTGCAATGGGAACTTTACTTAAAATATGCGGTTGTGTTCAAAACCAAAAGGGGTTAAAATTTCTGAGTGATTGGAAAAAGCTTTACTGTGCCTAGTTGAGATTTATTTTGACTACTTTTATTTTTTTTTCTTGATAGACAATTATGAAAGAAATCCATTTAAATTAAGTAAATAGTTTTTCTTTAAACTTTGAAAAATATACACAAGAAAAAAATTGAGAGATTATGTTGAAGAACCTTGCCGCTTTGCATTCTTTAGCAAAAAGTTAAACTTTTCAAAAATATCAAGTTTAGGTATTTTTGCAAAAAAAGATTTGCAAAAAATGCAATATTAAAAAAATTATCACGTGTAGTTGTAACACAGTTTTGAGAAAATTTGTAAAAAAAAAATAAAAACAAAAATTCTGAAGCAAAATTTACAGATTTTCAAACTTGACATTTTTTTCAAAATCTTTTAAAATGCCAATTTTTGGTCTATGGAACTAGAGATGGGCGCGGAACGAATGGTCTATGGAACGAATTTAGTCGTGACATGGCGTGTTGCGGTGAATCACGCCGTGGTCGTAAGCGAACCCACCAAAAAAATCACGAAATATTCGTGCGCGTACGCGATTGAATTTACCTCGTGCGTAGCTCAAGACTAACTGGCACTAAATCTTGATCACTGAAATTAGGTAGTAAGAAAGAATTAATACAGATTTTTACTAGTATGCACGATCCTGCACCACGAGGGTATACCTGTGCCACTAGCTAAGAACAATTTATAACCGTCCATCTTCAAGCTACAAATCTTGCTTCATGAGTCCAAGGACTACTCAGGACTGAATCAGGACTACTCCGCCTCTACTATGACGGATTACTAATTCGGTGCTGGCCGCCTTTACATAGTGTAGGTTGATCTGCAGCAACCTAACCAGTTCGAAGTTTACTCTCCTTGACCTCAATTGTCTCCAATAGCCGATTCAGATTCTAGAAGCTGCTTCTATGAATCTTCATCGAATATGTCGGCAATAGCATATTCCGACGATCCTATCGACATTCGGCCACTATCATGCAATATCATCTATTGTCGCTCGGGCCACCATCGCACCCATCGCACCCATCGCATTTCTCTAAATGACCCAAATATGGTCCAAAGTAAGGACCACCTGGCTAGCGCCATCTTTGTGATCCTCCATTTCGGCCACCCCTTAAGTTCCGAACCGGAAGGTGGGGGTTGGAAACTCTTAGAGTTTCCAGAATTTTTCCTAGCTCTATGGGCTTCAGAGGTAGTCAGACCTGTGCCTGCTAGGGACTTCCTCCTTTCAGACCACTTCTAACCGCTTCTAATCGCAAAACAGTCAGGAGGAGAACCTGGCATCTCACCCATGAGCCCGAGATAATTGGCGGCAAGATTGGCTTCCACCAAACTCCATTTCGTGGCCGAGACCCAGAAGTCACCCGCCCCCTATCCACAATAGCAAACACCTCACCCTTTCTGGCAGTATCGCTAAAGTGTCGGCCAGAAAAGATACCAGCAATCTTAAGCTTTTTCGCCCCAGTGGCTGGTTTCTCCTCCTCCGACCTATGTCGCATGATCGACAGACCTTTACCGGCTCCAGACGATGCTGCTTTGCCGCTGATTATGCCTGACGCCCATGGTACAAAGAACTACAGATAAAGTATTGTGCATGTCCGCCATCTTTGTTGTGACGTAGTTCGAGCTTGTCAAAGTGGCTAAATAAAAACGTAGTCACAACATATTTAAAGAGGATAATTTATTTATAGCGATGAAGAAATATCCCAGCAGCGGATTTGCCAGTGGCTACCATAGAAGTAATACAGAATAAATTACCAGGTAAGGAAGCATTACTTTTTTCAAAAAGTAATGCGTCTGCATATAGCAGAAGTAATTAACTCATACCTCATTACCTGTAATGTAGCATACAAGGAAAAGTAATGCAGTGATTTTTATAACTTAACTAGCTGAAACCCAGCGCGTTGCTGCCACTCTCCCTTTTCAAACGCCCATAAAATGTTATCAGTTAAACAGCATGTCTAAATTGAGGTAGAATACTGAATTCCGAGACTGTGCGACCTTTATCCGCAAAGCTATTCGATATAAAAAATTTGGGTTGTATAGGAAGTGCCACGCCCTCTTGATCACCGCTCATAGAATGTAATCAATTAAACTGCATGTGTACATGGAGGTTGAATACCGAATTCCAAAACTGGGCGACATATAACTCCAAAACTATTCGATAGCACAAATTTGGGTTGTATGGGAGGTGCTACTGCCCTTTTCCTTACGCCCATTAAATTTTACCAATGAAATTGCATGTGTAAATTGAGGTCGAATACTGAATTCCGAGGCTGAGTTACCTATAACTCCAAAGCTATTCGATATCGCAAATTTGGGTTAAATTGGAGGTGTCACGCCCCCCCGACAAACTCTAAAAAATTTTATCAGTAAATCTGCAAGCGTACATTTTGGTCAAATACTGAGTTCCGACGCTGTGCGACCTTGAACTCCAAAGCTATCCGATATCACAAATTTTCGTTGTATGGGAGGTGCCACTCCCCTTGATCAACGCTCATAAAATGTAATCAATTAAACTGCATGTGTACATTGAGATCCAATACTGAATTCGAAAGCTGTGAGACCTATAACCCCAAAGCTATTTGATATCTCTAATTTGGGTTAAATAGGAGGTTTCACTCCCCCTTGTCGTACGCCCATAAAATGTAATTAATGAAACTGCATGTATAAATTGGGGCCGAATACTGAATTCTGACGCTGATATTCGATATCGCAAATTTACGTTAAATGGGAGGTGCCACGCCCCTCTTACCAATGAACATAAAATTGAATCAATGAAACTGCATGTGTACATTGAGGTCGAATACTGAATTCCAGCTTTGTGCGACCTATAACTCCAAAGCTATTTGATAGCACATAGTTGGGTTGTATGGGAAGTGCCACTCCCCTTTGCCCTACGCTCATAAAATGTAGAGGAATAAAAGTGTATGCATAAATGTAGGTCGAATACCGAATTCTTACGCTGTCACGTATAACTTCGAAGCAATTCGATATCGCAAATTTGGGTTGTAAGGGAGATGTCACGCCTCAATGTCCAACGCCCATTAAATAAAACCATTGAAACTGCATGTGTAAATTGAGGTCAAAAACTGAATTCCAAAGCTGAATTCCCATAACTTCAAAGCTATTCGATATCACAAATTTGGGTTGTATGGGAGGTGCCCCTCCCCCTTGTCCACTCCCATAAAATTTCATCACCGAAACGGTACGTCTAAATTGTGGTTGAATACCGAATTTCTAAGCTGTGCGACCCATAACTCTAAAGCTATTCGGTAACAACAATTTTTTATATATATGTGGGAGGTAAAAGGGGGTGTGGCATTTCCTCTTAAACCATCTCGTAGTCAAAGCAAAGCGTACTTAAAAAATTTGAGCTCAATCGGACCAATAGTTTCGAAGTATTTTGATATCTTCTTAAAAGTAAGCGTAGATGAAGTGTGACCATGGCCATTTTTATCGAAGTTAATGATAGTTATCATACGAACTTATTTACCAAATTTAATTTAATACGACCAAAACCGTCTTAAATACAGCATTTTTATTGATTTGTGGGCGACAAAAGGGGGTGTGGCATTATATTTTTCCTAAACCAGTAGAAAGAAGTATCCAATTTGGTTCAGTCGTTTTCAAGTTTTAAGCATCCGAACAAATCACGATTCATTTGTGGGCGGCAAAAGTGGGCTTGAAAACATTTATGTATCGTGACTGCCTCTTGGAGCATCTACACAGCAAGTTTCACTATAAAAATGTGTAGAGCTCCGGAATTGCCATGATTTCGAAAAAGTGGGCCTATATATATTGCGACCACGTACATTTTTGTACAGCTACTGACAATAACTATCTGAACAAAATTACTAAATCTTAGTTTTTTACGATCGAAACCGTCTGATATATATCCTTTTTTTGGTTTGTGGTTGATAGCGCAAATTTGGCTTGTATGGGATGTACCACGCCCCCCCGTCCAAACGTTACCAAACCTCACAGGAACACTCACTCTCCTTGGCAGACGTTGTTCTTCCATAGACAGCTTTACTGCCATATACGAAAATGTCGAATATTTGCCGAAAGTAACCATATGAACTAAATAACCAAATTTTAGTCTAATACGATCAAAACCGTGCGAAATATAACATTTTTGTTATTTTGCAAGCGGTAAAAAGGGGTGCTGCAAAATATTTCCCTAGAGCCATCTCGTAATCGAAACCAATCGAATGCCCAAATTTCAACTCAATTTAGGTTAAGCCTGGCGTACTTTACTTCACTCGACGCTAACTCCCCGAAAAGGGAGTTTAACTAATGTGGGACAGGCCTATTTTTAGTGCACTTGCCGAGAGTAACCATATGAACTGAATTACAAAATTTTTGTCCAAAACGACCCAAACTGTTGAAATAAAGCGTTTTCATTGGTTTGTGGGCGGTAAAAGGGGGCGTGAAAACCAATTTTTAGTTCAGTTGCTGACAGTAACCGTAAAAATTTTAGCTCAATCGACCCAGTAGTCAATTTTAATGATTTCTCAAAAAGTGGGTGTGGCTTTATAGCGATGGCGCCTTTTTTTAGTACAGTTGCCGAAAGTAACCATAAAAACTTAGGTATCACATGTTAGTCTCATACGGTCAAAACTGCTTGAAATATAGCATTTTCACTGATTTGTGGGCGCAAAAAGGGGGTGTGGAAACCAACTTTTCGTACAGTTACTGTCAGTAACTACACAAACCAAAGTACCAAATTTAAGTCTTATACGACCAAAACCGTCTGAAATAAACCATTTTCATTTATTTGTGGGCGGTAAAAGGGGGCGTGGAAACCCATTTTTAGTACAGTTGTCGACAGTAACCGTATAAACTAAATTACTGAATTTTAGGCTTATACCCAAACCGACTGAAATATAGCATTTTTTTATTTGGGGGCGGTAAAAGGGGCGTGTGGCAACTTTTTTCCTCAACCATCTCGTACCTGAAACAAATCGACTGCCAAAATTTTAGGTCAATCGGTCCAGTAGTTTACTTTTTATATATATAGATATTGATTTGTGGGCGGTAAAAGTGGGCGTGAAAACATTTACATATAGTGACCGCCTCTTAGATCACCTACACAGCAAGTTTCACTGTAAAAATGTGTAAAACTCCGGCATTGCCATGATTTCGAAAAAGTGGGCGTATTTATATTACGACCACGCCCATTTTCGTACAGTTACCGACAGTAACCATCTGAACAAAATTACCAAATCTTAGTTTTTTGCGATTGAAACGTCTTAATACATCCTTATTTTGGTTTGTGATCGATAGCGTAAATTTAGCTTGTATGGGAGGTACCACGCCCCCTCGTCCAATAGTGACCAGACCTCACAGGAACACTCTCAAGATGTGGCTTCAGTTTCCCTGAAAATTTCATAAAGATATACCCACATACCCACATACATACATCCATTTTTGTATATATAGATACAAGTAGTATGTTACTCCATAACTTCTAGGTAATGCTGAAGGGAGGCGATCACTTACCTCCTGTCTCATTCAATGTTAAATGTAAGGCCTTTTATACATAGTAAGGTAATATAGTCGGAAGTAGTGGTCATTACAAGGTAATTGATGCTTCATATATTCGGAATATATTCCATCCGCTACTGGGTATCGACATTTTCTTATTGAAACTTGGTTTATTGAAATGAAATTAATTGCATTATAAAAATATTTATAAATTATATTGATTTTATATGATTTAAATACAAATTCTAAATGTTTGATAGTTTAAATCATACTTGATTTTAAATACTTATTCTAGTTGTTTGATAGTTTAAAATCGTTTATTGAGCTTTAGGTCAGAGTTAGAATAATTAATTGTTGCAAAAATACAACAACAAATGTGACACTATGAAATGGGATAAAAATTGAGAAATTGACACTTAAAATCTCATCGTCGATTAATTGTTGAATTATTGTTGAATTGTTGGACGAAGAATTATTGAACAATTATTTGTTCTAACGAATCTTTTCCAAAGAAACAACAACAACAACAACAACAACTTTTTTCAATATGAAAAGGAAAAAATCACTAGCTGATTTTATTGCAATTTCGGCCCTGCTAGAGGCTTCATCATAAATCTTTGTGATGCCCGTGCAAGCGCGCTCTAGCGCACTGCACCACAGAGGCGATGAGATTTTAAGTGTCTACTTCTCAATTTTTCTCCCATTTCATTGTCACATTTGTTGTAGTAGCTTTGCTTTACATTAGTCTTTATGCTTATGTTATTATTATGGAGTCCAACAGTCTGCTGGAAGTCTTCCACTAACAAATAATTCCACTAATAATTATATTTATAAATAAATTTAAGCAAATATATTTTTCAGTACTATTGAAAAGAAATGCATATATAATAGGGGTGTTTTCTCGCATTTGTCTCCCAGAAAAAAATAGCTACGTTACTTGATGTGTTTGACAGCACTTGGATTGCTTCTTTGTTTTTATTTTGTTGTTCTTCTCGTTTGTTGTTTAGTTTGTTTAAAAAATTGAAAACTCATTTTATGGCCCGAATTTAAATCGTTGTTATTATCATCAAAAGCATCTAAAACTTTAGTACTAATTTTAATTACATAAAATATAATTGAAAATTATAATTTACACGTACTATAAGTGCACAATATTAGAAATTGAACTAAATGAATGCAATATTTCATAAATGCTTGCAATTGTGCTGCTTGTGTTTACTTTTTGCTTTTTCACATTTTCTTTTGTCTGTATGCACCACGTGTTACAGCTGACAAGCCCGAGCGACGTAGTATTTAATTTTTTGCGCATGGAGTACACTATCTGTATATCTTTGGCCGCATTCTAGCCGAAAAAGTGCTCAAGAACTGTTCCACAACTTTCGGGCTGAATGGTATGCTCTCACAGAACATGTTCCTTGAGATGTCACAATTTATATAGCGAAAATATTTTATACTACTTCGCTACTTGAGCACTTTTTCGGCTAGAATGCGGCCTTTGTTTAATGCCTGACGCCCATTCAGGGATTTTAAGGTGCTTGTCCGATAGTACATACTTCGCAGCGAGAAAGTTTTTGAAGAGCGCGAGAAGCCTAGTCGCTGCGCGCAACTCTCTAGCGTGACTAGACGAGCCCTTATGGGCAGAAAAAAACCTTGCCTCGAGTTTAGCTGCCACTACTGCTTTTATATGGCTTGGCCGGATATTAAGCCGCAAATACAGCCAGACTACTACGCTCTGGTTTCTGAGGAGATCCAGACTCCTTGTTTTTTGTTTTTTTATTAATACTAGACATAATAGGACCCATGAGTAGTGGAGAAGAGGATGTCCGTCTGTGTAGAGATTTGCATGCGCTGATAGGGCTAGATATATCCGGAGGTCGCCAGGTTCCGGATGACTCCGTGAGTGACTGAACTAGTTTTTTGAATGACTCTCCAGCCTGGTCAATCCTCGGCACGGGTCACATGACACCTTAATTCAGCCCTCACTGATGGGAAGGACACGTCCCATGCAGCACTAAGACTATTGAGAGTTGGAGCACGGGCTTGCGTCCTCCCCTTTGCTAACCGCCATCCTACAGAGTAGCTTGACTACCCCTTAATTGTTGATACTATAGCATTTATTTCCTGCCGGAACCTACTTGGAGGGTTAGGAGGAGGATTGTTGCCAGCCAAAGTGTTAGTAAAAACAAAGACATTTGTTCTTGAAAATTCATATGTGTAACAGTTTAATTTATTTAACTGTGTTTGAATTTTCCCTACAACACGTGCCACGCCCTAAACTGCACTTTGCATTTTATTTCTTTTAAACTGCATTTTGCTACTCTTTATCAACTATTCGTAATTTTTTTACTCCAGTGTAATTATATCCTTACAACTAACATGTGGCAGCACTGTTTGTGCAAACGCAACGCTGTACAATATCTAATAATTGAAATACCTACATATTTTCGGGGCTAAAGCACGATTCAGTAATATTTGTGCGATGGATTTCGCGTGAAAAAGTACTTGCTGGCTTCGTATCACTTCGCAGAAGAATTCGATGGCTGACAAATTTAATGACGTTTTTGGCCGATATCATATTTGCAGGAAAGAAGTCGGACCATGGTTGACATAGGCGAAAAAAATTTATTTCGCTCAAAAGTAAAATGACACTTTAGCGGCTAAGCCTTTCCAAAGAGAAAATTGCATCATTTTCTCTTCTCGGTTAGCTTCTTAAGGATTTCAACAATATTTCTCTTCGCAATTTAGTTGAGATTTTCAAAGAATATTTGGAACGGCTTGAAATGGAAATGAACAGATATATACCTAAAAACGTTAAACTTCGGAAACAAAGCTGGCTTCGAAATCAGTTTAACATGAATGTGGAGCAAGTTGGCGACGATATTCCTTATAGACGGAATTTTAGGCGCAACTAATGAACAAACCCGTTTTTTTAAGAGAGACAGAAAAGCAATGCTTCCCTTTCCTATCATCTACTTATGTAAAGCTGCTTCCTCTAAAGGGAAGTCGCAAGTTTTATTTGAAAATTTGATTTCCTTACTTCTTTTTCAATTCATAAATGTTAATCTTTACTACTCATCATTAAAATGTTTCTTTATACTTACCTATCTGTAGTTATTAGATAGTAATAATAATAACAATTAGTATGTAATATATAATAACTTGGGCTCGGTAGTTGTAGTAAAAAACATTGTTTTAGACATTTCATTAAAGATTTAATTTTTAGCTTTTTATGAGCCATTCTTATAGTTTAAACCTAATTTTTAATAAGTTAATTTTTTATTTATATTTTTCTAAATGAATTCTTTTTTTACAAGGAAGAAGGTTGTCTTTTTTTAAAGTGCACTTTTTCATTAAATTTTAATTCATTAATTTTTTTTATATTAATAGGTCATTATGCACTAACAATAATAAATGTTTTTATGGTTTTTAAGGTCATCAACTTCCGAGCCCTTAATTATAAATGCTTTAATTTCAAATATTACGTATATTAATTCGCTTTTAAACGCTTCTCTTTTACGCAAATACATAACAAAATCATTTTTGGGTCGCACTATAAATAGGTTGGCAAACACTGCAATAGAGAATCACAAAAAGCATGTATCTTTACAGACGTTCATCGTGATGCTTCATTTAAATAATTGTTTTGTGTAAGAGCATTTTTAAAGCTCAAAATTTAACACATCATTAGATAGCATTTTTTAGAAAAAAACATGCTTAGCTTAGTTTCATTAACTGTTACTCTGAGTTATAACACAGGTCTGCAAGTTTAAAATTTTATTTCCTGTCCTGTATTTTTTAGCTTATTATGGGAGTTTGGGTATTTTAGTAATTTCCCATTACATCAGAATTTGAGATATTTTGGCTTCACTCTAGAAAAGCTATTATAAAAGAATGCAGGCTGGTAGTAAAGTGAAAATGTTTGTAGAACCAGAATGAAAAAAAAAATTATTATCTATAGTAATAAAACTCATTTTCTGTTTGTTTGTTTGTTTGGCCTTTATACAAATCTAAACGGCTCAACGGATTTCGCTCAAACTAGGTACACATATTAAGTTTATCCCAACTGAAAATGTTACTTACTTAGTTTTCGCCACGCCCCCTCTCAAATTTTTTAACTAACGATAATTTTGTTATTATAAAATTTTTTACCATCGGAGATTTTTATATATTTAATTTTAAAAACTTTTTGTTATTCTGACATCAAAAACACTCACATATCTTCAAAATTGGAGAAATTTTCAGTACAACGACTTTTTCATAAAACATCGTTACCTAAGAATGAGAAAAAAACGACATGAAAATCAAAGTTTGGTCTTTCGATGCAAATATCTCCGCTGTCCATTAATATATTTCATTCAAATTTTTTTTTGTTCAAAAGCTCAATAAAATCACTTTACAAACATAGGTTGAACTGTACCGTTAAGTCAGTGAATATATGTTTTATGAGTATGCCAAAAAAGGTCCAAAATATTGACTTTTTACTCAAAAAATGACTCAAAAATTGTTGTTGTTGTAAAAATGAAATCTGTTTTACTGTTTTTGTCATCAAAACAAAAAGGATTACCACCTTTAATTTTTGAAGCGAAATTTATTTTTTCCAAAATGTTGTTTTTATATTTTTTACCACAAAGTCAAGTCTCAAAAATAATTTATGTGAAAAAATTACCCCAATATCTCTTTCCAATCAAAAGTTATGGCTAAAAAGTTATTTTTTCATACCAGACTATTAATAAAACTTAGTTTTGTGTTTAAATTCTTTATATAGTTTGAACGTCCCCCAATTTATCTTTAAGAATGCAGTTGTTTGTCTATAGTAATTACGAACATTTTGGATTATATAAAATCTTCTTTATAGTGATCTATTTATTTTTGCCTTGTGATGGCTCTATTTTTTCTCTCTATTGTGTCACCGTTGTCACTTAGTTCTTTATCTACCACAATTTTATCGAAAAGATGACTGTGAATAAGAATGCTGTAAAAGTTAATATTTTCATGTAATCAGTTTCAGCTATATGTCGATATAATAAAACATATGCGCATCTGGTCAGCACAATTATTTCATTAGTTTTGATCTGTGCGTTAAATTCACAAATAGATGGCGCCACATTTGTAAGATGTGTGGGTACAAACTATACATACACCTTGCGGTGAAAAGCTGAATAATTTTTTTTCAAAAGTTTCTTCAAATGTAACCCCACACACTTGGGATTACAGATAGGTGGCGCTATTTTCTGCTTACAGAAGAATATCTGATGTTCTTATGCAGCTAGCAGATAAGTTTTGCGAAATATTTTGCGAAAATGCTATTGCTACCAAACTTTTAATAAGTAAAATAATGCAGTACTGCCAGTTTTTTCAGTCGCAGCGTCATCTAGCGTCATAAACACTTAAAAACATAGAATTGGATCAATTTAAATGTCCAGCTCACTTGCTGGACTTTTTGTTGTTTTTGCTTTGCTTGCAAATGCGATTATATGATCCTGATCTCCAATGAAAAAACGCAGCTAATAGAAATTATAGTAGGTACAATCATTTTTAGCACAACGAATTTTCATAAAACATTAGCTGCGTTTTATTCGTTCTGGTTTAACTAGTGAACGAATAGATCGCATTAGTTAAAGTTTTGTAAGTTTTGCCTTAGACCGTTTGGGGCATTGTCGCCAAACGATATGACCAAACGGCTGATTGCAAAACAATACCATTACTGCTTCTGACCGCTTGGGGCATTGTCGACGATGATATGACTAAACAGCACAGACATTTCTTTTGCCAGCATTGGGTGACTAAGAAGGGTTGTAAACCAAACTCTTACTTGCGAGTGCTGCCACAAACAAAAACCAATAGCGACATCTATAGAGCCGTAGCGAAAAAAAATAGTTCAACGAGATGAACTAGCTACTGAGCAAGTTCATCTTTTTGTTAGTGTTCTGCATGTTATTTTGAACCTATTTGGTTTAACCAGAACGAATAAAACACGCCTATTGATAGCTAATAATGAGAAAAAAATTATATGAAAATCAAAGTTTTTACTTTTAATGCCAATAACTCCGCTGTTTTTAATATGTTTCATTAAAATTTTTTTTGTTAAAAAGTTCATTATGTTTTTTAATATAAATCTTTGTTTAGACGTTAAAATGTCCATATCTCAAGGACGCATTGAGTCCCACCATAATTTTTATTTTGTTGAAAAGGTAATTGTGCTTGCTTTAAGATTAAGTAAATATAAAAACTCTGTTTAATTTTTAAAATATGTTTTTCGTACCCCTTCTTTGAATTCAATTAGCTCACCGCAGGAGATGGAACCACCAACAACAAAAATTTTCCTAAACTTTTTTGGATTAATGTTCGTTCAATTACTTTTCTAACGGTAGATAAATAAAATTAAATAAAATAAAATTCAAATAAAATTCAACATGTTTTTCATTATGCCCGATTTTAAAAAACATTTAATCGAGAAATGTATGTTAAAATGTTTATATAAATGACTCTCGAGTAACACCGGGTATATCAGCTAGTGTACTATAAAACTACTTAAATAAAAAAGTGTGTTTTTCATTTTGAGGAAGGTCATTAGATACCTTTCAAGAAATGGCAGTTTGCAAATTCACACCATTTGTAGAACATGTTATTGTCTGAAATAAGCTTTGGTCATCTGCATAAAGTAGAAAGTCACAGTTTGGCATTTAAGCATATGTTAGGCAATGTTTAGGCATATCGTTTATACAACGAATAAAGATCAGGGATCCAAGGAAATAATAATAAATGCATCCCTCCGCAAGATCAATGAAACCAGCAAATTAGTTAAAAATGTCCTACTGTGCTGTGGTTAAATTTTTTTGTTTTGTACAATAGTAAAACCACCTCTGTCGCTATCGGCTTGGCGTTAGATTGATTCTCTAACTAAATAACAAATAAAATATATAACATAAATGTGTTTGCCTCAATTTTTAGCTTTGCTATTATTTATCAAGAAAGAATCATCAATTGCGAGAATTAACTGCTTACCTAAATATTGGAGTGTTATATTTCATCATATTATTAATAATCAATTACCTATGAGCATTAACCTACTGCAACTTGTTTTGTTTAACTACCCTGGATACAACTGAATATGAGCTTTTTAATTGTCACGCCCACAAAACACCTGTAGGCGATAGAAGCAATCAAACAATTGTTATTGGGTATATTTTGGGATTACTTTGTAACCCAGACGTGGTTACTTCGTGCAGACGTATCACCAAACTTAGTTTGTTCTAGATTGAAATTGATATTTAATATAGCAAAACAGAATTCAATTAATTCTGCAGTGATTGTTAAGTTAACAAAGAACATAATAACACTGTATATGAATTTTCTTAATAATAACGAAAAAGTTAATTTATTATTTATTTCCTTCTTCAGGATAGGATTCCTTTTTAATTTTCAGGTATGGCAAAATTTAATGCTAGTTCTTGGACAAAATGTTTGCAAACATAATTCTGAAATAAATTCAAGAAATCTTTAGCGACATTAAATGTGTTAGTCTTCGTTTTAAGTTGGCTTAAATTAAAACAGTCCATTTACAAAGAGTGGTCGTTGCCGTGGCAAACAAGTACAGAGCATGGCAAATAAACAGGGCGGGCTTCTACAAGGCGAGGCCCAGGTGACATCAGTATTTGGGGTCCCCTTCACAAATGGGTAAAAAGCACAGATTTTTTTAAATTAATAACCAACAAAATTTTTACAACGATAAAAATAACTTCATTATTACCATCTTATTACCATGTATTAAAACCAAATATTTTTAAAAATTCGCCTTTTTAATGGCAATCCTATCAATTATTTCTGTAAAGTCCCAAATTCAGACAAATTCTTTTTCAATACTTAATGACGCCAGTGCATTTAAACGTTGTTCAGACATCGTTGAACGTAGATAATTTTTTATTATATATTTTAACATACTAAACAGTTGAAAGTACAGCAATTGTTTCGAGAAGTGTGGACAATATTCTAAAAACAGTTTAAATATTAATATTATTATATTAATATTTGTAATATTTTCCATATTGCCATATTGCCAAATGCCGGGCAGGCATTTCTGAGCACTTTCGCATTGATTTCAGGAATGAAAATGTATGAAGAATATTGAAGTATAAACCGTTATTTCTGCTTACAACTTTTTACTATTGTTGGAATAACTTCAGTCAAACGCAAAACTTAAAAAAAATAAACATTTATCGAAAAGCGAATCAATCAACAATGGCAGAAAGGCGGATCGTGATAGATTATTATTTTATAGATTAGATTATTATTATTGGATTATATAGATTATATATTGAAAGGAAAATCCGAGCGACAAATTTCACAGATCGCTTAAAAAAGTAAATCAACAGTGCATGATATAGAGTAAGTGCAGCGAATGTGGTATAGGCAGGTAATGTGGTATAGTAGCTTTTTTCGGAATCTAACAGCATACGAATAACGGTAACAAGCAAAATAGATTGCGGCTCTCAGAGAATTAAGAGAGCAACGATCTGTTTTATTTTAACAACTCATTGTAAGAGTCAGTTAAAAAAATTCGCGGTTGGCTGTGGTCGACTTTTTTTGTGGTGGTGTTAAATCATATGTTTTTGTGTGAAAGGTATATTTTCAAGTTCTTAAGTTCCGGATGTAAATAATCGATGAGTACTAAATAAGCGTTAATTATATGCAATTGCTCCAAATACTTAGTATTTTTTATTTTTTATAATAAAATCTACATTAAACACAAGTGTAGCTATTGTGGTACAGTTTGAATTAGCTAATTTGGTATAGTGTACCACTTTACCTTCCAAAAAAAAACAAAATGCCGAAAAAAGGAGAAATAAGGAATTGGGAAGCAGGGGATATGAGAAGAGCTAAACAGGCTGTTAGAGATGGTCAAATGGGTATTCTCTTGGCATCAAAATCATTTGGTGTACCCCACACAACTTTACAACGTTATGCAAGAAGCGAAAAGACCATTGAAGATATTTTTGCAAGTAAGCTTGGTCGACCTCCAACATTAGGTGCCGATATGGAAAATGAACTTGTTAAATACATATTGGAAATGGAGTCACGATATTGGGGACTTACGCGGGCAGATATACGATCTTTATGTTTTCAAATTGCCACAATAAATAAAATACCCAACAAATTTTTGGTAATGAAAGAATGCGCAGGAAGATATTGGTTAAACGGTTTTATTAGACGTCATCGAAACGAAATAAGCTTTAGAAAGCCTACTGGAACCAGTGCGGATCGTGTTCGGGGTTTCTCTAGAGAAAATGTCGATCTATTTTTTAATTTACTTGAAGGTGAGTACAATAAGTACAATTTTCCACCTTCACGTATCTGGAACGTAGATGAAACCGGAATATCAGTGGTGCCATCACAGCAACCACAAATAATTGCTAGAAAAGGCAAAAAGCAGATTGGTACGATGACATCAGCCGAGCGTGGGTCACTGGTTACCGTCATTACTTGCATGAGTGCAGGAGGAGCGTTTGTACCTCCGTTTTTTATATTCCCTCGTAAAAATCACAACCCACTTCTTATGAAGGATGCTCCACCTGGCTCGAAGTCGGCATGCCATTTATCCGGATGGGTCCAAATTCCTATCTTTACGGAATGGTTCAAACACTTTTTAAAGGAAACAAAGCCATCTGCAACCGACCCAGTTTTACTAATTTTAGATGGACATTACAGCCACACGCGCAATATCGAAGTGCTGGACCCTAGCTCGAGAAAATAATGTTACCATTATTTCACTGCCTCCTCATGCAACACATAAACTTCAACCATTAGACAGAACATTTATGGGTCCTTTAAAAAAATACTACAGTGATGAAATAAGAAAGTATATAAGAGAGCAAAGAAGAAAACTGACACCTTTTGATATTACTGGCCTATTCAGTAAAGCCTACTTGAAGGTTCAGACTGGAGAAATAGCCGTAAATGGTTTTAGAGTTACAGGCATTTATCCTTTCAATAAAAACCTTTTCGCCGAAGCTGATTTCCTAGCAGAAAATGTATCAGGTAGATATCTACATACTGTTGCTTTATTTCGAAAAGAAATATGTAAGTTATAGATATTAATTTATTTTTCAGAAGAACCAGCAGAAACTACACACTCAACAACAGCAGAAACCTCAAATGACATATCTGGAAACCGTAAGTTCTCTCAATATCTACATGTCAATATGATATCTATCTACTAAAATCTAAATTTTCAGAGGAAAACGCAAGCACAAGTGGAAATCTCATTTCTCCCTGGGAGGTTTCTCCAATACCTAAGTTGCGGCAGCCAGCAACGAATCGTAAGGGCAGAAAAACAAAGGCTACCGTCCTTACAACTTCGCCATACAAAAATGATTTAATGCACAGCATCGAAAACATTAATAAAAAACGTAAAATTCCCCTAAGTAAAACTATTAAAAATGTGTCCAAAAATGTTAACATAAAGAAACCTCGCGCTGATTCACAATTAAGTGAGAGTGATGAAAACGTCAATTTGAACGACACATCAGATGAAGAGGAGTATTTAGACGTTCCACCTATAGAAGACACCTTGTGCAATTATTGCGATAAGGCTTATAAAGATGATGTAAATATAAAGCCATGGGTTTCATGTTTGCAATGCGAACAAGTTTGGGCTCATGAAGTTTGTATTCCGAAACGCAGTGCAATTTTTATTTGTACTTCTCGCAATTAAGTTAAACCAATTTTATTAGTTTTTTAAAGTATTATCTACAAAGTAGAAATTAATGAATTTGCTATGTTTTCTACTAAATTATTTTTGTTATCTTTATTTCTTTTATATGTTACAATAAAATCGTAACTAGTTAACTCAATATCAGGGAAAATCTATGAGCTGGTAAAGTGGTACACTATACCACAATACCATCATATGGTGTACCACATTACCTGCCATTTTGTAAAGTCGTGTTTAATGGGATTTGCAATATATTCGCAAATATTTCTGAAATTATGGGTTTCATGTGTTTCGCACATGGCTTCGTGGGAGCTTAACACATGTAACATGAAGGTGGTGAAATCTTATTTCAATCGGACAAAAACTTAAAATTTGGCTATCTAAAAACAAATGGGTATACCACATTTGCTGCACTTACTCTAATCAAGCATTATATACAAGATCAGAGAATATGCAATAAAGAACGTACAGTAGCTAAAAATAAACTTAGCTCCAAGGATGAAAGGTATTTTTTAAGAGATATAATAAAAGACCCATTTTTATTTGCACTAAAACTAGAGGTCTTGTTAAAACTCAATTTGAAAAAAAGTGTACACTCAGAAACAATTTGAAGAGTTTTGAGAAGAAAATGTTTAAATTGAGGAGTAGCACGAAAAAAACACTGTATTAGAAAGAAAAATGTAATAGAACGCCAAAAATTTCGTGCATGAGCAGATGACCAAAGACTTTCTATTATGGAGCAAGGTTAATAAAACAGAAAACATAAGGATCTTAAGCACTTTTAAACAAAAAACATTTAGTACAGTTTTGTTTACCGATGAGAGTTTATTATTAGTTTATATGGTTCAGATGGAAAGCGAAAACCGAATGAAGAATTTTACAATAAAAATTCTAAACATACGATTAAGAATGGTAGAGGATCAGTCATGGTTTGTGGCTGCGTCTGATGTTGGAAGGAATAATTTTATTGAAGTTATTATGGATAAAAATATGTTCCTTGACATTCTCATGGCGCAAGTAAAAGAAAGTGCGGGTAAATAAGGAATTGCAGACAATTTTTAGTCTTACCAAGACAATGACCTGAAACATATGACGCTCTTGGTGAAGAATTGTGTACTTAATATTTGTCCAAATTTCATAAAAACAACCTCACAAGGCCCAGATTAAAATGTTATAGAACATCTATGAGATGAACTTGAACCCTGAGTGCAGTATCAGAGATGGGCAACTAAATTAAGTGAAGAGTGGAATCAGATTGAAGCTGAAGTTTTTAAAAATTTGTTTGCACCCATTTCAAAAAGGCTGCAAGCAGTCATTTAAAAAAAAGGACTGGCAACAAAATATTAAATTCTTAGTTTTAGCATTGAATTCCTTATCTGCCCGACTTTCAATGTGAGCTCGTTTTTAAAGCTTTGGTTTGATTTAATTTTGTTTTACCGTTATGTTCTAATTTTTTTACTATGCTTCTGTTTCATTTTGCTCAGCAATAAAGAACGTTTTGAAAAAATATTTACTTCAAGTTTCTTCTTAAATTTTCATTTCTGAAACCAATGCGAAAGTGCTAAAATTGCCTGCCCGACTTTTGTTGTGGGCCACTGTAGCTTAAATTTGGAAGTTTAGTTTAGATTTCATATAGATTTTCCATATAGTTTTTACTAGAAATAATTTCTTTTGGTAATAAAATTTCTTCAAATAAATTTTTATTATTTATGTGAACAAGATATATAATATCTTATATAATAATCTGATAGATCCTTATTATAAATGTGATCAAAATTTGTATATTCTCAATTTTTAAGTGCATAAATTTAAAATTCGAAGTAATCTTTTCGTATTTTTTTAAAACTTTCTCTTATCTTAATAATTACAGTATCGATTAAAACATAAATAAATTAATCTTCAATTCCTCTAAAGGATCTTGTTCATCTTCTGCTAATGAAGTGTTCATTTTTCTTCCATATTTTCCTGGGAAACTTTGAGATATATTAAAATTGTTCGCAATTTTCTTTGCTTTATTTAAAAAGTTGTTGAAATTTTATCTCAAATATAATAAGTAATAACATTTTGTTTTTTATTGGTCGACTGAAGTGTATAAGCTTAGTTAGCGCTAGAAATTTTCTGCCAGATTTCAGGAACACAGTAAAAAATATGAGCATAAATTTTATACTATTTTGTATAGATATAAATCCAAACCAAAAATGTTATAAAATTTATACCATCAAATCATATAAATTTTTCCAGACCATTTTTCTCTTCAGACCAATCGAAACCACTATATTTTTAAATTTCCCGATTTCGGTGATTTTTTTTCTTTCGAACCAGAATATATTTTGATTAACACATGATATCCATATGAAATTTTTAAATTATATTTGTTTTATTATTTTTATAATATTGAGTTGTATAAAATTTATAAATTATTTGGAATAAAAAAAGTTTATACCACACAGATGTTATAAAAACATCTACCCTCAAATTTTTTACTGTGCAGTACTGCATATCTGTGGTTTTCTCGACTAGTTCGAAAATCGATTCAATTCTTTTCTACGTCATCCAGACGTCACTAAATCACTTACAGAGACATCTGAGTTGATAATAACTGCAAAAAGACTTCAAAAGGAATTGAATCAGTTTTTTATCTACAGTCCCTGGCCATATTGTTAGACGCACAATATTTTGTGTACAAATCTTAATTATCAACAAATCTTAATTACAATTTGGTCTTTGAATATCTATTGCCAATAATTTTAGCCTGCAATCTAAAGTTTAATTTATTACATAGCTGGCAACACAAATAAAATATTATATTTGTTGAAATTTTTTTGTTTTTATTAACATATTTAGTTAAGAAATACAAAAACTTTTTAAATTTTAATATATGTATTGTTATTATATTAGCAACGGGGTTCGTTTTTCTCGAGAACCAGAAGTCGAGTGAAGATGCGGCGGGCGGCATTTTGTAGGTAATCAAGTCAAGCAGGTCCTGAACTAGGATTATTGGGCTAACTCTACCACCGGGGGAGGGGTTGGGCAAGTCCTCCCAAAAACAGCTAATTTTTGAACATTTTTAAAAATCGCGCCATTTTATTAACTTTTTATATTACGGAAATATTCTAGTTCAGGACCTGTCTGACGTGATTACCAACAAAATGTCAAGCGTAGAATTTTGATACGACATCTGGTTATCAAGGAAAACGACACCCCGTTTGCCTTCTTATTTTTGCATACAGTTTTTCATCGCTCTGGGAGGGGGGAATAAAAAAACATCGAAACATAAAAACGTACGGAAAAAGTTAGAAAATTACGTCTACTTTCTCGTAAAAAAAAACCCAAAGTTGATAATTTGACCAGGGACTGAAGTCGAAAAAGCAACAGAAGCACAGTACTGACAGAAATCTGAAAAGAAAACTCTAGCGTTTAACTCAAACTTAACGATTGCCGTTTTTTGTACTTAATAATACACGAAAGCAAGGAATTAGCTTAATAAATTTTTTGACAAAACAGAAAAATATATTGACTTTCAAAATACATACATAAAATCGATTTTTTGAAACTTAAACACCAGGCTATATCCTTAATGGTTGTCGTTCTTTGTACTGAAGTTAATAAATAACGAAAGCAAGAAATAAATTTGTTATTTTTTTTACTTGAAATACATTTTTATTTATATTCGGCTTCGGTCTGCGGCCGATTATTTCCACTTTGCCGAACATTCGGCTTCGGAAAAAGATTCACATTCGGTTGGACACTAGTATTTAATAATTGAAAATTTGTTACTTATTTCTATATGAAATGTGAAATGTTTATTCGTACTTTTGAATAACATCTAAAATTGTATGTTAAATGCATAGAGTGGTATCTACTTTTACCGAAGAGGAATTAGCCACTTTAAATATGTACTGACTCGTATGACTTTCTTTTATTTTTTTTATTTATTTATTTGTTTGCTTAGCCCTCATAGGCTTTATAGCAATTTAAAATTATTAAATGATAAAATAAGAAACTATTGAAATTGTATACAATTTTTAGAGTTTTGAATGTTGAAAAAAAAAATTAGAGGTACACAAATTAAAACTAATATCATAAAAAATATAACCAAAACGATAATATCAAATAGCACTCTAATAAGCATATTGTAAAAAAGGTCAACTTCATTACACCAATTTCCTTAAATACAAATAAAATGGTTGCGAACGCAGGCATCAAGACAAACTAAACGGTTAAAAATCTTGGACTAAATTTTAGTACAGATAAAAATATTACTGCGTCTTTATAAGCCTTGCTGTTTAAAATTTAATCTTTGCAAATTCTAACTCATAATTAAAACTCTATTGTATTAAAATATAAACCAAAAGATATTATTTTAGATTTCTCTTTTAGTATTTTGGTTTAAATTTAAGTACAGAAGAAATATTACAGCGTTCTTTTTAGCTGTTTGGTTTAAATTTAAGTACAATTTTGTATTATTTTTTGTTTTTAATACATTTAAGACTAAATTCTTGTTCATGCGTTTAGGTGTAAATAAGGATTTGAACCCGTAAAAAGTGAGCCTGGCAATGCTACTAGTCAATATAAGGCGATTTCGTTCATATAATTGTTAATGGCTTTTGAAACGTATAGCGCAATAGCCTAACGGTTAGAGTTGTGAATTTTTATAACGAATGTCGTGTTCGAGACTCACGGTGTTTTTTTTTTCTTAGTAATATTTTAATCTAAGCCTGTACTAAATTTAAATCCAAAGCTGTTTTAAAATCATATATTAGTATTTTGCAATTAAAAGATTTGAAACCAAATCTGGTGTAGACTTATATGCAGTCAAAAAAGTTTAAATTTTAGTACAAGATTTCTTAAGGTGTAGAGGTCTTATTGTACACTCATATATCGGTCATTCCATGTCAAATCGGACGCTTTGTCCAAAAACTAATATTGATGATTCCGATTTTTTTCAAATTTTTTTTTACGTCGATAGAACTTTAAAAAAGAAAAATATTTGCATATTTTTTTCTGTAATTTTCACTTTTTTTCAGCTATACACAGTGAAAAACTATAAAAAAAAATTGTCATTTGGACATGTACACAAACAACTTTATCTTACAAACCGTTAGTCCTACAAGAAAATTTTGTAGACATAGTTTAAAGATCTTGAATTGGTCTTTATTGTGGTGTCCTTTTCTACAAACACTTTCCTAAAAAATTTTAAATCTTTTGCCCACTAAATATTGCATTCATATTTTTCATAGTCAGCACCACTATTTTTTTGGCACTTTGAAAATATTATCGTTTTGAGGCATTCATTCTTAATGCATTCTCAAAATTTGATGTTGGAGAATCAATGTTTACTTTTTTTAACGAAATTTTCAAAAACTGACTTCACAATTTTTAAGTACAAAATACTTTCATTTTTAATTATAAATTGAATTTTTAGTATTTTTTTGCTAAGCTATATACATATCGTCGCTGCGCCATTAAAAACAGTTATAAGTATTTCAATAACATTTTAGGAGAGAAAAAAAAACAAATTTTTTCAGATCATATCATTTTTTTTATCACTTCTAAATCACAAGAGATATAAGAAACTGAAAATGCAAAAATGTGGGTAAAAGATAGTGTAAACAAAATATGCTATAAAAAAGTTTACAAAAATTACATAACTGTTTTTGTTGGCGCAGCGACGATATGTAAAATCAGTCATATTGAAAAATTGTATGAACTCGTTAAAATATTCTTTTCCTCTGCAGACACTCTATTTTTGAAAGTTGCTAAAATATTTCTTGGTTGTAATTCCGTGATGTGTCATTTACCTATGTCAATACCAAAATTATGTAAGATTGTTTTAACATTTTATTTAGAATTTTTTTTTGTTCTAGTAAACTTAAACAATAGTTGAAAAATATGATGTGGATGTAATGCGCATATTAATTTTCCCTTTGCCCCGTGGTATCATTTTTGCTTTTTCGAATCGCATTTTGAGAGATTGTTTTTCAGAGTTGTATTGCTTTGATGAAAAATATTCCGATTCAATACTTGTCACGTTGTTTAAAACCCAATTATAAAATACTACAGGAGTATTTATCGGATGTTTGCGTACTAGCCTTTGCCGCAAGTCTTTTTACTCTACCTGCCAAACCATCAAGTGGCCCTTTGCCGTAAGATGTTGCAAAAAAGTGCCATTCTGCGGGGATATTGAAATCGACTTTGTGCTTGTATAGATTTATAAAAGTTTTTTGTTCTTATATTGAGTGACTGCTCCATCTGAGAAGTAAAATATTTTGTTTACTTCTAGCAATTTTTTCAGCAGGAAATTAGTTAAGTCACTCTAGAATAAATGAACTGCTACTGTGTCATGCTTTAAGCATTGCGAAATTGCATTGTATTTTATGCGCACTACATCCACATCAACTTTTTTAACTATTGTTCAAGTTTACAAGAACAAAATTACATTATTAATAAAATGTTACAACAATTTTACATAATTTAGTATTAATATAAGTATACATCATGGAATTACAACCAAAAAGTTTTTTAGCAAATTTAAAAAATAGGGTGCCTGCCGAGGAATGGTAACGAATTGATAAAATTTTTCAATGTGACTGATTTTACATATCGTCGCTACGCCAGAAAAAACAGTTATGTGATTTTTGTAAATTTTATTATTGCATATTTTATTCAAACTATCTTTTGCACACATTTCTGCATTAACAGTTTTTTATATATTTTTTTTTTGATTTAGAATTGATCAAAAACAGTTATTGCTAGCAGTACTAGAAATGCTCTGAAATAAGTTTATTTTTTGCTCTCCTGAAAAGTTACTGAAACACATATAACTGTTTTTGTTGGCGCAGCGACGATATGTACCTAGCTTAGCAAAACATGGTAAAAATTCCATTTTTAATTAAAAATTAAAGTATTTTGTACTTAAAAATTGTGTAGTCAGTTTTTGAAAATTTCGTTAAAAATAGTAAACATTGATTCTCCAACATCAAATTTTGAGAATGCATTAAGAATGAATGCCTCAATACCCTAAAATTTTAAAGTGCCAAAAAATACACTCAAAAAAAAAAACTGACAATTAAATTAAATGAAAATGCTATTGATTTTAAAACACTATTAAAAAGGAATAGGTTTTTGATTTGAACGAAATGTTACAAATGCAAAAGAGTTTTGTTTTTGGTTTAAGGAAAAGCGCTCTTGAATCAAGAACAATAGCAACATTTTGTATTTAATTAGGGGGTTGCAGACGAACGTACATGTACGCTGACTCAGACATGCTCGATAACATGTACGATCATTCGAAAGCAAATGAGACAGTCGGACCGACATATCGGACATGTGAGCGCAAGTTGGTTCGACTTTCGATGCATTTTTTCATATCATTTAAAGCGTCAGCGAGTGAAGAGCAACGAAACGGCAAACGATTGGAAAAAAAAATAATATGGAAAATGCTTTAAACATTGAATTTCGGATATAATTAATTAAAATTTATAAAAGATTTTTAACATATGGAAAATTAATGCTCAATTATAAGGTCATCTAAAAATTGTTCAGCCATTACGCCGATGCGTTCTATTTGAGAGCCCGCAATGAAATGCAGTCGTCATACATATACGATTGTTTGAAAGCTCAGCAAAATTTTCCCGCTAGTTTAAGAGGGGGATTTTGGACTATCCTACATGTAGGACGGATTTGACAGATCAGATGGACAAATACTGCGGCCCGTCCTACATGTAGGATGGAAATCAAAAACTTTAAATTTTTTGTGCCTGTCCCTCCTACATATAGTATGTGCGAACGCAAGCTCATCCGACTTCATACATTTTCTCATTCTAAAAAAAAATCAAGAAAAACGTACATATAAAGCAAAACGTACACAAAGTGCAAAGTTGAAAATATAAATATGGCAGGCGGTTCGCGTACTGTATTTTGGAAGGAGTTCATTAAACTTACATGTACGATATTCCGAAAACCCCTTATCTCATTATCATTGCCAGTCAAAGCCATATTACGTAGCTTTTTTTTAATTTTCTCTAATTTTATGAGATCTACTCAAATAAAAAAGCTAATTAGGAAAACTTTCACTCCAAAAAAATTGCCTTAAAGTACTAGTCATTGTTTTAAAAACATTTGTTTTTTAATGAAAAACAACCTGTTTTTTAATTTAAAGCAATTGTTATTGAATCAAAAACTATTACTTTAAATTCAAATATATATTGTTTTTAATTGAAAAATCATTTTTTTCGAAATAATGGCTTTTATATTAAAACATTTACTTTTAATCTAAAAGCGTTTTCTTTTGATTTAAGGGCACTTGTTTTTGGCGCCGTTTTATGTCGAAATTTTTTTGATTTGAATGCGTTTTCATTTGATTCCATAGTATTTTTTCAGTGTAGTGGTGCTGACTATGAAAAATATGAATACAATTTTTAGTGGGCAAAAGATTTAAAATTTTTTACGAAAGTGTTTGTAGAAAAGGACACCACAATAAAGACCAATTCAAGATTTTTAAAATATGTCTTCAACATTTTCTTGTAGGACTAACTGTTAAGAAGATATAGTTGTTTGTGTACATGCCCGAATGACAATTTTTGTTTTTCTTTATAATTTTTCACTGTGTATAACTGCAAAAAATAAAATTGAAAATTACAAAAAAAAAAATATGCAAAAAGTACTATCCACGTGCAAAGTACCAAATTTTTACAGAAATGTGAGTTTCGAAAAGCGTCTGATTTGACATGGAATGACCGATATATATATATACACTATATACAAATTGTTCTAGCGTAGTGTTTCATTAAGAAAATTTAAAGCACGGTACAGCAGTCACAAAAGGTCACGTCCACCATGAATTTTTACGGCAATTGAATATCCACAGGCTTAGGTCAATCACATTAATTCGATGTAAATACACCAGAAATGATCCATTTGAGGACTAGGTCCATTTAGAGAACTGTATTTAAGTGCTTATATAAACTGCCAGGTACATCAGATATATGTTTGAGACAATGTGAACATAATTAGTGATGGTTCTGCAGGCAACCTATAATGTTTTGTTTGACTGAGTTAAGTGCATCCATACTTAACTCAGTTAAACAAAACATTATAGGTTGCCTGCAGAACCATAACCTATTATGTTCACATTGTCTCAAACATATATCTGATGTACCTGGCAGTATAGGTTAAAAAGGTTAAACTAAAGGATATAACATCACATACAAAATTAAATTCACCGCAAGTGCTTTTAAGTTTGCAAGTAATTGGCTCTACAAAATTTCATATGGAGTAAGTCAAAAGATTTTGTAAGATATATATATGGACTGTGTAGATGCGTTCTGTGAAAAAAAAATTACAAACAAAAAACATGTTTTTTTTACCAAAAAGGACCTTCAGGAGAATCAAAATGGCTTTTGCAGTTTTTCTCCAATTTAAAAAAAAGTATGCAGAAATCATTTAAATGAGTTCTTCTAACTTTTGAAACCCCAAACGGCTGAAATTTTTTTTTTCCATACAAGAACGAACCGACCTAATGTACAATTTTAAAAATCCGACATGCATTAAGTATAATTAATCGATTTTTAAGGAAGGAAGGAAGGTTTAAGAGCTGTAATTGATACTCATAAAGTGGTATGTGGACTTCGGTGTAGCAACTAATATATCTTAACCTTCAAGCCAATTTTGGGTCAATTTGACCCAAAAAAAATTTAAACGCTTTTTTCTCCGCTTATTTATGCTAAAATCAGCTAAATATTTTGGGTAAATGTGTTAATCGTTTATAAATTTTATGAATTTGACATGATATACGTCCTCATATGTCACATTTGGCCTGTACAAAAAATTTCCTTATTAAATTTTTAATAAGTATTTTTGGGTCAAATTGACACAACACTGATTGCGTGATTTTTTTACGTTCAGTTTTTACTCTATTCGCTCGAAATATGCCGTTATTTTGTGCTTTTAACTTGCTGGTCATTATTGTTTTTCGTTGACAAGCGATTCAAATTATTTTTCTGTGAAATAAATATGCAAAACAGTGAAACAAAACGGATTCTTCTTGGTTCGAACAATTCGTAAGAGGATTTTGATGATAGTGAAGAGGAATATGCGCCAGATGAAAATGAAGCTATTTCGGAAGACTTTTACGACAGTGATGATTCTGATGCCGTTTTTATTGAACAAAAATCAAACGAGGAGCTGCTATTAAACCAAATGTTATGCTTCGCTCGAAAGACAAAAAAATTCAATATACCAATTCAATATTTCCCTTGTCGCGAGGAATTCATTGTGCAAGCCAATCATTTCGTGGACGACAAGGTTTTGTTATTATTATTGTTATTATTATGATTATTATTATTATTTTTAAGTTTTTTCCTAAATGACCTCTATATTTATTATGTTGACTTTATATGATTTAAATGCAAATTCTAAATGTTTGATAATTTAAATCATACTTGATTTTAAATACGAATTCTAGTTGTTTGATAGTTTAAAATCGTTTATTGAGCTTAAGGTCAAAGTTAGAACAATTAATTGTTCTAACGAATCTTTCCAAAGAAACAACAACAACAACTAAGTTTTTCAATATGAAAAGGAAAAAATCACTAGCTGATCCTATTGCAATTTCGGCCCGGCTAAAGGCTTCATCAGAAATCTTTGTGATACCCGTGCAAGCGCGCAGTAAAGCACTCCACCACCGGGGCGATGAGATTTGAAGTGTCAATTTCTCAGTTTTTCTCAATTTCATAAACGACTTTTAACTATTAAACAACAAGAATTTGTATTTAAAATCAAGTATGATTTAAGCTATTAAACATTTAGAATTTGTATTTAAATCATATAAAGTCAATATTATTATTTTATTTATTATTCTTGAAGCTCGAACTGTCCAACTCAATGTGTCGATTCTGTTTCAACTTTTCTGTTGTTCATCGAACTGATCGACGAAACCATCATTCAAATGACAAATTTGTTTGGTGTTCGTATTTACAAGGAAGACTGAATTTTGGTTGACAGAACAATAATGCGTGCGTACTATTGATTGCTTCTTTTATCAGGAGTTTATCGTTTGAATGGTGAGAGTTTGATGGAATTGTGGGACGATAAGCACGTACGACCAATTTTCTGTGCAACGACGCCAATAAATCGATTCTATCAAATCAATCGTTGTCTTCGATTCGACGACAAGGAACAAAGAGGAAGAACAAGAGATAAACTTGCACCGATTCAACTAATTTTCGACAAGAGGGTTCAAAGATTGAAAGTGCTTTACTCCCCAGGTGATTTCATTACTGTTGATGAACAGCTACTTCTTTTCCGCAGTATATCACCTTTTACGCAATATATACCTTTAAAACCGTCGAAGTATGGAATCAAGTTGTGGGTTGCAGCTGATGCCGAGACTTATTATGCCTATAATATACAAGTATACGTTGGCCGTGATCGCAATTGTGCTCCCAAAGTAAACTGAAGGAACCGTGTGGTGGTTGATATGATAGAAGGTAATATTCTGCGCTCATTTCAGGGACTATTTTCTCAATCGATCTAATTAATTTCTTTGCTTTATTCTGGTTTGAATGGGAGAAACGTTACTTGCGATAATTTTTTTACCTCTTACCATCTTGCCAGTGAATTGCGTAATAGGCAAATGACGTTGGTTGAACCGATTCGTAAAAATCGAAAAGAAATTCCGCCGGCATTGGTTGACATGAAAAAGAAACCAGTTTTCAATATTGAATACGTGTTCAACCATAATTTACGTGCTTGTATGCTGTCGTACCAAAGAAACGTAAATTCGTCACCTTAATCACAACATACCACTCAAATGTTCAAATAGACTCCACCGATCTACAAAAAACCCAGATGTTATAAAATTTCATAATAAAACCAAAGGCGGGGTCGATACATTGGACAAGCTCATCGGCGCTTATCGTTGCAAAAGAAATGTAAACAGATGCCCTGTGGCTCTTTTTAGTAATACGCTGGATGTTTCGGCCAGCAACGCTTTTATCATATTTACTTCCCTCAATCCAAAATGGCAAATAGCAAAGAAAACAATAAGAAGGCGATTATACCTCATCGAACTCGGTCAACTTTTATGCTATCCGTACATAGAACAACGCAAAAAAAAAAGCCATACAGAAGAAATGCACTTGCTGTCGTAGAAAGTATAAGATTGGAAAGTTCTGAGCATCAGCAACAGCAACAACCACAGCCGCTCATCCACGCACCAAAAACGCGTAAAAGAGTAAGTTGTCATCTGTGCCACCTCTTCCCAATTCAAATAAACACAGCATTCGATGTGATAAATGCGTCAAGTACGTTTGTCCCGAGCATCGCTTCACAGTTTGTAAAAGTTGTTCTACATCAATTCAATTTCCACACTAAATAAAAATAAAAAAAAAAATAAAACGCACATTTTGTACCTAATTTGTTTCTTGGCTTTTCTATGCAATTTTCACTGGGGAAATTTTCAGTCATTTTTCCTATGCAATTTAAAATTGGGTTAATATGACCCAAGAACTCTTTTGCGTATCTAATTATAAAATTTACTTGAAGGTTAAGTAAAGGAAAAAAAAATGTTTTCGTACTGATTCAATGCCATCTATGTAACAACCATATCATGGGCACAAATTTAGCCGTTTTTACCAACTTTTGTATGTCATCTTTTTCTGATGGCTGCCAAGTTGACACTTTTTACACGGATTTTGCCAAGGCTTTTGACAAAGTCTCCCATAATATATTAGTTGCTAAGCATTCTAAAATAGGTTTTCACTCAAACTTTTTAAATTGGATCAAAAGTTATTTAACTGACAGGCTTTGCTTCGTTGAAGTTGATAACATTAAATCTACTCTTTTATAGCATCATCTGGCGTCCCACAGGGTAATATTTTAGGCCCTCTTCTTTTCATTATTTTTATTAATGATATAAGTAGCTGTTTTTCATCCTCAAAGTTTTTATTATATGCAGATGATCTTAAAATTTATAATGTCCTTCGCAACAGTATCGAGATGGCTGCTCTCCAACGTGATCTAAATGCACTTTTTGAATGGTGTAATCGTAACCGATTATATCTTAATATTAATAAATGTTTTCATGTTTCGTATGCCAAAATTATAAATGTTTTCCAAAGTTATTTTTATATCGGCAACGCAAATTTATTTCGTGTTCATGAAATTTTAGATTTGGGAGTTTGTTTTGATGCAAGCTTTTCATTTCTTCGACACTTGTCATGCACGCCTTCTAAATCATATTCAATGTATGCTTTTTTTAAGGAGGAATTGTTCTAACTTTTCTGATCCTTATACTTTGAAGTATCTTTTTGTATCGTTTGTGAGATCTCGTGTAGAATACGCCTCTTTTATATGGAATCCCTACTACTCTGTACATACACTTAGGCTTGAACGAATACAGAAAGAATTTATAAAATTTGCACTGCGATCGTTTAACTTTGTCGAACTTTTATCGTCATATAATGCTCGTTGTATGTTATTAAATTTAAAATCGCTTGAATCGAGGCGTATTATTCAGTCCTTAAAATTTCTTTTTGACATTGTTTGTGGTAACATTGATTGTCCATTTTTGTTAAGTGCAATTAATTTCAATGTTCCCGTAAGAAATTTACGTCATTTTGATTATTTTAAAATTAACTTCTGTAGAGCAAATTATTTATTGTATGAACCCTTGAATAGAACTCTAAAAGCATATAATTTTCTTAGTTCTAAAATTAATATTGATTTCAGTGATAGTAAAAATATGTTTTTCTATGCTTTAAATTGTTATTATTCTTAAGTTATTGTATTATATTGGGGGTTGGAATTAATTTTAAAGGTTTTTTTCGGTTTTTGAGCATTTATTTAGAAACAACGGTACAATGTATATTATTCAAAGTATTGTCCATCGTTAGCTACAACATTTTCCCATCTTTCTGGCAGCATATGGATTCCGCGCCGGAAGAACGGTTCGTCTTTTGAGGCAATCCACGAATCGACCCATTTTTTGGTATCCTCGTAAGAAGTGAAGCGCTGCTCAGCCAAGCCATGCGTCATCGATCTGAATAGGTGGTAGTCGGAAGGGGCTATGTCTGGGCTATAAGGCGGGTGGGGTAGCACATCCCAATTCAGCGCCTCCAACGTTTCCTTGACGGTTCTTGCAACATGTGGCGGTGCGTTGTCATGTTGAAAAACCACTTTGTCGTGTCTTTTGGTATATTCCGGCCGTTTAACCTTTAATGCTCGGCTCAATTGCATCAATTGTTGTTGGTAGCGTTTCCCAGTGATGGTTTCGTTAGGTTTTAGCAGCTCATAGTTCACGACACCCTTCTGATCCCACCTAATACACAGCATAAGCTTGGCGCCATGAATATTCGGCTTGGCCCTCGATGTTGATGCATGGCCGGGTGGTCCCCACGATTTTTTTCGCTTAGGATTATCGTAATGGATCCACTTTTCATCGCCAGTAACAATACGATGCAAAAAACTCTTCCTTTTATGCCGTTGAAGCAGTTGTTCGCACATGCAAAATCGCCGTTCAACGTCTTTCGGCCTTAACTGGTACGGCACCCAATTTCCTTGCTTTTGAATCATTCCCATGGCCTTCAAGCGTTTGCCGACCGTTGATAAGTCGACTCCCAATGATTCTGACAATTCTTGAAGGGTTTGACACGGGTCTTCATCGAGCAAAGCCTCCAATTCCTCATCTTCAAACTTTTTCGGCTGGCCCGGACGCTCTTTGTCTTCCGTATCAAAATCACCACTTTTAAACCGACGGAACCAGTACTCACAAGTAGAAATCGATGGAGCATAGTCCCCGTAAGCCTCAGTAAGCGTGCGTTGTGCTTCAACCGCTTTTTTCTTCAAATAGAAGCACAAAAGTAAACCTTCCCGCAAATTGCGTTTTGTTGGAACGAAAGTCGACATGTTCACAGAGAAAAAAATATATGTTGTTTACACTTCAGTGGAATGACACATACTGAAAAATGAAGCTTAGACAATGTGCTTTGAAATGAATATAGTCACAGGTATGCCCGATGCGATCTATTGATAGTTACGCCATCTCTTAGAAAACCTTTAAAACTAATTCCAACCCCCAATATTTATAACTTTATTCTTTAACCTTCGCCTTACTAATGCCCACCCGGGTGGTTTTTTGGATTTTGATTTCTTAATAAATTCCTGTATTTTGATCGAAACTAACTAGGGTTTCGACTCACTGAACAAATTTAAGAGTGTTTTTGTATAGTCTACGCAAAATAATTATTTTCAAGTATTTTAATCCTTTTCAGTTTTAATCCTTTTCAGTTTCAGTAAACGATGCACACAAAAGTGTTCCGTAAGGCGAAGGTTAAGTGCTAATGTCTGTAATTTCTATACTCATTTGCTTGTCTGAGAAAATTTAAAAATTTATAGACAATAAACTAAACTAAACTAAACTATACAGCTGAAGCGTATTCTATGATAGGCCACACTGATGGAGTGAGTAAGGTTTTCGTTATAAAAGCATCATTAAACTCTTTTGCTACTATTTGACGTCGTCAGCAAGCATTAAGATGATAGAAGGTAATAAGACAGATTGCAAATCATTCATATACAGTAGAGAAAAAAGGGGTCCAAGATGACTTTCTTGAGGTTCTCCGGAAGTAACAGAAAACTCCTTATTTAACACAGCTTGTGTTCTATTGCTTAAATAAGATTCAAACATTTCCACAATGGTATTAAAGCACACCAAGAGCTAGGGAACTGGCCAATAAGGCAGCTTCTGGAGCAGTGGGTGATGGTCCGAGCACTTCGACACAAGCCAAGGCCAGAACTAGTACAGGCAGTGGCTCGTCGAGTGTGAAGGCTCGAACTGAACCCGGTCCCAGAATGGCAGCTGTTCGGCTTCCAGGTGCGCTCGGTAGTAGGGCTCGCCCTAAAAACAGGCCTGGAACGACAGATGTGCTAAAGCAAAAATGCTGAAGGGCCAGCAAGATCAAGAGGGGTCTCCTCAAAGGCCGAATCTGCTCTTGCAAACAAAAGGCAGAGGTCGACTGAGGAGATACCTGCTGTTAAAAGGCCAAAGAAGGTCATACAAGGCTCTGACGTCAGGTCATACTGCGATGTAGCCAAGGGGCAGGGCAGGGTGTTGGGTGTCATTTGGCACACAGAGGGCGGACGGGGCACTTCCCCGGGACAAATGGGGGTGCGTGGACGCCACATTAGTCTGCACCTTCTTCCAGGTGTTAATACTAAACTTTTAAATCCTCGAGCAAAACAAAGTAGCTTCAACTAAAATAAACTGGTTGTCTGTAATTGACTGAATCAAATAAATCTCTTAAAAGTTTATTGCTTTAATAAATCTCTGTTTATTGAAATAATAAATAATAATTTAAAAAAATCATAGATTCAGAGAACGCTTTTATTGATTCAGAGAAATTATACATTCAATTCAATGAATCATGGAGTCAATGGTTGCGTTTAATTAATAGATCGCAGATTCTTACACTCAATGAACATTTAATTAAAATCAAATCGTGCTTGAAGAATTTGTTCTTTGAACTAAGGAATTGTTCATTAAAATCAAGAGTTCATTGATTCAAAGAACAATATCTGATTCAGTGTAATTTTATCAGAATTATTACTTTTGAACGGACTAGCCATCTTAATAAAAAAATATTTTTGTTGTTGTATAACAGTCATTTGTGTTGTTGTAAGTTCGTCTTTTATTATTTTTGTTGTTAAAGCAGTACTTTTGAGTATGTACCACGGGTGGTACACTACGTCTAATTTTAAAAGTATATCATTGCCAGACATCATGCATGTATCACGCTTGGTTATATTTAAATTTTATTAATTTGCAAACGACTTATTGTAGAGATTCTTATCAAAATGGACGCAGATGCTATACAAGCTATGCTTATGGAAGAAGATAGTGATAACGATTTTCCAGGATCAGAAAGTTCATGTAAACCTTCGGAATATTCAGATAGTAGGTCGAAGGTGATGTTGATGATGAAAAGAGTGACAATGAAAACGAGCCGCGAAACGAAACCTGAGTTCCTACTTATATGATGGTTGCTAATTTTTCAACACTGCTTTAATATTTAAAGTGTTATTTAACGTAGTATATTTGTATTTTGCAAAAGTCCTTTCGGCAAATGGCTCCAAAAAGGCAGTGTGGAGAGGACCCGTCGTAGGATGGGCATTTATACTAGCAATAAATAACTTTGAAAATAATTAAATTTTTTTTTATATCCGCTATTTGAAGACGCTTGCGTACCCCCTGTGGTGCACTTAGTAATCTACACTTTATTAAGAATATATTCTGCCAATCGTTTGCCTCCAAACATGATTTATTTTTTAATAATTAAAACGTGACATCCGGTCTTAATTAAAAAAAAAAGTTATGTAAGCAGTCTTAACTGTTAGTAGAAGTCGAGGCTTAAAAAAAATTAAACCTCTGGTATGTCAATGGCAAAAATATTTGACTTCAAAATTAAATATTATTTCCAAAAAAATCCATTAGTATAAAATTAAATGTGCAAAACGTCCTGTAAAACGAAAACGTAAAATAGTCAAAGTAAGGAACCAAATATTTGTTTCTAAGTATTCAAGTGCATTATTCTTTAGGAAAAGTCATGCCAAATGAAACAGTGTAAATCGACGAATATACAGCCACTCCAAGCTGTTCTAATTCCAACACAAGGAAGCGAAAACTAACCCATTAAGTGGGAAAAAAATGTTCTTAAGAAAAACAAAAAATTTGCTAGAACTAAGCCTACCAAAATTACGTGCAATTATACGATAGATACACCATGCAAAATTGAAAAATTACAACTATATAACTTGGAATTGTTTAATAAAAACTTCTGGAAATGTAATACTGTCATTGAAGAACGTTATAACCTTGCACTATTTATTTCTGCTAAGTTCGTAAAACATGAAAAACAATAAAAAACAGTCACTACGTTACCAAATTTCTTGTGCAACTGGTAGTTTTTGGTGTGTTAAAAATGATTTTTTTCAGTTCTTGGCATATCTAAAAGCAAAGCATTAAATGTGGCAAATTTAGTATTACAAAATGATTTAAAATAAAAAAATCTCGAGGTGCCAAACGTTTTAATTATGCAAATTAAAACAAAATAATATGAATATAATAATGGTATTCACTACATTTGTTAAGTCCTGCTAACTTGCTAAACTTAACAAAGGACCTAGCAGAGTTTGTATGAAATTTGCATTTCTGTCAAATTTTCAGAAAATTTGGATTAAGGCTCTCCTATTTATCCTAATCTCTTTGGGCTCTGGCTACGATTATGGATAGTTTTTGAAATACAGTTGAAATAATATAGTTCAAAGTGCTCATATGAGAAGTGAAGGATTATCACATTGATTTAATATCTTTATATATGTAGAAAATTCTTTTGTACATGGCCTTGTCACGGAAATCCTCCTAAACAGCTTGGCCGATTTTGATGAAATTTGGTGTGTGTGTGCGGCTGGATCTGTAGATGGTTCTGTTTTAAAGTTTGACCCGGTAGATGGCGCTGTTGTTGCTGCGGCAGTTTTTAAAGGGGTATTTCAGAGTATAACTTAGAAACTAATTGGGAAATTGTCATGATTCTTTCACTACACCATTACTTTTTATGCAAAAAAAATTACAAAAATACAATATGAATAAAAATAAACAAAAAAAAAAATCTTAAATTCTTATGATAGTGCTTGATTTTTCAATAGTAAAAAACGTTTTTAAATTTTTACGATAAAAATTTTAAATCAACCCTACATTTATGCATACCATATGAAAGAACATTAAAAAAGCAATTTTTGGTTTTGAATAATTTTTCAACAACTAATGTTTTTATCAAAGTTTTTTGCAAAACAAAGAAATTCGTTAAGGTTTTCTTTTTTTGGAAAATTATAAAATTTAGAAGGGAAAAACGAAAATGAAAAAGATTGAAGGACGATTAAACGGACAATTAATCAAAATGCCAAACAAAAAAAATTAATGCAATCCTTTTGCAACATGACCTC
Source organism: Dichetophora obliterata (assembly GCA_963920525.1). Taxonomy (NCBI): domain Eukaryota; kingdom Metazoa; phylum Arthropoda; class Insecta; order Diptera; family Sciomyzidae; genus Dichetophora; species Dichetophora obliterata. The sequence goes on along the minus strand of OY986438.1, from coordinate 113,440,783 downwards.
ATTCACATTCAGCGCTTTCACTTTTGATTGATTTTTTTTTCTATTTCACCAAAAAAATAAAATAAGTATTAAAAACTTTTTGTCTGTTTTAGGTACGAAAGTTTTTGTGGTGTCAATTTTTTGGAAATCTTATGCAACATGTTCTCATGCAACATGGAAAACGAAATTTTTCTAATTAAAGACATCTAAGCCAAGAATGTTACTTACCAGAAAGGTATTCAATTACCAAATTGCAATAATAAAACTTTGAAAATTCTCGCATGGCAAATTATTTACCTTAAATATTTAACCCGAATCACCCTGAGTAAATGTTTTTTAAAATTTTTAGAATGACCTGTTAACGAAAATATAAAATGGTTTAAACTAAAATAAGCACATTTTCAGTTTTTGTCTTTGCGTTGCCATATGGCAACGACAGGGTGTTTCGGGTTAAGGTGATTGATGAATCTGAGGGCCTTAGTATGTTTGGCGATTACAAAAAAGGTCAAAAATTTCTGGTAAAAATATATAAGTTCTCGATTAACACCGGGTACATCAGATAGTAAAATATAGTTTGACCCTTAATTAGGTTGGGTTTAATAAAAAACAATGTGTGTCATAAACTCGGTCTAAAATATTTCTTGACTCATTGCAGTACCCTTCATGAAAGGATTTTGCAATGTGTTAACCCTTAGGCTTGCTGGAATTTTTTGAAAAAAGTTTCTTTTTTGGGCAAAAAACCATTTTGTGTACACTCTAAGAACTGATTGAAAAATCTCTACAATAAATGTTGTGAAAATTCACGACATTTATTGGCGATTTTGTAAAAAAACCACGCTATGCAGCGAGTTTTTTCAATTTTGTCTGAAAATCAGAGTCTTTTTTCCAAAATATGTATATTTAGTCTACTATTCACGCTATTTAAGCGTGTTTTCGCTCAGAGAGTCTTAATATATGTATATCTCTCTATTTTTATGCTATTTTAGCGTGTTTTTGCTCAGAGAGCCCTAAAATATATATATTCTCTACTTTTTACGCTATTCCAGAGTGTTTTCGCTCAGAGAATTCTAAAATATATATATTTTCTATTTTTCGCGCTATTTCAGCGTGTTTTCGCTCAGAGTGTCTCAAAATATGTATATGTTCTCTAATTTTTACACTATTTCAGCGTGTTCTCGCTCAGATAGTCGTAAAAACGCTCCAGCAGCGGTATTTCACGCTTGTCCTTAAATAAGCACCTCTGCTTTAACGTCATATGATTTCAAAGAGTTTATTCGAACAAGTGTCAAATTATATACAACTTTAACAATTGGTCACAGCTTAATTACTCAAGCCTACTGATGTAGGAAAGAGCAGGAAAGAGTAGCGCCTTCTGCTGCGTTATTGACTCTATACAGAGTTGTTGTTGTTGCCATGTTCAAAACTTACTTGAGAGACTTCACGCATTTCTAGCTTTTTTTTATAAGCGCAGACAAGATTGGAAGAAATAATTTTAGAAGAGAGTTTTTTGCAAGAGAGCGAAAGAAATAATTGTCGGTGAGAGAATTCACGCATTTTTACCGATAAATATTTATAATTTTGCTCTATGGGATTTAACGACAATAAATGTAGGCAATCAGTTGCCAGCAATTATTGTATTTAATTCTCGTGAATTTTTGTTGGAGTCAAGTAATTAGAGGCAAGTATTTTGTTTTTATGAATTGTTAAAAACAAAAAATCCCAAAAATAAAGCTATATAATAAATAATATAATAAAAGCTAAAAAATAAATAATAATAAATAAATTTTGAGAAACTGCTCGTTCGGGATTTTTTTTATTGTTTTTGGATACATTTTGATGCGATTTTGACTGCAATCGCCATAACTACTCCATTTATTGTCTGATTGTCGTATTTAACTACCGTTGAAAAGGTAATAAATTTCCTTCACAAATCTTGTACGTTTTGGAACAAAGTTAACCAATTGGAGACTGACAAATGAATCCTCGTCTTCAAATTGGTACCGTTACTGTTTTTTTTTAAATTATTATATAGACTATGAAATATTAATAGTGCATTAGAATATATTAAAAAAAAAATTATCAAAATCCGACTATCTTTGTTAAAGTGGCATGCATTTGAACCAAAATCAACAAAATAATCATAGCTTACCAAACCGATTTGATAACATTTTTGCTGATTTTTCGTTGACTTTGGTTCAAATGATTGCCACATTCTCTAAAATTGCTCGATTTTTATAAAATAAGATTAAAATACTTATTAAAAAAAATGTATAATTTGACGGTAGCAATTTAACCTTTTGATGTCGAGTATTCATTTTTCCGTCTTCAATGGGTTAATAAGTACAAGTTACTTTACTTTTCCATTAGTTGTTAAATGACTACAATCGTAAGATAAATGGTGTAGCTATAGTGATTGAAGTCGAAATGGCATTGAAACGTGTTCAAAAACAGTAAAAATAAATCCCAAACGTTAAGATTTCTCAACCTTTTTTATACAGATAGTAATAATTTTTAGGATTTTTTGATTTTGACAATTCATAAAAAAAATTGTCCATACAAAATTTAAAAAATTTCAGCAGGCCAAAAAGTTAACACATCGCAAAATCCTTTTGTGAAGGGTACTACAATGGGCCATAGTTGAAGTGAAAATATAATGCTCACTTTTTCCGATGGACAGAAAATCAGTCGGGCAGAGGATGTAATGAAATTGCGCCTTTCGATGTAATATTTAATAATGTTTAGGTTAGATCAAATTCAATTTTTCAAAATATTTTTAATAATATTTATAGGCTTTTTGATCATGCAATTAAAAACATAGTTTTAATTCATTTTTTCCCGACGTTTCGTTGGCTATTTTCCAACATTTTCAAGGGATTTTTTATTAAATTTCTAAAACAAAAACAAAGAACACTGGATTAATATATATATGAATTTACATAAAGTGACATAGTAGAAGATTTGAATGATTATTTTTTTGAAAAATTTTAAAAAGACATGAACTTACAAAATTATGTGTGTGGCATATGTAACTTTTTAAGAAAAATATAAAAACTTTTGACAAATTTACAGGACTTTTGCAAAAACTAAGGAAAAAACGATGTAAACACAATAAACAGATTTGTTACACTAATTTTTGTCTAAAGCAACAGCATAAATTAAGTTTATGTTGTCTTTGTCTTCTTTGTAGTTCATCGTTGTTTTTGATTTTTGTTGTATTCTTAGGCTTTCTAAAGTGTAGCGTGTATTTATTCTTTTCTCTATATCTAAAATTTTAATTTCGTCAAAATCAGCTGTGTGTCCCTTTTCCATCATATGTTCTGAAATGAAATTAAACTATGAGAGAACTATGTTTTTGATTGCATATTAACATATGATCAAAAAGCCTATAAATAATATTAAAAATATTGCGTCTTTCGTTTGAAATTTCCTCCAAAACAAAATGTCAACATCATTAGATGAAAACTCAAATCAAATTTTATTCGATAGTTTTGCTGGTCAAAAAAAAAAATACTACGCAATGCTCCTTTTATTCAGTTAAAAGACATTCGTACCCAGCAAAATTTTTTTATACAAATGTGATATGCGTTCTTAGCCTTATCAAGAAGTGCTTTCAAGACGAATTCTCGTAAGCTACTTCTGGAAGACATTCAAATAGCATTTAAATTCAGTTAAAGTAAAAAAATTGTATATAATAATAATATTTGTTTTAGATATTTTCCGTGGGATTTCTTAAACCCCCTACAAAAGTCAACCACTTCCTACTTCCAACACCAAGATACAGTGAAATTCGGTAAAAATGATATTTACATAGGATTTTTTTAACCACCGACAAAATCCAAGCACATCTCATTTTCAACACCAAAATTGCAAGTAAATCAGGAAAAAGGGATATTTTTCGTGGGATTTTCTAACCTAACCCCCCTAACCCAAAAAACTATTCTATTCTATGTAATGCCTTCTTAAAGTTCTCCTGGAAATCACCTACTAGAATCCTTTCATTGAAGGGCTCAAAGAAATCTTCCATTGAAAAAATTCTGGAAGCACTTCTATAGAAGACTAAGGAAAACATTCCTCCCAAGGACATGCATATGCAAAAAGAATGCCTTCTGGCTATGAGAGTGGAAGGGATGGAATCCAAGACTTTCACTTTTACTTTAGCTTCTTTTGGAAACACTTTGTTTGCAGGGTTTATGCCAGCTGAAGGTGTTTTAGGATTAGAAGAAAAAAACTCAGAAAAATCGAGTAATTACCACTCCTGAAATTTACGACAAAAATCTTTAAAATTTTATAACATTGCACAAATTATTTGCAGACGTTCTTTTTCTTGATTGGCAAAGTCTGTCAAACTCAAGTCGGTGGTTCTAATTAAAAAAAAAATCTAAAAAAATCTAGTTGTCTAGTTCAAATAAAATAAGATTTTGTGAGACTTATTTATTTATTTATTATTATATCATTCATCAAACAGATCTTCAAAATCTAACTGACTACTTAAATAATTGATTAATCTAGTGTACATTCAGTTCATCCTCAGTTCAAATCACATAGAGTTATTTCGTAAACTATTAAAATATAAAAGTAAAGTGTTCTTAAAAGCACTTCTGCTGTAACCAAGATTAAAATCTATTTCACGACACACTGAGTTTGCCAGTCTTAAACATCAAGTAATAGGCTCATTCATACCATAATTTACTCTATGAAAAGGTTCATAAAATAAATTAGAAGATCTTAGAGCACGTGAAGGTACGTGAAAGCGAATATCAGAATGCAAAAGAGAGCAATTTATATCCGAGCATAATATATCTCTTACAAACATGATGGCAAAATATTTACAACGATTTTCTAAGGATTGAATACCAAGAAGAAGGCTCTTACATCATATGAAGGCATTTCAATACTCCATCGTAAGCGACTTATTGCAAACCTTGGAAAACGTCTTTGAATTCTTTCAATACTACTTGAAGAGCAAACGTAAAATGGGTCCCATATTATGCAGCAATATTCACAAAGGAAAAATATAAAGTTTTTAAGGAAAAAGGATCAGAAATTTCTTTCGAGTTTCTGATTATGAAGCCTACTATTTGCCTTTGCTACTATGTAGTCTATGTGTCTTGAGAAACGAAGTTTACTGTCAAGCATAACTCCAAGATCTTTCTTCTCAGTAATTCTTGACAAAGATATATTTCCAAGTTTATACGGATAAAACAAAACAGAAAAACTACGACTGAAAGTCAAACATTGGCATTTTGATACGTTTAGCGGCAACAAATTGTTACTGCACCAAGAAGATAATTGGAACAAATCCCTCTCTAGATTCATACAGTTATTATTGTCTTTTATTGTAGAAAAAATTTTGTGTCATCGGCATACATTAAACACCGAAAAAACTTTACAATATTGGGAATATCGTTTACGAATAACAGAAACAAAAGAGGCCCCAAATGACTGCCTTGGAGAACGCCTAAAGAGATCGTTATAGCATCAGACATTAAATTATTTATATTATATTGGAAAACTAACATCACATACTCTGCTAAAGAAAAGTATGACATAGAGTTGTCTTGAAAAATGCCACTTTAAAAAAGCTGAAAGAAATCATGTAAAATCTGCAAAAAAAAAAATGTATCTTAACTGTTGAAATCAATGGGAATAAATGTAGAGATAACATTTCACAAAAATATTTTTATCAATAATATTACTGAGGACACAGATTTTGATGAGGATATCACGATTGAACGATGATAGCTTTTAAAAAACCCCACTACTAATTTTTTATAATTAAGCAACAAAACTCTGAATAAATATTGAATTCATATCCAAAAAGAGCTATAATTTCAAAATTTTATTTTCAAAAAATGCCATTTGACATTTCATTTCCAAAACATCCCAGCAATCCAAAGTTTCCGAATTTGTCTGAATTCCGATTAATTCGTAACTATTTTGAGCATTCATAACGAATTCGTAACTATTTCGAGGTAGTAATTTTGGAACATTTTCGAATAATTCGAAAGAGTTCCGAAATCAAATTTTCAAATTTAAATTGTGAGGTGTTGTAAATATTTCGAGTTGAAAAAAAATTGGTAGGCCATGAGCCTAGCGCCATTTTAAATAATTTGCCATTTGTAAAATACTTTAGTTTTAAACATGATTCAATTACTATAGGTTGTCCATTCATTTGACGTTTACTCACAAGAATGAAGATATACACCCGTAAAATTGAAGAGGAGAGCAAAAGAGTAATTTTTTAATGCCATAAAAGTAATCAGTTGCAGAAATATCATACTTTTTTGCAGTACTAAATACCCAAGGATACATTTCACTGCTACTTTTTCTACTACGTTCTGCACTGCTTGTTTGTTTTGATAGAAAATTTAAGTGAGTTTTAAAAAAAATAATTTCAATATTTTGTTCTGCAAATCTATTCACACCGTTGACGACTTATTGGATCACTGGCATATTATTTTTTTGAATTTCATCACCAAAAATCACCTGTTTTGCCAATACCGCACGTTGAAGAATATTTTAATAATTACAACTTAATAGTCGCGATTTATATATTAACTGAAAAAAAAAACGGCTCGCAACAAAATTTGAAAACAATTTTCAATAATAATTATCAAAGCAATAATTATTACAAACGCAATGCACACTATTTTTTTCCTGCTAACAGCAAAAAATAGAATAACTACTTTAAAAAAAAATACACAACAAAACACTGAAACATAACTTTTTTCATAGAAGACCACAAAACCCTGGTTGTCATTTATATTTGAGAGAAAATATATTTTTTTTACAAATTTACGGGTGTTGTCAAACGAATGGACAACCTATAATAATTGAATCATATTTTTAAACAACATTTTCTTTAAAACAGATGATACTAGAGATGGTTTTAATTTTAATTTTTACAGATGCAAATACAAACGACATGTCTAATTCACACTTATTTATGTTCCATAATAGTAGTTGCAAAGGATCTGCAATTTTTGGCATGTCACTTGTACGAAACATATAGTCTGGGGCATCTTAAGCGGATTGATTAACTAATTTTCGATTCGAAATTGGTAATTAATTTTGTATTACATACGGTACAAAAATCATTAAGAGATCGTTGCAAATTTGATGCTTCATTTCGTTACAAATTCGGTGCTACAATTCGTTAAGAAATTGTTATAAGTTTGTTACAAATTCGTTACGAAAAAGATTATTCAATTCTTTACGAATTTTTACGAATTCGATACGTCAATTCTTTACGAAACTGTTACGAATTCGTTACTAAAATTCATTTCGAATTTTAACGGCAATGCGTTACGAATTCGTGTCAACCCCTCCAAACGATTTTCGTTACGAAATCGGAACGAATTCGGATGCCCAACTCGGAATGATTTTGAAAAATTCGTAACGAATTCGTTATGAATTCGGAAACTTTGGTTTGCTGGGGTGCTACTACAATTTTGTAAGCATTTATTTACATATATCATATATATATTTAGATGGTTCCATCAGACAAAAACGTCTGACAAGAGTTTATATAACAATGATCTTGTCAAGCGTTTGTGCAACTATGATTTAAAAAAAAGCTCCGTGTGTCACATTCAAAAGCATTGAAGACACTATTCAATACGTTTTTTTCAGACAGAGGTATTTAATAAACTTTTCTGTAAAAAAGCATGTCAATCAGAGCAATTCATTCATAAAATTTTGGTGTGACAGTTTAAGCCAATTGCCCGTCAGACGAATATGTCTGGCATGGCAGTGAATGTGATATTCGATCCAAATATGGTTATTTCTTAAACTTCAACCTACAAAGAATATGATAAAGAATGAATGTGTTGAAGACACTGTATTTCCTTTTTGGCCCTTTCATAGTGTAACAGTATTTCGCGTTTTACTCAAAACTATCTTTTTTTTACATCACAGCACGTTTTGGAAATGAGCTCCTCAATTAATGAAAATTTTTCTCACATATGAATTTCGATGATTTGTGGCCACGGGTGGTACACGACGGTATTAAAATAGTTTGCAAATGTACCATCAGTGAGTGGTACACGTTGTCGCGAATATTAAAGGTATAAGGTCAAGCTATTTTCTAGATTCTGAGTATGGTATTTAAAAAAGAGATTCCTAGTTGATATAAAAGAAATATTTTGAGATTAGAAACTTCAACTACGTAACTACAAACGGCAAAGGTCAAAAAGTTTTTTCCATAAACAAAAATTATCCAAGGAACAGTGATCACTATAATGATCAAATCGTTTCAAAATATAATAAATTTTAAAACAAAATAAAAAAAAAATATTATATCTTGTGCTTTGTATGTCGTCTTTAGCAATTTCTTTTCTTCCCATATTGTATACTGAAAAAATTTATTTTTCCATCTTAGCTTCAAGATGTAAGTATTTCCCGAGAAATAATCACTCAAACATTTTTAAAAATCAATTTTCTTTGCTATGGACGTCATTGCTTCGAAATGTTAAGGGTTGAAATATTTTCTTTATTATATGGAAAAAATTGCTTGATGACTTAAATGCCGCCATGTTGATTCTTCAGAAATATGCATACATGAATAATTTTTCTTCTGAGGATCTGGATGAAAGGAAAAAACTCACCTTTTTGTATCATCCTTATCGTCGCTCTCATCCTCCATCTTTGGACTGTTGAAAAAGTAATCCAATACGAAGTTCTTTGATGATTTCCTCAGAATTCAAAATTTTCTTAAACTCCACCAACAAATTGGTTTGAATGGAATACCAAGAAGAAAACACACACTTGGCTAATATCTTCCGATATTTTCAACGATATCTACAGCAATATAACTGCTGCTACGTCGGAATTTTACTTACACACTTTCCTTCACTTTTGTGAATATTTTTAGGTTATATTAACTTTATTTAATAGCTCAATACTTTCGATGACACTCAACATTTTGCCGCGCACAAATCCACACTTTGGCTTAACGAAAAAAATGGCTTAAAAGGTGCTTTCAAATGCTTTCTTCAAAAATGCATTTCTGTTTTATAAAATATCATTTCTATTTTTATATTTAAATTGGTTTAACTTCCGGTCAGTAGGCGGTTACGATTATCCGTTAATATCACTTCCGTGCGTACGCGCGGATGCAACAAGTGCAACACATCTAGTTTAATGATTAATGGAGCTCAGTAATGTTTAGCGGCTAGCAGAAACACACGCACAGTCATGTATTCACAAACACATTAAATGTTCACTCACACCTACGCAACGCAAGGAACAGAGTTTTGTCTTTGTCACTCCTTGCAACAATTTGTGCGTTGGTGGAAATCGGCTATGGGCGTTTGTCTGCATTTGTGTGAGTGTGTGTGTGTCTTACTATTTCTTTGTATGTGGCTTTGTGAGTGCATGGGTGTGTGTGTGTATGCTGGATACCCCAATCAACCTGTGGCAACATTGTTCGTTTACTTGCAAATCTGTTTGCTACGTTTAAACGTTTACGTAACAGTCATTCTCATTGCGCAAGCTCAACACCCCAACGTTGCTACCCCAGTAGGAAATTTGCACAATGCTGTCAATTTGCTTCAATGACCTCGCTTATGTCTAGCTTTTCAACCCCGAATTTTTGCAATGTTTTTTTTTCTATTTTTGCTTTAGCTGCTTGTGTCTTGTTGTTATCAATGTCTGCTTCGTTGGTTGTTATAGCGATTCACTACACACAAACACAACAACAACAATAGAAAAAAATACAGAGTTAAGTTTCAACTCATTTACGACTTTTTATAAATAAATAAATATCAATTTATATTTTCACTTGCCCACACACATACACCTGATGTAGGGTTAAAAGAGTTTTTTTTTCGTTCAAAGATTCTTAGGCGGAATATTAATTGAATTCCGAGAAACTTTTTTTATTTCAAAGCTTATCAAAAATCATAGTCACTGTTTATGCAAATTCGTAACTACAGCTAATTAAAAACTTTAAGTAAATTGTTATATACACGAAGAGAAATAGTCAAGTATTTTATGCTTTAGCCAAGATTGAACATATTCTTTCTAAATTATGCAAATATTAAATTCAAAAACTATTTCCTAGTATTCAGAAAATTGAAACGCATGCCATTAAAAAAAAACTTCATTAGTTCAAAAAATAAATTTTCAACACTTTAGCATATTTTTCTTGATTCTGCTCAGTTTCGTTCTACAAACCAGAATATCATAATTGACCCAAGTAGATAATTTTCTAGAATAGTTTCGCTTAATAATAAAAAACGATTTTCTGGAGAAGAGACAACTTGCAAGCAAATCTTTTTTTATTTTTAATCTTATTTTAAATCTTTGAACTTTTTGTAACGCTTCCTTATCTTTGATATAGCATTCATTGATATAGCATTCAAGGTATAATAATGGACATGTTTAAAAAAAAAATATGTAAAGTATAGCATTTACCGAACAAATTGTACTAATACATAAACTTAAGGACTTTTTTGGAAAAACGATATTGTCGTAATGCCTTGAGTGTTGTCTAGATTGATTTAATTTCAGTTTTTTTTAACTACTTGAATCAAGTAATTTATTATGGACTCATAGCCAATACATAATATAAGCAAAACATACAAATACTAAGAACCAAGCAAAATTAAATTCCTTAATACAAGAAAACTAAGGTGGCCCTAATTTACAAAAGTTTTTCTTAAAATTTTCTTATGAAGTTGTATTTCTTAAAATTTAATCAAAGAAGCAATAAAAAGAATTGTTAAAGTAGGTAAAAATTTGAAAAAAATTCCTATGATTACGTGATTACTTTAGTGACATAGTACAATTTGTTACTAGAAGTGTAATATTTTGTAAATTTCCAGTTTGAGTATTTTTACGAAGCGAAATTTAAGAAAACGACATCACGTCTAGCTATGACATACTCAATGGCGTAGATATGTGGTTAAGGGGTTCAAACCCCCCTCGTTGGCAATTAAAATTTTTTTATATAGTAAATAAAAGCACAGATATTCCAAATTATTTAATTACCATAACATGAAGATAAATTAACTGTTCAATGTACATGCTTAGTTTGTTTAGCAGACATTAAGTTAAATATAATACAATATAAATGGTTTTCTTATTTTTTTTCTATGTATTTTTGCTTACTTACTAGCGTTTGCAGAACGTATTCATATAAATTGAACAAAATTGTTCTAAGCCAGTCTGTAAAATTCAAATGATGATAAGCAATGCTTCATTGTTCGTTAAACTACACTGTAGGTAAATTTTAAACTTTTGACAAAGACACAAAAAACGCTGAGACAAGTAAACTTAATTTTCGGTCGCAGAATTTAGTGGCACATTCAGTTTTTCCAAATCCGATCAAATTCTCGAGATATCCAGATTTTTGTTATTTGACCATCATTTGACCTTCATTTAAAAAATTTTTTTATAGTATTTTAACAATTACTTTTTATTATATTTTCGAAATTACCTAATACGTGAAAATCAAGTTAGCCTTGTGTAATTTATGATTTTTCAAAGGTTAAGCAATTTTGCATTTCTCTCCATTTTGACCAAATTTGAATGTTAAACGTAAAATCTTTAAAAAAAAACTTGTTTACTCAAATTAGTATTTGTATAAGTAGATCTGAAAGTTTAAGCAAAATTGGAGGTGGTCAAAATTTGTAATCTCAAAAAATAAGAAAAATATAACTAAAAATGGGTCTAGAAGTGACTAATAACCTTATTCTAGCAAATTAACAGTTGTTAACTAGTATTATTTATATTTCTATATGTTTGTTGTTTTCAAAACAAAATTTGAAGCTCAAAAAACAAAATTTTTTAATGAAACTGTCAATAACTGAAAAGCAGTTGACAATTTTTATCAAAATTTGTTACTTTTGAGCTTCAAATTTTGTTTTGAAATCACAAAATTACAACAAACACATAGAAATATTAAAAAAATGGGTAACAATTGTTAATTTGCCAGAATAGGGCTGTAAACTTTAATCGCAAATATCTCGAGATTTTGATCTGATTGGGAAAAACTGAGTATGCCACTTAATTTTACGAGCAAAAAATAAGTTTACTTTCTCGTCATCTTCTTGAGTCTTTTTGACGTCATTACAGTGTTATTAAATGAACGTAACAGTGAATTAAAATTGTACATTTGTCAGTTTCACGACTTTTTGACTATCGCAAAATGGTTTTAAAAAAATGTTCTTCTCAAATGGTGACACTTCGTCTCAAGCACACCAATTAATGTATGCAGTTACGCGTCCAAAATTTTTCGTTGCAATTTATTTAATACATAAAATGTATTAGTATACGTCAGCTTTGAATATACTGTTGTAAAAAATCGATAAAGATCTAATAGAATGATGTTATGGTTTAGCGCTATTAAATATTCATAAGGATATTTCTATGAACGAGGAAACTGTCATCGATAAATTGGCTTCGCGTTCCAAAAAAATTAATGAACTTACTATGTAAGGATCTACAACTATGTATATTAAGGCGCCTAATGCTCCATACAAAAGAAAAAGTTCACAGAGTCTTTCCTTCAAAATAAACCTGGGCTTATGTTATGACGATTCCAAATATTTCGACTCTACAGAGAGCCATCCGTGAGCTGGAATGATTTGAAATAACCTCTTAAAATCGAGTTTTTTCTAAGAATATTGGCTGGCGTAATAATTTCAAGAAAACAGACTACATATCAGAAATTATAGGCCGGAAAAATCTCTTTCAATCTGAATCAAAAAATTTTTGATATTTTTTATTTTATTTTCATGCAAAAACTTTAAAAATTTATATAACTTTATAACTTATAACAATATTTTACAATATCTTTTCAGTAGTTGTTGATTTTATAGTTAATACCTTAGTTTTAAATTTTTTCAGTTTAGGCAATTTTGACCAGTGAGGATAGCATTAGAAATAATTAAGTTTTTTGAACTTTAGTGAAAATAACTTAAAAAAAATAATCATAACAGTGCACGAAAAACATCATTATTTTTAATTCGAATGCAAAAATGTAAAATTTTTTGATGCAGATTGGGAGAATTTTTTCAAAAATATTATTTCAGATCATTTCACTTTTTCTAACCAACACACCAGCCAATATTTTTACAAATAACTCAATTTTTAGAGGTTATTTCAAACCATTGCAGCTCAAGGATGGCTATCGATAGAGTCGAAATATTTGGGGATCATTATAACATAAGCCAAGGATTATTTTGAGAAACTGCCCCAAACAACTTTTTTTCGTGAAGCTTAATGTATATATACGTTTTTCTTTTTAAAATGTCTGTTTTCGTTATATTACTTAAATAAATACTTTTCGTCCTGCTCCAAATGAAGCGATTGAATCGATTTTATCACCCATCAGAATCTACTGCTTTGTAAACAAGTTCACATTATTTCAAATAGAAATTGAGTAGGGAAATTAACCCCATGGTATCACAATGGGCCTCATTGGATTAAGTGTGTCTCTGAACAATGACAACCACTTTAACCTAACATAAACCACCCCCTTATGAAACACCTTTCTACGGCGTTGGACATAGTGTATAGTTATTTTGTGAAAAAAATTTAAAAAAAAAACAAAATTCGGATAAAAAAGTTGTAGTTGTTGAAACTTAACTTTTTGCTCAAAAATCCTCAAAGAGTTTCAAGGTCATTTCGAACACAAAAAAAATCATAAAAATCGAAAAAACTTAAATTCTCTCTAAAATTACTTATTATTATTTAAAAAAATTATTCTGATTTTTTATGAAAACATTTGGAGATCCAGGGCTGCCAACATATCGGATCCTCTTTTTACCTACACACTAAAAAATTTCAAAAGTAAATTAACATCGGTAAGGGGATATTTGCATTTTTTACACCGAACGGATGTAATCAACTCCGTTTACTCTGTGTAAAATGATGAACTTATCCGATCCGTGTGAAATAAGAAAGGCAAAGAAGAAGAGCAATATTGAAATCACATTCTCATTGATAAACAAATGAAAAATTGAAATTTCTCAATTTTATTTGTTCATTTTCATTTTCTAAATCTTGATTTAAGATTTAAATGTAATTTTTGGCTTGACGAAATAGACCCCAAAAAATAAAATAAGCCCCAAAAAATGTCCACACACACTTTTGGGTACACTCCGAATTTTCGGAAGCTATCTCATAAATTTTGGGATATATTTTATTTTTTGTTTTGGTCTTATTTAATAATGAAATAAACCCCAATGAAAAAAGCCCCAGTCAAATTTTATTTGGGTCTTATTTCATTTGCTATTTAGTAAATTTAATGACAATTTAATAAAAATTGTAAAAAATATCCTTTCGAATAGTTAAAAATTACACCGTCATTTTGCGTATTATAAACACCTAACAGGGTACAAAACAAACATCCTATCTGAAATTTACTTTTCTACACCGTTCGGTGTGAAAAAATATGCTCTTTCGGATATTATATTCTTACACTTTGACACGGTGTTTTTTAACACCGAACGGTGTAGGACTCCCTGGAACACCGTACGGTGTAAAAATTCAATTCAAATTTTTAAGTGTGTTGTGAACACATGAGACAATTTGTCATAGCAATTTTAATATAATCAAACTTTTTTTACCAACATACTCATACTTTTTCGGCTATCAGCTCGATTGGTTAAAACTATTAGACTTCAAGTCGGCTTTAAACAAATTTTACATAGAGTGGCAAAATTTTGACGTTTGTAAAAGTCACACAAAAAAAAAAACCCAGAAATTAAATGAAGTTAATTCTATTTCAGAATGAATTTTTAATTTACAAAATAATTTGTTATTGTCAAACAAATGTAATTTTTTGTCTTGCTATTATTATGCCACCTACGTCACTATCGGCATTTGACTTGATAACGACAATAATTTGACAACTAATACAAATTTTAAAATTGTTATGACAAATCGCTACGAGTGTTTGCTGCGTAAGGGTAAAAAAATATTAAAAAACCTCAAAAATCAACAAATTTAATTTTTCACGATATATTATTTCATAAATCTATATTAAATATTTGTATTATTGTCAAAAAACCCTAAAAATATTCAGTGGTTATGCCAAAAAATAGGCCAAAAGTTGTTTTTGTTATCAGCAAAAATAGCTTCCTTTAGACGCATAATTCAATAAACAGTTTCTATGATCGAAAATCAAAAGCCCTATGATTTTTTTTTAAAATTAATTTTTTCAAACTGAATTTTCGAAAAAAGAAGTCCAGCGAATATGTTTTGTTACCTTTGACCTGAAACATGAGCGCTAAAGGATAATTTTTTAAATAAAAACTAAACTCTAAGATATAAAAAACGTGGTGTAAAAAGTGATTTTAGATATTGCTGAGATGTACATAAAATATTTCAGACATTTTTCGTGGTCTCTCTTACTACTCGTGCATTCATCCTTTAACTCATTGTTATAAAAAATATAAATCAACAGAGAGTTCCCTGCAGTGTAGCCAACTAGTTAAAATACTAGTAAATGTACTAGGTAAAAAATACCAGTACTAGTTCAGCTTAAATGCTTTTTACATTGAGCAAGTTGGTTATTTTCCTGTGTTGATGTCATAGGAAAAGACAATTGTCCTATTCTCGATATGAATTAAGGTAGTATTTTTACTGGCATAATTTGAGCTAGTTGTGATAGTAGTCACATTTAAGGCAGTAAAATACTAGTATAATCAAAACTAGATACTGGTATGATTTGATCCATTTTTGTGCTAGTATATTTCTAACTAGTTAAATACTAGTTTAATATTGACCAGATTTTTTTAGCCAGTTCAATTCTAGTAGTTTTCATACTAGTTGTATGTTTGTATTCGTTTTGTTATAGTCTTTTTGAAACCAGTTGTTTGCTAGTACTACGTTAACTGGCTTTATACTTGTATTATTGAAACTATATTTAGATTTCTGTTTGTAAGCAGATTGTTTTTTTTTAAAAGCTGACTGATCTTTTAGAAACTAAATTGAAAATAACTTCAAATAATTGTGTTAAATTAAGGATGTAGTCTGGTGCTTTGCCCTAATTTTCAAGATTTATTTCGGAATGATTTAAAAAAAAAACATAGTTTTAATATTTTTATTTGGTTTTATAATCATATGAAACTGTACAAAAAACATTTTTTTAAAACATTTATTTTACAATTTTTTTTTTAGTTTTTACGTCCAAAGTGGACAAAAAAAAGAAGGTGTTTGCTGGCTCAGGTGATAACGGCCCTTGCAGAACAATAGATTATTGTTCTGTAGACTTGTCATTCTGGCAGTTAGTTGATTTAAACATTTTCATTAAAAAATAACAAAATGGCGGACATCTAAATATGAATTTTAAAAAATCGCTTTTTTTGTGGTAAATCGGGTGGAAAATAAGAAAAAATTAACTAATCAATTCTACTACCTGCGAGAGCCATTGGCGTATAAAATAACATATTAAAATTTTAATTCAATCGGTTTGATAGAATTTTTTAAAACCCATTTTTGTGTGAAGAAAAAGGCTTTAAAGTCTTAATAACATACAGTGCGCAATTTTTATTCGCTCTCGACTATTTGCTATAACTTCGTTAATATCTTAATTATTACGCAAACAAAAAAATTGAGGTACCATTTTAGCTGTTTTAACGTCAGCATACTCAGGTATACTGAGGTATTTTCAAATACATTTGCAGAATATAATTTATATTCGAATAGGTTGTCATTAAGATAGGTAAAACTGAGCAAATGTAAAAAACTTTTTTCCCAATGTGACAGTACAAACCAATAGCTTGGTACAATTACTGACAAGGTAGTAGCGTAGACTGGCTTTTTTCTCACGAGCGGCGATGGGTAGTTGTCAAAATTAGCTGTTCATGCAGTTTTATTTAAGCAACGACTTAAACATAGCTAGTCAATCGCAGCGAACAAATTTAATGAATCAAAGAAAAGTTAAAAATGAGCACATAGTTAGTCAACAGCAACAAACTACAACTCCTTTAGCTGTTTTTGACAACTACCAATCGCCAAAAAACTTTCACGGATACCTTGTCAAATAATTATACCATGACCAATAGCAACACAGTTATGTAGAACATCGTTGCTGTAGGATACACAAGAGAGAAGAGAGTGACTCAGAATACTTCAACAGAGCTGTGTCAGGGTTGATAAATGACTTTATCATTTTGGTATACAAATTTAGAAAAAATTGTACTAAATGAAAAAAAAGGTATGGAATAAATTTTGATTACTCCATGCATACTGCGTTAATTTTTTCACTCAGTTGACTAACATTGATGAAGAGGCGTGGCAGGTATAAAATAGTATATATTACACGATTACAGCCGCAATTTTAAAGCTATCGTATTGAAATTTGGTGTATGTGCTAACATTAAAAAACAAAGATCAAGTTCGAGAACGAGCAAAACCGGATGAAAATCACGCCTTCTTTATCAAACAATATAATTTCTAAAAATGCCACTAAAATGTTTGCAGTTACTTGGCATTGTGCACATAAGTTTTAAAGTAAAGTATTCACCATATATTAAAAATTTGTTAAAATCGGAAAAAAACAACACCTACCTCCCATAAAATGTTACTTTATTAAATCTTTAAAATGTAAAAAAGACACACAAATTAATGTAAAGATTAAAAATTTGCCCATTGACCTTAGCCGCAAAAAATCAAAATATGATGGAAATTTTTAAAATCGAAAAAACAACGCAAGAACCGCCAAAAAAAGTGACTAACAAAATGGTAACATCTCTGAAAATAACACAAAAACAAATGTAATGACTTGAAATTTTGCACATAAGCTTTGGTCGCAAATATGCACCATATATGCTAAATTTGTCAAAGTAGTATGAAAAC
Organism: Dichetophora obliterata; assembly: GCA_963920525.1. Taxonomy (NCBI): domain Eukaryota; kingdom Metazoa; phylum Arthropoda; class Insecta; order Diptera; family Sciomyzidae; genus Dichetophora; species Dichetophora obliterata. The sequence continues at coordinate 113,422,993 of OY986438.1, read as the reverse complement.
CACGCCTACCTCAAAGCAAAGTAAAAATATGAAAAAGGTTAAATCTCTAATAATTAAAATAAATAATTTAATAAATTAAAATTATAAACATATGCTAAGGATATTAAAATTAACTTTGAGTTTGGAATTTGATAAAATTCATAAAAACTCGATTTATGTATCTCCCATACAAAGTGATGTCCTAAAAGTAGCATAACTTTTATAAATTTCACAAAAATGTAACACCACAACAGTAATCTACAGGGTGTATCTAAACTTCGACCCAGTCGAAGATAATTCCTTGCTAGTTTTTATTCAAATTAAAGTGAGTGTGTTTTTGGCAATTCAGTTCATAGACCTTATAAAAAAATTACAAAGGTATTTTTTTAATTAATCAAAAAGTTTTTCTAATCACAGAAAGGAACACAAGTGGTCTTATAGTATTCATAAAATGAGATCAATAAAATCTATAAAAAAAAATCATATAAACATAAAGTTTAGAGGTCTTTTTATAATAAAAAAAACAAAAATTTCTACAAACGTGCAAATTTCTTTCGTTACCTTAATATCGAAACGCCACTATAATTTTTTTAAATCAGGTTCTTCGCAGATGCCAACCACCCATCAACCCATAATCTGACACAATCCACCCATATAATTTTTTTTTAATTGTTAGTCAGGACCTTTCTATTTTAATGTAACGACAGAAATAAATGGGAAATCTATCAGAAAGGCAATTCATCACTTTCATTCAAATTTTAAAATTTTTTTTCATTTGATATATTATTTCTGATATCAATATTGTGGCATTTAGTTCACTAGAAATTAAAAAATACTTTGCTTAAATTAAATTCAATGAATTGTTGCAATCGAATAAAAAATTGAAAAGAATTCCTTAAGCAATTTTGTATAAATTGGAGAAAATCGACTCTTTAAAATAATTTTTTATGTTTTTTACAGAGTACCAAAATTCAGAACTAGATAATTTTTTTAATTCCTTAAACCCGAATCACCATAGTTAAATTTTTTTTAATTTTCAGAATGACCTGTTAACGCACATATAAAATGGTTTAAACTAAAATCAGCACATTTTAAGAGTTTGTGTTTGCGTTGCCATATGGCAACGACAGGGTGTTTCGGATTAAATCGTTTGCTTACTTAGAGTTCTATATTCTGTGTTAAAATGTACCGAAAACGCTTTGGTAGTAGGAAAGTAGGGAAAATATAAAATTGTACCAAAAAAGTACAACTGTACCAAAAATATCAACCCTGAGTTGTGTGGCATTGTTATTGTTGCTGTTTCTTAATTAATCTCTCAAACTGATAACCTGAACAGAATGAAATAATTTTATTCAATGAACCCAGTGGTAAATAAACACATGACGTAACCAATTATATCTTTTATACCTACAATGTAGCTGCGAGACCTCTAACGTCTGTAGAGTTAATAATTGAGATTTTAAAGTGAAAACTTTTTCAGGCGCGTTTAGTCATTTTGTGAGGAGGAAAATCTATACTTCAACGAAACCCTTACTCATGACGCGACATCCAAAAATTAAGAGAAATGCAATATTTCATACAGTTTTAGTCGTATTAGCCAAACATGTATGAAATGTAATAAATTTGGTATATAAGTGCTATTTAAAAAAAAGTTGATATGACCACTTTAAACGGCTGTTAAACGATAACACTCTTTTTGTCCCTTTCAGACCTGACGCTAAGCCACTGAGAAATTTTTTTGATTTTTGGAGTAAATGGATTTTATATGATCTGAAAATATATTCAAAGCCAAAACTTTGATATTTTCATGTGCTTCAAGGATTTTCAAGAACCAAAAGTTTGTACTGAAAAAAATTTTTTTTTTGCACCTAGTGACCTCAAATCAACTTAGACTTTAAAATATTTTATTTTATTTTTTAAAATGTGTCCACTTCACTAAAATTGCGCTTTTAGTATTTTAGTAAATTAAAAAAAAACAATTAACGGGCGCTGCTCATTTTAAAAAAAATAAGTGTGACGCGAGAATTCCCTGAAAATTGAAGAAACGGTAAAACGAACATCGAAACAATATGAGAAGCAAACATAAACAATAATCAGCGAAATCGATACATGAAAATTTGTTTTACTTTCTGATTCTGATAACAGCGAGAACAGAGTACGAAAAATGAGTTGTGGTTATGTATTAGCCAAAGGTATTTATCAATGTAATGTTTTTTAACTAAGATAAACGTTTTTCAATAAAAATTAAAACAAAAACAAAAGACAAATCGCTTTTGATATGGTCGAATTTCAACTACAGGCGATACTAGTTTTAAATATTGGTCTCAAATTTTTACAGTATACTCACAATATATTGTACTTTCATTGTAAAAATCTGTTGAATCCTTAATACCATAATTTTTAACATATTTTATTTAAGTCGAAAAATATGACAAAAATGCTTAAGTAAGAAACTAGCTATAAATAATTGGAAGAAAAAATATGCTAAAATATTTTATATCTGCAGGAGAATGTGCGATTCAAAACAAATACGAAAATACCCAAAGTGAGAGTTAAAAACTTAAAAAACACCAAATAATTATATGGTTTTGTTAACATTTTGAAAATGTCTTTTTATAATGCTTTGAAGCAATTTTCAAAATAACTTCTCCGGGGTGCCTCAGAGAGAAGTCGATTCCACCGATTGACTCTATAAATAAATAAGTAAATGAAAATAAAAACAAATTTTTGTAGCAACTAAAGTTTGTATTTAATACTTAATTTAACAGAATAAAGATTTTTAAAATCTTTAAAAATTTATTAAAAATGTATGCAGAACTAGCGAGTTTGCAACAAGCAAAGAAGCTAGTACATTTATGACTACTTAGATATAAGCTAGAAAAACAGTTGGTATTCTTTTAACAAGCAAAAATGCGACTAGTTAGTAAACTATAAATTAAGCAACTAGTTCTTTTTTAACTAGTAAAACAGCTTGTATTTTTGAACTAGCTGGAATACAGATAGTAACTTATCTAGTAACTTTTTTTAGTAAGATTTGACTTGCTTAACAGCTAGTATATTTTCGATCAAGTTTTATTTTAACTAGTGAGTTAACTCGTTGAATTCATAACTAGTACGATTTTTCACTGCAGGTATCCACATTTTACATATTACTGATAAGATAAATTTTTTTCAAAATAGGAAAGGTGTATATCTCAATCGTTGGAACAAATTTATGTTTAAAGTATTGCATAGTTTATATAGTTTTATTGCAAAAAATGTTTATGTATATAATAAATAAATAAATGTGGCGACCGTGGCCTGGTGGGTTTATATAGTTTTATTGCAAAAAATGTTTATATATATAATAAATAAATAAATGTGGCGATCGTGGCCTGGAGGGTAGAGTGCGGGCCCGCGGTAGCCCGGGTTTAATTCCAGCTCAGACAGGAAGTTTTTTCAATCCAATTAATTTTTCTGTTCGGTCGTCACCTCTCTGTAGACAATGGCAAGCCTCAGAGAGTAAAAATTGCCATGTAAAGCTTTTTGAGATTATATGCCGTTCGGATCGGCATTAAACACGTAGGTCCTGTTCTCGGTCATTTGTGATCAAACATTTAATAACACGCACAACACAATTGATCAATAGAATCTAGGTCAAAGTCCTTCCAAGGGCTGAAATGGCCAGTTTATTTATATTATTATTTTATATAATAAATAACACACACACACGGGTGTTATAAGAGTTTAATATAATAGCTTCTTGGCAGACTGACACGTATTTCCTCAAGATTTTAAATGATGTACACTTCACATGCAGAACATGAATGCGATCATTAAGAATACCGGTCGGAAGTTTGCACTCCATGTGCACACTTCTTAAAATGCGGCGTGCATAAGACTCAAGTCTTAAATGCCAACAATATTTTGAAATAAATAAAAAAAAAATAAAATATAAAAAAATTATTTATCAAAATAAACCTTCCGAGTATTTCTGATTTACATAAAAATATTTAAAAGTAATAAAAGAGCATACTAATGATCAGTTTGATATTTCTAATAATAAATTTCCAAAAATTCTCTCTCTTGTCGAAAAACTATTAATGAATTTGGAAAATAATTTACAAAAGTCCTCGAAAGATCTGGTCCAACTATGTCTAACAACGACGATTTTAATTTGGCAAAGGAAGTAAAAAAGATTATTTGTAACTGCTACATTCGAAAACAAATAAAGACAAAAAAAGGTAAAATTTTCAACCCAATAACACGAAAAAGAAGAAAACAATTTATATGTATAAAAAAGTAAGAACATTTTATATTACTCTACTGGTGGAAGTATTACAAACTGAGTAGTGTCTACAAATTGATATTTTTTTATGCATAGTTCCATGGATCAAAGAGATTTATGAAAATTGTACAACCTTAGCTCAATTAACCAAAATGAATGAGATACCTTTCAGATTTCTTTTGGATTTAATAAATTTGTTCTAATTGCTAATAAACAGCAGACGCCAACGGCAACGTACCCTTGCCCTTGCTGCTTTATTACATAAAGTATATTTTGATACTTGCTTCCCTGCAAAACAAGCAGATCTTAGTGATTTTGATAAAAATCTAAGAAAATTCCGCTAAACTTTGATAAGTACTACACTTTCTTAAACCGTGAAAATCTATATTATTCTTAAACATTTGAAGAAAGTCATTATTATCTTGCATAGTGATGGTTTAGGAATATAGTTCGAGCAAGACGGGGAGTCCGTTAATAGAGAATTCATAAAATTCTGGGACAGTTTTATAATAAATATGATCGAAGAACAAACTTTTTCGGGATGATTAAAAAACAGCTGTTGTAACACTTTCATCCCAGCACATTTAAATTTAAAAACATTTTTTTTTTTAAACTGATATGTATTTAGATGTCGGATTATATTATAAAAATTTAAAAAAATTACAAGAATTAAAAAAAATAATTTAAATGAAGGAATACAAAAATATACAAAAACAAAATAGATGGAAAGTAAGTAAACTCAACGTGATGCTCCTTGGAAATGTTTAAAACCGGCCAAAACTACTTGAAGCTTACCCAGCTAGCACAAAAAAGTTGTAAAAGCGTCGCAAAAGAGTCGCCAATACAGATATAAATCGTAATTGTAACGTTGTTACAACTGAAAAAGCAGATATTTTACGCTTATTTTGCAACAACTGAGGTTGAAATTTGGAGGAAAATGTGTTATAATAATGTTATAAATGTGTTGTTGGTACAAACTTAAGTTGCACGCCACAAGATGAAACATGCTTGAAACATCCAACAAAGTTTTTATTGTGTTATTCTTATAATACAACTAGCTGAAACCCGGCGCGTTGCTGCCACTCTCCCTATTCAAACGCCCATAAAATGTTATCAGTTAAACAGCATGTCTAAATTGAGGTCAAATACTGAATTCTGAGACTGTGCGACCTATATCCACAAAGCTATTCGATATAACAAATTTGGGTTGTATAGGAAGTGCCACTCTCTCTTCATCACCGCTAATAGAATGTAATCAATTAAACTGGATGTCTACATGGAGGTCGAATACCGAATTCCAAAACTGTGCGACATATAACTCCAAAACTATTCGATAGCACAAATTTTGATTGTATGGGAGGTGCCACTCTCCTTTTCCCTACGCCCATAAAATTTTAGCAATGAAACTGCATGAGTACATTGAGGTCGAATACTGAATTTTGAGGCTGAGTTACCTATAACTCCAAATCTATTCGATATCGCAAATTTGGGTCAAATTGGAGGTGTCACGCCCCCCCGACAAACTCTAAAAAATTTTATCAGTAAATCTGCAAGCGTAAATTTTGGTCGAATACTGAGTTCCGACGCTGTGCGACCTTGAACTACAAAGCTATTCGATATCACAAATTTTCGTTGTATGGGAGGTGCCACTCCCCCTTGATCAACGCTCATAAAATGTAATCAATGAAACTGCATGTGTACATTGAGGTCCAATACTGAATTCCAAAGCTGTGAGACCTATAACCCCAATGCTATTTGATATCTCTAATTTGGGTTAAATATGAGGTTTCACGCCCCCTTGTCGTACGCCCATAAAATGTAATTAATGAAACTGCATGTATAAATTGGGGCCAAATACTGAATTCTGACGCTGATATTCAATATCGCAAATTTACGTTAAATGGGAGGTGCCACGCCCCTCTTACCAATGAACATAGATTGAATCAATGAAACTGCATGTATATATTGAGGTCGAATACTGAATTTCGGCGTTGTACGACTTTTAGCTCTAAAACTATTTGATAGCTCAAAGTTGGGTTGTATGGGAAGTGCCACTCCCCTTTGCCCTACGACGACAAAATGTAAGTATTGAAAATGCATGTATAAATTTAGGTCGAATACCGAATTCTTACGCTGTCAACCTATAACTTCAAAGCAATACGATATCGCAAATTTGGGTTGTAAGGGAGATGTCACGCCTCCCTGTCCAACGCCCATAATATAAAACCATTGAAACTGCATGTGTAAATTGAGGTCAAAAACTGAATTCCAAAGATGAATTCCTAAAACTTCAAAGCTATTCGATATCACAAATTTGGGTTGTATCGGAGGTGCCCCTCCCCCTTGTCCACTCCCATAAAATTTCATCACAGAAACGGTACGTCTAAATTTTGGTCGAATACCGAATTTCTAAGCTGTGCGACCCATAACTCTAACTAAAGCTTTTCGATAACAACAATTTTTTATTTCTATGTGGGAGGTAAAAGGGGGTGTGGCATTGCCCCTTACACCATCTCGTACTCAAAGCAAAGCGTACTTACAAAATTTGAGCTCAATCGGACCAATAGTTTCGAAGTATTTTGATATTTTCTTTAAAAAAGGCGTAGATGAATTGTGACCACGCCCATTTTTTCAAAGTTAATTATAGTTATCATACGAACTTATTTACCAAATTTTAATTTCATACGACCAAAACCGTCTTAAATACAGCATTTTTATTGATTTGTGGGCGACAAAAGGGGGTGTGGTACAAAACCTGCAAAGATACACACATGCAATTTCTTATGTGCACCCTCCACACAGACCCCAATCACCCCTGAAAATTTCATTGAAATCGGGCAAGCCGTCTAGGGGGAGTATGCGAACAGGAAGTTTTGCCACTTAATTTTATATATATAGATATCAAAACAGTGGGCGCAAAAGTGGGCGTGGTCAATTTTTCTTTCAGTAAACACTTAAATTGGAGTACTACGAACATTTGAAAAAAAAATTATCCTAATCGGTCCAGCCGTTTTCCGATTTCAGATAAATTGAAAAAAGTGGGTGCAAAAGTGGGCGTGGTCAATTTTTCTTTCCGACAAAACTTAAATTGGATTACTATGAACATTAAAAAAAAAATTATCCAAATCGGTCCAGCCGTTTTCCGATTTTAGATAAATCAAAAAATGTGGGCGCAAAGTGGGCGTGGTCAATTTTTCTTTCCGTAAAAACCTAAGTTGGACTATTACGATCATTTTAAAAAAAAAATTATCCAAATCGGTTCAGCCGTTCTCAACTGATGCAATTACCAACGAACGACATTTGATTTTTATTTATATAGATTCAGGTAAAATATCGTGAATGTAACAAATATTTTGTTTTATTGAAGTTATTTTTTGTTATAATGACAGATTTTTTTAATAAGGAATAGTACTGAAGACATTAATATTCCTGATGGAAAAAAAAAAGTTTTAAACGGTTTTGAATACACAATTCCTTAATATAATTTTCATTAAACCAGTGATAATTTTTAGAGTATATTTTACAAGTCAAAGACAAATTGGAATGAAATATAAAGACGTGAAATTTAATTGAAAATATGAAGAGATATACACTAAAATTTCACAACAAAGGCCATTTTGTCGATGAATGTTTGTGTTATAACTCTAGAAAAATCACGCGCCACCCAAAAACTAAAAATTTTTAAGATTATTTGGAAATAAAAAATATTTCGAGTTTTTAATTTCCACGTAATAATTTTTAATATATAGGTAAAAGGTATGGTATAAGGAAAATAATAAATACTAAAGAAAATCGTATTTAAATTTATTCCAATCAAAATTCATAGTGAAGAAAAAAAAATCAAATATGACGAATATGAAGTTCTTAAACACTTTTTTCCAAAGTTCTTGAAACTGAATAATAACTTCAGTACATAGTTCTTGCAACTAACTAAATATCAAAAATTGCATAGATTTTTTTTAAAGTTGTTGCAACTGAATAATAATCTTAATGCAGCATTTACTTACAACAATTTTATTCAAAACTTCTTGCAACTGAATTATAACTCCAACACAACGTTCATGTAACTAATTACAGTATACAAGTTGCAATGGTTTTTTCTTAGGTTAATGCAATAGAATAATAACCTCACTTCATCGTTCTTATATCAAGCAATATTTTATAAGTTACAATTATGTTTTTTAAACTTGCACCAACTGAATAATAACCTTAATACAGCACAAGTTTGCAATAATTATTTTCATTGTTCTTGCAACTTAATAAAAAAAAACCTAATTTCAACCTTCTTGCAACAAAACAAATTCTCATAATTTCACAATGATTCATTGTCATTTAACGAACAATTTGCTCAATTTGGAAGTCTCGTTGAACACTGAAATAAAGCAAAAATGGATTACATGGTAGTAAAAGCCTACACAAAGAAATTGACAAGCAACACAAAATTTTTTGTGAACAATAAAATTTATATTTTGCTTATGGTATTTTAGTGCGTCACAGCAAAATTGGAAACATTAAGTTGTAGTTCCCTATAAGTTAATAAAAACATCTTCAAACCGAAGTTCTGAACATTTAGTTGTTGTGACATTGATATAACTTAATATAAACATAAAGCAACTTAGTCGCATCTGGGTTGCTAACTCGTTACTGTATTTTTTACAATTGCAATACACAAACATTTTTATAGGTGCTACAAAAAAGAAATATTGTAATAATGTTAATTTAACGTAAAAATTACTTATATTTTTCAAAACTTTATGAAACATTTTTACAACAAGTGCATTTATTCGTAACATAATTAACACCATAGTATAACTTATTTGCAACAAAACGAATGATTTGTTACAAATTACTTATTTGAAACTGTAATACAACCCATTTGTGACAAAATTTGTTTAAAAAACTGGAGTACCACCGAATTATAACATATTTTTGTTACAAATCTAAATCTGTGCTAGCTGGGTATATATCAATATACTAGAGATCGTCGTTACAAAAGTGAACTTGCAAATCTGAAAAATTGAATTTTTAATTTTCCATAGAATTTACATTAGATATGAAAAATTTAATTTTTCAGATTCGCAATTTCACTTTTGTAACGACGATATACACGAAATTAATTCTATCAGGAATATGTAAATGTGGATATCTTTAAAACAGGAGCAGCTAAGATTTCATTTCAAACGGATTTTTCACCTATGATCATCAAGTAATGCAGCCCTGCTTTCAGTTTTTGTCGACATTTTTATGCAACCTATTGTTATTTTCTGCCCACCGTGTAAAAAAACTTACATAGAATGTGTCTATATTAATATAGATTCGAGATCTCAATTAAAATAGAATTAAGCATTTAATCAAGTCACACAATATGTATATGGTCTACGAAAATTTGACCATATTTCGCAGTTAAAAAAAAAAGAGAATTCTTGAATGTCATATTATTAGTTCTCTAAATGCTAGAAATTGCATTTTCCTGTATAAAATAATGATGTATAAAACAGCTAATAACTTGTTTGAAAAAATTCAATTCTGTCAATCAACAAGAAGTTGCAAGCTTATTCCACCAAGCTTTAACTATATTAAATCTGCATGAATGTTTTTCATTAATGCTACTCGATTGTGGAATTCCTTATCAGGCCATGTAAGATCTATAAAAGAGACGACAAAATTTAGGCATTCCGTATTCAATATTGTTCTACTCATTAAATATTTCATTGCCAGTTTTCTACTATTCTACTTCTTTAAATTTTTTCCGCTGCACTCTGTTTTGACTCACTCTATCTCTACTTATAAATTAAGTAAACTTTTTATTGAATAAAAGTTATTTATTAACCCTCCAATGCTCAGCACCGCCTCTAGACAGGGTTCACATAAACTGTTATAAAATTGTTATTTCCAACAATATTTATGTAAGCTTTTAATCAAAGTGTAAATTAAACTTTAATTTCTATAAAAGTTTGTAATGTATTGCAATGCCCGAATTGGTTTGACAGAAATGTCAATGAGAAATAGAATTTACACGTAATTGTTCATTTTTAATTAGTTTGTGAAAAGAGTGAATTTTGAGCATCGGAAAGAAGTACCTGGAATGCTTGATTGAGTTGAAAAAAATCTGGTAAGTAAATTAAACCTTTTACTTGAAATAAATTTACTTTCTTTTAATAAACACGCATTTTGTAACTTCGTTAAGATGTTTTTGCTCAACCAGTCAACTGGCGGGCTGGAGCATTTACACAGAATTCATTAAATCTTATTATTTTCATATCCCTTTTGGAAACAAGTGGCGACCGTAGCCTAGTGGGTAGAGTGCGTGGCCCCTGAGTTAAAGATCCGCTGTAGCCCGGGTTCAATTCCAGCTCAGACAGAAAGTTTTTTCAATTGAAATAATTTTTCTGTTCGGTCGTCACCTCTCTGCAGACAATGGCAAACCTCAGAGAGTAAAAATTGCCATGTAAAGCTTCTTGATAACATAAGCCGTTCGGAGTCGGCATAAAACACGTAGGTCCAGTTCTCGGTCATTTGTGATCAAACATTTAATAACACGCACAGCACAAATGATCAATAGAAGCTAGGTCAAAGTCCTTCCAAGGGCTGAAATGGCCAGTTTATTTTTTTATATTTTTTTTTAGGAAACAAATCGCTTCAAAACCACTTTCAAAGCACTTTACAAAACCACAAAAGCGCTTTGTTCTCGCTTTAAATAGAGCTTTATTTAACATTGTCATGTCATTGGAAAGAAGACCTTTGTTCTCGCCATGAAAAGTGATTTAAAAAAGCGCTTTACTCTCCCTTCGGAAAGAGCGCCTTCTTTGTTCGCATCTGCATTCGCGAATTCATTTTCGATGGCGTATATTTTTACCCGATGTAATATTTTACATTTACGTTTTGAATATCCAAACCACTTGCCACTAATTTTATTACCTTTTTATGAAAACATTACAATTTAACCCTTTATAAACGTTTTAACCTCATTTTTTTCACTATTTTGCTGCAACACTTTTTCACGAATTAAACTTTTGCATAAACTAGTGATAAATAATGATGAGAAAACAACAAGCGATGTTAGTGATGACAGCACGATTTGTCAGCAGAGTAGATAACGAAAAAGAACAAAGAATCTCGAAAGCAAACAGCTTTTTTTAAGCTTAATTTGTAGCGGGAGCAAATAACTTTTCAAAAGCCCTATTCATAGGCAGAGTGAAGACCTTTTTACTTGCTTTTTAATAAAGCACTTTAGAATTTCTGATAGGGATGTTACAGTGAAAATGGAACGAAAACTTCGAAATAAGCTCTCAAATATGACCGAAGAGGAAATTTTGGCCTTCATGGAAAGTGTTTTATCCGATAACGAAACTAATGACGATGAAAGTGAAAGTGATTTCGATGGAGATGAAATAGATGATCCGGATTTTCTTTGCCCTGCAGATGAAATAAAAATATACCACTTGCTCAATTCACCTGAGCTTTTGACAAACGCCATAAATTGCTGCATAAATATTTCTAATATTACTGAACTTGAACAAGGTGACCCAGAGAATGTTCCTGCTGCTGAATCTGTGGCTTTAGTGTCTCCAGCTAAGCACACTCGTGCCAAAAAGCGACACAGATATGTTAAACTTGAAGAAGAAAGGGAAGGTCCAAGTTACTAATTTTCTAGTAGATTTATTGGAATTGCTAGCGAAATTAGAAATGATTCGAAAGAAAAAAAAGTTTATTTCATGGAGAAAAAATATTTTTCAATTACATGTAAATGAAGTGGCTTTCTGTGGCCAGAAGTCCTTGTCACTTGAAGAAAATGTTTTTTCAATTTTCACAACAACCCTTTATGTAATATTAAAAATTTGTACCATTTGATAAAAAGAAAAACAATAAATTTCAATTACTAAACTACCATGTAAATGCCCGACCCTGCCTCAAGGCGGACTAAACATTTTTACCTGTAACAGGTAAACAAGTACTCAAATAAAGAAAATAACTTCAGATTCGTGTTTTCCACCCTTTAATTATTCTGATATGATTTTTTGAAATCGAACAAAAATAATGTGTACTTTGAACAAAATAAAATCTTTTTATCTCTCAATTATCGCTAAGCATAAATTTTTGTACGTATTGTGAAACGCGTACAAAAATTTTAATTAAGTACATTAAAAGAACTGAGTTCTTATTGTAAAGGGCGGTTACATTTTAAGGGCCAATGTTGAATGTGAACCATACCTAAACGTCAAGTTTTTTCCTGCATTTCATTTGACATTTCTCAATTTCAGGCTAATTCAATTTTAACCATGGAAAGATACAAAATCGAGCAACGCGTAAAAGTTATTCAGGCTTATTATGAAAATGGACGTTCAAATCAAAATGCATATCGTGCACTTCGTGATTTTTTCGGTCAATTTAATTGTCCAAATGTGCGTACAGTCGGAAAAATCGTGCAAAAGTGCAATTGACTCAAGAACTAAAACCTCTTGACCATTTCAAGCGTCGTCAATAGTCAGAATGGTGGCAAGAGATGGCAACAGTGGATGATCAATTTTCGAAGAAAATCATCTTCAGTGATGAGACATATTTTCACCTCAGTGGATTCGTCAATAAGCAGAATTGCCGTATTTGGGCGAATGATAATCCAAGAGTGATTGTCGAAAAACCAATGCACCCACAAAGAGTGACTGTTTGGTGCGGTTTATGGGCTGGCGGCATCATCGGGCCGAATTTTTTCGATAATGAGGCCGGTCAGGCAGTTACTGTGAATGGTGTTCGCTATCGTGAGATGATAACGAACTTTTTATGGCCCGAATTGGAAGATATTCCAACTCTTCCTTTTTTTTAAAAACGATAATGACGCTGTATTTTTACAAGCCGACATTGATCACCTTCATAACTGGTGCAAAACGAACCGTATGAACCTCAACATGAAGAAATGTAAGCATATGTCTTTCTCGCGCAAACCACCAATTAAATGTACCTTCAAAATTTGTGGTTATCCATAGGAGTCCTTAGATATTTTCAATGATCTTGGAGTTACAATGGATCCTAAGCTACGATTTAATATTCATGTAAATAAAATAATAAATAAAGCTAATAGTACTTTAGGATTTATTAAACGTTAGGCAAAAGAGTTTAATGATCCATTCATTACGAAAACCTTATTTACTTCCCAAGTTTACGCTTCAGTTGTTTGGTGCCCACGATACGGTTGTTACATAGACGACATTGAATCAGTGCAGAAACAATTTCTTTTGTTTTGCTCAAGCTATCTTTATTGTAATACTGATTTTCACTTACCACCTTATGAATATCGGTTACAACTCTTAAATCTTCCTTCTTTAAAAAATCGGAGAATTATGATAAATGCTTGTTGGATTATAAAACTTTTACATGGTTATGTAAACAGTCCATATTTATTGAGTAAAATAAATTTTAATATTCCTCTTCGTCCTAGAAGATCTTTTGAGTTACTCCACATGAACTTTTGTAGAACTAATTATTTGCAAAATTAACCTCTTTGAAGCGCTTGCGGTGATTTTAATTTTGTATTTGATGTTATATCCTTAAGTGAATCCATGGACTCAATCAAACATAAAATTATATATCAAACATAATTTATAGATTACCTGCAGTACCAACGTTGATTATGTAAAGTTCTTTCAAACATATATCTGATGCATCTGCTGATTTGTAAACACATTATCATTAATATAACAATCTAATTGGATAAATGGACCTAAGCATAAAATGGAAAATTTTGGTGTATAAACATCTAAATAATCTGAATGGACCTAAACCTGGGATCTTCAATTGCCTCATATCTTCATTATGATTGTGACTACATTTGTCGACGGTACCGTGGTGTCTTTTTACCTCTTGAAACACTACGTTAGATCGATTTGTAATATATTAATATGAAAGGCCGATAAGACCTAGTTTGTCTTGGTGCCTGCGTTCGCAACTGGTTTTCTTTATTTTATGAAAATTGGTTTGGTGAAGTTGACCTAGTTTGTCGAGTAACAACCCTGTCAAGCCAGGATCTCACCGGCTTCAGGAAGACAGAACGATATATATTATATATACCTATTGGAGTGGTGTTTTATTGGGTATGAGACCTTGTTTGTCACACGACTCCGCCGTATACAAAAATTGTTGCTAACTTGACCTTGTTTGTCTTGAAAACGCAACCCTGCTTTGCTGTCTGATATCATTCGATTTGACTTAACTTTTTTCTTTGTTATTTTTTATACTTTAATAAAATTATATACTTTAATCAATTTATTAAAACTTTTTAGTTTGTTAATAATACATGATTTCAATCAAAATCACACTTTATATTTTTGAATTGTATTAAATATCTTATTTTATATTTTTAAATTTGCTATAAAACCTGTTAAGGTTTAGCAATCAAGTAAATAAATAAATAAATATGGATGTGGACAATATGTGGTTTTAACAGGATGGTGCCACTTGCCACATCGCTAACGAAACAATGGCTCTTTTGCGCGACAAATTCAATGGCCGTGTTATCTCACGTGGTGATGATGTCAATTGGCCGCCAAGATCATGTGATTTGACACCGTTGGACTTCTTTCTTTGGGGTTATTTGAAAAAAAGGTGTACGTCAATAAGCCAGCAACAATTCAAGAGCTAAAGGATGAGATAATTCGGCACATTAACGGCAAAGAACCTCAATATGCCTCAGCGTCATCGAAAATTTGGACCATCGGATGGAGGTGTGCCGTCGAGGTCGAGGCGGCCATTTGGCCAATATTTTTTTCCATACATAATTGAACCATACCAATGTTATCATAATAAAAAGAAATGACTATAATTTAATAAATAATTTGCGTTTTATTCAAAATCAACACCGGCTCTTAAAATTTAACCACCCTTTACTATGGATAAACAGACAAATAAATAAATATATAAAAAAAAGTCTGAAAAAATTCCTCCAGGCTTCAAACTGAAAATATTATAAAACGAACGTTTGTCAGTTTTTATTGGAAACCATTAAGCGTAAAATTTATTGAAGTATTTTCTCATTTACTCCTAACTCTTTAACTCGGTATCAAGATAGGAGTCAAATCTAAGACTTTAAGACCAAACTTAGTTGCAACTGTCAATTCGATTCCATACATGCAGTCCATTGGTAATCAATCGAATCTTTTCTTACTACATAATTTCCTTTGAAAAGTTTAATTTTAATTGGAAATTCGAAGCTCAACTTCGTCTGCGTAGACGCAAGCCAAAGGATTATAATTATCACTAGACCAACCTGGTCAAATTGTTCGAGTGCGAAGTGAGAGTAGCTCGTTTGTCACTCGTTTACGGTTAACCGAACAACACTTGGCATTAATTTCATGGAATGAAAAAACAAAAATGCAAAAAAATTGCTGCTAGTAAGCTTAACTTTAAACTCTGTTGCTTCTGAACTCCGTTGCAGAAAAAAATACCGCTGGGAAATTAAAATTCGTTAAATGGTTGTGTCCATTCCCTGTCACTCACACATATGAGGATTATTGTCCACAATATTGTTAGGAAATCACATCAAAAGGTTAACATTTAATCCCATTGACGTTGGGTCAAGCCGCTTGCTCATTCCTTTTTCGTTTATGTTTCTGCTATTAATTTATCAATAAGCGCATTGAAACATTTTAATTACCGCTGAAATGGTAATACACATGAAGTTTAAAATTTACATAATTGGCAATATTTTGAATAATTTCCATAAATCTGAAGATTAAATGCAATCGGAATGATAAAAGAATATCAACAAAGCATACCACCCTCTTTTTAACAACCTTCTAACACAACTCGACTGGCGAGGGACCCGTCTCAATTTAAAACTCTTTGAATTCGTCATCAAAACTTTTCGCATTCTGCAAACGAATGAGTGAATGAATGAATTTTAACAGGTTGCAATGTTATTTCTTTCCAAGAAATTTCATAAGATTCTATCAAGGAAACCTTTTTGTGATGCAATTAAATAAACATTTGGCAAACTTGCGTCTTGCAAATGCTTCTCATTATTAGCGGTGCGCCAAAGGCGTCAACAATTAACACTTTCGTCACCATGGCAAGTTTTTTCTGCACACATTTTAATTTAAGAGGAAACATTTTCAACTGGCAAGAGTTTTTATGCATGCTTCAATTTTATTGCATACTTCCTAGTGAAATTGCCAAAATCTAATATAATCAGGGGTTTATGGAAATTGACACAGAATTAAAGCAGACTCCCATCGTTTTGTTCTTTTCGAAGTAAGGCAAAATTGATTTCGAACATTGGCAAAACTAATAATGCAAACAGCTGTTTCATCGGCTGCTATCAATTCTTTATTTCGTGCTTTTTGTGCTCAGTTATTTAGTTTTGAAGCTTAGAAATATGAGCTCTGCTGTAATTGCATCTTCTTAGTGGAAGAATCCGGGGAAGAACATTCCGAAAGGACAAGACGGAGAGTGTTGAGGCAAAAGTAAGTCTTGTGTTACCGAAATCCATGTAGAAATAATTTTGTCTTTTTGCATTTACCCATATATGAATATATGCCATAACTGTTCATGCACATTTGTAGACGAATACCGGTTAAGTAAGAATGCGTTTTGTTTTTCAACAAGCGGCTTATCTCTTTAGCTTACGCTCTTGGCTAGGTCCGGGTGATTTTTCATAAAACCAATTATAATTGATGTTCGGCTAGCGCACGATCATGGGTGAAATTGGCGGAAAATGAGAAATGCAAATTGGGGGTAAAGTGGGTGGGTGATAACAAAAGTATTTTATTGTTACCATTTTGGGTAAAACAATTATGTTATTTTACAATAAGTTCTGTACTGTTTGTTGCTACATCATTTCCAATTGTAATTCAGAAAAGATCAATTGATATTCAGAAATTCCATTTGAATTTCAGAAAAGATCAATTCAAATTCAGAAATTCCACTCGAAATTCAGAAAAAATCAATTGAAATTCAGAAATTCCATTTAAAATTCAGAAAAGATCAATTGAAATTAAGGAATTCCATTTGAAATTCAGAAAATATCAATTGAAATTCAAAAATTCTATTTGATATTCAGAAATTCCATTTGAAATTCAGAAAAGATCATTGAAATTCAGAAATTTTATTTGAAATTCAGAAAAGATCAATTTAAATTGAGAATATCCATTTGAAATTCAGAAAAGATCAATTGAAATTCAGAAATTCCATTTGAAATTCAGAAAAAATCCATTGAAATTCAGAAATTACATTTGAAATTCAGAAAAAATCTATTGATATTCAGAAATTCTTTTTGAAGTTCAAAAAAAAAATCATTTAGAATTCAGAATTTCTATTTGAAATTCATAAAAGATCAATTGATATTCAGAAATTCCATTTGAAATTCAGAAAAAATCATTGAAATTCAGAAATTCCATTTGAAATTCAGAAAAGATCATTGAAATTCAGAAATTTTATTTGAAATTCAGAAAAGATCAATTTAAATTGAGAATATCCATTTGAAATTCATAAAAGATCAATTGAAATTCAGAAATTCTATTTGAAATTCGGAAAAAATCAATTGAAGTTCAGAAATTCCATTTGAAATTCAGAAAAAATAATTTGGAGTACAGAAAAAATCAATTGAAATTCAGAAAAAAAAACTTTTGGAATTCATAAAACTTTAATTTTAAGTTAAGAAAATATCAATTGAAATTCAGATGTGTGAATTTATGTCTATCACATTTTTTGAGTTATAAGAAAACGTATATGTGGTCGTCACAAGTGAAGTCAAGCTTTTGCATTTGAATTAAAGACAAATTATTTTTAATCATGCCTTACCATACCTTACCATACCCATACCATTACAATACCATTACAAATTTTTATAAAAAAACACTTCCGATGTAGCATTGTTTTTGAAGTAGGCTTTGACTTTGATTTAAAAATGAGTTGCTAAAATTTCAGCATGTTTTTGAAGTAGGCTTTGACTTTGACTTATAAATGTATTGCTGAAATTTCAAGTCGTACGAGCAACACGTTTAAATAAAATCATAGCAAATTTTGATATAATGGTACTGAAAGACATATGTACGATTTGTCGTGTTAATATGACTCGTGGAGAGATTAGAAGAATTATTCCATGTCGTCAGTTATTTCACGAAAAGTGCTTTCAAAACTTGACTTCAGAAACGCAATGCCCTTTGTGTAGAGGCCCTTCTGATGGTGAGTACAATCGAAATATTTAATTTTGATGAAACGATTGTGATTCAAATTTGCATAGCATGTATTAAGATTTATAATTATATTGTTTTTTATATATTTGCATATGTATATAGAAACGGAAATGGTGCAAAGGAAATCCTACAAAAAACATGGTTGGGGCTGCAAATAAAGGAGCCGATTGGACTGTGCTTGCAGCCCCATTAGGTATACCATATAAAACCGCATACACCTGGGTAGCTGAAAATAAGGACGTTGCACTAAGACGCGGTGGAAAGAAGCCGAACGTGATTACTAATTCGGAAAAAGACGAATTAATGTCATGGGTGGAAGCAAAACCGGACATAACATTAAAAAAAATAAAGGAAAGAATGTTCAACAATTTTGAAAAAGCTGTGGCAATTTCTACAATAGCGAACTCCATCCATGGCATAATGTACTCTGTGAAATACTTTCATACCCAGCCTGAAACTATGAATAGCACCCAAAATAAGCTTCAAAGGTCAGAATATGTCCAAAAATTGAATGCTTCTCTTCGCGAAGAGAAGCAAGCTATTTTCTTTGATGAGACAAATTTCAATTTATTTTGTCGTCGTAAGCAAGGCTGGTCAAGAATAGGTAGTCGAGCGGTCCAAGTACTACCTACATCCCGAGGGCCCAACGTTCACCTAATAGGGGCGATTGGAACAAATGGAATAGTCAAAATGGACCGACGCAGGGGTGCCTTTCGACCAAATGATGCCAATGACTGGGTTAAAAGTGTGCTGGACAGATGGGAGGAAATGGGAAACCATTTGGCAGAGTTAGTTGTTGTATGCGACAATGCTCCGTGTCACCGAAAATTAGAAGAAATTTTTTTGGACTCTGAAGCAACACTGCTAAGGTTGGCACCCTTAGAAACGAAAGACAAAATGTCAGTTAAAGTACATTTAGGTGTTCCAGAGGTTTCACCCCAAAATATAGGTGAACAACGACTCCAATATTTGGAACTGGCTATAGGCGAAGCCAGGGCTACAAATACTGTCGGCGATTGTAGCCGTGCAATACAGCATTCTTCGACTTTCCAACCGCAAGCACTAGCCTTGGAGGACATGCCTTTTGGACATTAAATACTTTGTTTATTTGATATTTGTTCATTTCTACGTTTTATAATTTTAAATCTTAAAATTAAAGTATTTCGTTCACTTGGATTTAAATAAAAAATTTATTTATTAAAAAAGATTTATTATTTAAATAAGAGGGCCACAGAGGGTCGTTTACCACAGTAAAATTTTCTTCTATGCAAGTCGTATGGAAAAGTGAAAATGGTAAAAGAATGAGATGGTTTATGTAGTTAAAATGAAAAGTTGGCAACTCACTTAAAAATTGTATGATCATTCACCATTCACCTTGCGTAATATGTCTTCACTTTAACTAACATACAAGCTTCACTTCTAAGATGCTTGTCGACACAATCATTTGTATAAATTTACACATCTGAATTTTAATTGATATTTTCTGAATAACAATTGATGTTTTCTGAATTCCAAATGATTTTTTCTGACTTTCAAACGAAATTTCTGAATTTCAATTGATTTTTTCTGAATTCCAAATGGAATTTCTGAATTTGAATTGATCTATTCGGAATTTCAAATGTAATTTCTGAATTTCAATTGATTTCTTCTGAATTTTAAATAGAATTTGTCAATTTTAATTGATCTTTTCTGAATTTCAATTGATTTTTTCTGAATTTCAAATAGAATTTCTGAATTTCCATTGATTTTTTCTGAATTTTAAATGGAATTTCTGAATTTCAATTGATCTTATCTGAATTCCAAATGAAATTTCTGAATTTCAATTGATTTTTCTGAATTTCAAATGAAATTTCTCAATTTTAACTGTTCGTTTCCGAATTTCAAATGGAATTTCTGAATTTCAATTGATCTCTTCTGCATTTCAAATGTTTTTTTCTGAATTTCAAATGGAATTTCTGAATTCTTATTGATCTTTTCTGAATTTTTAATGGAGTTTCTGAATTTCAATTGATCTTTTCTTAATTTAAAATGGAATTTCTGAATTTAAATGGATCTTTTCTGAATTTCAAATGAAATTTCTGAATTTCAAATGATTTTTTCAGAATTTCGATTGGCTATTTCTGAATTACAATTGGAAATAGTGTAGATGTGCTAGTTTAATGATGTGAATGTTGATTGTGATGTTCCTTGGTGAGTTTGCAGCGGTGATGTCTCCGTCTTCTGTATGGGTGGATGGTAGTGTAGTCTGCGTACAATTTCCTTCCTTTTGGTGTTGTTTATTGTAGCAGCTGTTGTTTAGTTGAATTTGTTGGTTGCTGTGGCTCGTTGCAATACTTGCTGGCTTGTTTCTTTGATGTCTTCGTATTCTTTTGAGGATTGTTGATCTTCTTGCAGCTAGTATGGGTGGGTGGATATAAGAACTATGTATAGCTTCTATAATTCTGCAGTGTGAATGACACTGTGCGTCGGCTCGATTTGACTTGCCCCGTTGCAAAAATCGTAATTTCTAAACGAATTGAGATAAATACATAATGTCTTTTGCTATGGATAGAAATATTAGGCAGCTTGCTTGGTGAAAATTTCAGTAGAAAAGGTTTACAGGATGTAACGGTATGTGTTGTTGAAGTTTGGGTCTTTGCAGGGAGGGAATAAAGGTAGAAATGACAGAAATAAGACGTCTCCGGCTTAGACATATGTATATATTTATGATCAGCGACACCCCCTGAGTCAATTAATATGTCTTCGGTATAGATGTATGTACATTTTTTATTAGCTTCACTTCTTGCGTCTATCAGTCCGTCTGCCTGTCCGACATTTCCTTGAAATAGGATTACGGACAAACGAATAAAGCTACAAGATTGAAACTTGGTATATAGAATACCTATCTCCATAACCTACTTGGTACTGAAAATGGGCATGATCGGTTAATGTCCACTCCTGCCTCCCATACAAGTCCCACTTCAGAAACTATTTGAGGAGCCATAACTTTCGGCTTGCACTTCATATTTCAAAAATAGCTGGCAAGTAATTTTATATTATCAGTAAAAATCATTGTGCAAAAAATGGGCGTGATCCTCCCACTTTAATAAAACTGTCCCATAAAACTACTATTTTGGAATATCTATGGAATTACATTTAAAAAATATTTTTTTACATACATAAAACACTATATACATAAAAACATAAATACAATCAACATATTTAATGCACTAAATACATAATTCAAAATAAACTAATTTACAAAAATTTTGAAAACAGTCGTCAATGTCTAAACAATTATTATTATCTAATAAATTAAGCATTTCTAGAGAGTAACATTTTTTTTAGCTCTTTATCTGATCTGACATGTCTTAGAGAAGAAATTTTTGGGTCTGATGAGGCTGCTAGCATGTTGAAAAGGTCCTCGTTCTGTCGCTTTCGTAAAATTTTGCATTATTATTATTATTGAGTCTTTATTGAGTCTATGGACAAAAATCCTTACAGACTAGAATACATATTAATTCTATATAATAGAATATAAATTAAAGATTAAACAAATATTTAAGAAAACTTTGAGCACAATTAAAGTGCCCAGTACCACTAACAAATAAGCTTAAAATAAACTTATAACAAAATTTTTAAAGCAAGTCTTAGACAGAGAAAAGTCAAAAACATATTTTAACGATAGCTCATTATATAAACTCAAAGCTCTCGTAATAGGTTCATTAAGAGCGTAATTTGTTCGATGGTGTTTTATAAAAAATAATTTAAAACACCGCAACTGCCTTATAGGAATGTTAAACTCAGTTAATTGTAGTAAGAAAGGATCATCAATATTACCTGATATAATGTCTTAAGTAAATAACAAAGAATTTATTTTTCTCTTGATCTCAAGAGGCTTCAGGCCCATTAACAAACATCGAGCAGTATAAGAAGGTAATTTTTCAGAAAAACGCGTAGGCTGTAACATGTATTTTGTGGCTATCTTCTGAACTTTTTCTAATCTCAACGAATGGATTACAAACGATGGATTCCAAATAAACGCGTACTCCAACCGAGAACGAACCAATGAATTGTAAAGTGCTTTTAAAGTATAAGGGTCGTGAAATTCTGCACTATTTCTCGGAAGAAAGGCTAGGAGAGAATAGACTTTAGGCACTATGAAATTCAGATGCTCTACAAACGTGAAATTCGTGTCAAAAATTACTACCAAATCACGAATATTAACAACTTTTTTAAGTGGTAGATCTGACATAAAATAGGTTGTACTAATAAAACTAGAAGATTTGCTAAACGAAGCATTCAAACATTTACTAATATTCAATGGCAACCCATTGCGAGTACTCCAATCCGAAACATTATTGAGGTGAGATTGCAACAACTCAGCATCCACCAAGCTACTCACCCTACTAAAAAACTTTAAGTCATCAGCATATAAAAGAAATTCCGAATTACAAAAACATTTGCATATATCGTTTATAAATAATACAAATAACAGAGGCCCAAGAATACTTCCCTGAGAAACTCCAGACGTAACTCTATAGCAATAAGAGTTAATATCATTAATCGCAACATAGCACACACTCTACCACTTAAATAAGATTTAATCCAATTAAGGAAAGCCGAATGGCATCCCATTTTGAAAAGTTTGGCAATCAAAATATGATGAGATTCTTTATCAAATGCCTTCGAGAAATCCGTATACAAGGCATCAACTTGGTAGCCGGATTCAAAGGCAGAGATACAAAAGTTAGAAAAGAGAGCAAGATTAGTCACAGTTGACCTGCCAGAAACGAAGACATGTTGCTCCAGGCAAATATGTCTCTTAACATGAAAGTATAGCTTAGGTTTAATAATGGATTCAAAGAGTTTAGAAACGTTAGACAACTTCGAGATGGGCCGGTAGTTTGTAACATCATTTTTAGATCCACTCTTAAGGACAGGCGTAATCGCTGCAACTTTCCAACAGTCAGTGAAAGTTCCAGACGATAGGGATTTATTGAAAATCTAACAAAGAGGTTTTGCTAGTGCAGCAGAGCATTTAATGAGCAATATAGACGATAAGCCATCAATGTCAGCCTTAACAGACGTCTTTAATAGAGATAATGAATGACTGACATCATCAACAGATAATGAAATTGACCCAATGTCAATAACTTCATCCACATAGTCTAATACAGAGTGATTAAACACCGAATCATCTTTAACAAAGTTGGACTTAAAATAATCAGCGAAAAGATTAACAGATTCAGCAATTGAAGTTGATTTATTGCCATTTAATTGCATAGAAGTTGGAATAAGCAACCCATCCTTTTTAGATTGAATATAATTCCAGAAGACTTTGGGGTTTGAAATAATATTAGACTCAATTCTTAAGATGTATTGATTGTATAGGAATTTATTTAAGAAGTTAAACTCTCTCGAATAATGCTCGAATTTAAATTAATTATTTAAATTATTAGTAGTTTTATACAGTTTAGAAAATTTATTTCGCAAATTTTTTTGTTTCTTAAGACCAGCAGTATACCAAGGTAATCTCTGTGATCTAGGCGGCAGTCGAGGAAAATTTTCATTACAGATATTTCATTATTACAGAGTATTTCAAAGCAAGTTGCAGTATCTTGACCATTAAATAATTCATACCAATTTATTTCATCAAACAATTTTACCAAGAGATCAAAGTTACACGAATTAAAATTACGAATTAAAGAATTATTTACTTACTGAGAGGAAATAAATTCATAAAATTCAATTTGAAGGTCTAAAGGAATGTGATGTACGCCAGCAGGTGAAAAAGGGCAAAGACATTCTGATAAACTAAAATTAATATTATTAGAGATGAAAATTAAGTCTAAGATTCTACTTAACATATTTTCATAAGAGTTAATTTGTGTTAAATCAATAATAAGAAAGCCATCAATTAAATTTACTTCATGAGATTGATTTATGTTGGACGGAATTTAGCGATTTACAAAAGTTGAATACAAATCATAATCAATACAGAGTAATGTTTCTAGCACTAAAACAAAAAATGAATGATTATACATTTATATACTCGGATGGATCCTACATAGATGGCAAGGCCACATATAGCATCACCAACGAAAATGAAGTCCTTAGAATCTCCAACCTCCCTCTCTATAGTACTATTTTCTCAGCAGAAATGATTGCTATACTAGAGGCTATAAAACTGCTCGAAAACAAAATAGGTAAATTTGCAATTTGCTCAGATTCTCTATCAACCCTCCAGGCCATTTTAAACATCAACAACAAAGATTACTATGTGCTGCTGATAAGAAACCTTCTGATCAGTAAATACCCAAAGTTTGTTTTAATATGGATTCCTGGGCATGTACAAATTGCAGGCAACGAGTTTGCAGACCAAGCTGCAAAACAGGCTCATCTAGCTCCCCTTATAACCACCCACAATTTTAATGTTAATGATATTAAAAAACACATCAAGAAAGAATTCCAAAAAAGACAATCAGTCATCTGGAATATTACTAACAATTGGTACCAAAATGTAAACTTAAAAAAACTTTCTGCCATACAATTTCTGCCTTCAGACTCATCCGAAATAAACAGACTGGACATCATTAAATTCGAACGCCTCAGAATGGGCCATACTAAACTAACTCACGGACACTTAATGACCAATAACCTCCCCCCAACCTGCTCCTGCAATCAAGATTCTAACGTTACACTTCCCCACTTCCTTTCAGATTGTTCACTTTTTGATCGCCATAGAAATCAAACCTTCAGTAATATGAACCCACTCTCACTTCTTTCCGTTCCCTCATCCAAATCTATATACTTAATCACGAAATTCCTAAAAATAACTAACCTTTACAAAGACATATAAATTTAAATTTTGCTATCTGTAAAAGTAAAGATACTTAAAATACGTTACTAAGCTTAAGGCTCTAGGCTATAGCTTCATATATATAAATATATATATATAATTAGTTTGTAAACAGTATTTTATAAGCTAATTTGTTAAATAAATTAAATAAATAAAATGTTGGACGGAATAAAGTCCTTGGCAATCCACTTCCAAATGATCTTGTTGAGGTTAAAATCCCCCAGCACACACAGATAGTTATTATTAGCTAACGAAGAGTGCAAAGACAGAACATTATCCACATGGGCTGCATAAATTTCATCCAAACTGTTAGGTGGTATATAAGATGCACATAAGTACAGTGCTCCATACGGCCCAGAAATCGAAACACACAATTGATCCAAAACTGCAACATCATTTAGCAATATGCAAATACTTGAACATAAAGAATGTTTCACGGCAATGAGAACACCGCCTCCACAAGAAAGACCAGTCTTAGTAGCATCTTTATCTTTCCGGTAACGTGATAAAATTTAAAATCAAAAAATTATCCATCGAAAAAATCGGAATTAAGCCACGTTTCAACAAAAATAATATTGTCATAATCAAAATGTGAAGTCCATTAAAATAGTGCATTAGCTTTTGTTCTGATTCCGGACATATTATGAAAATACAACTTCAACTTATTCTGATTTTGATTTATTCTGATATCTGTATTTTTTGTAGTCCATATTTTTGGATTCTTGCGCTTCTTTTGACAATTCTCTAATTGGTAAGGATTGATATTGTATAATACTTTTACCGTGTTCCAGCACTTTATGAGTGGTAGGCGTAAGTTTTTTCAGGATATTTTTGCAGCAGCAAATCTGCAGTTGTTGTGGCATATTCTCCGAATTTGTCGGCATTTACTTTTTCTCTACAGCACAAAACTTTGAGAATTACTTGCTGCCTTTTAATTATTTCTTCGTCAACACCAATAATTCGAGCTGCCACATCGTTATCTTTTTAAAAAATTTTCTGGATGTATATCCATCATTGCTGTTTCCATACCCTTGTTTTGGTTGGTCAACTTTTAGTCCAACCAAGGAGTGAGTGTTGTTAATTTGCTTAAAACTTTTCCGTCAATCATAGTCAAGAAAAACTCATGTTTGATTTCAATCATTATTAATCATTCATTAACTGTGACTAATATTTTGGACAAAAGGGATCTGCTTACCAAATTTCACCTTTCTAGTTCAAAATTTATGCGGACGAAACTTCCTACAACCAAGACCTTTCCATAAAAATCGCTCTAGCGCAGAAAGTTGTGCATAGTTGCAGCTGTCTTTTTTACAGAATGCTAAGAAATAACCATAAAATACATTTTTATTAACTAGAACGTGCAAGTACGCGTGGATTTTTTGAAACTCCACGTTAAGTTTAAAAACAACGCCACAATACTTACTTCTGTATCAAAAACATGTCCATGTTTTTAAGCGTTTCTCAGAAATTTCGGCATGAACGTGATTTTTTTTTTCAAAAAAATAATTATTTTGCAAACTTGAAAAATCACTGAACTTTGACGAATTATACAAATAAAATTAATCATCCAAATGAGTTAAAGTTTTGGATTCCTTTGTTCCAAACATTTCTTTATCTGATAAAAATATCAAGTATGCAAAAGAGAACCACTCGAAAATTGACTTTTGCCACGACCGCATTCAGAACGAGCGACGCTGGCGCAACGTTGCTGATGCCGAACGACAACCGTCACACAGTTTTGGAAAATAATATTGTACGAGCTACTTCAATTGTAATTACTATAACTACTGTAATATTAAAGATAGGGTAATGAAATTTGGTATACCGGTATCCAAGGACTGCTTAAAGTACCTTTCAAAAAGTGGGAGGTATTGAATGAAAGGGTGTGGCACCGAAGTAAATACACTTCAACTTGGTAAATATTTTGTAAAAACCTGTAAAAACCTGTAAAAATTTTGCATACACTCAGGTAATTATTGAATTTCGTATACGGCTGCCATGAAAAAGTTTAGGCTGTAATAGCCATACTAGAGTTATTATATATGAAAAGAAGTTGCTTTGGCTGAAAGTTTATTACAAGAACTTTACGAGAGCTCTCATAACCCTAATTGAATCTGCAAGAAGCACAAAACAAAAACGACAATTTTTTTCAGCGTCTTTCGCAACTAAAAGCTGTGGTTACAGTTGTGATACATTCAGTATTGTGGCTACTGCAACTAATTTTCAATTATTGCGTCTTGAGTAACTTTTATACGGCTATTGTAGCCTCAATACGGTTTTCACGCTTACGATTTTCACGCACAAAAGACGAATGAATCTATTTTAGTTTTGGCATTTCAGTGCACTTGTTGGCAAAAAGCAAAAAATTATATATAAAGTTTTAATAAATCAGTATATATAAACACTTGAAATAACTTAAACTGGGTAAAACACACTGTAAGTACAAATAAAATACGATAAGCTATCAATTAATCGGGAATAATTCTCAAGAAGTCGTGAATGAAAAGTTTTGTTTTTGAGCAAAATTGTGGCAATTTTATAAGTACCTAATTTTTCACAAACAGTGAAGAGAAATGAAAGAAACTGCGTTATATTAAAACAAAAACTGAAAAAACAAAAGTTAACTTTCAGAAAACATTTTTCCACGATTTGTCAACATCACGATTTATAGCAGCCACAAAAGGTGCTGTTATGACCCCTCCACGATTCGGCTATCAAAACCGAATTCCTCTCACCATTGTAAGTTCTTACAACTTCCTGTGAGATTGTCAAAACCGAAATAGCAGCTTGCATCTTGCAGCCATTATGGAAGTTATCACAGCCTCATATTTTTAATTTTTGAGAACCGTAATATTACGGCTAGAAGAAGCGATGTTTTGATAGCATCGCCAGTTCCGTGAGTGTATGAGTTTGCATGTTCTTTTATTTATTTATTTTATTTATTTAACAGGTTGCAAAAAGTAGCAGGCCCTTCAAAAATCTTATGTATTTGTCAATATCACTGCAAATGTAATTAATTACATATTTATGGGGAAAAAATAATAAACAGGACATGCCTCCTGAAATAAAGGCAATGCTTAAAAGTGCTTCAGCAATAACAACAATTTGCTGTTTTATTTGGAAATAAATAAGCATTGAGTTTAGTATTTTGAGTTTGCTGACTGACCTTGGTTAGAATGAGGAGAAAAAAACTATAACGTCGTTAACGTACTTTAATTATTGCAAATTGAACTTAAAATAAAACTACTAAGACAAAAAAAAAACGTTTTAGATATGTTGTCAAAACCTAGTTTTTAGCTGCATGGTGTAAATGCTAGGTGCAAGCCATAAAAAAGCCACCACGAAATTCGCTGAAGAATTTTATTTTTGAGAAATATTTTTGAAATATACTATTGGTGGTAGTTTTTGTAAAGTTTTGAATTATTGCCGATGCGAGAGTCTTATGGCCTTATTTTGTAAAACGAACGCACTCACTTGGGTTGAATTTTTTTATCTGTCAATATGTTTTATAGGAAAATTTCAATGAGAGAGAGGGTTTGCTCTAATCCATATGGAAATGAAACTGCCAGACAAAAAGCCCCAAGTGAGGTGGTTGTGTGCGTCTTACAAAATATGGCCATTAAGCTTATATTTCCCTTTAGGCGTCGCCTAAGAAGTTTCACTTCAAAAAATTACTCAATATAAAATTGTTCATTGCATTTTGAAGTAATAAGCATGCATTTAATGAGGTAATATTTAAAACTATGAATAATTTCATTTCGCTATCAAGCGTTCATAGCATTAACTTTTCAATTCCTTGGGAATGCTTTTAATCTATGCTTGATGAATTTTTTATATTTCAGTTTTTATGCTTTTAGGAAGCTCAATTTAAAACATAGCCCAAATCCTAAGCTATTAATAAAAAAAGAGATAATGAATAAGAAATTAATAATGAATAAAAAATTAATTGAATATTGATAGTGATTAAAAAATTAATAATGAGGAAGACATGAATAACACATAAATTATGGATAAAAAAATAATTGAAAATTCTGAAAGTCTATGTAAATTGCATTCATATGAATAAAAAATTTATTCATTAATCCGAGTTACGAACTAAATAAATGAAATGAACAATTTATCAATTTTTTTAAATTGAATGTCTATAAATACTTTGGCAGAGTTGTAGGCTTGATCTAAAAAAAATGCCTACTGCTTTATCGGCGTATGATAAAATGGCCAATGAGAAAATAATATCCTTACGAGGTTATTCGAACAGGTGCCAAATCATATAACACTAAAACAGTGGGTTGGCCAAAGCTGAATCACTCAAGGCTACTGAAGAGGAAATGTAGCGATGTCTGAAACAGGCTGTCTAATCTGCTGTGTGATTGACTCTTTACAGAGTTGTTGTTTTTGTTGCCTTTCTCAAACTTTCTTGCAGGGCTCGCAAACAAACTCTAAAGAAAAGTATTTTTCTGTTCTGTTTGTTTCTTCTGAAGATCACAACAAGTATTTTGGTCTGTTTAGTTTTTTCTCTCCGATTCAAAAAGTAGCACAAACCGAAGCAAGTAGAGATGAGAGAGAAAAGTAAAATTAAATGTTTCTTTTTTTCGAATAGAAAAAACTTCCTCTCACTGTTATGCTTTTGAATCGCATGCACAAAAACAATCAAAGAAAAGTATCTTTAGCGATCTCTTGTTGGTTGCTGGAAGCACCAAAATCCGAAGAAAGATCTGCAATGTTTGTTCGTTTCGTTAATTATGCGACTTTTTTTTTTTGTGTTGAAAAAGTTATTGCGTTGGAATTTTTCTTTGTTTTGTTTGCTTTTATTGAATTTGTTCAATATTTGAATTGAATAATTTGAATTTGAAACAACAGGAGTATTTAAAACTGAACAAATTAATAAAATTATAAATAATGTGCACTTTTTGATAGTTATTTCTCTGAAACCGAAGCAAGCTGAAACAATGCTGCTTAAAACATGACGAAATTCTTTTGTCGAACTTCCGTAGTAAAACGAACACAACATTTGTTACTTGTTGTGGTAGCGATCGTGACAACAAAATCTAAAAAACGAAATACTTGTTGTTTTTGTAGAACACAAAACAATAGTTTTCTTTCTCTCTTAATTTTCTGTTCGCTTTGGTACGCATTTCTGTTTGTAGCAAAGATCCAAACCTAAGCAGATAGTGAAACTGTTTGCTTTCGCAGATTTAGCAGATGTAGAGATAGTTTTTTCGTACAGTTTATTTGCAACCCCTGCTTTCTTGGTCTAAATTGCTCAAAATTAAAATTATGCAATTATTTTATTGGCGGCAGTAGCCTAGTGGGTAGAGTGCGTTGCCCCTAAGTTAAAAAATCGCGGTAGCCCGGGTTCAATTCCAGCTCGTTCCAGCAAGTTTTTTCAATTAAATTAATTTTTCTGTTCGGTCGTCACTTCTCTGCAGACAATGGCAAACCTCAGAGAGTAAAAATTGCCATGTTAAGCTTCTTGAGAACATAAACCGTTTGGAGTCGGCATAAAACACGTAGGTCCAGTTCTCGATGATTTGTGATCAAACATTTAATAACACGCACAACACAATTGATCAATAGAAGCTAGGTCAAAGTCCTTCCAAGGGCTGAAATGGCCAGTTTATTTTTTTTTTACTTTATTTATGAATCAATTTTACATTCGTTGAATGCATTTTTATCTCGAAATTCACTGATTCACTTTTTTTTAAATAAAACCAAATTGAATGCATTTTTTTCAGCTCTGATAAACACAAACACAACGGAAATTATTAAAATATGCTATTTAGGACGACCCCACAGTGTTTCGAATAACACCATTTTCTGGCTTATGGTTAAAAAATTATAATGGGTAATTAACACAGAAAATTCTACCTTTACTAAAACAATTAAAAATTATTAAAAACTTATTATTTTATGATATTACTTAAGAGAAACATTTTAATTTTGTTAATTTAAGCAATTTCTACATAAATTCATTGACCATGATCGTCTACAATTTTTCACAAATGTAGTTTTTCTTTTTCGTAAACATTTAGTAAATGTTTCGTAAGCTTTCGTGTTTTAGTAAAAATGGAAGGCATTGGCTAAAGATAATAAAAAATTGGTTGAGGCAAGGAAAGGACACTATATAACATTTGGTTTTCAAGAATTACATTGATAATTCCTTAACTACCTTATTACTTAATTACCCAATTTAACTGCAATGGAAATTTAAGCAACGTTACGTCAGTAACGTTTAACCAGATCGTAAGGCCAAAAAAAAAAAAAACCGGAGAAGATTTTAAAAGTGATGACTTGGAAAATAAACCTATGTTATTTCAAACTCTTCTTAAAAAAGTTGTATTCAAAAGTCTTGCCCAATTCTGAGAGTTTTGCAAATTTTTTAATTCAAATCAAGAATCGCTTCTTTGTAACGTAAATCCTTAGGGGTCGTCCATAAACTACGTTATTGATTTTTCGGGTTTTTTACCCCCCCCTCCCCCTGCGTTACTTTTCGTAGTGCTTTTCAAAACCCCTCTCCCCCCCCCCTAAAGTAACGTGACATATGAAATTAATTCATTCGAATGATTATATATTTTGACTAGCTCTGACAATTTTCACTAGTATTAGTGACTAGTATGACTAGATACATTAAAGGAACAATTGGAAAAAAATCAATAATTAATATCATCTGTAAAAGCTTTTCCATCTGCGATCCAAGATTCGATGCTCTCAATCACTGGGATAGAAGAAGCTGGTAGCTTTGTTGAGGATTCTTCAAAATAGAATTTTTCATCGGATTCTATGTCGACCCATTCAGGTGAATCCTCATTTCTATCGCAAAGAAATTCACCTGGTCTTTGACAGAGTACCCTTAAAGGTTGCAACGAGCTGCACCATGTTCTGTGTTTTTGTGTAAATGCTTTCTGAAAATTGATTTATTTTAATAGTATGTTTTATTCCGATTTATTGTAAACGATATAATACAAACTTATGACAATTCATAGAAGTTTTAAAAACGAAATACAAGCCGCAGGTAGGACACGACCTTGAACCGATTTCTTCTTTCTGAGAAGGACAGTACATGTCATACGGTATCTCCTTTGATCAAGAACATTCAGGCCTTAACGTCAAAGCCTGTCAAAGCAAAGACCCAAATTTTTCAGACGTGTGCTGAGATGGTGAAGGAATACCAAAAGGTTCCTGTGTCGAGGGAAAAGGTGGTGGAAGAAATCGTTGTAACAAAAGTTAACCATTAATTTAGACGATCAAACATAAACATGTAAACTTAAAAATTTTTGAAATGATTGTGTTATTAATTAGAGGTTTTTCGTCAATTTTTTTTAATTTTTAGTAACGTTACAATATCTAAGCACCTCCCCCCCTACCGTTATTTATCGTAGTGCATTTCAAAACCCCTCCCCCCTAAATTGGTAACGTAGTTTATGGACGACCCCTTAGGGTCTATTGTTGTCATTGTTTTTACTTAATATAGTGCTACTTAATTACTTAAAAAAAGCCTTATTAAAAATGTGACATTTTCATAATTTTTTTTTTAATATTTCTTCGTAAAAATCGTACGTAACGACAGTTTGGAAATGCCCTATACTAGAATATATGTCTTTTAATTTTTTTCTAGTCGGTATGTAGACTTTCTTACGAAATCTCAATGTAATAAACCATACCTACCCCAAAGCGACAAACAAACTGCAAACTCTGAAGATTAACACAATTTTCTTATCGATCACGTCTACAATTTTTTTCGCATTAAACGCCCTTTCCCCCCTTAACTCATAACAACCTAATTAACCTTGCCATTAGAATGTAGGGTATTGAAAGTGAAAGAAAAGACCGTAAGAACCTGAACTTGAAACCTAATCAAACGCAAGCAATTGCATTTCAAAGCTTGCAATTAGAAGCGTATTTATTTGCTATTATCGAGCTTTTTTCACATATATTCTATTACAACATTTCTATTTTTGCTAGTGTATGAGTGTGTGCTTTTGCATTACTGATACCAAATTGCAAAAGCTTACAGACAGCAAATGAAATAAGCGATAGAGCAAAAGAAGATTACTCAAATAAAATAACTAAAACAACTAAGAACGTCAGAAATTTACGACGATCTGTGTTCGTGTGCTGTCGACGTTTAAATGATAAATTTTATACGAAACACCGAAAAGCTTTCTTTACCCCTGAAACCGGTGTCCGTAACCAGAGATGAGGTCGCTGTAATGTTTGACAACTCAGTCTTAAGTTAGTTATATTTAGTAAGATAAAAACAACTCACATACATCGCAATGAACCTTTTTATCTAGGATTTTAAATATTTAAGACCCCAACAGAATTATATTGTATGATAATATTTTTTTTTATCTAATTCACCAATTAAATCTGTTGTCATGCAATATTGTTAAGCAAGGTCAGGCACGAAGTATAAAATGATACAAAAAACTCCCATGTTAAAATAATAAGAGAGCAGAGAGCAAAAAAAGAGTGTGTAGTTGGAGATTAAGCGAGAAAACGTCCCTCTATGATTTTTTGACATAATAACAAACAAACAAAAAAAAAACAAAACAAGTGTACTAGTCAGGTTCTTTCAAAAGCCCGTGTGGGATGGATTTGAAAACAGTAACGAGAATCAGTGTTTATAGGACAGGTGTAGCTTGTCTCAAATTAGTTAGTAGTAAATCTGCGCATTTTGAGAATGTGAAATTTTGAATTATCTTCATAAAGAGATAGCTATTTCTCAAAATAATTTAAACAATTAATATTATGTATCCCATCAAAGACACGGGAACAGTTTATCACTCAAAACCTAACCCTTAGGGTCAAAATTGTCCCCATGGTTAAAAAAGCTGAGTTTTCGTATAAAAAGTTTGTTTAAACAAAAATTGAAGATTTTTAAGCAATAATATTTCTGTTTAATAATTGCTCTAAATAAGAGTACAAATTAACCCAAAGTAAACAATTTTATGGGTCTCCAAAAATACCCCAAAAGTATTAAAATGCATTTTTTTAATTTTTTCCAATAAATTATTCTGCTTCCTTTGCGCTATTTAGATCAAGTAAGTTTCAACAATAACAACTACTCTGTATAGAGTCCATCACACAGCAGACTAGACAGCCTGTTTCGAAAATCACTAAATTTTCTCTTCAGAAGTCTGGAGTGGTTCAGTTGTGACCAACCCACTGCTTAAGTGTTATATTATTTGGCACCTGTTCGAATAACCTCGTAAGGACCTTGTTTCAATCTCAGAACGGAAGATGCCCATGAGTTTAGAAGTAAAGGTGTAATGCTGTCAAATGCTTATGAGTGCTTTCAGTTAGCCCGATACTGAATTTGCTTCGTATTTGCACCTGAGCGACAGTTGAGATTAGAAGCGAAGTCGTAATGCCAACAAATAATTTTGGGAAATTTTAATAAAAATCAAACAATGCGAAGTAGTCGACGCGTAATTTTTCATTCTGAAAAATAAAAAATGGGAGAACGTTAAAAAATTATATACAATATTTTAATGAACAATTTTTAAATGGAAAAAATATTGTATATATATTATAATAAATTATATTATCTATATATATACAATAATATGTTATGTTATGTTATGTTATGTTATGTTATGTTATGTTATGTTATGTTATGTTATGTTATGTTATGTTATGTTATGTTATGTTATGTTATGTTATGTTATGTTATGTTATGTTATGTTATGTTATGTTATGTTATGTTATGTTATGTTATGTTATGTTATGTTATGTTATGTTATGTTATGTTATGTTATGTTATGTTATGTTATGTTATGTTATGTTATGTTATGTTATGTTATGTTATGTTATGTTATGTTATGTTATGTTATGTTATGTTATGTTATGTTATGTTATGTTATGTTATGTTATGTTATGTTATGTTATGTTATGTTATGTTATGTTATGTTATGTTATGTTATGTTATGTTATGTTATGATATGTTATGTTATGTTATGTTATGTTATGTTATGTTATGTTATGTTATGTTATGTTATGTTATGTTATGTTATGTTATGTTATGTTATGTTATGTTATGTTATGTTATGTTATGTTATGTTATGTTATGTTATGTTATGTTATGTTATGTTATGTTATGTTATGTTATGTTATGTTATGTTATATTATATTACATATATTAACTGCTTTTTTATTTTAATATTTATTTATTTATTTATTTATTTATTTATTTATTTATTTATTTATTTATTTATTTATTTATTTATTTATTTATTTATTTATTTATTTATTTATTTATTTATTAATTTATTTATTTATTTATTTGTTAACGTCTATGGATAATAATCCTTATAGACTACGCAAAAATAATTTAGTAAGTAATAAAAATAAGGATAATAAGTAATAAGTAATAAAAACATACTAGGTTCGAATTAACAACAGTGTAATAGTGGTTTTAAAAGCAACTTGAGGCATCGAGTAAGTTATTATTATAGATACTGTTTAAAGCTATAAGAGCTCTATTAATTGGCTCATTAGTGGCATAATTAGTTCTATGACAGCTAATATAAAAATAATTCGAGCTTGGTAATGACTTTTGCGGAATATTAAACGATATTCATTTAAGTAAGTTTTCACAAATAACATTTCCATTAATCAGTCCATAAATAAACATGATACTATGCAGTAGTCTTCTATCTTCGAGAGATGATAGACTAATAAGCAACCGACGTGTACTATATGAGGGAAGAGGTTCACGAAAAATAAAAGAGCGCAAAGTAAATTTTAAGAATCTTTTTTGAACTTTTTCCAGTCTAGCAATATGTATCGCGTAAAAAGGACTCAAAATAAATGAAGCGTATTCAAGGCTAGATCTAACAAGGGAAGTATATAATGTTTTTAATATGTAAGGGTCAACAAACCCAACACTGTTTCGCCTAAGACACGCTAAAAGCGAATATGCTTTGGGGATAATTCTATTTAAGTGAGAGCTAAAAGTTAAGCTAGAATCAAAAATTACACCAAGGTCTCGAATTTCTGATAATCTGGCTAACTTAGTGTTATCCAAATTATAATCAAAAGTAGTTGGTGAGTGGAGCTTGTAATTAGAGACAACATAACATTTTCCAAGGTTAAGAGATAATTTGTTTTGTTTAAACCAGGAAAAGACATTATCAAGATCAGACTTGAGACGAGAAGTGTCACAATCACTTTTAACTTTTCAGGAAAACCTTAAGATCATCCGCATAAAGTAAAAATTGAGCATTAAGAAAGTATTAAGAGACATCATTAATGAAGATAACAAAAAGTAATGGTTCAAGGATGCTACCTTGTGAACCCCAGACACTGCTAAAAATGGCGAAGATTTTGCATTGTCAATGACAACATAAGAAACCCTATTTGAGAGGTATGAACTCATCCAAGATAGGAAAATGGAATGAAAACCAATCTTTGCAAGCTTGAGCAAGAAAATATCGTGTGACAACCTGTCAAAAGCCTTAGAGATGTCAGAGTAAACGACATTAAGTTGGTGCCGATCTTCAAAAGAAGAAATGCAGTAATTTGTGAAGACACGCAGGTTAGTTGTAGTTAACCTGCCAGATACAAATCCATGTTGGTTTGGACAAATTGAGTTTTTTATGGCAAAGTACATTTTATCTTTAACGATTGTTTCGAAAAGCTTTGAAACGTTAGTCAACTTTGAGTTGGGTCTATAGTTTGAAACATCGTGCTTGGTGCCAGCCTTGAATATGGGTGTGATAAGCGAAACTTTCCATTTATCAATGAATTCACCAGATTTTAATGATTTATTGACAATGACATAAATAGGTAAGGATAAAGAATGAACACATTGTTTAAGTAAATAAGCACTAAGACCATCTAGATCGCACTTAACTGAATTTTTCAGGGAGGCAATAGCTGTTTTAACGTCAGACAGGGAAACCGATAAATAGCCAAAGTTTACGCAAGAGTCAATGTTATCAACAACCTGAGGATTTAAAGAAGCCGGATTTTTGTCAAAATTAGACTTAAAATAGTCAGCGAACAAGTGAGCTGTTTTAGCAGCAGAGTTTGATATTTTATCCATATAAAACATAGAAGAGGGGATATTTGATGAAATATTTTTAGATTTAACAAAACTTCCAGGAACTGATGCCAAGTGTGTATGCGATTTTCAAGGCTAAGAATATATTGCTTATAAAGAAATTAGTTCAAAAAATTAAATTCACGAGCGAAATGTAAATAATTTGCTTTGCAATCGAGGTTTCCAGTTCGTCTAAATACATTGAAAGATTTATTTCTTAAATTTTTTAGTGTTTTCAAACCCCTAGTTACCAAGGAAGCTTATGTTATTTGGTCTTAAAAGGAATGTTATTTGCAAAGATATTAGATAGGTGCTTAAGAAATATATCATAGCAACCAGAAGCATCCAAATTGTCCAACAACGATTTCAAATTAATATCAGTAATGAGCCGATTAATATATCAATATTGCAATTTTTTAAATCATAATGATGTTTTAAAGAACTAGTAACACTGAGAAATTCATAACATTTAAGATTAAAGGCAATGGCTGGGTGATGAATACTATGTTCAGAAATAGGGAATGGACACTCATATAAATCAAAGCTAAGTGATTTATTTATAAAAATTAAATCGAGTAAATTACGTAACTTATTGAAAATGGTATTAATTTGTATAAGATACAAACTGAAAAAACTATCGATGAGATGAATTTCATAAGCATGGTTAACATTTGTTGGTAAGTAGTATACGTCGTCATCGGTTGAAAAGGCCCAATTTAATTTGCTGAGGTTAAAATCTCCAACGACGCAAAAATGTTCACATTCATCATCCGCGGATAGTGTTAATATATTGTTGACGTGAGCGCTATAGATTTCATTAGAACTGGTTGGAAAATCTTTCCTTCAGGAAGCAGGATGGAAATGCAAACCTGGTCAATTAATCCATTCAACGTTACCATATTGCATAGCGATGATTATAAATTTTACGGACGATAATAACAACTTCCCCACCTCTAGAGCAACCAGTTTGAACAGCAGAACGATCCTTGCGATAATCTTGGAAGATAGATGGGCCAGCAATCTACTCATCAAAAAAATCACAGTTCTACTCACAAAAAAAATCAAACACAGTTCTTTAGTTTTTTGAAGAGGTGGAGGGGAAGTCATTGAGAGCCTGGTTGTTCAAATGGGGTGTTGGCCTAGGACGTGGAATAAAGTCACGGACTAGGACCCCGTGAGGCCAAAAGTCTTTGCATATTATTTGAGCATAGTCTGACTCAGTAGCATAGATTTTGAAAGAAGCAATTTCCGGTTGAGGTTTTTGTGTGAACTTTAGACAAGTGATGGTTGAACCTGAATGCGGAATCTTATTTCGAACATATGCCAGAATATTTTCAATACTTGTGTAATATTAGCTCCAGAGTATTCAATACCTGATAGAAGGCCTAATTTTTTAGCATTCCCTGAGGCCTGAATTTTCGGAGGAATGTTCTTGGGGAAATTCAGGCCTGAGTGTACGCTATACGATAGCAGGTATTACGTTAGTATGACATCTTAATGCGAAAAGGAAACCAAGTGATGTGTTGAATATTCAGGCATTACCATTACCGCTCAGATGTGAGAGAATGTATTGTTTCAGGCCTATTTTAACCGCTGGGAATATTATTCTCTCATCTACCATGCTGTCATACGACGATAAAGCACTAAGCATTCTTTTTAGATCAAGCCTAAAACTCTTCCAGGGATTGTGTGTCTGTCCTTGTTACTTCTTATTTTCCGCAATTCATTTGGGTTCGACGAATATGCCGAAGAACACCATGAGTTCACAATTAAAAGTAATGTAAAAATACGTTCGTAATGAAAACACATCAATATCACGGTGCGACAGCCAAAGCGTGAGTAAGAAACCGACCAATATTTCCAATTAATTCCGGACTCTTAATCACGAATCTGGCATCCAAATTTTCCATCACATCAAGATTTTGAGAAAACCGTGATTCAAGGTCAAAAAATTTCCCTAAGAGAAATCAGCTTGAATCAGCAAGCCTAAAAGTGGTACTCAATTTTTGTATATGGCAAAGATGTTTGATATAAGTTGATAAAAAATTGTCTTCCACCCACCCCCCTTTTCCACCTTTATTTTTACATTTTTCAAAAATACTTTATTTTAGCATAGCTATATTCTGCAAATTATTAACAAAGTGGATTTGTCGGCATTGGCTGCATACATGCTGTATTCTGAAACGCATGGTACCAGTAATTCTCGTCGCAGCTTCCTTATTTCATTGGCGAACGGCACTCCGAACGGCACTCCGAATATCAGGCATTGAGCACAAATTAACCAAGTCAATCGGTGCCCTTATGTTCGTAATGGGATGGTGGATATGCTGTGTACCACGAGTCTTCAGTGGGATCAGCAACCGCAACATTTGCAAGCGAATGCAGGTCATAGGAAAGTGTGTGTTTTGCGCAATAAAGAAAAGGCAACGCGTTACCCGAAATTGTTGCTCTCTTTGCGCCAAGAAGGTGTGTGATACGCACTGTGTCACGATTGCAAAGTGCCCGGAATGCAAATAAATATTTAAAACTTTCCTCTAACTTATAATGATTTAAAATAAATTTAATATAATCAGTCATGTGCTGCATTTCACTTTCATACGAATTTGAATGTGAAAGCAAAATAACTTGTGCTGTAATCCACGTAACACTTCACCTTTTATGACCATGCCATATAGTCCGTTTTGAACAAATAACAGAAATCAGGTTTTTTCCTATGCTAAGCCATTTTTAATTCGGTCAGTTGCTTTTTTATAAGTGGAATTCACTTCGAATTGAATTCTCACGAAATGCAGCACATGTCTGAATATTCTAATTTATTCAAATATCAAATAAAATTTTAATTACAAAAAAAAAGTGAGTTTTTGCTACTTTATACGTATCTCTATACATTATACATATGTTTACAAATGTTAACCAGTCAGCCGTTTAGCAGGTAGTCTTGAAAAACAGTCAATATGAGGTACAAAAAAATTTTTTTAAGCTTCTATCTTTTTTCATTCGATTAAGATATGAATTTGCAGTTCTCTTATGAAGTTTCAAGAAATTTGAATAATTTGAATATAAAAAAAATGCTTCAGAGTCGGAAAGTTTACATTTGAAAACTATCAGCTGTTTGAGGGTTAAAGGAAAAAGATGCATAAATAGAACTGTTTGGATAAAACAGAAGTTGAGCGAATAAGCTTATCAAAGTGTTATAAAAGAATTATGTATTTAGAATATATATTTAGAATAAATATAAAGGAAAATAAATTTCCCAAATCAAGCAAATTCTTCTAGTTTTCAGCAAATTGTTTGCTTGATTCAAGCAAATTTTTCTCAATTCAAGGAAAATAAATTTATCAAATCACGCAAATTATTCTAATTTTTCTCACTCCAAGCAAATATCAGATTTGAATCTAGAAAAAAAATATTATAAAGCTTTAAGCAAATATTTCTTGAATTTGTTATTCTATTTTTAGTTTCATGTGGTTTAAATTTGCTCAATTCTTAAATAGCATTATTACAAAAAATCTGTGTTTTCTACACGCAAATAAATTTGGTCTCACATTTAAGGTGAAAGTTTGAAGTTACCAAATCGGAGCATTTCGAGGAATCAGGTGGAATTAAAAAATTTATAGCTTAATTAAAATAAAAATAATTTAATAAAGGCGTAACTTAAGGCACCCGTATCTTACCAGAAAATTGCATTTGGAAAAAATTTCTATTTGAAAAGCACATCTAAAGTGCTTTTATCCTAAAAAATTATTTTTGAGTCAATTCCATTCTTAAATAATGATTTTACAATTATTCGTACATAGTAGTAAAAACAAAATTGTAGAAAAAACAGAACACGCAGAGAAAAGACATGATTGAGAAATGAGTACTGCAATAATAATTTTTTTACTAAAATTATTGTATTATTTTTGCAAAAAAAAATTTTTGCCTTAATAAAGTCATTATTTACTAATGGTGGCACCAAAAATAACATTATAGTTGAAGTCATAACATCATTGAAATCGTCAACATACTATGATTGCCTCAACTATTAGTTGC
Organism: Dichetophora obliterata; assembly: GCA_963920525.1. Lineage (NCBI taxonomy): Eukaryota > Metazoa > Arthropoda > Insecta > Diptera > Sciomyzidae > Dichetophora > Dichetophora obliterata. The sequence goes on along the minus strand of OY986438.1, from coordinate 113,381,645 downwards.
AACAAAAATGTTGTAGTTCTGTCAATCATGATAAATGTGAATATTATTATGGGGACAAACATATTAGAATTTTGAATGTTTGTCTGAACTATTCTTTGATTGTTGGCAAACGAAGCAGAACATAACCAAAAATCGAAAGAATTTATTATGTCTGAACAGTTTGCAGTAAAAACTTTCACTTCATTCAGACACAATAAGTTTTATCAATTCCTGGCTATGTGCCGTTTCGTTTGTCAACTGTTCAATTATTGTGTTTTGTTTTAAATTGCCTTATCCTAAAAGCACTCAGAAAAGTGACATTTTTTACTTTAATTGTAGCAAACATACCATTTCTGTTTACCGTAAATATATTTTGCAATTCTGACCATATTTTGTCTATCACAAATATTGCTATTTTTGTGACAATGCACTTGATGTACCATATTTATGAATGGCATTAGTCAGGCGAGCGGTAGTAGTGGCTGTGGCCTACTGGTAGTGTGTGTGGCTCGTAAGAGAAAAAGCCAAGGTTCAAGCCCCAGCTCGGACAGAAAATTTTATCAAAAAGATTTTTCATTTCAATTGAATTAATATTTCTGTTCAGCCCAGACAATGGCAAACCTATGGAGAGATATCTTAATTAATAGCTGTGGAAATTTGGAGTGCATGAAAATAAAAAAAAATAAAATTATTGTTTCAATAATGTTCTGGATCCTAAAAATAAATTTATAATATAGTTGTTGCAATCATTCTATTTTCGACCCAATAAGAGAATAATGAATGTTTCAATAATATTTTGGTTGCTACAAAAAAGTCCCTTTTCTAAATATAGTTGTCATTTACATCATTTGTAAATCACAACTGATCATTTTATCATGATCAAAGAAAATATTACATGTTTAAGAACATGTTAGCAACAATCATAATCCGAATCATACTATGATCAACTTAAAACATGGTTGTTGCAACTATGTTTTTTCTCTGCGTGAAGAAAAAACAGTTTGAGAAGCTCAGCTGTAGGTGACCATAAAGACCAATCCTTGGGATTACAAATTTACAAAGTGTGTTTTTCGCATGTTTGTTGTATCGAGATTACAAGAGTAGAAAAATAAGTAAGCCGTATCTTCGGAATTATTGTGAATACGAGGGTTTTGTCTATATTTTTCCCAATGTGCGTCATGGGTGCCTCAGATAGGAGGCACATTTCAGAGAACAGTATAGAAAGCAGATTTTGCAGGATAGAAACCACACTTTTGGAGCACATTTTTTGATCCAGATTAGTTTTGGTTGCATCGCCGGGAAAAAACTAAAATATGCTTTAGTGCTTTTGTATACTTTTTTTTCTTGTGTTTACGTATAGCAACTTTTCCGCACTATTAGAAATTGATCCGCAGACTTTCGAGTTTTCACTAATACATATATGTAATTCATAAATTTAGTGCCACTTTGATTCAGTGAACACTGTAAACAAAAATTGTCAATGAAATTTTAATTTTACGAGGCTCTTGAAAAACTTCTCTTTAGGAAATATGTTCACTTCGCATTTTTTTTGATGATTTTTGTTTGATATAAGATTGTTAGAATAATTTTATTGTTTATAAAATTTTATTGTAATTTATAAAATAAATTAGTACACTGAAAGAAAATTTTTAAAGCATCGTACAGTTGTTGTATTGCAGTTACTGAAAAAGCCATGTAAAAAAGGTTAGCGATGTTCTTTCAAAACTTTATCAATTCTAATCCCTAGTGATCAATCTATTTTTACTTTTATATCATACATAAATCAATCAACTACGTCACTGTATTGTTTTCTTTTTCAAAGGTTCAAGCAGCTAGCCACTATTAGCTTTCAAGAAACAAGGTTAAAAGTCTCAATTAGTAAGCTTTTCAGTAGTAAATTCAAAAAATTGTTGCTGGGTGGTCTGTGTTGGGAGGTAAGAATAGTCGATTGAAAAAATAAAACAATAAATCGATCATTCGTCAACTTGGTAGCTACATGCATACTTAATATATATTATATATATGTATGAACGTGCATCAACTAACTAGTCAAACATGCTTACAAATGTAAAGCTGCAGCCTTGACCATTGGTCACTATCAACAGTATTTAAATATTTGCAATTAAACTGCTTTCGGGGATTAACAGTTTGAGTTGAGTGTTTGATGAAAACAAAACTGTGCCGCTTGAAGTACGTGTCATTTCCTATGTTTAGAAAAAAAAAACAATTTAATTAAAATATATAGAGGCACTAAACCCACTCTCCAGGTACAAATTATTCCTAAAAAATAACGAAATTTCTAATGAGAATTATGACAAAGGCATGAAAAGTATTACACTCAAAAAATTTATTAGTATTCGAATGATATTCGTAGCAAAATAAAAATAAAACAATTCATATGAGTACATTGTACGAATTATTGTGAACATATACAGTGGCTCACAGCTTATTTTATGCAGTGCATACTTTCAATTTTAGGGCTTTATAACAACAAAACTAACAGGAATAGAAAAATAATATAGTATCATTTAAAAGAACAAGATGTTTAGTTTACTAAATTAACTTAATTTATTGTAAAAATATATATTATGTTGGCTTAAAATTAAGAAACCAGAAAATACTGCTTAATTTCATTTCACAGCTTATTTTATGCAGTTACTTGTTATTTATAAATTTTTCGTATTGATTAATGATATCAGATATTTTTATTATTTGGTATGATAGTCTTGTTGTCCACAACAGATCTAAGGTGGTTTGGAATTGATGCGACCAGTTTTTGAGGGATAGGTGGCGAAATATTCGCCTACTTCGTTTTCAATATCTCTTTCAGGTGGTTTTTGTTTGAAATTTGATGTTTCCGGATGTTATTTTCCAATAAAGACCACACATTTTCAATAACATTAAGGTCTGGCGACTGTGCTCGCGGCGTCATCAATTGTGGGCATTTGTATATTAGCCTGGTTTGCACAATGCCCGCTTTGTGCTTTTGATCGTCATCCTGGTAAAATCGGAAATTCAATTTTATACCCAGGACCTTCGCACTCTGCAACAAATTGTTCTTCAGGATCTGTAGGTACTTAAATTTGTAAATTTTTGTTTTAATAAACGACAACTTCCCAGTACCAGCAGCTGACATTCAGGCCCAAACCATGACGCTGCCACCGCCATGTTTCACGGTTTGTTTTGAGTTTTTTTTTGTTGACCTCGGTATTCGGTTTTCGCCACATATAGCACATACAATCTGAACCAAATAAATTGATCTTCGATTTCTCTGCAAAAATAACTAAATTCCAGTACTCTGGGGCCTTGGACATATGTACGTTGTTGTAGTTGAGTCTGAATGTAGTTGGGGCTAATGAACGGCTTGTTTCGTGTTACTCGGCCATGAAAGTTCTTTTTGCGAAAGACACGTCGAATAGTTTCAGCACTACACTGTTTGCTCAGGTCAGTTTGAACTTCAAAAGCTATTTTCGGAGCTGAGAGTCTCGGGTTAGCCTTTACCTACCATACAATATGCCGCTCGTCGGTTGCATTAAAAATTTTGTTTGGTGCTTCTTTGCTTTTATTGTGCAATCGATTCTTACGGACGAAGCGCTCGATGATCTTTTGCACTGTAGAGGAATTGATATTAACTATTTCAGCCATTTTTCGCTGCGAGCTGCTATTTTTAAAATAGTATTTAACCAATTCTCGTTGTTGTAGCGTTGTGCGCGCTCCTATTTTAAATAATCATAGAAGCAGACACTTGAAGCAAAAAAATCAGACCAAAAAGCTAACACAAAGCAATTATAGAAACAGAACTAAGGCATAGCTAACGAAAGTACCGTTAGACAGCGCAGCATTAGAGTACCGTAACAGAGAGAAGTGACTGCATAAAATAAGCTGTGAGATGAAATTAAGCAGTATTTTCTGTTCTCTTATTTTTTAAACAACTAAACGTATTTATTCGAAATTAATGAAAAACCTTTATTTAACTAGACTTTTTGCTCTTTTAAATGACACCATATTATCTTTTGTATTCCTGTTAGTTTTGTTTTTATTAAGCATTAAATTTTAAAGTATGCACTGCATAAAATAAGCTGTGAGCCACTGTATGTATAATAACTTTCGTCAATTTCGTCAGTTCTTCTATTAGATTCGTAGTATGTACTAACGGTTTCGTAATATTCAAAAAAACATATATCAATGAAAAAAAAAACATTAAATTAAGAAATACTTTTGGAGAATACAATTTCACAACTCATTTTACGTACTCTGTATTCCCTGTTATCAGAATAATTCATGAATAATCAATACATAAAATACTCCTACTATTTTTTACCAATAAATTCATGAAGGTTAGAATTCATTTTCCAAGAATTCTATCGTTTTTTTCATGTCAAAGTAGGGTAGTTATAGCATACGGTTCAGACATTTAAAAAACAGTAATACCTGCTCAATTCGACTAACATGCTTTATCAAATTATTGCGCTCATCATTTAATTTGTTTACGATTTCAACAATCTGAATTTGCAAAATTTTATTCTCCCGGTTTTAGCGTTTTAGTTGTCAACAAATGGTGGCCAGGAGCACGAAATAACTGGCAACTCTGGGTACAGCAACGATGTTCAACAGAACCGCGACGCTGTTGGTTCTAATTGTCCCATTGGGAAAAAAGTTTTAACATTGGCTAAGTTTTATCTATCTTAATGACAACTTATTCATTGTGGTACAGGTAAAATGGTACAAAAATGGTATAGATATTGGTAGAAAAAAATCATTCGTAGATAGACTGTAAGCCTTATTCGTAGAATTGATTGCACGGTGGCCGTAGCCTTCTCGAAGAGTACGTGCCCCATAAGCAAAAGAGCCGCACTTTAAACCCCAGGCATTAGGATCATTCGTAAATATAACAAATGTATTTGTACAATACACACTTGTTTTTGTACGAATACGAATAAAAAATTCGTTATATGTAGCAAACTACGTCCATTCTAAGAACCTTTTTCGTGGCTGAAAACTACAAATAAAATTCGTAAAATGGACGCAGTTACCCAGCGGTTGAAGTAGCCCTGAGACAATACATTCTCTCAAGCCTGAGGTGTAATGTTAAGGCCTGAGTATTCAACACACCACTTGATTTCCTTTTGATGTCATGCTTACGTAATACCTGCTATCGTTGAGCGTATACTCAGGCCTGAATATCCCCAAGAATATTCCTCCAAAAATTCAGGCCTCAGGAAACGCTAAAAAATCAGGCCTTCTATCAGGTATTGAATACTCTGAATTTAATATTAAAATAAAAAAGCAGGTAATATATATATAATATAACATAATATAATATAATATAATATAATATAACATATTGTTGTGTATATTTAATATAATTTTATATAATATAGCTACACATATACAATATTTTTTGCATTTAAATAGTTTTCATTAAAATATTGTATATAATTTTTCCAAGGTTCTCCCTTTTTTATTTTTCAGAATAAAAAATTACGCGTTGACTACACTCTAAAAAGTTTTTGTTGAAATTTACTACAACAGTTGTAGGCAACAGGTTAGCTACTAAAACTGTAGTAAATTTACACAATCTTATTTCATTCAACATCTTCTTTCTATTGCTGTGTAGTGAAATTCAACAAAGAGTGTTGAATTTTGCTTAAAATAAGAAGCAATGAAATTGATATTGAAGTGAAATTAAACATCAATTGTGTAATGTTACTTTCATAAGTATAGTGCCAATACAAATATTCTACTCCGATTTCATAAAAATTCAACTATTTTTATTTAGTTTTACCTTAATTGATGCAGTCAATCTAAACTTCAATTGTTATTCTAGTAAAGATATTAAAAAACAATTTGTCACTTTTGACGGTACGTGCAGAGATATGGTTTAATTTCTGTTTCATGCTTATTCTTCTTCAAATTGGCACTACAAATAACGAAATGAAAAATAACTTGGGATTAAAGAAATGAAACAGAAGAAATTTTTTGATTATTTCAAAGAACTAAAATATTCCGATATTGCTGACAAATTACCACTAATAACACAGCATTCGATTAACTTTTACTAAAACCGAATTCTCACTACACTTTTTTAATCAAAAATCAGATAACTTTAAGTTAATGATCCTAACACTTCGACAAGCTAACTTGACTGAGCATCTGTTGAATATATTGTCGATATTGAACATTCAATTGTTTAATTTTAATTAAATTTATGTAGTTATCTATTACTTTGCAGCTGCTATTGCTGCAAAATTCAATATTTATTGTTTAATTTTAATAAGAATTGTGTAAATTGGTAAACACTCAAAAATTAATTCAAGATTTATAGTAAAATTAGACATCAGTTGGAATTTCAACAAAAAATTACTGTAATAATTTTAGTAAATTTACATTTCTTTCTTAGAGTGTACTTCGCATTGTTAGATTTTTATTTAAGTTTCCCAAAGTTATTTGTTGGCCTTACGACTTCGCTTCTAATCTCAACCGTCACTCAGGTATGAATACGAAGCAAATTCAGTCTCAGGATAACTGAAAGCACTCATAAACGTTTGACAGCATTACACCATAGCTTCTAAGCTCAGGGGCATCTTCCGGTCTGAGATTGAAACAAAACAAAATTTTCACAGATTGGACAATTTCAGGGAAATTTTCTGAAAGCTTCAATTAAAATGCTTAATCTTAAATCAGTAATGATATCAATCCTGAATTTTTAAATAAAAAAAAATCTTATTTCACACCAGATTTCATCAGGCATTGAAATTGCTGACCACTGGGTATTAGTAACATTTTCATACAAAATCTTTTGAGTGTATCGTTTTTAAGGTTTAATTTTTTTCATTCTTCATCCGGTGAGAAACTAAAAATTAGTTTATAATCAATTAAGTTACAAGCTTATAACTGTGCGAATAAACTCAAAGCCGGTTTTTTTAACCGTAAGTCAAGATTTTGGGTGTGTTTAGCGAATTTCGCACACAGATTCTTATTCACTCACTTAAAAAAGGAGGTTTGTTTTTGTTCTTTGTTTTAATTTTATTTCTGTTAATTTCCGTAATTTCTTTTCAACAGATAGAGAAAGTGAACACCAAAGTGCCCGTTTAAAAAAAGAGGTGGTGTTTGATAAAGAGGCGTGGCAACATTATAAATCACTGTATCTTGAATAATATTGACACTAGTATACTGAAATTTAGTATTGGGGTAGGCACAATAATGACAATTTACGGTAGAGACAGTGGTCATTATTGGACAAAAGGGCGTTACAATATTAAAAAAAGACTGTTTGGATTGATACAAATTAATACAAGTAATACAATTGAGTACAAAATAGTAAAAAATACTTTCAGCGTAAACCAGTTCATTTTGATTTTATTTTGATTTCTTGTAAATTTTTACTGACAAAAAAAAATTAAATATGAATACGTGTTGTGGCAATTTTCTTAATTTTTGCAACTTTTTGAGTAAAGTCAATTTAAAGAATTCAACATAGGTACGTTTTTGCAATATACAGCTGCGTGTAACTAATAAGAGACACTATGTAAACATAGAAACTTTAGGAAAATTCGTTGTTTTGTTTACGAAAAACACTGAGTTTTGGTCTTATTTACATTTAAAAAATTATTTATGTAAAAGCCTGTTTTTTTATTTATTGAACAGCATTTTTGAAAATCTGAAAAAACCATAAATACATAATTAAATAATAATCGTACAAATAATAAGCACATTAGAGTTTTTAATATTTTTATAGTATTTTTTTTTATTTTTTAGACTACAAAATTTTCACAAACACTGTAAGGAATTATATAAAAAAATAACTTCATAAAATAAAAGAAATGCATCATCTTTTACGGCATCTTCCTTTGGTAATATGTGCATGCAAAAATTAGAAATAAATGCTTTCAAAGTAAAAGCAAAAAGTACCAGTTTAGAAAGGTACATAATGAAACTAGTTCAAATATAGCGAAAAAGGAATGTTTTGTGTGCAATTGCCTTTTCTTATGATATCAACACGTAAAAAGCGTCAGTTCGATCAATATAAAAGGGTACTGTAGAGAAACCTGTACTGGTCCTTTTTGAAAATAGTTTAGAACTATTTAAAAATTATTCCAATTAAAGTTTTTTCTAAATGACCTCTATATTAATTATGTTGACTTTATATGATTTAAATACAAATTCTAAATGTTTGATAGTTTAAATCATACTTGATTTTAAATACAAATTCTAGTTGTTTGATAGTTTAAAATCGTTTATTGAGCTTAAGGTCAAAGTTAGAACAATTAATTGTTCTACCAATTAATTTTTCTTTCTTTGGAAAAATTCGTTAGAACAATTAATTGTTCTAACTTTGACCTTAAGCTCAATAAACGATTTTAAACTATCAAACAACTAGAATTTGTATTTAAAATCAAGTATGATTTAAACTATCAAACATTTAGAATTTGTATTTAAATCATATAAAGTCAACATAATTAATATAGAGGTCATTTAGAAAAAACTTTAATCAAATGGTAGAGCTCGACCAAACGGAAACAGCTGAAAACAAAATCAGCAAAAATTCTAAAAACAACTTCAGTAAACATGCTTTGTTAGTGCAGACTTCCAGCAGGCTGTTGGACTACATATAATAACATAAGCATAGAAACTAAAGTAAAACAGAAATACAACAACAAATGTGACATTATGAAATGGAGGAAAAACTGAGAAATTGACGCTTCAAATCTCATCGCCCCGATGGTGCAGTGCGTTAGCGCGCGCTTGCACGGGTATCACAAAGATTTCTGATGACGCTTTTAGCAGAGTAGAAATTGCAATCAGATCAGCTAGTGATTTTTTCCTTTTCATATTGAAAAAAAAAAAAAAAAAAAAACTTTGTTGTTGTTGTTGTTTCTTTGGAAAAATTCGTTAGAACAATTAATTGTTCTAACTTTGACCTTAAGCTCAATAAACGATTTTAAACTATCAAACAACTAGAATTTGTATTTAAAATCAAGTATGATTTAAACTATCAAACATTTAGAATTTGTATTTAAATCATATAAAGTCAACATAATTAATATAGAGGTCATTTAGAAAAAACTTTAATCAAATGGTAGAGCTCGACCAAACGGAAACAGCTGAAAACAAAATCAGCAAAAATTCTAAAAACAACTTCAGTAAACATGCTTTGTTAGTGCAGACTTCCAGCAGGCTGTTGGACTACATATAATAACATAAGCATAGAAACTAAAGTAAAACAGAAATACAACAACAAATGTGACATTATGAAATGGAGGAAAAACTGAGAAATTGACGCTTCAAATCTCATCGCCCCGATGGTGCAGTGCGTTAGCGCGCGCTTGCACGGGTATCACAAAGATTTCTGATGACGCTTTTAGCAGAGTAGAAATTGCAATCAGATCAGCTAGTGATTTTTTCCTTTTCATATTGAAAAAAAAAAAAAAAAAAAAACTTTGTTGTTGTTGTTGTTTCTTTGGAAAAATTCGTTAGAACAATTAATTGTTCTAACTTTGACCTTAAGCTCAATAAACGATTTTAAACTATCAAACAACTAGAATTTGTATTTAAAATCAAGTATGATTTAAACTATCAAACATTTAGAATTTGTATTTAAATCATATAAAGTCAACATAATTATTCCAATTTTCTGCAGGGTAATTACTTTGGAAATCTTATTATTTTCCATTTTTCTAATTTGTTTTATTATCATGAATATAGGTATTAATTTATATCTGAATATAAAAACAATCATATTCTTTTAACTATCCCTGCACTGCCAATACGAACGAGATTAAAGTCCCGGAAATAACATCATCGAGTAACAAGCGCACTTCCCAACAAACAAAAGCTCTCGTTATTGTGTTCTGTGATCCAAAGCGTTAATTTTATAAAAGTTTATAATTATATTAGCGCCAACTTTAACTCTTTCCGGCGCGGTGGTATGAAAACTATACCACTTATCTAATTAATTTTCCTACATTCTGTGTGCAATGGTATATTTGAAATACCACTTTTATATGTAGATTTAAGCTTATATTTAAAAAAAAAGAAATATACCAAATGTTTGAAAGAGATAGATATATATATTTTGAACTAAACTTGAGTACCATCTGTCAAGTGTTGACAGTGTTTTCCATTATTTAGTAAATTTCTGCAAAACACGTGCGTTAGACTTCATACTTGTATAATTTTTGATCAATAAGATAGTGAATAACGTGCTTGAAAATAGTAACATAAAAAATAAATAAAAACTTTTGAAGTAGTGAAGGTTAAAGTTGATGGTATAAAAATAATACCACTGCGCATTATATCCATGGCTAAAAACAATAAACTCAAAGACAGTGATATTTCCTATATATTGGAAACAATCGAGGATGAAGTTGTTGTGGAAGAGATTCCATCAGACGCTGAGTCAATTATCGATGATGTTGAGGACCTCGATGATCAGAACCAAATCCAGGAACTTTTTGATAACATCCTTGCAGTCGACAATGAAGATAAACACTTTGATGAAGGTGAAAACCCGGGATGTAGTGGAGTTTCAAATTCGTGTGAACAATTTGATACCGACGACGATATTCCTATATCTTATTTATTTGGCAGCCTCGTAGAAGTCACCCCACCAAATTGGAGTAAGCAAAATTCAATAGAGATACCAATTGCATTTACTGGCATGAAACATGGACCTACAGAAGTTGTGGAAAACGTGGCATCCCATGATAATTTTAATATTTTTAGTAAAATTATAACAAAAGAAATTATTGAACATATTGTATTTCAAACGAACCTGTATGCTCAACAATCTGGCAAACGCTACACTCCAACAAATGCCTTAGAAATACAAGCTTTTATTGGAATTAACTTTCTAATGGGAACAAAACCCCAGCCCAGTTACAGAGACTATTGGTCATCTCGTCCGGAATTAAATGACGGCTATATATCGAAAATAATGCCTATAAGAAGATTTGATTGGATTTTATCTAATATACATTTGAATGATTCTACCCTAATGCCTAAAAAAGGATCACCTAAGTTCAACAAGCTGTATAAAGTTCAACCGTTTCTGGATATGTTGCTAGAGAGATTTAAATTGTGTTTTAATCCGGGTGAATATCTAGCGGTAGATGAATCCATGATTAGATTCAAAGGTAGGTTCCAAGACATATATATTTATGGATTTATTTTGTTTACGAGTTTACTGTTTTATAGGTCGTTCAACTCTAATTCAGTATATGCCAAAAAAACCAATAAAAAGAGGGTTCAAAACTTGGATGTTATGCGATAGCCGCGGTTACGTTCAACGTTTTCGAAATTTATACAGGCAAAAAAGGTGAACTAGTGGAAAAAAGGCTTGGCGAACGTGTTGTTCTCGATCAACTATCAGATTTTGGTGGGAAAAATCATAAGGTATATTTTGATAATTTCTGCACTTCCTACAACCTCATCCTGGAATTGAAAAAAAAGTTAATAAATGGTTGCGGGACAGTGCGAAGTAATCGAAAATATCTCCCGACCGATATTAAGCCTGACAAGCAAATAAAAAGGGGAGAATATGACAGGCAAATAAGCGATACGGGTGTGCTCTTTATGAAATGGATTGACAAACGAGCGGTCACAGCTTTGTCCAGTTTCCATGATCCAAATGAACTTGTCAAGGTAATGCAAAGTCAACGTGATGGTGCAGTGGTGGAAATTAATAAACCAGGTATTATACATGATTATAATATGCATATGAACAAAGTCGACAAGTTAGATCAACTAAAGAAATATTATGAGTTGAATAGAAAAAACCGCAAATGGTGGCATCGAATTTTTTTTTCATTTTCTCGATGTGGCAGTCGTCAATGCTTATATAATTGTCAAAAGTGCTGGGTATAAGTTACCACTAAAACATTTTAAGCTGGATATAATTTCAAGTCTGTGTCACTCAGGTTCATGTTCATCCGTAACTTCTGCAAGGCCAAATAAAAAAAAACACTATTCGACTAAAAAACAATAAACCTTTTGTAGATGCAAGCATACGAGCCTCGTCGTCCCACCAACCAGTAAGAACCACACTACGAAGATGTGCGCACTGCAGCAAGACGGGACACCAGAGAAGAACTCAGTGGATGTGCTCTACTTGCCATGTTCCACTTTGTTTAAGTAACACGAAATCCTGTTTTAATGAATTCCATAAATAAAGCTATCACATAAGCGCGGTGGTATAAAAATCATACCACATCCTTGCGCGAAATCCTGTAAGGAAATATTTTTTTTTTACATTTTTTTCAATAAATTACTCCTATAAATAAAAGCAAATAAAAATTTTCTTTAATTTTTGACGATTTTATATAGTGCGCCGGAAAGAGTGAAAGGATTCATATTTATAAATAAATTAATATACAGAAATCCACCTATAACACGGTAGATTTATTCCACGTTATAAAAATCGAGCATTCTCGTAAACCGCTGGTATGACCCCGTATAACGTTTTATGTAAAATGATTCGCGCTTGACTTTTCTCGTTAAAGTTGGTTTAAATTAAATATTTAGGGAAAAACTATGTTATAAACGCAATATGAGCGTTTTATTAAAACCAAATTAAGAACATTTTAAATAAAAAACTAATACACATGTTACTAAAAAGTAGTTAAGGGCTAACACCACCGTAAAGTTATTAAAATTAGTCATGTCTTTTTAAACTTTTGTGAACATGGAAATATTAACCGTTTATTATATAATGTAAGAAAAATTGTGTTTTTCTTGCTTTGTTAAATGGCGGTAGTAGAGCATCATTATTGGAGAGTCGTTAAACAAGAGGTGTTCCGCGACTTGTGCTAGAACAAAAAACAAAAATATTATTTTAATAATAAAAGGTTAATCTAAAGAATTGAATAGGGATTTAAGAAATATTAAATTTAAAAAATTTGGGTGGCGTTTTTCTAACAAAAAGTCTATTTTTTTAACAAAAAGACCATCAAAATGACATCATAACTCAGACAATTTTTGAGATTTCAAAAAAATCCTACGCATTTCTTTAGATAATATAACTATAAATAAGTATGTTAAATTTGAAGGTGATCTTATAAAAATTGTTTGAGTTGTGCTGCCAGCCGCGGACTACCTATACTTAAAACAATAATGACGCTCTACTACCAGCATTAAAAAAAAATTTCGAATTATTTCTATTATTCATTATATTTTTTCCATATTAAAAATATATTTTTTTAACTAAATTGTAATTTTAAATTACTTTTAAAATATACATATATGTATATGTTCTTTACTACAGGAAAAATGATTAATTCTAATTTTTCCGATATTTATTTCCATTTATTAAACATAACTTTGAATTCCATTTAGTTTTAACCAATATAAAAAATGAACAACAACAAAAAATTTATCACTACAAATATCTAACGAAAACTTTTTATAAAACAACAAATTTGTACATGAATTTAATTGTAAACTTTTTAGATCAAGTTTGTTAAAAGAAGGCAACAACAACAAATTTGTTTTTGAATAATTTTTATTTAGAAGATGAAATGCTTTAAAATAGTTTTGAAAAATATGAATGAAAAAACCTGAATTTTTCTCTATTACTGTATATAAATGAATTCTACGTCTATACTTACGATACTATCGAAAAGAGTTTTGTTTTGTTTTTACTTGACAAGACCTATAAGAAAAATAGTATCACTTCTCAGGTGTTTCTACTTCATTATATTTTCTATCACTGTGTTATATGAGGTCCTGCTAAGGTTATGGCAGTATTAGCCAAAATAACGTTTTAATATTATAACTTCAAAAAATGAACGGCTTAATAAGCCTAATAGGCTTAATACTAATAATATTAGTATTAATGCAACCTAACAATAAACGATTTTTCCAAATATGACAAACTGGCATTAACGCACTTTCATGAAAGTTTTTTTCATACAATCAATGAACAATGATGATGTTCGCATGCACTAAAATATCAGTTTAGAAACCGAAACTCATAATAGACAATGGGCATAATAGACAACCGTTTCCAGGGCATAATAGACAATGGTCGATTGGGATTTGTCGGTATGTCGGTTTAATAATAAGAATTTGTCCTTTTATCGCTAGAAAACAACATGTAAAAGCCCTGTTTACACTTCAAATTGCTCATCAAATCGTTTGACAAATCGTTTGACCACAAAGTGTTCATACTAATAAAATTTTTCGTCAAATTTAATTTTGTCTTGAGCACCGAAGTTAGCACATCGCGATGACGGAAAATTTTTAGCAGCACTTGTTATTAAAATCGTATTTGAAGAAGAAATTATTTTATAAATTATTATAAATTATTTGCCACAGTTTATTTATTGTTATTTTCTTCCGTTTCTTCTTTTGCCACAATATGGTCAGGTTGAAAACTTTTTTAACTGACAAAATCGTTCTACACAATTTGACGAGTGTTCACACACACGAGAAACATCAAAATATTTTGATTTTCATCAAATGATTTGACGAACGATTCGATGAGTGTTCAGACTCGTCAAATCACCATGAAATCCATATATATTTGTGTTGGTCAAATCGTTTGTCAAATCATTTGATGAGCAATTTGATCGATGTGTGCAGCCCTAATTGTAATTTTCAGCCAAACTCTTAGCTTTTTCTTCAGTTGCCATTGGAATAACGGTCGAAATTTACAGTCTCAACCGATTGAGTCGCATGTGAAAATGAGTTTTTATAGATAATTAATGCAATAAAAATATTATTGAAAAGCAGCAGAAGCAGTGAGTAGCTAAAACAAACGATCGCTTAGATAGTGAATCTTCAAGTTGTTTTATTTTACAGATACAGGTACAGATACTATAGAATTTCATAGACTGATAATAAGAACTTTTATGCGATGAACAAGTTTAGCGTTGTTTTTGTTTTTATTTTTTACTTGTGTTTTTATTGATTGTTATTGTTGTTATTGTTGTTGCTGTATTTGTTGTTATTGTTGTTGCTGTATTTGCAAAAAGCTCACTGAACGTTGCATTTTTATAATGACGTTTCAAACCGTTTTACATGAGGAAAAGCAATCAACCAACGACTTTGACAGTGAATTGCATGGGAAAAAAAGAAAAAACAAAACAAAAAAAAATTAAATAAAAAAAGTTCTTCGAACCAGCAGCGCAGCGTGAAGACATTGAAGCTTTTGTACTTTTAGTTGTTGTCGCTGTTGCTTTGTTAATATTTGGGTTTTCTTTTAAATTATATGCATACATTTATTTCTTTATAAATATTTTAATTAAATAGAAGCAGACGAATTATTATTTTGCTTTGTCTTGATCATAACCGGTTTGTCGGTTTTTCACTATTTTTCTAGCAAGTTTTTCTAGCGTCGGCATTTTTTTAATTATTATTTAACACTCTTTGTTGTTGCTGTTGTTCTCAAATGCATTTAATTGGATTGAATTTGGTAATGCAATTGTATTGCATAATGTAAGCGGTTTTTTCTCCCTAGCTGCTTGAGCGGCTTACATTAACACTAGTTTTTTTTTAAGCTTTTTAATTTTATTCCCGGTTTTTTCACTTTTTGTGCTTGTTAAAAAAAAGAAATGAAATTAAACAGTGTTTCTCACTAATAAGCACCAAAAGCCACGCTTTAGATTTACCAACCGTTTCGCATCCGTTGAAACGCGCCCGTTCTTTCGTTCGTTTATCCCTGCGCCAAGCACGGCACGAAACTGAATGCAGCTTCTAGCTGAGCTTCGTTGAAATTCTAAATCAAACACAACAACATCGACGAGAAAGCTAGCAAAATGAATTATTTTGAAAATAGAAAAAAGTTTTCTCAGCGCAGCGTTTTTCTGGGCTTAACAAATGCCGCTCAAAATAAACCGTCACTGTTTTCGAACTCGAATTTTTGAATACTGCAGAACGTCGAAAAAAAGGTAGTTTTGCAGGAGGTGGTCTGTAATGCAAGCTATGTTGAAACAAAACAATTCTCGATTGTCCCGCCTGCGAAATGAATCTGTAGAAATGTTATTGTATCTGGTGAATACGTGAAATGTTAACGTCGATTATTTAATAGCTTGCAGTAGGGCTGCATAAAAAGCTCAAATCCCAGTGTATATTGTCTTGGTAAATTTCTATTTTTTCATGTCCGAGTGAGCTTTAAGCATATTTTTAAGCATATTTAGAGAAAATGTAACGCTAAACAAAGCAAAGGTCTTAAAATTATGGCTTTTTAAAGCAATCACTGTTTCCATAAATTCAAAACATACTGCTGCTTAAACTTGTGCTTGAAAAAAATCAGACAGTCGCAGTCAAAGCAAAAGCAAAAAAAAAATATCTGATAGATTGCGAAGCACTTCAGCAGTCGACAGTTTCACACTCACAAAATTTATTAGTAAAATTTCTACCAATGATATTAGTAAACAAAATATTCTTACATTCTACAAATATTCGTACAATATACAAAGTATTTTAATTTTGTGATATCTTTACGAATTCATTCGTAAAATTTTTCTAATACCTGATGTAGTATCTACGAATATATTTCTTTTATATAGGGGAAGTGCATGTACCTTGGTCCAAAGGCTACTTTTTCATATTTACCATCTCTAGCAAAAAAGTGTTGCACTACCATTCGTTCTGTTTATTTTCTTGACATTGGCAATGCTGTTATTGTGCCGCTTTAGTTCATATTTGCTCGTTAGCTAATCAACAACGAAATTAGCACGTGGTTCGTAAATTTTTGTGCAGTTTTTCATAATATATATATACGAACGAGGATATCTTTTAGTGCTGAGAGTCAATTACAGTAGATCGGTAAGGTTTGTTCTTTAATTATTTTACTTTGAAAACTTGATTTATTCGAACAAAATAAAGTTTTGAACATTTTGTAAATTGTGTGCCTGACGTGTTCCTTGGACCAATGCTTGGAATGTACCTTGGGCCGGTCCAAGGTACAATATATTAAAGGAAACTTTTATTATATATATTATAGAAACATGCCAAGAAGTAAGACTGGACACCATCGATGTCGTATAAAGGTAACAGACTTATCCGCAGCAGTCGACGACGTTGTGCAAAGAGGTTGTAGTGCTACATCTGCTGCAAAATCGCACAAAATCTCAAAATCAACTTTATTGCGCCATTTGGCAGCATACCGTGCTTCAGAAAACAAATCGTTCAAATCCACGACCAAAATTGGTCATAAAAAAGTATTCAACAGCGAAGAGGAGGGAATAATGGTTACCTACCTTAAAACTGCTGCAAAGTTGCATTATGGGCTATCTAGAAAAGAGTCCATGAAGCTTGCATACCAGTTTTCAGAAAAAAACAAAAAGAAGTTTCCTCAGACCTGGGTCGAAAATATTGCTGCTGGTAAGGAATGGCTTAATGGATTTTTGAAAAGAAACCCAACCATATCGTTGAGGAAACCAGAAGCCACCAGCATTTCGCGATCGACAAGCTTTAACAAAAAAAATGTAGGAGATTTTTTTGAAAACCTCAAGGAGTGTCTAAGACGCTATAAATTTTCCCCAAGCCAAATATATAATGTCGACGAAACAGGAAATTCGACCGTTTACGTTCCACCAAAGGTACTTGCTGCTAAGGGAGAAAGGCAAATAGGCAGCATCACATCGGGTGAGCGGGGTTCCAACGTAACGATGATCGCTACAATTAACGAAATTGGCAACCATGTACCCCCGATGCTTATTTTTCCTCGAGTGAACTTCAAAGAACACATGATGAAAGGAGCACCTTCTGGATATATTGGTGCAGCAACGCAATCGGGATGGGTTAACGAGGAGTTGTTTTCAAAATATTTTGATCATTTTGTAAAACATGTAAAGCCGTCCGCTGAAGAAATGGTTCTTTTAATAATGGACAACCATGACAGCCATATTTCACTTCGAGTTATTGATGCAGCTAAAAATAATGGTTCTAACTTTACCACCTCATACATCACATAAGCTCCAACCGCTTGATAGATCTGTTTTTGGACCATACAAAAAATTCTATAACAGTTTGGCAAATGATTGGATGTTTAATAATCCAGGAAAACCTATTACCATTTATGATATTGCTGAATTAATTGGTAAATCATACACATTATCATTTAATACGCAAAATATTGTAAAAGGATTTGAAGTATCTGGAATTTGTCCATTGAAAGAAAATATTTTTGGAGAAGACGAATTTTTATCTGCTTATGTGACAGATCGTCCCATTGCAAATCAACATGTAACAGTACCAGAAAGTCCCTCGCAAAATCAAGGTAATTGCCTTTTTACAGTGGAGGACACGAATTATGCATCTGCAACACAACTTCAAGAGGATGAAGCGATCGAAACTTGCGCAGAAAATCAAGGTAGGTAATAATTACTATGCTTCACATAAGATTCTCAGCAGCAACCGTTTTTCAGTGATATTGCAATCTGGAGTTACACCGCCACATGTATTACGGCCATTTCCAAAAGCAGCAGCCCGGAAATGCTCAAAAGCTGACAGAAAGAAAGGAAGGACCAGAATATTGACAGATACTCCTGAAAAAGAAGAAATATGGCAGACAAAAACCAAAATCAAATCAGAACGGGCAAAAATTAAGACTGTCAAAAGGAAACTCCGAGATAATAACTCAAGCGCATCCTCATATATTGAGAACTCTACTCCGAAGCCGAGAAAAAAATTATTACGGAAATCAAAGGCGGATTGCAAGTTCTCTGTGGCACTTGCTCAGTGCGAAAACTCTGACTTTAGTGCTGAAAGCGACTTTTCGATAGAAGAAATATTTAGAGCCTGCGGATCTAAGCGTCGCTTCCCTTGAATATCCACTTTTTGCTTATTTCAATTAATTTTTTTTTGTGGTTCAAGGTACAACCATGACCCGAGGTACAATGCCTGATTGTACCTTGAACCATTTTGGCTTTCTGAATAAAAATATTTATAACTTAAATTCAAATCGGATTTTCAAATTTTTCTTTCTTTACCATAATAGCTAATGAATCAGACAATAGTGTGTAGTTGTTATATTAAGAAATTAGGGGTTCTTTTAGAGTCGAGAAATGATTTAGCGCAAAGCGGTCCAAGGTACATGCAATTCCCCTACTAATGATATTCGTGAACAAAAACAAATCAATTCGTATAAGTGCATTGTAAGAATGATTGTGTACATAAAAATAATTATATTCGTAAATCTCATACGAATAACGTCGTAATTTCTTTAATTACATTCATAGTATTTATTAATGCTTTCGTACTATTTACGAATGAAAAATAATATTAGTAGAAACAATTCATTCGTAGGCTGACCGTACGATTTATTAGTAGAATGTACGAATTGTTAGTAGAGTCTAAACAATTTAAAACTGAAATCGTTCAGCCTTGTTTTTCGAACATCTACAGAACATAAGAAACTGTATGATTGTAAAGTGCCTGTAGTCAGTCTATTGGTAGAGTGCGTGGCCCGTGAGCTAAAGAGCCGAGGTTTAAGCCCCAGCTCAGACAGAATTTTTTTTTTAATACATTTGTTTTTTTAGGAATACGAATAAAATATTCTTAATATGTACTAATATACTTCGATTTTACGAATCCTATTCGTGGCTAAAAACTACGAATAAAATTCGTAGAATGGACGCAGTTATTAGTAATATTTGCACACAAATATTTTTGAGTGCAGTAGTTTTTGTTTTGATTGACTGAAACTGTGAACAAAATCGAAAGTCGAAGCAACAGCAACTGTTCAACTTTTGCAAGTCGAAGAAGCATCAATTTTTTAACAGTCGTGGCAGACTTTTTTGCTTTTTTTCCTTGTGCTGATGCATTTGCTTGACCGCTTTCGTGTCAATTGTTTTGCTTTTCGGTCGCAAATCACTTTTCGATAGGACACAAGGGTGGACTCTTAAAATGTGTTTATTTAGTTTTTACTTTGTATGTGCTGGCAGAATCTAATGAAAAATTTCAAAAAGTTTTTTTTACAGTTTTGACACAGAAACACATTTTAAGACTTCATCTTTGTGTTAAAAAAGCTTTTTGAAATTCTTACTTCAGATTCGAAATCAGCGACCCTTATATTTTGCCAGCAACTCCACAAAGGCTATAAAACAAAAAACCACCATTTTAGGGTCAAACCTAGTGTCCAATCGAAAAGTGATTTGCGATCGAAAAGCAAAAAATTGGCACGAAAGCGGTCAAACAAATGTATCTGCACAAAGCATAAAAGCAAAACAGTCTGCTACGACTGTTGAAAAACTGATGCTGCTTCGACTTGCAAAAGTTGAACAGTTGCTGTTGCTTCGACTTCCGATTTTGTTCACAGTTTCAGTCAATCAAAACAAAAACTGCTGAAACTGTCGACTGCTGAAGTGCTTCGCAGTCTGTGAAATATTTTTCTTTGCTTTTGCTCTGACTGCGACTGTTTAATTTTTGGAAGCATAAATTTCAGCAGCAGCAAAGGCAATGGAAAATGTAAGAAGTTCTTAAACGCTAGGTGGTGAGAAAAGAGGAGGAGGAGGCAAAGGAGGGGTGTTCAATTTTCGGTGTTAAAAACTGCGTAGATTACAAGAACTATTATAAAATGCAGATGTATTGAGGGTGTAGTGTAGTTAGTTTCTTTCGAATATTTTTTTTACATTTTTTTTTAATGTATCCGGTTTTGAAGGTCATTTTAGAGTTTTATTGGATTTAAACTATTTTAAAAAAATGTTGTGTCTAAGCGGAAAAAATTTGGAATATATTTTGTGAGGAAACAATTATTAATAATTCTGTCTTATTTAATTTTTTATTTTAATAGTCATTTTTGGCGGAGTTTTAACATGCAATTTTACTCTCAACGAAAAATTAACGTTTTTCCATACAAAATCTTTTTTATTTTGTTCTAGCAACATTTTTTTTTGTAATTTTGTATTGTTATGTGAAATTTAGGCTTTCGTGAGATGCAATATATTTTATATTTTATTGACCATAACCTGTGAAAAAATTAAAAATACCACAGTTATTTATTAATTCTAATATTTATTTATTAAAATTATGATTTTTTGTAATGCATTTCAATTTTTTTTTGTGCCGATCAACGACTTGCAGCGAATATTGTTTTTGCTCTTCATTAGAAGTTATTGAATTATTTAATTGTGTTTTTAATGCTACGCTTCTCTCTGCTGAATCATTAATTACATTTCTATGTTGATAGAATAAAAAAACCACGATTGGACGCATTTCTTTTCAGTTTTCTTTTGTTTGAAATTTCTTTTGTCATGAGAAAAAAGGTTGTTGTCGGGGCTGCCTTGTAACTCATTGTATCATGATATTTGTATCAAAAAATTTAAATTTCTTCGAGCAGTCAGTAGTTTTCTGTCACATTCTTGTAAGAAATATTTTATTGAAAAGTCGGTTCTTAAACCAAAAATATACAGGGTCCGCCATCTAAAGTTCTTTTTTCAACTAGTGCTTATTTCGTGAATGGTAACACTTAGCTCATGTCTGATTTGAAAGGTAATTAGTTTTATCTTTCCGCTGAACGAATATGGTTGTGTATACGCTTGAACAACGGTGGGAAATATTGCGACATTACTTTGAAAATCATGGTAATGTTGCAGAATGTGTGCGAAAATTGAGTACGGATTTTGGAAGAAGAGAAGCACCGTCAGCTCCGTATGTTCGTTATCTTGTGAAAAAAGTGAAAGAAACTGTCATCCTCATCGATAAACCAAAGCGTGAAAAGCCAAAAGCAATTCGTACACCCGAGAATATTGCTGCTGTGGCAGAAAGTGTGCGTGAAGCGCCATCAACATCAATTCACCGTCGTTCTCAACAATTGAACATTTCGGAGACATCATTGAGACGAATTTTGCATAAAGACCTTGGTATGACGCCATACAAAGTCCAATTGGTTCAGGAGTTCAAGCCAACTGACCATCCAATGCGTTTTCGCTTCGCAAGTGGGCCTGCGATCGACTTACAGAAGATGCCGATTTTGCCAAAAAAATCATCTTTTCAGATGAAGCTCATTTCGATCTTGGCGGGTATGTAAACAAGCAAAATTGTCGCATTTGGGGCACAGAAAATCCGCACGCATACATTGAAAAGCCGCTGCACCCAAAACGAGTCACTGTTTGGTGCGGATTTTGGTCCAGAGGCATAATTGGGCCATTTTTCTTCGAAAATGAGCAAGGAGTGGCCGTTACAGTCAATGACGATCGTTATCGGGCCATATTGAACGAAGTTTTGTTCACAAAAATTGAAGAGGAGGATATAGCCAACATTTGGTTTCAACAGGACGGCGCTACTTGCCATACAGCCGAAGCTACACTCGATGTTTTGCGCCCTGTTTTTGAAGATCGCATTATCAGCCGCAGAGCTGATGTCGTTTGGCCACCTCGAAGCTGCGATTTGACACCATTGGACTATTAGTTGTGGGGTACCCTCAAAGATAAGTGTTACGCCGACAAGCCAGAGACAATAGACGCTTTAAAGGACAATATTCGTGAAGCCATTGGTGAAATACAGCTGCACACAATCGATAATGTACTTAAAAATTGGACCGATCGTGTAGGCTACTGCATGGCCAGCCGAGGCAGCCATTTGAATGAAATTATTTTCCATTATTAACCGGAAGGATTGTACTTTCAAATAAAAAAAGACATTTGAGAAAATATCCAGTAGTTTTTTTATAGAATTTTCAAATAAAAAAGTTATTTGGCTGACCCTGTATTTTATTAGGAATGAGATCGAAGATTTGCAGTACGATTCGCTGCAACTAAAACGAGAGAAATTTATATTTTTTTATACTCCTGCCACTTTTCGACAAATATCATGACACAATAAGTTACAAGGTAGCCCCAACAACAAATTTTTTTCTCATGAGCCACGGTCAAGAAACGTCAATGTTTTTGGTTTTTCTTACATAAATTTAACATTAATATTAATATTAGTTAAATGCTTTTTAAAGTTAAAATATTCTTAAAAAGCGTTGTTTTCATAAACGAGTTTTAAAAGTCTTATTGTTAAAGTGAGAATACTGATGCTTTACAGTAGGAATAGTTGTAATTTTCTTTTGCGACTTTGATAAATAGAATGACATTTGCTTAAAAATTAAAAAAATAAAAAAATAGGTTTGTGAATTTCATAAATTTACTGGCATTTATTTAAAATTTTGTTTACCTTTAAATCAAAAACCATGTTGCCATACTTTTTTTAAAACTTTAATTTTCAGGAAAAAAATCTTATTTTTTGTGAAAAAACTGGAAATAAAAAAATAACTAAAACATATATTTTTAAAATGTGTGCTTTAAAATTTTTATTACTTTATTCGAAATAAAGTATTTAAATTATATTAATAAATACACAAAACAAAAAAAATCGTATTCATTAACTAAAATCGTTTAAATTATTAATTTATTAAAAAACTTAAAATTTTGTATAACCAAACATTTGATATTTATATAAATGTAAATGTCATTACGAATTTTTGAGATCATATTAAATTATATCCTATATAAAATAGTTTTACACATTAATAAATCACATAAATTTAAGTGGATTAATTTAAGAAATGTGGAGATAATTCCAAGCCTTTTTATTACAAAGGAAAGTTTTTTATGCTATTTTACCGATTCCTAAAGCACCAGCAAATGCAGAAAGCATTTTTTCAAATCTATACTAAAAAGCCCAAAATCAGAAATTAATTTTTTATCAAACCTTTTGTGAAATTTTAAGAATATCTTTAGTGCAAAAAATCCCACACAAATTGGGAATTTCTAATTTATTTCTGATTTTAGTTTTATTAATATTTATTTGTGAAAAAAATACGTTCTACATTTGCTGTTGCTACAGGTATCGTTAAAGCAACATAAACTCGTTTTCTTAGTAATGGAAAGACTTCGGAATTATCTCCACGTTACTGATCAAAAATTGCTTTCCAAAAAGTTTCAATATTATTTTCATTCAGTAATTTCAAATCACTGAAATTATTGTGGCGCAACTCATGCAACTCATTGTCAATTTCTTGCAAATTTTTCTGAATGTATGACATTTGGTTGAAAAATACACAAATTGAAAATAATGAAATCTTGCCTTTTTAAATTTTCGCAGGTGCTGTCGATCGCAGGTTCGACAAATTTTAGAAAGTAATTTTCAAAATCAAACTTTTGTAATAAACAACTCCATAGCTCAACCAAAAATTTCAAAATCAACAATGTTCTCTAAAATCCATTTCATCTGATTCGAATAAGGACTGCGTGCGAAAAAAATCCGGAAATGTTTATAAGGTGACAGCACTGTTGTTTGTGATCGTTTCTACGTTTATCTTTAGTTTGACATTCTTTGGTTTATTGCCTTTCGTACTACGTGCTTGTTTATTGGAAAAAAGTTTTTTTTTATAAAAATGACGACAAATGAAAAAACCAATCGCGAACTGATTTTGTACACTTACCAGCAAAATAAAAACTTATCTAAAAATTCAATTGCAAAAAAGCTGAAAAGGCTCAAATCGATAGTAGACGATGTCATAAATTGATTTGAACAATGTTTGAGTGTAGAGAGAGCAGCTGGTTCTGGTCGTCGAAAGGATTAACAGTTCCCAGAAATCAAAAAGGAGGTTCATTTAAGGAACATCCAAATATTTCAGGCAGGGATTTGGCACGCAAGTTTAATGTTTCCAAAAAACCATTCTCAAAGTACAAGCAAAGTGCTGAATTAAAGACATTTGCAGCCGCAAAAGTACCAAAACGAACAGAAAAGCAGCAGATTGCGGCAAAAACGGGAGCAAGAAAGTTGTACACAAACTTGCTACCAAAGTTTGACTGTGTTTTAAAAGACGATAAAACTTATGTAAAAAGCTATTTTAAACAGCCGCCAGGTAAAAAATTTTACGTCGCAATTGGTAAAGGTAAAGTTAAGGAAAAATAACAGGAAGTGGGATTAGAAAAATACGCATCAAAATTAATGTTCTGGCAAGCTCTTTGCTCATGTAGCCAAAAACCGAATCTTTTGTCACTAAAGGCACCATTAACTGCGAGATTTACAGAAAAGAATGTTTGGAGAAAAGATTACTTCCGTTTATCAGAAAACATAATGGTTCAGTGTTGTTTTGGCCAGATTTGGCAATATGTCATTACGCTGAAAAGACTTTACAATGGTATCAAGAGAATACTATAGAATTTGTTCCCAAGACGCAAAACCCTCCCAACACTCCAATGCTAAGTTCGATTGAGCGATATTGGGCCTTAGTAAAGCAGGAACTTAAGAAAAAAGGAGGGAACGCAAAAATATAAAATGTTTTACAAAACGATGGATTGCAACTGCCAAAATTAGTGATGAAGCATGTGTACAGAATTTAATGAGAGACATCGATCGTAAAGTCCGGAATTTTTATATTACACCACAGTGAACTAAAAATGTAAACATTTAAATAAAGTTTATTCATTCATCAAACCTGTTGAGTAAAATCTCTTTTTTAAGAGCCGTTTCAAAAATACCGCATTTAAAAACATTCCGGATTTTTTCGCACGCAGTCCTTAATTTATGCGTAGAACTGAAAGCCGAATATACCTCGGCTTCTAAATAAATGTCTTAAGGATTTTTTAAAAACTTGGAATCATTTACATCAATTTATTTGTAGTTTTTCAAAGCATATATATTCATATATATACATATATTGACCGTCAAGACTTGATGAATGGAAATCGAGAGAAAAGAACAGAAACAACGAAAGCAAAAATAATAGCAACAGCGCTACCATATAAATACATTTTTGAAAGGACGTGAAAATTAGTAGTAGCAGCTTCAAATGTTACATATATTTTTGTCGTAACATACAATTTATTTTATTTATTGTATTGAAAAACGTCCGACATGACTTTTGAAAATAACTAAATTTTATATGTTACTTTAAAAATTTTATTTATTTTATTTATTCATTTAATTTAGTCTACTGATACAAGATCTTCCAGATTATTTCATAATTAAAAAAAGATATTACAAGATATACAAAAGAAGTTTAGTCTACTGATACAAGATCTTACAGACTATTTCATAATTACAAAAGATATATCAACCAATAATAAGAGATATCTTACATTATTATAATATAAAAACAGCGAAAATTAGTTTAACATTTCAAAAACATTATTTTTAAATACAATAAAATTATTACTAAAATCAATATTATAAACAATTAAATTACAATTAACTAAACATCTAAAGAACTCTCCCTCAGCGGTTGAATCGGAGCATAGAATGGAATTAACTCAAGTCATTCCGGATAATCTATGCTGCTATCTAAAATGCGTTTCATAAATAAAATGCTCTGTGCTTGCCTTCTTTGCGACAAATTTTGTAAGCCTAACAATTTGCAGCGCGCATCATAAGATGGCATATTTTCAAAAGAAAATCTACGGCGTAGAGCGAATCTATTGAACCTTTTTTAAATGCGTTAAATACGACTGATCTCACATTCATAATACACGTCCCACACTATACTCGAGTATTCAAGTTGTGATCTTACTTAAATATAATTAATAAATTTGATCATTCACTGAAATAGACTTCAGAATTGTTTTTAAAAAAAAAATCAGCAAAATTGAACCATTAGCTTACGAGTTACAAACTCTCAAAAGCTTTAGACACGATTTTCTCGAAACGCCATTTTTTTCTCTAACACCTTTTTTGCATCCAATGCAATAAAATAAAAATAAAACAGATTATCATTTTCCGAAAAAACATTTAACTTTTACTTGAACAAAGACTAAACAAAATGTATTGGAGCGGTTTTCATATCAGGTATTTTTTAAAGCAACTCCATTTAAAAAAAAAAATATCTAATGGCGTTTTCGTTTCTCAAAAAAATGCAACATTTTACCTGTCCTTTTTGGAAATTCTGCCATCTTGAGAATAAAAATAGTGACCACTAAAATTGAATAGTGTTCTTTTCGCAAAAATGTTGACATTAAAAAAAAAAATTTCAGATTTCTCAAAGATGGCAGAAAGAGGGCAGAAAAAATGTAACTTTTTTCGAGAAACGAAAACGCCATAAGTATTTAATAGGTTGAAAGATCATTTGAAGTGAAGCTTTTATTTGTTGAACTTCAGTTTGATTTTTTGGCTTTACATTTCAGTCATAGTAAGCTTAATAACAGCTCCAAAGGTACTTCTCCCCATAAGAAATTCAAAAGTTTATTAGCTACTTTATAAGTCAATAGGTCAAACTTTGTCTGCCCCAAATTTCAAGTCAAAAGCTCAATGAGTTAATTTTTGAGATTTTTTTAATATAAGTGTTGCTTTAAAGCAACGCCGGTGTTTATTGGGTTAAACATAATGCACTTCTTTAATACAGAAGTAGATCTTTTCTATTAGAATATTAAGATAATCGAACATATTAATTTTATTGTTGATTTTTTTTGCAGCCCAGTTTCTTCGCCCCGTTTTGTTAATTTGCTTGAATAAAAATTGCAACAACTGTCCGATTTTTATAAACAGAATTTCCTTAATTTTTATAAGCTTAATTTTAACTTTTGCCCTGGGTGCCAAACAATTTTTTTTTCTATATATAATAAAAGTGTTTGTTAAGTATTTCGCTGTGTTTGTCTTAGCTATCTTATAGCTTCGCTGAAGCGACAAAATATCGTAATCCACATTTTTTAAATTTGTAAGGAGAACATTTTTTCTGTTTAAGTCAATGTTTCCGCTTCTGTTGTACACACGGCAACTTAAAGGTTATTCTTATTTAAGTTCTTACTTACCTTGATATGTTGACTTGAATTCTGTAACAAAAAATGTTCTCTCAGTGTTTCCTGGAAGCTGTAGTGATGGATTATTGTACATCAGTTTGTGGAATTTTTGTTTTTACTTTTTCAATGTTGTGAGTGTCGTAACCTACAACAATTATCAATTAGGTTAGGTTAAAGTGGCGGCCGGTCATAGACCAGATATTTGGTCTGTTGTGGTACCACAGGGATCTACTCCTCCTCTCCTAAGCTCTGTCGTGAAACCACCCTGAACTAATAATAATAAGCAGTAGACGCTTAACGTCTACCTCTTCAAGATCTCTAAGATCATCAAAAAAGAGACTTCTTAGATGCTTCTGTCTTCTGCGGGCTAAAGCGGGGCATGAACAGAGGAGATGCGATACCGACTCCGCCTCTTCCTCATCCCTGCAACTTCTGCAGAAGTCATTCGAATGAACCCCTATTCTAAAGGCATGCCTACCTATACAGTGTCCTGGTATAACGCCTTTCAAAATGGAGAGATCTTTCCTCGCTATTTGAGTGAGCTTAATCGTTCGTTTTTCAGTAAAACTAGGCCACAACTGTGTAGATGTGTTAAAGGTGGTGCTGTGCTTTCACCTGAAATTAGCCAGTTCTGTGGCATGTTGCCTTAGAGCCAGCTTGCAAGACGCAAGTGACATGCGTAATGTTTCCATGTCCGGCAGCAGCCTTGCCGCTGTACCTTCCCTAGCGAGCTCATCCGCTCTACAATTTCCCGGAATATTTCTATGCCCTGATACCCAAACCAGATGAATGTCAAACTTATCAGCCATCTCATTAAGAGACGAGCGACATTTAAGGGCCGTTGGTGATGTTAGCAACACACCTGCAAGGGATTTAATCGCTGCCTGGCTGTCTGTAAAAATGTCTGTAAAATAAAACAACTCTATAGATAGCCATTATTCAGCCTGGAAGACGCTGCAATGATCTGGCAGTCTAAATGTGGTTCTGATGTCCAGATGCGTTGAAAAGACGCCTCCCTCAACTTTGCTGTCAAGTTTTGAGCAGGGTACGGAGAATGTTTGAAATACGATTGTTCTCAATTATTGTTCTTCTCATATAAAATTGTTCTCGCAAATTATCACTAACGAATGAGGAACTCTCTGCTGGCGTCGTATATTTTTATCTCTGAAAAATTTGTCAGCTTACAATTTTTCGATCGAATTTTTCACAAAAAAATAACAAGCAACAAAATTACTCGTTCAAAGAAAAATTCAGGAACGTTCGTTTCCTAAAATAAGTTCGCGAAAAAAAATTGATGCGGATGCGTAGCACCGAGCGCTGTTTGTGTTGCTGTTGAATTAACATATTTTCGTAAAAGGGCAAATTATTTTATCATAAAAAACACCATAAAAAATTGCTTTGACCTTGTAGATGTTGTTATCACCATTGCACCATTCTGTACATGAGCGAATAATTTTGTCATTATATCTGTGTGGATAAGCAATAATAGCTTAATTCGACTTACGATAGATCTGAGTTATTGATGTAGCTATGTTCTACGCATATAGCACTATAAACACAAAATCTAGAGCTTCTAGCATAAGCTGTTATTAAGCTGTTATTGTTATGGTACAAAAACATAAGACACTTCCATTTACCTTATATGGCGATGGAAAAATTTAAAGCAAGATTTATCAATACTTTTAAGTCAGACTTAAGGCGTTATTGCATATCGACACAGATATAGTAATTGTTAGAACCAATTGAGATAATGACCTTTCAAAAGCGAACATAGTCCCAAGCGGTCTGAATCCCCATTTGGTGTTATGACCGCTTAATAAGCTAATACTAAATACAATTTTTGGGACTATTTCCTCTTTCTAAACGGAAAAATTTGTAATTTGGGATTATGTACCTTGGGGTTATGCCCGTCACCTTCTATGTTACCAGAAAAGTACGATACTTAGCACTTATGGTACTTTTCAACGATCATGTGATGTGGTAATTCCCATGTTATTTTGTGAGAAAAATCTCTCGCGTGGGTAAAAAAAGTACCTCAAAACACCACCAAATACCTTAAATTACTACAAAATTCCACAATACCTTAAAATACCACAATACCTCAAAACAACTCAAAACCCTTCAAATTACTACAATTACGTGGTAGAAATACGAATTAAGGGATCGATGAGTTAATTGAATTGTTTGACGATGGTTAACTTTTCTGCGAGTTAACTTTTTCGCGATTCTACTTCACTGAACACTAACAAAATTACCATCATGCCATTCTCCATTATCTGCAAACCATATCACTATACCATATCCATTACATATATTACCCATCGTTTTTTACCTATCATGCAATCTAATCATATAAAAACAATTATAACAAACCATATTTTTTCATTTGATTGGGCTTATCAAGTTCATTTGACTTATTCAAAAGCATTAAAACATTATTTTTCCTCATATACATGTACAGTCTACATATGTATTTTGGTTTCATCTTTTCATATCAGAAAGTGTACAAAAATATAACAACAAACTAATATTTTGTCTAATAACTCCACGTACAAACGAACGTTCCTGAATTTTTTCTTGTTGTGCGAAAAATTCGTTCGAAAAAATACAAAGCTCACAAATTTATCAGTGATAAAAAAAGCGACGCAAGCAAGGCGTTTCTTTTTCGAACGCTCTTTCTTTTTCGAATTGCGAACGTTCGTCTGCTTTTAAATTTTTCGTTTGAAAAATTCTCACACACAGCAAAAAACGACGATTAGATCGTATTTTAATCGATTGCGAACGAATTTTTCCGCACTCTGGTTTTGAGCCGTCAGTAAAAACATGCGCGCCAATTTGGTTTAGCGGCAGTAACCCGTCCTATTCTACTCTGGTTGGGATAACTGTGTGAAAGCCGTTCTCGAATAAGGGAATGGCAATAGTGTAATCCTTGGTACTGGGAACTGCTCCTGCAAGATCGATGATGGAGGAATGACCTGTATGAGTGTTAGTCCACTGCGAGGTAGCTCTCAGGCAAATGGCTGTTTCCTGCGCCATCCTTTTTCCCATAATATCAAGGGATATTAAGCAAAGAACCGCATTAAGCGCTTCCGATGAAGTGGACCTAAGCGCTCCGCTGATACATACGGCCGCAGTTCTTTGTACTTTCCCTAACAATTTGCAATTAGATTGTGTTTTTAGTGCTGTCTATCACACACATACACCGTATAACAAGATTGGCCTCACTTTAGCTGTGTAAATCCAACGTGCAATGTTCGGGGTAAGCCCCCAAGTTTTACCTATAGATCTCCAAGCTGTAAAAATTGAGATCGGAGAGCGCTGACCCAAGCAACTCCGAGAGAGTATTAGGAAACTTACCCTGTGTAGCAATATTCGCACCTTTTCTATTTTCCTCAGAAGATCATTGACTATCGAGTTCCATAATAAAGGTGATGAAACACCTTAATGCGGAGTGCCTCTACTCACAATTATCAATTTAAACAAAGAGAAAAACTACACCGCAGATGAAATTAGGTTCATACATGTATAAACATGTATTTTAAGCTTTATTGAACGAATCAACAAACAGAAGTTGTTATGAAAAGTACATACAATACAAGAAACTGGAGTAAAGCACAAATTGGTTATCCCGAATATACTGAATATTATATTGACATTTATAAGGAAGCAGTGAGTTATAAAAATGAATATGTTTCGAATGCTTAACAATCGGTGTGTTGCTAGTTGCCAGAGATCAAATCGTTATACTTCTCCGCAGCTATTTTTTTGGTATCGAATGAAGTTGAGGAATTGGGCCATGTATAAAAGTTTCTTTTTTTTTGTAGCGTGATTGAACGATAATTAGATTCAGCATATTGTGTTTTGAAAAAAATTTATTTGGCACGTTTTTTTAGCTGAAAATTTGAACTATTAGGGCCAGTTGATGCATGCACCTGAATCATCTTTTCTGATACTTAAAATTTTTATGTCAGTAGAGAGCTGTTTGAAGTTGAGAAAGTCTGAAAATTCTAGTTCAACCACTTGATATGTATTGTTTCTTTCGTCTAGTCAATTTTATTATAGGAATCAGTTGGCTTGGAGTGTAGACAAGGCCGTCTTTATCAGTTGCATGTTTGACGGCACTGTGTGCTGAGTCTCCTTCTTTTTGTCCATGCCAAGGTACAGATATTCGCAAAGTGATTATGTTTATGTTACAGGTATTTTCCAAAAAAATACATAAGCATTGAGGCAATTCAGTTCTTGTTTTGGTCACTACATTCATCAGCAAAGAAGTTCACAGTGCCGCAACAATTCTCATCGGAAATTTTTTAAAACATGTAGAGTGCTGTCGATATATCTGACTCGCTTCTGCCATTCATCCCCTCATGGCCCTCATAGCAGTAACACTCCCCAGTTGCAATATCAAATATGGTGAAATTAAGGAATTTAAGTCGTTTTTTATAAAATATAGCATTTTCATTGGAAACTTTCAAAGTAATAATTTGTTGCTTATCAAAAGATGAACATAGAACTTTCGAATTTTCTTTAGCAATTTCCTTGCATTTATTTTTTATGAGCCGAAATTTTATTTTCTCGTGATCATGCAATGTAAACTGTTATTTTAGTTTAAGCTTAGCTCCAAGCGTACCGTCTTTATAAGACATAAAAAGACTGCATTGGTCTTTTTTGTGTTGATAAATTGAGAGGCTTTTGGGTTTAATATATAACGATGTTGGGTTAAATACTTGTTTATGTTGTGATGGTTGCTTTTACCGTTTCGTTCTCATCTCTTCTGAATACATGTCAAAATTTTTACTGACGTTTAATAGCCGATACACATTGATTGCGACAAGCGACGAACGCCAATTGTCAAAAAATAGAACGCATGATTTCTTATGTAGATGTATTTTTTGAAGACAACACGACAAAGAGAGAACACGACGACAATTGTTGCTGTCGCAGACTTCAATCTATTTATAGTTTGACAGACGACAAGAGCGAATATATTAGAGTTTATTTATGTTTTGTATGAAGTACAGATTGTCGCTGTTGCGTTCATTATAATCAAGTCATCGAGAATACTGCGACATTTCTCTCTCACGGCAAGTTTTCGTTTTGTCAGTGAACGCTTGTTGCAGTCAATGCGTATTGGCTATAAGTCGCAATGCAGATACTCCTTTGTTGTATTGCTTCGGCAATAATGCGACTCAGAGCGGGGAAACTTAGCAATGTGTGTTTCAATATTTAATTTTAAGAGTTCGTCGCGTTCAGACCATGTCCTTCGTCAACCTCCACGTTATTCTTTTTCAACGATACCAGTGGGAGAAGTTTTTAATATTGCTATTTTCATCACACTCTCTGGAACACATAGCGTGCTAATGAACAGCTTGCGACAAACTCTTTCTTTTATGCCATAAAATGCAAGGAAATATTCAAAAGTAAAATGTCGTCATGAGTACTGTGACCTCGCATACCTGCGCTGGATTCCATGTAAATCCTTCGTGAATCGTACAATGTACTCTCTTTGAAATTGGAGAGAACCCATTGCCCAAATATTTCTCAAAATTTGTTCACGGACAACATCGTAAAACATGAAGCAATTGCAATCATGTCGCAATTTCTTACAACATGGCATTTTGCAAGTTGATTCCCATTTCCGTTCTGCTACAAATTTTTTGGTACCGCAAAAAACATACGAATCCATCAGTTTGGAGTTCCTTACTCATATTTTATTTAAAAAGTTTTGCTGTCTGCTTCCTGGAAACATGTTTTTGTGTTTCATAAAGCTGAAAATTTTCTAGCCAGAAAAAGGCGCCTGCAGAAGTAAACGGTTCTAGAAATAGCGGTGGTAGATGGCCCGCACAAGATGAAATATCGTTCAAGAAATGAATCTTGCAGAACAGACAGCCGCATCGAAAATATGAGCTAAGCACCTTGGCACTACAACCGATAACTTCATAGGTCCGAGCAGTAGTTAATGAGCTAGCCTTTTTTTTTGCGATATTGATTAAGAGTTCATCGCGTGATGAGACCGAGCTATCCGAAAATATTTTATTGTCATTTTCAATTACACTTTTGATTTAAAAATTAAAAAGTGAAACTGTTCTTAACAGTGCACCCTAAACAAGTGCGCGTTGCGCTGCGTACCCAAGCGCCACGCAACTTTATTTTACGCTTAACCTAAACAAGTGCGCTGCGGAAAGAACTGCTGCTTTCGAACCAGCTCAGTCTGATGGTTTAAAAATCTTAAAGAAACTTTTAGTATTGTGTAAAAATCTATTAATATTGCAAATACTTCCATTTGCAATTGAAATTAATTAATTAAAAGCAGCTGATAGCTCTTTGTTCTAATACATTGGTTTTATGCAGCTTCACAGAAAAAAAGGAGTTGAAATTTTACCTAAAAATTTAGAAAACTCAGCTAAATTAATCCGGTGATTTTCAGTCAACGAATTTGTTTAGGTGCTCTATAAATTTCAAAATTTTAAAATATTGGAATTGAATTAAGTACTCTAACTGCGAGAGTAAATAAAGCACCTAAATCTTTAGGTGTATTTTCAACCATAAAGTAGATAAAACACATAATTAATTAGAAGAATTATCAATTTATTTATGAAACAATGTCCACTTTAGAGTAGGTAAGCCACCTACTAAGTGTAGACAAATTAACTTAAGAGTAGAAACAGTACCTACAAATTTTCACAAAATCAACTCTTTATTTTGGTAGCATATCTACTCTAGAACTGGAAAATCAATTACTTATTTTAAAATATTTGTCTAATTATTTAGATTGCTTTCTCACCTAAATATTTTAGAAAAATAAACTATTTGATACCATATCTACTTTAGAGTTGGAAAAACAACTACATATTTTAAAACATTTATCCAATTCCTTAGACAATTTTTCTACTTTAATGTGGAAGGAATTAAAGGAATCTAAATTTTTGGATTAAATAACAAACTAAATGCATAAACCAATCGAAATAAATAAAATAAAGATGAATAAGTTTTGAAATTTAAAATGGGATTTTATTACCTATTACTTTTTTTAAATCACTTATATGACTTATATAACTAATTACAATAATATTTTTTTTAAACATAACATTTTTAGTAACAAAAACATTGCAAAATTAGGTGAAAATAACTGTCCCCAAGAAAAAAGAGAGTTATTCTGAGTTTATATAAAACAAAGTGATTAAAATAGTTTATAATAGTTAGCACAACATGATAACAACAATAAAAAGTTTGATTAAAAATAGGTTCTTCTTTCGTATTATTAAGTGATTCAGGATATACAATGTTTTTCAACCTAATCTCATGGCCAGCAATTTCTCCATCTGATTGTTCTATAGCTACTGAATTGAAAATTGTTAGTAGAGGGTAAAATAAATATAAATAATCTTTTAAAATAAATTATTCTTGTATCTCTAACCAACCTTGTACATTTGATTCTTGGGTTATTTCTTCGGGGGCTGATGCTCTTTTTAACTTATACCGATTTTTTATACCTTTCCGCTAATTTGCCGCGTGTCCCTTTGAAGCCAGTGTACATACTATAGTTTGAATTGAAATAATAAAAATTTTTTGTTTTTGAAAATGTAAGACTAAAGAGTGCACACGATAAATTTTTAATAATTTTGGAGGCGGAAAAAATATTCTTGCCACGCAAGATATATTCAACCTGGTAGAAGTGGTAGGTAAAATTCTCTCTGGTAGATAAAATTCTCTGCTGATAGGACAGCACTTGTCAAAATCAGCTTTTTACGAATAAAAGCAAAGCAAATAGCAAAACTAGCAAATTATAATATACCAGGTGTTTGACAGCCTCGGTACCTATATACCATATTGAATATACCATGCTTACCACGTATGAAACGAGGAAAATTAAATCGCTGTCTCAATTTTATTGCGTACACTCCCTGACATACTTTATCTTCACATGGAAATAAACTTATATTTGTTCGGCATATAGATTACTCAAGTTCTAAAAAAATATATTAAATAACCAAATTCTTATAAATATTGTGTTTTGATCACATGAGTTTTTTTTTTACAGAACGGAATAAAGAGAGAAAAATATCAGGTGGATTAAAATATTATTACTTAGCCACTAGAAAAATAGCGCGATTTGTTTTATCAACCCTTTCTGGCCAAAGTTATCATAATATAATACTATAATTATGTGAAATAGTGAATACAAACCATATCGGACACTTCTTTGGTATTTCCAGGATTATTTTCACCATCTGGCTTAAATGGACTTAAAGAGTTATTCAAAAAACTTTTAACGACTGGCTTAATACCCTTTGAAAGTAAATTATAAGGAAAATAACTATATTTATTTAAACTTAAATGATTTACGTTTTCAAGTTTCCATTTAAATAGTTTTGTCCGAAACAAAATTCTAAGTCCGAAACGCTCTAGTGGAATCAGTGCGTTTATATCATCGTGCGTTAAATTTCTCATTACCTCAACATATATTTGTTTAGCTGTTAAAAAAATTCGAAAAAGTGGAAACTTCAAAAACTAAGTTTAACATATAA
Source organism: Dichetophora obliterata (assembly GCA_963920525.1). Lineage (NCBI taxonomy): Eukaryota > Metazoa > Arthropoda > Insecta > Diptera > Sciomyzidae > Dichetophora > Dichetophora obliterata. The sequence goes on along the minus strand of OY986438.1, from coordinate 113,345,473 downwards.
CAATAAATTTGTATAAAACTAGTTAGAACATATATAAGTAAATATTAAATAGCTCCCGTACGAAGTTTTTCCAAAAGGCCTAAATAATAAATAAAAAATATTGATAAAGTATTACTAACATTTTATTATTAAACGGGGGAAAGTAAACGTCTCGTGATTACCGACACAACACAAAAACCATTAAAAAAAGATTCAAACAAATGGCTGTTTATTCTTAATTATTAAATAATGAGTCATGATTTCATGACAAGATATAAAATTGCTTTGAACTGCAGAAAAACATTAAAATCCAAAACACATATATTTTTATAAAATATTAGCTGAAACTCGGCGCGCTGCTGGCACGCCCCCGTTGCCAAACGCCCATAATATATTATCAGTGAAACTGCATGTGTAAATTGTGGTCGAATGCCGAATTCCGAAGTTATACGGCCTATAACCTATAACCTATTCGATATCGCAAATTTGGGCTGTATGTAAGGTGCCACGCCCCCTTGTCTAACACCCATAAAATGTTATCAATGAAACGTCACATGAAAATTGTTTTCTAATAAAATCCAAACATTAAGTGGATAGTAAAGATTTAAACTAATTTCAAAAATTTTTAGCCATTGTATTAATTCTAGTGACATTTAAAGAAATTTTACCCATTTGATCTTTAGTTTTGAATGAAAAACTTACACAAACATATTTTGAATTTCGTTAAAATAACTGTTACATTACGCCTGTTTTCGTGATCACAGACAGACAGACGAGAAGACGAACATGGCTAAATAAAGTCCCCATATAAAAAAGGTATTGTTAGCAACATTTCGCTGAAATTATTTTAGTATAAATACCTGTGAAGTCAGGAATAAGCTCCTTCAGCCCCCAATCCAAAAGGATCTTCAGCAATTATTTGGTCCCCCTTCATTGCCAGTAGTATATGGGAATAAAATTTGATTAATCCGATAGATGTTATGTTAAATATGTTTTTTTAGTATGTTTGTTTTTAATGAAACGTTCGAAATTATTTGAAAAAATTATTGTTGAAAAATGATTGAATGATTTAAGAAAATTTCAAAATAATTTTTTTTGTTTTTATAAACAAGTATATAACAAGTGAACAAGTACGAACTCAACAACTTGCATTGGGTAAAATATATAAAAAAATTGTTTATTTTCTAAACAAAATTTAGGTCGAATTTACAGTTTTTAATTAGGTAAAAAACCTAATGCATGATAGTTTTATTAACTGTGCAAGTAGAAAAGTTGCCAAAAATATTAGGTGAAGTAGAAAATTTCAGTTTACCTAATCAAGTTTAGGTAATAAATCATTTTTTTTATTTTCTGTGTTACTTCACATCCGTACGCACTGTCAAAATTGGAAATTCGATTTATGTTGCGGTAGTCCGGTGCGTGTTTCGGTAGGCTTCATACAAAATGTATGTGCATGAGCCGATTTTGACAGTTAAACCACGCACGCGCACTTGTTTAGGGTGGACTGTAAAAATTATATTTCAAAGCTTATGGGTTACTTTTTTTAAAATTTTTTTCTTGTACTGTGTGGGTTACGTAATTAAGAAATACGAGTTTCCCGCTCATTGTGGCAATTATCACCATAATACTTTCAGAGCAGGTGAGGCCTTGTCTATGAATTGCTTTGGTGGTGTTAACTCGGTTTCGAAAAAGTGAGAGTTGGGAGTGTATGTCGTTTCAGAAACGATATGATAGCCAGGGCTACCTACGAAATATATAAGACTATTTATTTGTCAGGTGCCATGGCTATTTTCTTGTGATAGCTGGCTTAATAGTTTTAATTTTGATCTTATAAGCCGTACAATGAGCAAAAGAAGTGTTAAACCTGCTGAAGTGGAGAATTTCTAGGGAGTTCAACTACAACTTGGATTCTGATTTCGATGATTTTTTGGTAGACTGGTAGATTAGCAAAAAAACATTTGAGATTTCATCGGCAATCCACTAAACGGAGAAAAAAAAAATAATAAACTTAACAAATAAGTGGATGATCGCGTTAACGACTATAGTTTCCAATAGACGGAATATGTTGGGAGACATAAAAGTTTCAATTTTATTGGTCAGCATGGTCTTGGACTCCCGTTTTTGTGACAATTTTTTTTTTCTGAGACTAATGGTTTTGCTGAGCAATCTTTCTCAGCCAGCCGTAGAAGCAAATATTTTCTTGTGAATACCTACAGATCGTGAAGATATAATGAAATTTTTTGGACTGATGATTTGGATGTGCTTAGTGTCTTTTGGATGTTTGGAGGGCTATTAGGAGTCAAAAGGAGTGTACAACTGTCCGAAGTTAATTATGTCAAGGAATAGTTTTCAGGCCTTGTTTTCTATAATACATTTTGAAAAAAAAACACGAGTAAAAATCACAACCTTCTTTGCAAAATTGATAAGCTTCCGGATATTCTAAAGACTAAGCTTAAAATGCTTTTTACCTTGAGAAGGAATTCGTTATTGATAAAAACTTAGTGTCATGAAGTGGTCGTGTAATATTTAGGCAGTAAATTGCTAATTCAATTCGGCGATATGGAGTGAAACTCTTAAAATTATGCAAATTCTACATTAACAAAGAGAAAAACCTTTGAACTCACTACATAAATTTATGTACTCATGTCATTATCCAATCCAATTAATCTTTATTCATGATTCGTTTGTAAGTAATTACATGATGTCATTAACAATTTAGAGACTTAGCTTATGAGCTATTACAACTATGAAAAATTATTTTGAGTTTTAACAGTATTAATTTCCAATTACATTGAGTATTTTATGTATATACTTAATGATAATAGACATAAGAATACAAAAACATTATTAAAATATCACAGTTATATATTATTCCAGTCTGGATAAAAAGCGGGTGCTTAAGTTTGAAAAGTATTTGTTTATTTTTTCGATTTCAGCATCTTTATGCGCTGCATCTGTGGATGACCACCATCCACGCTTAAGACACATTTTAAGCAGTTTGTTTTGCGCGATTTGTAGCTTTTTTAAGTGCGTTTTCGCTATGTTTTTAAAAATTGGGCAGCCATAGCTTATCATAGGTCTAAATACAACTTTGTACAAAAGTAATTTATTCTTAGTACTTAAGTTAGAGTTCTTATTGATTAAACTATACAGTATTTTAATAGATTTGTTTATTTTTTCCAATACGTAGTTAATGTGACTATTGAAAGTTAATCTTTTGTCAAAAACTACACCCAAATATTTAACTTCTAGCTCCCAGCTGATTAAGATATTATTAATGCGAAGAGGCCTTTTGGGAATTTCGAGAGTTCTACGACGTGTAAAGAATATTGCTTTGGTCTTAGAGACGTTTATTTTGATTTTCCATTTCACATAGTACTCCATGTAGGTTGACAATGCATTTCGAAGTGCCAGAACAATGGGAGCTCGGAACCTCGACGTGGCAAAAAATGCTGTATCATCAGCAAAAAAAGCTCGAAAGCCATTTGTGAGACAAGGTGCGTCGGATATGAAAATGTTGTATAATGTAGGGCTAAGAACAGCTCCTTGAGGGACTCCAAACTGAATTTTGCGCTGTTGGGATTTTGCATGACTAATGGACACTACAAAAGACCTGTCTCTGAGAAAACTGTTACAAATATTTACTAAATATCGAGGAAACTTATAGTTAATCATTTTAAATATGAGACCGGAGTGCCAGACAGAGTCGAAAGCTTTCTCGATGTCGCAAAGAACCATCCCTGTAGATTGCTTTTGTTCCAGATGATTTTTAATATGACTCTGGATGCGGTAAAGTTGGTGAATGGTCGACTTGCCTTGCATAAATCCATGCTGCTCAGGTGGAATGATATCATGCTGTTCGATATGATTTTGTATTCTTCTTAGTAATATGCGCTCAAGTATTTTACTAAGTGAACTTAGTAACGAAATCGGGCGATAGCTTGTTGTATAAGATGCTTTTTTGTTAGGTTTTAAAATAGGAATTATGTTTGCTTCCTTCCAAGATTTCGGAAAATAGCTTAGCGATATACAGGCGAGAATTATGTTGTGAAGAAACAATATTCCCAGCCGAGGCAATTTTTTTATTAAAATATTGTTGATACAATCTAATCCGGGCGCTTTTGGATTTTTCAATTTCTTGATGGTTGCAATTGTTTCTTCAACTGTAGGAAGGTTTATACCGTCTACTTCAGTTTCGTCACGCATGAATGCTTGGACTTTACTCTCTACTTCAGAAGTAAATGCTGGATTGTCATTAGCAAGGGAGTTTTCAAAAGACTGTTTAAACTGCTCAGAGAAGGCTTCAGCTTTCTCAAGGGGTGTTGTTAAAATGTTTATACCACTTTTAAGGGTAGGTATATTACAACTTCGTCTTTTTAGAAATTTTGTTACTTGCCATAATCCTTTATGATGGTTATCGGGTCGAATATTGCTTAACTTATGATTCCAATTTATATTTCTCAAATTATTAATATCGTTTTTTATTTCTTTTTGCAGTGCATTGACTTGGGTCTTAAAATATGCCTTCATAATTGGGAATGGACATCTTTGAAATTTTCTTTCAAAGACAGCTCTAAGCTTTATTTTCGATTTTATTTCATCAGATATATTTATCGCATAGTTTTTTTGTATTTTTTTTGGTACCGAATATTTATAAGCTTCAATTATAGTGGACTTGAGAGTAGTTACCATTTCATCAACACCATTTGTGGATGAGGGAGATAGTAATGGAATATCTTTAAACTTTTCATTAATGACATGCTGATAAACATCCCATTTTGCTTCACGAAAACAGGGGTTACAGCACCGATTATTCACTTTTAGTTGATCGTTAGTAAACAATTCAAAGACAACACCATTGTGGTCAGAACCCAGCCGGTGAACTTCAAAGTCACTTAAAGTATGATGACCATTGGTGAGACACAAATCAATAGTAGATGGACTTTTTCTGATGTCACAAGGGTGATAGGTGCTTTCAGATGGATAGAAAGCAAATATATTGCCTTCTGACAGCTTTTCAAACAATATTTTTCCTGCATTATTTGCTTTCAAGCAATTCCATTGCCGATGTTTGGCATTAAAATCTCCTACACAGTAAAACGCATGCCGGAAATTTGTTATTTTTTTAATATCGTTCTTAAAGTGATGCTTGATATCACTATTCGATGTTGCACCAGGGAGGTAACAACTTATAATACGAATTTTGCTATTGTTCAGCTTGATTGCTACGCAAATATTTTCAATAATTGTGGTGTTGATAATAGGAAATAATTCATGTTGGATTGATTTGTTGATTATTATGGCAACGCCACCACCCCGCCGATCATCATCGCGATCATTACGATAAATTTGGAAGTCGGGGTCGGAATGCAGAAAAGAGTTAGATTTTAAATAAGTCTCACTTAAACATGCAACATCGATAAAATTAGTTTTCATAAAAGTATATAATTCAATAATTTTATTTTCGACACTATTTGTGTTCCAATATAGAATTTTCATTTTATATTTATGGACTTCCATAGACATATTTTTGAGCATATTGAAGAACAACAGACAGTTGGTCAATAGGTGTTTTACATTTGCTCAGTTCACCTACAAGATATTGGAATGCATGCAGAAGTTGCGACATATTCAGTAATTGGTTTGGGTTAATATTATTACAATTATTTTTAGCAATATCACTCCACTTGAGGCTATGCTGTTGTTGTGAAAGTTGCGATGAGCCTTCTAAGAACTGTTGTTGTTTTTTGCGATTAAAAGTTGCTGGAGGAAATTGTTGTATATCAGCAATGTTGAATCTTGGTCGGCGACCTAAGACTTGATTTCTTTGGTTCATAGCCATTTGGATTTGCTGAAATTCTTGGCGCTTTGGACATCCATTAAAATTAGCTGTATGTGGACCATTGCAATTTGCACAACGAACTTTTTCCGTAGGTATCCTTGATTTTGGATCATTTTGCACTATATTTTCTGGGCATATTTGCGATTTGTGTTTTCCTCCACATTTAATGCATTTTGCTGGAAGAAAGCAGTTTCGAGCACCGTGGCCATATGTCATACAGTTCGCGCATTGAGTTGGACCTGTTTGTTTTTTGATAAACAATTGGAAGTTTACCTTAAGAAAACCAATTTGGTGAATAGCGCGTAATTTTTCGAGTGTCATATTGTCTCCAATTTTGTAGTATAAAATATACGAGCGCTGAGCGCTATATCGTGGTCTGTTGATGTTCATTATTTTTATTTCAATTGGAGACTTTCCGACCTCTCTCAATTTACTTTCAATCGTTTCAATTGTAACGGAATCGTCAAGGCCATATAATACGAATTGCTTTGTCTGCTCTTCTCTTAGTGCATGAGTAAAAAATTTTATATTTAATGTTTGGCAACGCTCTTTCATCCGCTTAAATTCTTCTACCGTCGGCAAAAAAACTTGTGTACCGAATTGTGTTAGTTTAATTTTAATGTTCTTTGTATTGGTTATCACTGACGTTGCAATATATGATATTTCATTAACATTTTTACCAAATATTGTTAATAGTGTTAATGTTCTTTAAAAATCCCAAATTACGATTGGGAATTTTTAGGCACTCGGGGCCACTTACATCGTTGCTCAAAACGCCATAGTAATTTGTTGATGTTTTAGTGCTTGAAGCATCATCGTTATCATTGTTTGTTTTTTGTTTTTTAGATTGGTTAGAAATTTGTGATTCAATTGAGCTCGATCGAGATTTACAGTTTTTTCTAGTTCTTCCCCGCGGTTCGCGAAAACCCGAGTCATCGAAAGCGAAGTCTTTCGCACCTTCACCTTCCATTACAGAATCTCAGAACCGGTTTTAAGAGACACAAAGAAAAACAAATCGAGCTTTATTGCTTAGCGTTAGACGTCTGCTCACAATGAACATTTATCATCGACTGACTCATGTCATTAATTTCTGCTCACATAAATTTAGTGATTTTCTTGTACATGTTGTGATTCTCTTGCACATGTTGAAATCTGCATTGACTACATAAAGCTTTGAAGCAGTGCTGCTTATAGTCAATAAAGAATCGTATGTACTCATCACATAATTATGGTGGTGGGTACATACACACTGTACTACTTACTCATCACAAAGTTATTGTAAATAATTTAATTTAATGAGTACAGGATTGCCAATATTCGAAGCGCCCATTTTATTTTTAAATAAATCAAAGAAACCACAATTTTTGTCTGTTCGTCATGAATATCATTTTATTGGGTTCAAGTAGATTTGCTTACATTATTTCTTGAATATGATATCTCGTAAATGGTCGCCATTGGCCTCTACGACATATTCTGCCCGTTTTGCAGCATTTTCCATGGTTTTCTTCAACATTTCGATGGGAATGGCGGTTATTTCTTGACGGATGTTGGTTTTCAGCTCTTCTATGGTCTTTGGCTTGTTGACGTAAACCTTTGATTTCAAATAACCCCACAAAAAAAAGTCTAGAGGCGTCAAATCTGGTGATCTTGGTGGCCAATCGAAATCACCATTTTTTGACATCAAACGGCCAGGGAACAATTGCTTCAAAAAATCGATTGTTATCACAAACATTTTAGCACAAACGCCGCACCAAACAGTGACTTTTGCATCGTGAAGAGGTACCTCTTGAATCTCTTGTGGATTTTCAGTGGCATAAATACGGCAATTTTGTTTGTTTACCGTTCCGTTCAACTGAAAATGAGCTTCATCGCTCATTGAGTTGAGTTTTCACTATTGACTTGTTTTGTTGAATGTGAATTTCAACAATTTTAGAGCGTTCGCGTGGCGTGTACTGTTCCATTGTACACATTTGCTTGGAATGACGCTTCAAACGCGGTATGTCATTAGTCGATTTGGCATCACTGCGGAAAGTTACAGTGTTGCCAGATGGGCGCTTCGAATATTGACAGCCCTGTACAGTTCCGAAGTATGTAGTACATAGATAATTGACCCATTACATAAAATATTAAATAAATGTATGTAATGAGTACATAGATTCTTGACTCACTACATAAAACTATAAATAGTTGTGTGCAATGAGTAGAGTTCCGATGTACGCAGTACATAGAATATTAACCCATTACATAAATTAATAAATACTTTTATGTAATGAGTACAGTTCCGATATATCTAGTACATAAATTATTAATCCAATACAAAAATTTGTGTACGGTTCATTCGATGAGTACAGTATCTGAGAATTACTTTCACATTATTTACTCATAACATATTTATAATACATATTTTTATGAGATGAGTACATACATAATTTACTAATTACATATTTTTAGTTCATAATTTTATGTAATGGGCACATACTCTGATGCAATGAATTAATTCATAAAGGAAAGGCTAAGACTCCACAAAAGAATTGGCAATTACTTGTACAAGCCCAGCCATTTCTCTCCAACCCATTCGTTCAAGCGCGTCGGAAGTGAATTTCATCTGGGGGGGAAGTACAAATGGGGGGGCAGTACAAATGGTGGTGCAAAAAAAGTTCAACAAAATTTCTTCACATGAAACATGAAGAAGAGAGAAAGAACAGGAAAATATATAATACAAAAATATTATCGCTGTAAAAAAAACTGAAATTTTGAATAACTTTTCCTTTTAAATTGTTTATCTAGCTAAAAAAGTGCGGGGGCAACTGCCCCCTTGCCCCCCGCTTCCGACGCCAATGCATTCGTTGCCTTTGTTCGAGAGTGTAATGGATTAACTCATTTATGCTCTGCTGTTTTACTTGTTTGTGATAGATCCAACAGTCTGATCGAGCCGTACTTCTAATTTGGAAAATATCTTTTGTTGTAAAAACGACAAATGCCTTGGAAAAAGAGAAACTAAAAAAGCAAGAAATATAAAAGAGCATAAATGTATATTTTCTAGATGCTATAAAATATATACGTAAATAAAAATATATAAAAACACTCTATGTCGATTTGGATATCATTTGCAGCAGAGTTGCAATAAAATTGTCAATTATTGGTGGCAACAAGGAGGGGCTTATAAAACTACATCTCAATGAATGTTCAGTCGTCCGGATATTTCATATTGAGCATATGGAACACATATCAATGGCGCCTATAAAAAACATAAGGAAATTCATTGATGTGTAATATCTATTAAATTTGTTACTTTAAATTAAATATCTGTGTCTATAAGCAATAACAGCTTAGGTTTGATTTCAATGTTTCAAGAAATCTTTAAAGTTTTTAATCGCCTTATGAGTTCTATGAAAGTTTTTTTGATTTTTTGTCATAAATTTGGCTACAATGTCGCACCACCGCTATATAAGCTAGATATTGTGTGTTAATGGTGATAAATGCGTGAAACACAGCTACATTAATAACTCAGTTCTTTTTTAAACTGAATTTAAGCAAGTATTGCTTGTAGGCACATATATATATATCAGTGGTCAAATGCACAAAAGTGATAAGTGAAAAATTTGAAATGTTCAGGAACATGAACAAATAAATATGAAAAAACATGCACTTAATTTACTATTATTTACCTTGGTACATTCAAATTTCGTAATTGAGCTTGCTGATTGGTTTCTTTTACTCCAATTAACTTCACTTAATTAATAACATTAAAAATAATACTTTTTAATTTTGCTTATATACATATGTATCGCTCACACATGTGTTTTTTTCTTACCAACAAATAAAGGAATGACATAAAACAGCAAAATCGTAAGCCGATTTGCAACCGAGACGTCTATTGAGTCCATATTTTATATACTGAATACATGTCCCTTTTCTATCAAATAAGTGAGACGTGTATGGAGTCCATACTTTATATATTGAATACAAGTCTCACTTTAATCACATTAGCGAGACGTGTGCCAAGTACATATATTATGTTTTGAAAAAATGAATAACTTTAATAGCGTAAACAACACGTGTATTGAGTCTACATTTTATGTATTGAGTACATACTTTTAAAACCATTACAAGAAACATTGATTCAGTACACATTGTTTGCAGTTATTAAAGTCTGCAATAAATTCCAACTCCGAATGGCTTATGTTCTCAAAACCCTTTACATAACAATTTTTACTTTCTGAGGTTTGTCATTGACTACAGAAAGGTGGCAGCTGAACAGATTGTTAATTCAATCGCGAAAAGCATTCTGTCTGAGCTGGTGCTTGAATCGTTGTTCTTTAGCTTTTGAGCCACGAACTGTGCTAGTAAGCGACAGCTTCCACACTTAACCATTGATGGTTTGTATGATTTTGTTTTATGCCTAGAAAAACTATTTATTGATAACAGTACAAAAATCATTTACATAGTTATTCAATTGTTTAGGTGTTGTTAGTATTTTTACCATTTTCTAAATCTTGTAACTGTTTTAAATTGTATTTAATTTTATAAAAACAAGATATTGCATAATAAGTTCAATTATGTTAATTTTATCATTTTTAAAAGAATATAAATTTATTTTAAGTTTCAAGTATATCCCTTTAAAATCCCCTCTACAAAATGTTCCAAAAACACATTTCTCTAAATTTCTCGACACCTGCGTAACCTATCGATAGCAAACAAAAAACAAACACTGATATCTTTAACAACTACCAATTTCTTTAGAAAATTTTATTATCAGTCATGCAATTTTTTTACTGTTCGTTTGCGTAAATTTTAAATGATTATAACAAGATTTTTCTGATTTAATTTCTTCTGACCCGAGTAATCAAAAAATTTCCATATCACTTAGTTTTTATCATTTCAAATAATTTTTAACAAAACAACTTATTGTTTTACAGCGCGGTTTTTAAAATTGGATGACTTCTTAAAGTTCTCAAAAAATTTGCAGAAAAATAGTTTAGCTTGGCGTATGAGTGATATTAATTATTTTAATGAAATAAAATCTCTCATACGTCGTGTTTTTGATATTTGATATTTCTGTTGTCACAAGGAATAATGACTTAACTCAAAATATCTAAAACTATATGCAACAAGTTTTGACACGAGCACTTTTTGCCACACTCGGTCGAACGCTTTAGAAATATCAAGAGCAACAACCCTGTTCTCACCGAAAAAGTGAACGCATTTATTCCATTCTACTGAAGATGGAAATACTTCTGTTCTATAGGAGATGTTGAAAAGGTTACACAAAGGCCGAACAAACGAAGAAGTACACATTTTAAGCACAATTGGCGGAAGGCCATCAGGACCAGAGGCTTTGTATACGTTGAGATTTGTAAGGACCCTTTTAACTGCTCTCGTTCGAAAGCATATCTCCTGCATTGCAGAAGATCCACCCTCAACAAAGAGGAGTGGCTGATTGCTATCCGAGAGAGTGGAATTTTGTGCAAACAATCTAGCTATTAGGTTCACTTTATCAGCCGAGTTAGTGAAGATTTGGTTATCTTTTAAAAGAGCTGGAATCGATAACGATGTCTGGTTCTTAACTCTTTTAACAAATGACCAAACATTTTTGCTCCCTTTGGGGCAGAGAAGAATCTGTTCTTGAATGCGAGCTTCGTGCAGAAACTTTTCGCATTTTAAATAGAGAATCACATAATAGAGAATCGAAGAGAATTTGCCACAACTAAATTATTTAAATCTACTTTATTCAGTAAGGATACTCCAATGGCACAACTTATTACGAGGGCAGCTAAAAGGAAGAAAAACGCAAAAAACATCGTTTGCCGTATTACATAGCATAGAAACATCCGAATACCTTATAACTCTATACAAACCGATAAAACTTCAACCATTGGAAGCCCCTTGGTCTTTCAATCCTTCTGTTATGGACACCTCACTCCGCATACAAACTAAATCAACCGCACCCCCAGAAATATTTTTTATGAAATTTTCAGAGTTGAATAAACAACTCAATGATCATATATTCTTTTACACAGATAGTTCAAAAATTAATATTAATATAAGCTATAGCGATACTGATTCTAATAAAATAATTAAATTATCAATTCTTCCAATCTATACCTCCACATGCTCCGCTGAAATAATTGTCATATTACAGGCCCTCTACTTCACTCAAAACTTCAAAAAAATATATACTAATGTTCCGATTCCTTTTCAGCCATTGATTCAATATCTAACGTCAAAAATAACAACTACTACCCAACAATCATAAGAAGTATACTCTCGAAGCACTTTCAAAAAATCAAACTTATATGGGTACCAGGACTTGAACAAATCAAAGGCAACAAACATGCGGAGCAAGCCGCTTACGTTGTAAACAACTCCCTCCTTATGGTTACCTCAAACTATAGCAACCTTGATATAAAATTTTTTTTATAAAGTAAACTAATAGCTTAAAATATTTAGCAATGGAATTCTTCCACAGAATGGTACAAAACTTCAAACTGTAATAAAATAACCATACAAAACTACTTCAAACCTTCAATCATTGTTACTATTTTGCCACCAAAACAAGACTTAGTAAAGATTATTCGGTTAAGATTAGGCCACACAGCCCTAACTAGCTAATATTAAATAAACAAAAACTCTCCTCTGTGCGCATACTGAAACTTCTTAAACATCAGTGTTTCCCACATTCTCAACAACTGGCCTTACGTTGATAACCTTAAAAAGTAAATATTTTTAAATTCTAATTCGATAAATTTATTATCATTTCCAACTGTTTAAAACATAAACCTTATTATAGAATTCCTTAAATGTTCAAATCTTTACAATATCATATAAATTTTGCAATTAGAAAAACGTTAATAAATCCCTTTAAACTTTGTAAATGTTCTAAATATATTAAAAATATATGTACAAATACACTCATAAATTTGAATCAGTTCAATGTCATCGATGCTATTGCTTAAAAAATGACTTTATAAATGTTAGTTAATCTAGCAATATATAAATAAATTCATAGTTGTTTAACGTTGTCTCTTACTTTTTCAATTAAATGCAAATTTTGACAAAAACTTATCGCCCATTTCAGATTGAGGTGACCTATCAGTCGTACTGACCATCTCCGATTTGGCTCAAAATTTGTTTTAAGGTTGGTTTTTTGTTAAGAAAACCAATTCCGGAGCTTAAAGTTGAAAAGTTAAAAAAAATATTTTTGCGGAGCCACAGCCATTTGAATGCCAACATAGGGAATATTTTTGGACAACGTAGCTCAGTCAATTTAAATCACATTTTATTAACTAAGATATCATTTAAATAGTTATCTCCTCTATTTTAAGGATAAAATATTAAACTTGTAAAAAAATTGCTGTAAATTGACACATTGTTAATTTCAAAGTTTAATGCCATGCCAACAACAGACGCTATAATTTTTTGTTAAGTTTTTTTATTTTGGTTTTTTGTACGTTTCAATACCTTTGCACCGATATAAAATTAAGGTGTGCTCTTGAAGGGTTCAGAAGTTATGGCGTAAAACGTGCAGTGTTAAAGAATTTTCAATACAAATTCAACTAGCTATCAAAGCTTTACAGCGCACACCTTAATTTTATATCGTTCGAAAGGTATTTAAATGTACAAAAAAACAAAATAAAGAAACTGAAAAAAAATTATAGCGTCTGTTGTTGGCATGGCATTAAACTTTGAAATTAAGAATGAGCCAACTTGCTGCAATTTTTCCAAAAATTTTATATTTTGCCCTTAAAATAGACGAAATAACCTTACCAATGATACCTTATTTACGAAAATCGGATTTAAATTGACTGAGCTACGTCGTTTCAAAATACACTCTATTTTGGCCTTGAAAAATGGTTCTAAAAATTTATAACTTCGGATTTGGTTTTCTAAGAAATAAACCAATCTAGGAACAAAATTTGAGCCAAATCGGAGATGGTCAGTGCGACTGATAAGTCACCTATATCTGAAATGGGCGATGTACAAAATATTTTTAAAATACTATTAACTATAATTGACTAATTTTACTAGCTGTAGACTTAAATTAAAAAAAAAAGATTATATAAATTTGCTAACACGGATTTACAGGGATTTTTTATGTCTCAATTGTGGATTTTTAATCTCTTTGTGTTGGCATCACTGGTCTTTATTTAATATAAAAACCTAGACCTGTTAACTTTATCAACCATCAGTAGACAATTATTGCTTTAAAAGATCGGTGATGTTTTTTGATGGTACAGTTTATCCCTGGAGCTACGAAGAACTTATGATTTTTTGGCATTGAGGCTTAGATCATTATCTGATGCACACTTTGAAATTGAACTTAGGTCTTCATTTATACTACAACATAATTCCCCAAAAAGTAATCAACAAGTGTTGGTTTTTTTTAATAATAGATAAGCGAAAAGCTTTTCCTAGAAATGTTTGTTTTCCTATCAAATTAAAAGCAGATAAAAACTAAACAAGCTTTGACCTTTTAAAATTTCTTCTACATAAAACAATATGCACTTAAAATTTAAACTTCAATGGAGCGTACAAATTTTCCTGACCTGATACAATGAAACTGGTATCTCGCAATAATTTATTTTGGATTTTCAATATCTTCCTCCGCATCTGCATCCTCGTAAAGATTATCTCGTATTCGATTCTTATCAGCATTCCTTTCGTTTTTATTCTTTTTCCTGTATTCAGGCCTAGTTGCATTATTTTACTGCTTTGAGAAGTCAATAGTTTTAACAAAAATTTAACATACCAACGGCGTGCATGTTAATATGAATTGCAAGGCTTAAAAAAACTCCAGGAAAATAACAATATGTGTAAATATAAGTCTTAAGATCACTGACCGACCATCACAATAAAGTTTTCAAATTTATGCGTTGTGTTGATGTATTGAATTGATTTGGAGTCACTGTAAATGTAAGTCAGAATAGAACTCGTATCTGCTGAAATGCATAAAATATTGAAAAGACGAAATTGTGTCGCTTTTAATTCTTAAAATAGAATGCATAAATTGCAAGATGCGAAGTGTAGTACTTCTTTTTTAAGTACAGCATCTTTAGAACTTAATCATTTAAAATAAATATTAGTAGTCATCAAATTTCGGCTTATAAAAATTTCATGGTGGCTGAATGAAAAACATTATTACTTTCACATTATTTTTTCATTTCTTCAACTTTGACTTAGGTTTGTTGAATATTTCTCCTAAAAGTCACTTAGATATCTTTATTGACCAAAAAAGCTTGTTTAATTTCGAGTTAAAAAATTGTTTAGTTTTTTAAGTTGACTCAAAAATACTTACATTATTTCAGTTTAAGTCTTCAAACTCAAGTGAAAACATAATATTTATATTGTTGTTCACTAGCAGAAAAGCGTTGAATAAAATTTTTAATTTTGCACTGGAGAAACACTTAACTGCATAAATAAAATACTTTTTACATCCAAACCATCATTTTTCAGTCTTTTGGGATAAGTGATTGCTTGTTGGTCGCAAAATGAAACAAGTTTTTATTGACTATGAGTATATTTAGGTGGTTTTAAAGAAAAATATTCAACAAATCAAGGTTAAAGTTGAAAACATTAAGAAAAGTTAGTGATTTTTTACTTTAAAATTGTAACTTTTATAATACTTTAGATACAATGAAGTTTTATTTACCGAAGAGAGGGTCTACTTTTTGTCCTTTAGGAAACGTTTGCAGTTTTAAAATTTTTTCAAAAACAGAGTTAGCAATTAAGTTGACATGCATCTAAAAAAAAATCGGTTATATCCAAACTTGAGGGTATACTCCAAAAACCAAGTATGCAGTCATCTTATGTTCACCAGGTCTACAGGCCCTACTATGTCATATGTCAAGTTTTTTAATTTTTCTAATTTTGTTACTCATTGCCAAGGGCGTTGCCAGCCAATGACTCAGGGGGGGGGGCAAATTAATCTATGGAGGATGGGAAAAGTATGAATTATAGGTAGAGTCAAGATCACTTTACACTTAATTGTAGTGCGAGTCTTACTACCTCTACTAACGGCGATTTTAATAAGAACAGTATGAAGTCCAATATGTGAAGGTCCACGAGCTCTTGACTCTACTAAAACTAAAACTCTTGAAAAAATGTTATCTTGTAAGTTTTCATAAATAAGTTTTCTGTGAGCACTCATCGTGGCTAGACCATTGAGGTGATTTTTCCCCATGATGCTTCCTAACCAGATTTTTAGTCGCCTGAAGCTGCTAAACGATCGTTCTGCTGTACACGTTGTGCACGGTAGAGTAATATACATTTTCAATGTTTTTCCTTTTCGGAAAAGAAGGTTTTGGCCTCTGTTAGTACATAAAAAATAGTTAGATTGCCTCTAACACTTGCTGCAAAAGTTCAAATTAATATTTAATTCTTGGTAAACAAAAAAATTGAGCAAAAGTTATGCAAGTTTTTGCAAGATTTGTGACTGACATCGTTTGCATTTGCACAGGGTATAATTTAGATAATGCAAAGGATTTAGTGTTTTCTTCAGTAAAACTTACTTCAAGAGATGTAATAATGGAGTCCAAGTATGGTGTTATTAATGACCTCTTCCAGAATTCTGAAGGGCTTTCAAATGTGTGGTTTCTTCGATGACGTTTTTTCCAAGAATTCGCGGCATTGATGTGATATCTTCCTCAATCCTGCTTTCTCCGCAACAATAGTAGCATCGTTTATAATTTCAGCTGTGACTTTAAGGATTGTCATGGTGGCTTTTAAGCAATTGTAAAATGCGTTTAATGTGTCGAAGAATTGGATCCGAGTTCAGATTTTTTTCAGAAGGTAACCCAAAGAATCATAACAAAAACATGCGACAATACTAGGGTCTTGAGCTCCAGCGCTGTCACTGCTTGCTCCTTCAAGTTTTTCTTTTTAAATTTACTGCAAATCAAAAAATTTAAAGTTGGTGGGCACTTGTTGGATGTCCATTGCTGCTACAGCGAGTTAATTATTTTCTAGTATTTAATTTAGAATTATTAATAATAGCGAATAGTCGTGAATGTAGCCTATCAACTCAAAACCTTACTTTCTCGCTTACGAAACCCGCCAGAGGACCTTCGGGGAATCTGCCTGTCCCAAGCCAGGAATAGAAGCGGTGAGGGTTTGTTATTGGATAGGCAGTTCATGGGGCACGATCCATGAACTGATCTCATAATGAGTTCATTTTTGAGGCACGGCTCTTGAATATTCATCTGATAGCTGTAAAAGAAAAAGGTTTACCTTGAGCCTTGGTTGTTGGTTGCCAAATTCTTGGAGAAAGCATGGTTTTGATATTAAGTTATCATAACACCGTCATTGTAATATGCTTTGGATGGACGATCAATCCAACATAACTTAAAGAGCGGGGACAGTCATCCATCAATGATGAGGAGACCTGATCTATCGTTGTTCTGCAGACCTTCTCTTAGAATAAAGGTTATTATGTAGGAAACATTTAACCTTCGGACCGTTGTATAAGCCAATTGGTATACAACGGCTCATGCTTCTTAGTTTTCTGAAAAAAGGCTTTTAATTAAGTCTTAATTAGGATAACGACGTTGCATAAGTAGGATTGAGATTTACCTGGTTTTACTGGGAAACCTATGGTTATTTTTTAACCTAGTCATGTACAATTCGAGTGGCTGAAGGTGTCACAGTCAAATATAAATGTTCTAAGAACTTTTGGTCTGTAAGACGGGATGTTGAAGAGCCTTGTCAGGTGTAGCCTTGAGCCCAGGTATTGACTGTCGTTTGGGTTAGGCCCACGTGGGGTATTCATAACGCTCTGGCTGTGGTTAGGCTAGAAAGGCCGGTGTGAGTTACACTTAAGTTGAACTCGGGCTGGTGATTTTCTTAAATTACTATGAGAATGATGGTAGATTGAATCTCGCTAATTTCAAACAGTAAATGTTAGGAAGGTAAGCAACTACCGGATCAATATACTGTTACCTTTGGAATTTGAGTACAGGCGACGGGGAAACCTAAATAGTCTGAGTTGTGTCCACTGAGATTGAGGAACCTGATAGCATGATGATAGGCCTATGTAGTTGCCGCCTTAGTCTTTTGTGTCAAGGAGTGATGACCCTTGATACGATGTGGATGATTATTGCAGCTAAAAAAGTAATGGGTTATATTATTGGTATTGATTACTGAGATAGCCCAAGGTTATTAAAATAACCAAGTCATGTACAAATTCGAGTAGCTAAAAGTGCCACGGCCATTTATTGCGTCAATCTGACGACTAGATAGATGGGGTTCTGTTGCATGTTGTTAGGGGAACCTTTCAAAGTGGTCTTTCTTGAATTCCGAAGAGGCGTTGGCCGACGCTTCATATTTGTCCCAAGCTTTGGAGCAACGTTGAATTAAGCCTTCGCGGCAGGGGTCAACGTTAAAAACATAGTGGCTTTCTAGCTTACGATTTGAAAATAAATAACCTAAGCTGTAATACCTGATAAATTAACAACATCTTTTCAATCTTAAAAAAAAATACTTTGGTCTCCTCAAACAAAAACGACAACAAATAAGAGAATAAAAAAGCGCATTCAATTATTGCTCTGTTTTGAGGCCGATTTCTATGCGTAAAGTGCAATTTCTAGATCTTTAGTGCTCAAAGTGATTTCCATGCGTTCGGTTGATCAACTTTATGCTATAAAGTGAATTGAAACAAAACATTTAAACAAAAATCAATACGGTAAGTGTGATTGGAAAACTAAAATACAATTATTTTTATATCTTTTTATAAAATAAATAATTATATATTTACTACTATAATAAGGGCATAGGCAAAGGAAATTTTGCTCGGCTAGTTAAAAAAAAATATATATATATTTTGAAGCTAAGTAAAATGAATTTAACTCCGACAGACACTAGTAATTCTTTTAAAGTTTCTGAAAATTTATGAATTGTAGCAAACAATGATGATATAAAAAAAAAATGAAAATGAACTATTAAAGACGCCAGCCCCGAATTCGTAATAAAAAAAAAAATAAGATGGCAATCCTATTCACTGTCTTGAATTTTAAAATTCTGACTTCAGATTCGAAATCAACTACCCCCGTTATGTTTAAAACCGAAATCAAAACCGTTAAATTATGTTTAAAACTATTAAAAATAAATATTATTACATGGCAACCCTATTATAAAAAATGACATAATTTTGAATTCTGACAACGGATGCGGATTCAGCTATCCATTTTTACCTAGTGTTCGCGACAGCACTGAATTCCTTCTCTGATACAAACCATATATTGCCAGTGAACAAGTGAATATCATCCGTTGCCTTCACTACTTCAAGAACAATTAGTGAATAAATGAAGAGCCAATTGAAGAAGAGATGAATGGCAACAATTTTTTCGCAAGAGTAAAAAATATACTTGTACACAAACTGGTTTCCTCTTCTTCAGTTCATGAACAACAAATAATCTGCTCAGCTCATCACGAAAATGAATATGAGCACGTTTATTTTTTGAAAAAAAATTGTCTCATATTCATGAAGCTTCATGAGTGAGCAAATACGAACCCTGTTATAAACTGCTCTAACTATTTCATGCGCGTACGTTTGATCACTCTCATTGTTAAAAAAGGGAAAGCAAGTTTTTACTGTTTTAGGAGCGAAATAATTATAAAGCCATTACATAATTTTGCAATTTATTTGAATTGCAGTGAACGCAGAAGCAAGCAAAATTAAGTACATTTTTATTTGAATTTTTTTAGTATTAACCTTGATTTCAAATAAAATATGTGACCCGGTAAGTTTAAAGGGACCTATGCTCAGAAAATAAGTTTTGGAGAAAAACGACTTTGAAGTTAAAAAGTTGATTTTGATGCGCCTAAACGCTTTTATGGCTTGAAACTTGTTTCTGCCAAAACTAATGCAGCTAGAAAGCTGTGGTTTGTTGCATTAGAAAGTGCGTGTTGTCTACTATAAGAATCACCAAAAAAGTAAAAATCGATTTTTTCGACCCATAGGTCCCTTTTAACTTACCGGGTCACATATATTTAATTTTTACAGAACTTCACGTGACATTGACAAAAATAGGAAAAGAAAAATCAAAGCTTACCATGATCAAGGGATTTCCAACGGCAAAATTGCGAGTTTATTAAAAAGGTCAACTTGTGTAATTGACAGTTTTATAAATAAGGCTGACCAGTATGGGGCCGCTAAGCGATCAGAAAGAACTTCACTTATCAATGACAGAGCAAAAATGGAAATAAAAAGACTTGCTGGTAAGGATAATTTAAGCGCAAAGGAAATAATTGGTAAAATTAACTTTAAAGTCGGCTTACGTTGTGTGCAATAAATACTGAAACGATATTTGGGACTCTTATTTAAAAATAAATGTGGTAAACCGGCGCTTTTACAAAGGCACAAAATGGCAGGCTTCGATTTGCGGTAAAGTACAGATTTTGGGATGAAGAATGGAAATCGGTCATATTTTCCGATGAAAAAAGATCAATTTGAATGGACCAGATGGTTCAGAAAAATATTGGCGTTGCAAAGGTGCTCCCAAAGTTAAGCGTCAGCGCCGAATTTTTAAGTTTATTTTTTTGTTTTCTTCTTTAATAAGTTTAAGAAAAAATTTAAATATTTTTGAATTTCATTATTTTATGTTTAAATCAATTGAATTAATAAAGTATAAAGCTATTGATTAAAAATGTTTCTGAATTCTCTTAAAATCATGTTATTTCTTGCTGCCTTTATAATTGTTTCGCTGGGTATATGATAAAAAAAATTTCATCCATGGTTCTTTTCAGGGGCGTACCGAGGCCATTTCGATTGGGGGGGTATTTTGGCCGACTGGAGACCCTGAAGTCCCGACTTTTTTTATATATACAACATAGCTGAATTAAATAAAATTACTTATCCGTTCGATCAATATAAATAAATCTTAAAGGGTCTTTTCATTTGAACGGCTAAGAAAAACACGTTGTAATTATTTTTATTGGAAAATTTTTTTAATGGTGAAAAAAAAACTTGTGTACATCAAAATACATATAATTAAGTATGTTTTCAATTCTTTTGTTTTTTTCTTTTGGTTTGGCCTTTTATCTGCTCCTTACAACAACAGGTGACTGAAGTTTTTTTTTAGTTCATCTAAACGATAATACTTGAAACTAAAAGATTACGTATAATCAGCTTACTACACCTCATACCTGTTTTAGGCGCCATTTTCAAAACAAAAATTGGAAAATTACCCTATTTTTTAAATTTCTAACGCTTTAAAAATTCGAGTTTTAGGTTCTTGTAGAGATTGTAGGTAATAATCTTAGAGATTTTACAATAATAAATATAATGCAAAACAGTTTCAGCTCAGGCGGACTTTTTCGTTAATCTTTGGTACCGTTAAGAAATAATGAAATTTTTAACACCTATTTTACGTAAGAAATATAGTAACACTTTCATATAAACCAAAAAAACGAAAATTTTTTCAAGTGAAGAAGATCTCTTAAAGGCAGTTTTTATATCATTCCCTCTATCAAAGAAAATAAAATAAAAGTATTTCAACATTACCAAATTAGCATTTAAAAATTTATTTTCGTTTTTGTTTTAATAATTCATAGTTTATATGTGTTAAAAAATAAACAAAGCTTTCAATTTCTTTAACAGTTTTTTTCATTTCAAATTAATAAAAAAAATAATGTTTTAAATAAAAAAATAAAAACTTACTTTTTAAGTATAACATTTATATATTAACTGCTCTTTTTTTAAGGTAGTCCAATGTTGCGCAATATTATCTAAGTCAATGAAATCAACTATATCCTTTTCCGATGAAAGTATTAATAATTCATTAAGATGAGTCACTTTGCGAGGTTCATAAATATCTTTTAACTAATTTTAATTTCCTGAAAACTGCAGAAAGGGATTTTTTTATTTCATTCTGAAACATTAGCTGTACCTGATAAAGTTTCTACGCCTTTGCATAGATCATAGAATACTTTGAATTTAATTTTCAATTGAAGTGAATCCAAACAACAATTTTTTGGTACCAATTTTATTGATTCTAGAATTCGCTTTTGGGAGATAGAATAGATATTAGAAGATAGAATTGGATTAAAGAGTTCATACAGAAACTTTATTGTTTCTAAGCAACTGCTTAAATTATCTAGCATCAGTGAGGTTATACAAGTTTAAATTCTCTTCTATAAAAACAGTTTATCAAAAAATAAGCCGCGTTGGCATTGTTATCATCAAAACGTTTCGGTGCAAGACGACGGCGATGGCGAATTTAGAATTCCTTTTCAGCATCAACATTAAAAAATTTTAACAATGCAACAGCACTACTAATTAGGTTATCCATATCTTCAGAGTCCGAATTTACTTGTTCTACTGATTTAAGGGTACAAGAAATAAATTTTATAGCATCTAAAATATTCAGTTCAACGGCTTCAAAAGATTCAGCCAGGAGTTTCAGTTTTACTAGCACATTTTTCATAAAAACAAGACTTATAATAAAGTCCACAGAAATGAATGAGGTGGTTTAATAACACATATGGAGCATTTCGAGTCTACTTGACAACTTTTTCAGAGCTTTGGGAAATTTCGTTTTTGCAGAATTTTTTTGCAGAAATGCAAAGAATTTTGAATGCAGATTTAAAAAGGGTGTTCTTTTTGATATCATCCCGAGTTTAAATGTTAAAACGGACCTTTTTTCAATATTTTGACTAAATCCTTTAAATTCTTTATCTATATAAATAAAAATCAAATGTCGTTCGTTGGTAATTGCATCAGTTGAGAACGGCTGAACCGATTTGGATAATTTTTTTTTTAAATGTTCGTAATAGTCCAACTTAGGTTTTTACGGAAAGTAAAATTGACCACGACCACTTTGCGCCCACTTTTTTTGATTTATCTAAAATCGGAAAACGGCTGGACCGATTTGGATAATTTTTTTTTTAATGTTCATAGTAATCCAATTTAAGTTTTGTCGGAAAGGAAAATTGACCACGCCCACTTTTGCGCCCACTGTTTTGATATCTATATATATAAAATTAAGTGGCAAAACTTCCTGTTCGCATACTCCTCCTAGACGGCTTGCCCGATTTCAATGAAATTTTCAGGGGTGATTGGGATCTGTGTGGAGGGTGCACATAAGAAATTGCATGTGTGTATCTTTGCAGGTTTTGTACCACACCCCCTTTTGTCGCCCACAAATCAATAAAAATGCTGTATTTAAGACGGTTTTGGTCGTATGAAATTAAAATTTGGTAAATAAGTTCGTATGATAACTATAATTAACTTTGAAAAATGGGCGTGGTCACAATTCATCTACGCCTACTTTAAAGAAAATATCAAAATACTTCGAAACCATTGGTCCGATTGAGCTCAAATTTTGTAAGTACGCTTTGCTTTGAGTACGAGATGGTTTAAGGGGCAATGCCACACCCCCTTTTACCTCCCACATATAAATAAAAAATTGTTGTTATCGAATAGCTTTAGTTAGAGTTATGGGTCGCACAGCTTAGAAATTCGGTATTCGACCACAATTTAGACGTACCGTTTCTGCGATGAAATTTTATGGGATTGGACAAGGGGGAGGGGCACCTCCGATACAACCCAAATTTGTGATATCGAATAGCTTTGAAGTTATAGGAATTCAGCTTTGGAATTCAGTTTTTGACCTCAATTTACACATGCAGTTTCAATGGTTTTATTTTATGGGCGTTGGACAGGGAGGCGTGACATCTCCCTTACAACCCAAATTTGCGATATCGTATTGCATTGAAGTTATAGGTTGACAGCGTAAGAATTCGGTATTCGACCTAAATTTATACATGCATTTTCAATACTTATATTTTGTCGTCGTAGGGCAAAGGGGAGTGGCACTTCCCATACAACCCAACTTTGTGCTATCAAATAGTTTTAGAGCTATAAGTCGTACAACACCGAAATTCAGTATTCGACCTCAATATACACATGCAGTTTCATTGATTCAATCTATGTTCATTGGTAAGAGGGGCGTGGCACCTCCCATTTAACGTAAATTTGCGATATTGAATATCAGCGTCAGAATTCAGTATTTGGCCCCAATTTATACATGCAGTTTCATTAATTACATTTTATGGGCGTACGACAAGGGGGCGTGAAACCTCCTATTTAACCCAAATTAGAGATATCAAATAGCATTGGGGTTATAGGTCTCACAGCTTTGGAATTCAGTATTGGACCTCAATGTACACATGCAGTTTCATTGATTACATTTTATGAGCGTTGATCAAGGGGGAGTGGCACCTCCCATACAACGAAAATTTGTGATATCGAATAGCTTTGTAGTTCAAGGTCGCACAGCGTCGGAACTCAGTATTCGACCAAAATTTACGCTTGCAGATTTACTGATAAAATTTTTTAGAGTTTGTTGGGGGGGCGTGACACCTCCAATTTAACCCAAATTTGCGATATCGAATAGATTTGGAGTTATAGGTAACTCAGCCTCAAAATTCATTATTCGACCTCAATGTACTCATGCAGTTTCATTGCTAAAATTTTATGGGCGTAGGGAAAAGGAGAGTGGCACCTCCCATACAATCAAAATTTGTGCTATCGAATAGTTTTGGAGTTATATGTCGCACAGTTTTGGAATTCGGTATTCGACCTCCATGTAGACATCCAGTTTAATTGATTACATTCTATTAGCGGTGATGAAGAGAGAGTGGCACTTCCTATACAACCCAAATTTGTTATATCGAATAGCTTTGTGGATATAGGTCGCACAGTCTCAGAATTCAGTATTTGACCTCAATTTAGACATGCTGTTTAACTGATAACATTTTATGGGCGTTTGAATAGGGAGAGTGGCAGCAACGCGCCGGGTTTCAGCTAGTTTATTATAATTATATTTAAATAAAAATGTTGTCTATGAAATCAAAGATTTTACATCAGATTTCTTGAGCTAAGAAAATTTCTTTAGCCGATTTCGATCATTAAATTTTTTATTACAAATGTTGGGTATTTCTGGATAAAAATTTCAATCTCAGAAAGTTCTACAAAAATGTATTAATTTGGTTTTAAAAAGGGAAATATGTGTGGCGACTGAGTAAACCTTTGCTCTTTTGGACTTGTTTTATTCCACTTATTTTTCAACTTTTTGACACGGTATTTGTATCAGGGACTGTTATCATTTAGCTATATTTAAAAACTTAAGCATTAATCATTATTTTATGATTTTCAAGTTTTTGCTCAGATATAAAAATAGTAATCTTATTTTATCTTTTAAATCCTAAATGAAGATTGCATTTTCATTAATATTTTTTTGGTCAAACAAAAATATCATTTTCGGTTTTTTAATTTTGGTCATGGACACGGTTGCCCAACTGGACTAAAAATGGTTAATTTTTGACACTTGGTCCGCTGCACTTTTTAACATTACTATGCATTACTCTTTCCGTACTTTCTTATCAAACTTTATACAACTTTTCTGAACTTTTTGTGCATTTTGTCGCAAAAGGGAATACTGCATTCGTTTACATTAATTCAACGCTAATACGACTTAAAGTGAGTTGGCCGACTGAAGTTCGTTTAAGGTATGACTGAAAGTGAGTTGTCCGACTGAAGTTTATTTAAGACAGGACTTAAAGCGAGTTGGCCGACTGAAGTTCGTTTAAGGTACGACTGGAAGTGAGTTGACCGACTGAAGATAGTTTTAGGTATGACTTAAAATGAAAAAGCCGATTAAAGTTGGTTTTTTGTTATGAGAATGGTAATAAAAGGAACGACTGACTTTGATGCGTTCATAACTATTGTTAATAAAAATCACTATTTTCAAGAAATTTTAGTAAAAAATAACAATTAGGCCGACTCTAACAAAGTAAGGGGTAGGCTAACCTCTTAGCCCCCGCTAGTTACGCCCCTGGTTCTTTGTAATTTTCAAAGATACCACTGTTTGTAAGTAAAATTAATAATTACTCTGTGCGCTTTTTAGTACTCTTTTTTCCCTGCATTTGATAATTTTAGCGGTCTTTAGCAAAATTGTTCCTATTGTTCTGACCAACAACTTGAATTTTGTAGTTTCTCAGCAGCAGCTGCTAAAAGTAAAAAAAATTATTATGAAGATTTTAAAGTTTGCTTTGCATAAATCCGGGGACATCTTCGACTATGTGCTATACATGAACTCACCTCCAGACTGCTTTTATTAAAATTGTTCACCAAAGGCGTACTCCAAAAAGTACTGGCTAAAAAGTCTGAACTGTATTTGAACTTCCAGGTATGGTGCAGTTTTTCTCACAGCTCGCTTCATTTTTCTTTGCTTTCAGCAGTTTTCAAGACTGCGCGGAACAATATGCTTTTAGATTTTTCCATTTTTCTTTTTAATACCCGCTTAAAGTGTAGATATTTTTCTTTTCCCCGGATTTTATTAAAAAATGTAATAGTTGCTAAAAAAAAATTCCTAATCTGCTCCGAAGTGGTCATTAAACCAAAACTACTGCTACTTCAATTTATTTTTTAGAGCTTACGTTGGTGTGGGTCCACACAAAGGGGACTTCTTGCACCCTTTCAAACAGGAAGAAAATAATTTGGTCCTCCCAAATAAATTTTCCCATTTCAAAACGCAAATGTTTCCTATTTGAATTTTTTTAATTTGATTTTGTTTTTGTTCAGGGTAAAATTATTTATCTGGTAGCCTTGACAACTACTATTTTCTCACGAGCTGAGGTCAACGAATGTCAAACAAAAGAAAACATGAAACGAGCGTTCAATAACAGTTTTTTTTTATTAAAAACTTACATGAAATTTATTTATTTATTTTCTTTGTGTAAAACAAAATATTTTTGATATCTCCATTTTGCATCAGCTGCTATAGCAACCATAGCATGCTCTCGTTTTGGTTTTCTTTTGTTTGGTATACGTTTACCGCAGCAAAAATTGTAGCTCCTACTTTATAATAATTATACCATGGTATAAGGATAGAGGTAGCTGCAGCGCTGATCGTGCTCTCTTTCCATACTGCCATATCTGTCAAATTCAGCTGTGTGGCGAATGGAAATAAAAGAAAAGTAATAAAAAGATTTGCTTCGTTTTGACATTTTTTGCAGTATGCTCTCATCTGGTGCATCTACCTGTATTCTTCTGCGATGAATTACACTATGCTTTTTGTTGAAACGTCATATCGGATAGCCTACTATATATTTTCCTTTCTCGCAAAGTATTTATTTCTACTTTATTCGTGGCTAGTTTTAAGATCTTAAAAATACTAATGCAAGCCAGAGTCATGAAGCTTGTTTGACACTTGCTTTTTTTGCATTGGATTTGCCCAATATAAAACGTCAGAAAGTGATTTTTACATTTATTTTGCAACGATTTTTTAAATAAATTCATTTAGTTCTATGAAAAAAAGATGAACCAATATGATAAAAATAAATTTAGAGAGGTATTTGACAATTAAGTCATCCCAATTTTTGGTTTTGTGCCTAAGAAACAAATTTTTTTTCCTTTTTATAAGAAAAAAATTTATGTTTTTTTATCTTTTTACGGCTTTAATGAAAATAACATTAAGAAGATTAAAAAACAAAGTTCTAAAGAGTTGAAAAACCTTCAAGGGTTAAAAAAAATTTGTGCCGAACAGGAGAAAAATAATATTTTCTTTAAACATGCTTGAAAAACGAAAGTAGCGCAGGTAACAATCAAAGTTATGTTTTTGTTTTATATTTTTAAGACCTAAATGATAGGAATATTACCTCAAAAAATTATTTTGTTTTTAGTATAGCCAGGCCATTGAAAGGGTTAAAGCTTTTTGTAGATCCTGGAATCGAAATTTTAAATTTCGATCTTTAAAACTTGCGGAAACAGCAAAATGTTTAAAAATTGCATGCCCTACTGATCTTTAATCATCCGGAACTTAATTAAAATAGAATAAAAGCAATAAATTCTTTCTCCAATATAAAAGTCGGTTGTGTTTGTTTTTAATTTACATTCATAGTTTTTATTATTATGTTCTTAATTATAAGACGTACAAAAGAGTTACTATTTTACAGAAAATAAAAGCCTATTCATACAATATTATAAAGTTAAACTTGGATTTAAAAATACGTTTCCATTCAAATACAATTAAATACAAACCCAAAGATGTGCAGGAAGATTTTATTCCTAACGAATTATTAATGAGATATTTTAGCTTAAAGCTAGACTTATACTGAAATATTTAACAAAGTTGTTATTAAATTAATTAAACTAGAGTAATAGTAAGAAATGTGGTTTTAATATTTGCCTTAAAAAATATTCACAGCATTGAAATAAATTGTTAACATTAATAAAAATATATGAAAAACGGTTAAGTAAATTTAAATACTATGTTTATTTTAGAAGTAAAATAAGAAAAATGTCAAAGTAAGGAATGCGGAAATTGTAGTAAAATAGTATAGTAGTAGAGTAGAGTAGAGAAGAATAGAGCAGCAGAAGCAAAATATATTTGTGGCTTTGCAGTTTTAAGAAACGTTTGATAGTATATTGTTTTATCTATTCTATTTGTTTTATTTAGATTTAGAGTGAGGATAGAGTTTAGGAATAAGATAGAGCAGAAAATAGAAGCAATAATAATAAAAGAAGTTTGAAGGACCTTAACTATTGGTAATTGATAAAAATGTTTTAAATGATTTATGGTACATGTTTTCATTAACTTTTTAGGCTACAGATTGTCATAGAATTGCCATCAAAACATTTAACTTTTCACTTGATATTCGTTTGGTTTAAAAATTTTCTGCTTATCTTAGTGTTTATAGTATCTACATAACTTATTTGTTACTGGCATGGGATATATAATTTCGATTTTTTTATTGCTAGCCTACAACAATGTAACTTAAAGTAAAGTGGTCGAATATAATGGCCAATCTTTAGACAAGTTTGCTAAGAATTTCCTTACATATGTATTTATAATTTTACAATTTTTATTTCTACTGAAGATGAGAATAAGTCGAAGTATAAGTTGTAATGTTTGTGAAAAAACTATTTTTGTTTTCATTTCGAATTAAAATTTTATATTTTTAGTTTTAAATTACAAAATGTGTTTACAAGTTGCTCAAATTAAGAAAATGTTATTCTGTTTGGAAGCCAGACATCATGACAAGCAGACAGTTAGGGTTGCTTCTCTTGTAAAAGTTGGAATGTTCAGAAAAAGATCTAGTGCAAGATACAGTAGAATGGATGAATTTTTTAAATTTCTTGCATTTCGGACATGCCAAATATATAGTTTATATATATATATATATATATATTATAAAGGCGCAGTGAAGTGTATGGGATGAGATTTTTACTATAAAACGAGAGTGAACAACTGAAAACTTACAGCATTTTAAGCAACTTGGCCGAAGGATTCTTCTCTCTGATGAATTTCAAGCCGCCAAATTCCTAAAAATATCTTTTGATGTGGATGTGTTTAAGAAAAACTGCACAAAAGTGTTTCTTGCTCATATGAGGTGAACTATTTTTCTAACTGAATGCTGGTTAAATTTTTATTGGAAAAAAATGTATTCTGTATTTTTTTGTCGCCGACTATGACCCTTAGAGTGGACCTTATTTTAAAAAGACCACCCCAAGAGCTCAAACTGTTGTAATTGATGATAAAAAAATTAGTGAAAAATTTTAGCAAGATCGAATGCATATAAACCCGTGCGCACTCGGCTAAAAGTTTGCACAAGTGCATGAAAGAAAAATTTTTTTTTTATATTTTCATATACAATTCCATTTAGTATAAGGAAACAGTTAAGATGTTTTTGTTTTTTTCAAAAATTTTTCAGTTTAATAAGGGTATTCACCCTAAATTACTTGAATAACTCAGGGGGACAAAATTTTATTTTTGGATTTTCCCATTAATATATGTATTATTTTCGACTAATCTAAAAAAGTGAAATCCTTCATTGACATTTATCTCAAAAACTGGTTGTGCTAGAAAAAAAGTAATAATAGTTTTGAAATCAGCGCACCAAAATTAGTCGAAAATAATACAAATATTTCTGGGAAAATCCAAAAATAAAAATGTTTGCCCCTAAGTTATTTTAGTAATTTGAGGTGAATACCCTTATTAAACTGGAAATTTTTTGAAAAAAACAAAAATCTTAACTGTTGCCTTATTCCAAATGGAATCGCAAGTGAAAATATTCTAAAAATTTTTTTTTCCTTCATGCATTTGTGCAAACTCTTTATTTTTGGATTTTCCCATTAATATTTGTATTATTTTTGACTAATCTGAAAAAAGTGAAATCGTTCATTGACGTTTATCTCAAAAACTGGTGATGCTAGAAAAAAGTAATAATAGTTTTGAAATCAGCGCACCAAGATTAGTCGAAAATAACATAAATATTTCTGGCAAAATCCAAAAATAAAAATTTGTGCCTCCAAGTTATTTTAGTAATTTGAGGTGAATACCCTTATCACACTGAATTTTTTTTGGAAAAAACAAAAAATCTTAACTGTTTCCTTATTCCAAATGGAATTGCAAGTGAAAATATTCCAAAAATTTTTTTTTTCTTTCATGTACTTGTGCAAACTTTAAGCCGTGTGAGCACGGGTTTATATGTATCCGATCTTACTAAAATTGTACACGAATTTTCCTTTCATCCATTAGCACAGTTTGAGCCCTTGGGACGCTCCATGAAGTGCTTGAAAATTTTCCCCATACAAATAAGGTCCACTCTAATGACCTTTTTATTTCTGAACCAAAAAACAGATTTTTGGGCTTATTACTAAGTTACATGCGTACGAATGAGGTGATGTTATTGCAATGTAGATACAGTTTCTAGATAATTTAAATACCTAATAATATAATATAATAATATAATATAATATAATAATAAATTTAATATTGTCTAAGATACCTGGTTACTGAGATATACATTTTTAATGAAACAAATAGGGGAAATACATAATTTTGTAGTTTTTTTTTTGCTATTTTCGAATCTTTTTTTTTATTCAAAACATAGGTATGTAGGTTCCCATTTCCCAATGCTGCATTTTATTGATTATAGCGACAGCGACAAATTTATGTTCGTAGATCCTAAAATTCTCAAAATACGGAAAGAAACGTAAATAAGTGACAAGAGCTGGAAAATATGTCACTACTGAACAGACATCGGAGCACAGTGTAACGAGCCCATATAGCGAGCGGCAAAAAGTTGTAAAACTGATCCTAAAGCGATGAAATTTGTTTAAATAGCTTTTCTGGGACATGAAATATTTGGTGTAAGTTTTACCAAATCGACCGTATAATTCACTTAACTCCCGAAAAAAATAAATATAAGTTCATAAAAATCTATAATTAAACTACTATATAACTGTTTCATAAAAAAAATTGGTGGGATCGAATGACTAATACGCCCATTTTTCATAGAAACGAAATCGCTACTTTGGTATATTTACCAAACAATTATGTGGAAAAATAAAAAGTAAAAAATTTTTAAAAATAAGCCCTTATTTAAAAGGAAACGTGAACTAAAAGGAAAAATAAATTTATCTGACATTTGTCATATATGTATATAGTGGGTATATTATATATTCAGAAGAACCTTCTCTCTTGCTTACTCATCATCATAATAAAAGCGTAATCCAATAAGTAAGTTCTAGGAACGAATCTATATTTAGAAATTATCAAAATGTGAAATACATTCAAATTTAAAAAAACTTAAGGCACCGATGTCCACGATCGCTATCTATTATAAAAAATTATAAATAAAATACATAAAAAGTATACTTTAAAAAGTATATATAGATATACTCCTCTAGAACTTTCTTATTGAAGTACGCTTTTATTATGATGATGAGTAACCAAGAGAGGGTTTCTTCTGAATCTTTAATCTTTAATACCTATATGGCAAATGTCAGTTTAATTTATTTTTACTTTTTAGTTCACGTTTTCTTTTAAATGAAAGCTTATTTTTAAAAATTTTTTTACTTTTTATTTATTTTTTACTTTTTAGCCTTAAAAGTTTATTAATAATATCTTTTGGGGTATTCACGGGTTATTGCGAATTGCAAGAGTGTGAAATTGCAAGATATTTTGCGCACTAGCGCGTGAACATCAATATTGCAACTTAACTATGCAATAAAAATTATATGTCGAATGAACAGTAAATATATTGCCACCTCATTTCAAAATCACAAAAAGTTGTTAGAATCAACGTACAAACTTAAGCTTTTTAAAGTTTTACCCAGGTGGCAACTATGTTTGAGAACAACTAAAACATGAACTAGCTGTTTGGCATCACTGCTTGTGCTTTCTCACAATAGATTTGGGCATTGCGTAAATCAAGAAGTGTTGTAATATTGCGTCCAATGTGTTTGTTGTTGGAATGATGCGAAAGTTCGCAATCTTGCATTTTTGCATCGTCGCAACTGCGTTTCGCATCAAGCCGTGAATACCCACTTTTTATTTTCAAAGCCTTACGTTTTTGTATTTGTAGGCGGTGAAAGGGGGTGTGGCCAAATTTTTTCCCCAAGCCCCATACCCTACTTGAAGGAAATTTACTGCCAAAATTTTAGCTGAATCAGCGTAGTAGTTTTGGTGATATCGCATTTTTATTAATTTGTGGGCAGTAAAAAGGGGTGTGGCAAAAAATTTAATCATGCTTCTGCATTGTCACCGGACTTACATATGTAAGCTAAATTTAAGCTTAATCGGATAGCAACAATGGTTCGAAAAATGCTTTGCAAATTTTGAATTAAGTATAAACGAAGTAAGTTAAATACTAATTATAAAAGCTTAAATTTTTTTCATGTATTGAAATTTCTGAATATAAAACCATAAAAAACTTTTCCTAAAACAATTACATTATTTTTTTTAGGAATTCAGGATTCTCAATTGATGCCGTAACCAACGAACAGCATTTGATTTTCATATACAGACTAGCTACTCGAGAATTTTAATAAATTAATTTTGGCAATCGGTAATCGGTTCCTGTTTTGTTCTAAATAAACAAGAATACTGAAAAAGGTTTGCATTGAAATAAGGCCTGTTTATAAGTGAGCATATAAGTGAATTCCTTGAAAAGCATATAGATTAAAGTGCCTCGACCTCTATAGAAAAAAAAAATATCGAAAATAAAGATCACCGGCTAAAAATGTACCTTGATCTTTTTTATGGCGATTTCCAAAATATTTTGGCTGTCACGATAACCGCCAGTGAGCTGAACCATTTGGAAATTGCCTCAAAAAATCATGTTTTTCGTAACTATTGGCTGGTGTAATAGTTTTAATAAAATACACTTAAAAATCTCTTGTAATCTACATCAACAAATTTTGAATTGTTGCAGTCGAATAAAAATAATGCTGTTTTTCATACATATTTTTGATAATTTTGTTATATTTTATTTCCATACAAAAGCTTTCCAAATTCAAAGAACTTCATAACTTCTATTTGTTTTTTTAATTTCTTTCGTTATTTTTTCAGTAGGTGTTTATTTTATAATTAATATTTTAGCTTTTATATGTATCAATTTAATAAATTCTGACCATGAATCAAGCACTCAAAATCTTTCCAACCATATTTTGATAGTAAGGATCGCCTTAGAAATAATGAAGTTGTTTAAACTAGAGTGAAAAAGCTTAAAAAAAAATAACGAAAAACAGCATTATCTTTAATCCAATTGCAAAAAATTTAAATTTTTTGATGCAGTTTGAAATATCTTTTTTAGTCAAGAATAACTGACCGTTTGGTTTTTTTTTTAACAACCACACTAGCCGAAATTTGTACGAAAAACATGATTTTTGGAGGTTATTTAAAAATGGTTCAGCTCACTCTCGGTTATCGTGATAGCCAAACTATTTTGGGAATAGTTATATAAAAGATCAAGGTACACTTTTAGTCGGTGGCAATGGTATAGATACTGTTTTGGTGCGCCATATGAAATAAAGTCAAAAATGCAATTGTCAATTTAAGGAGCGGGTCGAAATTTCCTTACAAAAATTGACCTTGGCAAAATTTACCCTCACGAAATTTCTTTGTCCCATTCCAAAATTGTCCCTTTTTAAAATTTTCCTTTTTTTAAATTTTACTTTATAAAATTACCCTTTACAAAATTGACCCTTTTACGAAAAACCGCGCGCTTTTCCACAATATCAACATATTATTTTTTAATTTATTTTTTATAAAGTCAACATGATTAATTTATTTTTTGTACAATTTATTTTTTATAAAGTCAACACAATTAATTTATTTTTTGTACAATTTCGTAAAGGCGAATTTCGTAAAGGGAAATTTTGTGAAGGGGAAATTATGTAAAGGACAATTTTAAAAAAGGGCAACTTTGTAAAGTACAATTTTGTCAATAAAATTTTGTATAAGGGCAATTTCGACCCCAACCCGTCAATTTACATATTTTTTACCATAAAAAAACTTTTGCACCATCATAGAAAAAACGCAAAATGTTAGACCTGTTTTGAAAAAAATTAAAAATAGAAAGGCTGACGAAACGATGCAGTTAAAATAATTTTTATCATCTACAAAAATTAAATTGTACACAAAAAATATAATTGAATAAAATATTTAAAATACCTGCGGAGATATTTTTTAATTAAGTAGACGATTAAGGTCGATGGAAAAAATTATGCCAATAAAAGCATTTCCTTTAATTGAAAAGAGGCGGAAAAGGCGTGGTCAAAACTAAGTATGCAACCACCTAATTTATGATGCACGCAATATAGTTGCAAAATTTGAGCGGAATACGTTCAGACATTTAGATTCGCCTTAAGCTCAAACAAACAAACAAACAAAAAAAGCATTGATTAATATGGATATATTTTTCTTTGTAAAAGTGACAAAAATCAACTATTACAGAAATCAATATTTAAGGGAAAATAAAGCAAATCTTCACCTCTATCATTTGACTAAAAGTTTTAAATATAGCAATTTCTAACACATAAAAAATTGAGGAAAATCGAAGGGATACCTTATTTTGCTATTTTAGTAGAAAAAAGAATTTAAAATTAAAATAAATGTAACAGTGACTGTCACATAAACATAAATGCTGTGAAATGGGCGCAAATGGCTGGTTTTGGATCAATTTAAATATATAAGAGTTGCTCCTATAACTTGGTCATTTGAAGTCATAGAGCCAAATGATAGCTATGATCAAGAGACCCGTAACACACGGAAATGTTACACACATAGATTAGAACATTTGAATAACGAATTTTGTATGGCTTTCCGCTTAAAATTGTAAAAGTACAAAAATTGGAAAATTTAGTAGATCACCGATTTTGAGTAACCAGGTATCTCAGACAGTAAAAAAATTTATTAAAATGTTTGTATTTAAATTGTCTAGAAACTGTCTCTACATTACAATGACATCATTTAATTCGTACGTATATTACAGTGAAATAAGCCGAAAAATCGTTTTTTTGAGTTCAGAAATTGTACCAGTGAACCAAAACTAATATTTTTGAATTCATTTATGAACCTTTTCGGGTAGAAAAATTCATTTTCGGCACTCAAAAATGAACCATTTTGGACTCATTCGTTGGACCAAAATGACTCTCAAAAGCGAACCTTCTTTTCTTCAGAAATGAGTTGAAAAAAAGAATCATCAATTGTTCTTTTTTTTTTTGTTTGAAAACGAGTTGAAAAAAACTATTGAAAAGTTCTTGTTCAGCACTCATAAAAGAAACATTTTGAACTTATTCGCCAAACTGAATTGCCTCTTAAAAACGAGTTAAAAAACAAACTACAGAAATGCACTTTTTCGGCACTCAGAAGTTAATATTTTTCAATCATATATTACTTTTTTGTTTAAATATGGTTAAAAGAAATTAAAAGTTTTCAAAAAGTTTCAAAATATTAATGTTAAAGTATTATTTGAGTTTTGCTTGGACAAAGTATTTATATATTGAGGGCAAAATATTGCGCACAGAACTAAATTTATTCGAAATTAGAAAACAATAAAATTAGTATTAAAACGAAAACTTTATGGAGGCATTGAACTATTTCTTATGATTTTTATTTATCAATTTAATGAATTCGGTTTTATCAATGATGCAGTTTAGATCTGCTAGTTCAAAAACATAAAATAAAAAATATTCTACCCGAAAACGTACGCAAAGAGAAGGCGAAAATTTCATGATTCCTTTTGAACTCATTTAAGAAAGTGAACAAGTAACATTTACTATGATGAACTTATTTATGAACAAGAATTATGAGTCATTGTTTCAAAATAAAAAAATGTTCATTTATAAGTCATTTTTTCCTACTAAAATGATAAAAGAATGCATTTTTTTTGGCTCTGAATAAGATTCTTGATAATTTTGCAAAAGAATAAAATTTTTTTTATGGAAAAAAGGTTCACGAATTTTATCTTCTCTGGAAATTGGTTATAAAAATAAAAAAATAACGAAACTAAAAAAAATGTCTACCCGATAATATACTCAAAACTTTCACTTTACACAAAGCCTGCGCATATGGTTCAGTGGGTAGGGTAAGGCCATAGTTGGTACAAAAATGCAAAATTTTTTCTTCCAATGGCAACTTTTTATCACTAACCAGCATTGGTCTAAAACAACAGTTCACCTCAATTGAGCAAGAAATACTTTTGAACAATATTTCTTAGTTACATCAATATCAAAAGCTATTGATTTGGCGGTTCGAAATTCATCGGAGAGAAGAATCCTTCTGCCCAGTTTCTTAAAATGCTGTAAGGCGCCTTCTAGCTAAGCAGTATCGCGATATTTATTGAACGTGTAGCATACATTACTGATGGATCGTGATCCATATCGTAAAATATTGAAATATTATGAAATCTGGATCTCGGATCGCGAACCAAATATCACAACAAATGTTGAACGTGTAGCAGGCGCCTAAGTTTTCAGTCTCCCGTTTTGTAATAAAAATTTCACTACGCCTTAATATATATACATATTTATCAGTGACTTTTGTTTTCTTCTATAAAATGATACTAGCTAGTCGTTTAGTTAAAGTTATTAATATAGTAAACTTCATATACATATATATGATATATATATATATTTATATGGTTTCATGTATGAATGTATAAATTTGTATGCCCTTTTTTAGTCTATATAATTAGGTATATATAAATGTATATACGTTGCTATGCTTTATATTATAAATATTTTTTAGGTATATATGTATGTGTTAGGTACTTTTATAAAATGTCCTAAATAAAATTGAAAACTTTGACTATGTACGTATTAAGTATTAAAAATATAAATTTAAAGTTTGAATTTGAATTTAATTAATGTCACTTAATTGGTTTTTGCTTGAGAGTTTTGATTTGATTGTGTAACTTGTGAAGAGTTTTAATAAATTACAAAATTTTAATTTCTAAAGAATTCCTACTAACAACTAGAAGATATATGATAGACTTCGAAATATGTGGTACATTTTACGACAAGCTTCAAACTCGAATCTTTTAGAATTTATAAGTTTTTTAGCTAGTTGGTTTTTGTTTTTGGCCCCTAGATACAATTAACACGATTTGACATACAACAAGGTGTTTGACCTCTTTTGACTTAAACAATTAACAAACATTTCGGTATATCTTGCTACTACGTTTTTGGTTAAAAGTTGGTTAGTTAGTTGAGAATAAGGTTGTACATATAGTTATGTGTTTATAAATCTATTTTACAAACATTAACACTAATTTAATATATTTTTAAAGCTTTGATTTTTACCTAAATTGAGTTAAATACCTATTAAAGATTTTTTTTATATATGTATATATATATATCTATTTTTATTTATTTTTGTTGCCCGCAACAGTTGACTTAAATAACTAATTGCTGCTACTACAACAACAGTTGTGAGTGTGGCTCACTGTTATTTGGATGCGTTTCATTGTTGGGCACAAGCGCTCCAGTTGCTGCCGTTCTAAGACAGCATTCGTCACTCTGGCAACTCTGTGTGAGTTCGTCATCGCAGTGTTCTTGTTGTTGCTGTTGTTGTTGATGTTGCTGCTGTTGATGTTGTTGTTGCTGCACCACAACGCTGCAGCTCTGCTGCGCTGAACGCCGAAAGGTGCCCGACATATAATCCAACGTCTTTTCGATGGCACGCAAACGTTTCTCCAAAGATGTTGTAGCCAAAATATCCACCTGCATGTGCAGAAGAGAAAGAGACGGAAAATTAGTTAGCATGGCAAATTTTTAGGATATTAAGAGTGTCTGAAATGTGAAATTTCGAGTTCAATATCTCTTAAACCAAGTGCGTTCAGAGCAAAAATTTATTTTTAATCTATCTGTTTTTAGAACTTTTCAAATATATTTGTATAAGGTGATCAATTTCCATAAAAAAGAAGCTAGATATACCAAATTCAACATTAACCCTCCGATGCCTGGGAAGGTCCCCTGTGACCTATACAGTTTTCAACGATCAAGTATTTCAATATAATTTGACCGAAAAGCCGCAGCTTTCCTAACTTCCTTAACCTTCATCCGGATTTGTCATCAAATTGATGACATTTTTGACTTTAAATGCTAATAACTTCTTTGTTTTTTATCGCATCGTTTTGAGATTTTGGCTTAATGGGTAAATCGTACATTCACTTTTCATTTGTTATATTGTATGTGTGCGCACATGTCACATTTTTGTTGTACAAAAAATTTCCTTAATTAGTATTTTGTCATCAAATTGATGACGCAGTATTCTAACAGGTGCCGTTAATTTTTGATGGGTGATTTTTTTCTTTTGGCGCCATTTTTTTGCTGTTCAATCAGTCTTTATTTATTTCTTGACCTAAGTGCACCTAAATATGTACATTGTGTTTTGCTTGAATATAATAAAAAAATTATCGAAAATTAATTCTGTGAAGTAAAAGTGAATTTAGTTCTGATCAACATGCAAATGATGATTATGATAACGATGATTGTGATAATGATTTTTTCGATCAACAAACAAGAGAAGCAGCAGTGTTAGATGAAAATTTTTTATTGGTATCAAAAGACAAACAAATACAATATTCAACTGAACCAATTCCACTTGCTCGTTCTAATAATTCGTCCACTTTTTCTTTTGCTTCAAGGCAAGGTAAATAATGCAATTTTTTATATCTATTCTTGAAAATAGTTTTTGAAAATGTGTTGTTTAGGTCCAACAACGTATGCTGCCGCTCAATGTACTGATGCGGTGTCTGCGTTTTTATTGACCATACAACCGATTGAAAAAACAATTGTTGATATGACCAATTTGTATGGTGTTCGTCTGTACAAAGTTGATTGGGAACGTGTTGATGTAATAACTATGCGTGCATACTATGGTATTCTGTTATTAGCTGGTGTTTATCGTTCAAATGGGGAATGTTTGAGTGAACTTTGGGACGATAAGCACGGTAGACCAATTTTTGCGGCATGCATGTCGTTGGTGCAATTCAAAAAAATTAATCGCTGTTTACGGTTCGACGATAAAGAGCAAAGAGATAGAGAAAGAGATAAGCTTGCTTCAATTCGATTTGTTTTCGACAAATGGGTGCAAAATAACAAGAAGTTATATTGTCCAGGTAATTTTGTAACAGTAGATGAACAATTGCTGCCATCAAAACCAGCTAAATATGGAATGAAATTGTGGATTTGTGCTGATGCAGAAACACTTTATGCTTACAATCTTCAAGTATATACTGGCCCAGATCGAAATTTTTCTGCTGAAATAAATCAAGGGGAACGTGTTGTGCTTGAGATGACTGAAGGTATAAATCTATCACGTTTTTAGGACTTTCTTTTTCTAGTTTTATCTTTTTTATAGGTTTGAACGGAAGAAATATCACATGTGACAATTTTTTCACATCGCATCATCTTGCTGTTGAATTGAAAAAACGTCAGATGACTTTGGTAGGAACAATTCGCAAGAACCGTAAAGAATACCCGCCATTATTAGTTGATATGAAAAAAAAAGAATTGTATCATACTTCATATGTGTTCGACCATAATCTTCGGGCATGTATGTTGTCTTATGTCCCCAAAAAACGTCGTTTTGTTTCATTATTATCAACTTATCATTCGACTGTTAGAGTTGATGTTACAGATAAGCAAAAAATACCAGATATTATAAAATTCTACAATGAAACAAAAGGTAGAGTGGATGTATTAGACAAATTGGTTGGTACATATCGGTGTAAGAGAAAGGTGAATCGTTGGCCTGTTGCTCTTTTTTGTAATATACTTGATATATCAGCATCCAATGCTTTTGTTATTTTCAAAGCATTGAATCCAGAATGGAATATTACAAAAAAAAAAAATCAACGTAGACGTTTGTATTTGATTGAGATTGGCCAGTCATTGTGTTATCCTTTTATTGAACAACGCAAAAGTATGCCTCGTGGACCCAATGCTGTCGCTGTTGTGAATAATATTAGAAATATTCCTAATGATGGTTCTTCTAGCATACTACCATCAGGTTCATCAGGTACAACAGCAAACGCATCATTTTCATTGGAACATGCACCGCAAACAAAAAAAAGAGCAACATGCCATTATTGCAAACGATCAGAGAATCAAAATATGCACAGCAAACGCTGTGATATTTGCTTGAAACATCTTTGCCCAAGTCACTGTTTCTCATTATGCCAGAATTGCATTAAAAAAGGTCAATTCAAATAATATTTTTCATTAATTTTGATTTTTGTACGATTTTTTTCATTTTCCTTTTCATTTAACATCACATTTATGTAATATTAATATATATATATATTTTTTTTTCATAAAAATCATAAATAAAGACCCATTTAATCAATACACACAAAAATATTTATTGCTGAATTATTTGTTTTTGAAAATTTAGGATTAATACATGTGTCATCAATTTGATGACGCTAATACTTTTATGTATAAAAAAAGTAATCCGGATGAGGGTTAAATTAGATGTATAGAAGCTAATGAAATTAGTAAAGATGCAATTACGCAAAAATTTTCACTATATCGCACTGGGAATCTTGTAGAACATGCTAGCTGGACAAAATTATTTTCTTGAATTTTTTCATTGCTACATGCATAACGATTATTTTAATGTTTAAACATTTTAGTTTGCGACACATCCTTAACTTATTATATACCTCCCACAATTAATGTGTGCTTTGTATGACATCTG
This sequence comes from Dichetophora obliterata, assembly GCA_963920525.1. Lineage (NCBI taxonomy): Eukaryota > Metazoa > Arthropoda > Insecta > Diptera > Sciomyzidae > Dichetophora > Dichetophora obliterata. The sequence continues at coordinate 113,304,661 of OY986438.1, read as the reverse complement.
AGCCAACCGTGCCCCTGTTTGATATGGTAATTTTTATATGTAAAACTTTTGGTTACCAAAGCGGTAGCTATAAAATTCTTTTAATTTGTATTAAATATGAGTAAGCGTGATTGTTAAGGGAGGTCTAAGGCAAATGCGGTTTAAATTAAGGCATACTTGAAAAGATGTTTTCTAACAAAGTTTTTTACTTATGCTAAAAATTTTATTTGCATGTTAATTTTAAATCATCAGTGTGCGTAAAGCAAATACTTTCTTTTTTTTTAACATAAATTTTTTATATATAATGAGGGCGCTGAGTTTAGTGTGCTTAAAAAAGGGAGAAAATTGGGCCACATGATAGCTCGGCTCTAGATTGTCCGCACATATAAAAGAAAAATGTATTCGAAAATGGACTCTTCAGTGCCTATTTTTTACCAAAATTGAATAAAAATATGGAAAACTAAGAAGCGTTGAAAAAAGCCGAAAAATTTACGTTTTTTTTTTTGACCATATTGTTGCGTGTAAAAACCAGCAAAATTTTACAAAGACGCTTGTTTTAGTAAAAGAAGCAAAGAATTATATTATAAGCAGATTAAAAAAGAAAAAAAAAAATTGGTCGATTATTTCGTTTGCAGCAGTGTGGCACGTTTTGAAAAAGTATGTTTCAAAAAGAAGCATTTACAGATACTCTGGTAAGTTAAACGTATTCTAGCGCACCGGGTTTTAAGCGGCAAACCGCAGAATCTGTATTATAAGCATAATTGGTTTGATATTTTTTTACATATTCTTGAATAGTAGAAATATTTTTAAACAAAAAGCAATTAAAAAAATTTTATTTTTTAAAAATTGTTTGCCTAAACTTCCCTTAACATATTTTGCATATTTACAATATTAAACATTGTTACACGAAGTGTCAAAAAAAAATAAGAAACTAATTCAGTAAAAATTTATTTTGTTTTTCTGTAACACTTTATAAAATTAAACTCATAAAATAATATTAAAAACTATTTCAAAGAATGCACATTACTTTTTCCTTCAAAAGTTCCGACAATTTTTCTTTTAAACGTTCCTTCCTATTCCCACAAGCGCGCCACTTTATGAGTATTTTGCTAAAAAATTTGTGAGTTTATTTTTAATGGATCTTAAAGAGTCCTTACCAGCATCGACAAGATCAAATTTTGATTCAACGAACTTAAATATATTTTCGTTTCTTTCGTTCTTCGAAAATTTGCACCACATTTCATACAATTCCCATTTAGTGATGGGGAATGTGTACTTAAAAAAAAAAAGGAAATTAAGTAGAAGCGAGCTTGTGCAAAACCCCAAATCAGTTTTAAAATAATGAATAAACACATATTGAATTTATACTGAAAAATCAGCCTGGTGTCAAGCGGTGGCAAATAAGTCCCACCTACTGGAAGTTAAAAAATAAAAACAACGAGCGCAGAAATAGCGCTTCTGACAGTTTTGAAAATTTCCAAAATATATATCCATTTTCACACTTGTTTTTAATAAGATTATATAAATAATACCTTCCACTTGAAATTATATTTGAAACATTTAAAAAAAAAATTGTAGAAAAATGCACTTGCGTCTTAAAAACTACACTAATTTCAACTGATAATAAAAAAAAAATTATTAAAACCAAATTCTTGTCTTACACTGCTTATTACTCAATACTTATCTTCCAATGACACAAAAAATTCTTAATACCATCTCTTTTAGATCATTACTCAAGAACTTGTACAGTTATTTTCTCAAAGCGCGACCTATAACTCAAAAGTAATTAAATTTCTCAAATAAAGGCTGTATGGGAGGTGCCACACCCTTTTTTCAACGCTCCAAAAATGTAACCAATGAAACTAAATAAGTAAATTGTATTCGAATACCGAATTCCCAGGCTGACAAAGCTTTTCGATATCGCAAATTAAGGTTGTGTGGGAGATGCCACGCCCCCTTGTAGTTCGCCCATAAAATTTAATTAGTAAAACGGAATATGTAAATTGTGGTCAAATATTGAATTCCGAGGTTGTGCGACCTACAATTCCAAAGCTATTCGATATCACGTCCGAATTGAATTGAAAAACGAAATGTGCGCTTACAGCGCCACCTGTGGAGAATTTTTCGAATTATATTTCTTTCTTAATCTCTGCGTTACAATCATGAACAAGCCCGCCGAAGGAAGTATTCAAATTGGTCCAATGGTTTTCAAGTTTTAAGCATCCGAACAAATCACGATTTATTTTTATATAAAAAAGATGTGTTGACAAAGTGTTGACTTTTTTCTCTATTTCCTCTGCCTAAATATATAACCACTCACATTTCAAGACACTACACCAAACATATGAGACAAAAAATGGCAATGACCCAGGGCTAGGATTTAGATGATCTAAAAAACTGCAAAAAAATTACCTAAAAACTGACAAAAAGGACCCAAAAAAAAACGCAAAAAATAAAGCTTTACTGAACTTAAAATTAATTTTATATTATTTTTAAACATAGCGTTATAATATATTACAAGATAAATTTTTAAGTTATTAAAATTGAAGGAAAGTCGATTGTCTGGAGAAATGTTTTTGTAAACAGAAAAACTTCTTTCTACTTCTGCACTGACGAGAGGAACATATTTAAAAGACGATATGTCATCAGATGTAAATTCCTCTTCTAATTTCATAGTATTGATATTTTAACTCCTAAAAATATGTTTTTCCAGGATAATAAATCTGACAATTTTCAAGAAATAAGCTAACTTTTCATTCTATTTTCAGTCCAATTTCAGGTGCTATGACCAATCAATTCTATTACAGATCTTGGTTCCTTAACCTTATCTGGAGAAGAGGTATATCGAGAATTAGTTATCTTAGATTCGAAGAAGAAATGTGGCCCTGACAATATTCCTCCAATCTATCTAAAATATTGTGCTATGGCACTTTTTCAACCTCGAACCTTTCTTTTTAACCAATCTCTTAAAAAGGGAGAATTTTTAAATGTATGGAAAATATCCGAGATAACTCCAATTTTTAAATCGCGGTCGAGGCAAAATATTGCAAACTATCGACCTATATCCAAATTACCACTCATTCCAAAACTATTTGAATCTCTGGTAAAAAATGAAAATATATTCTTGCATCAAAGGCGCAGTATCGGAGTGTCAGCATGGTTTTGTGTCTGGCAGATCTACCTCAACAAATCTTGCGCTATAATACTCACTTTATAGCAAGCGAAATGGAGAGAGGTCAACAAGTAGATGTAGTTTTTACAGATTTTGCAAAAGAATTCGATAGAGTCCAGCACTCAGTTTTAATAAGGAAACTTGGTAAACTGGGTTTCCACTCCTTCTTGCTAAGGTGGCTAGAGAATTACCTGTTCGGTCGTAGACAAGCGGTTAGGATTGGTAAATACCGCTCTAAATATATTGGTAATTTTTCTGGTGTGCCCCAAGTCATCTTGGTCCGCTTTTGTTTGTCTTATTTACTAACGACCTTCCAAACTATGTCCAGTTTTCGAGATGTCTCACGTATGCTGATGACGTGAAGTTATTTAAAATTATTAATTCTTCAGTAGACTGTCAATTTATTCAACAGGATTTGGATGGCTTGCAGAAGTGGTGTGATGTCAATAAGTTATATTTTAATGTTACTAAATGTAGTGTAATGTCATTTACCACGAAACAGCAATTAATTGTAGGCAACTATACTTTGTGCTCAGATATAATCTTAAGAGTTGACATTAAAATGGATTTGGGAGTAATTTTTGACAAAAAACTTACTTTTGGTAAGCATTATGATGCTGTTATTTCCAAAGCTAATGCAATGATGGGTTTCATCATGCGCAACACTAAGGAGTTCTCAGATCCCTTTACTCGAAAGTCAATTTTCTTCTCTTTGGCTAGATCAAGTTTGGAGTATTGTTGTGTTGTCTGGGACCCTCGATATGCTGTGCATATTTCTAGAATTGAAAATATTCAGAGACGTTTTACTCGGCTAGTGTTTAGAACTTCGGTGGGAGTTCATGCCGACTTACGACTCCCGTTGTGCGCTTTTAGGCTTGAAAACCTGAGAGTTTAGAAGAAAGTATTTTTTGGCTATATTTGCTCGGGATATATTCATGAATTACTTAGATTGTGCACCATTGCTTGCTTTATTTGGTATATATGCGCCCGAAAGGAATTTTAGGCGCAGACAGTTTTTTCAAATTCCATATCGCAGGACAAATTATGGTAGACAGGACCCTGTTTATAATATGAGTTCTTCTTTTAATGCAATTTGTAGCAATATTGATATAACCCAAACTAGGGTCTCTTTTAAAAATTGTATTATGTTAAGCTAATAATATATTGTTAAATTCTTGTTTAACTTTAAGATAATTTTTAGTAACTTTAGAACAAACTTGTTTGTAGTTGAATAATAAAAAAAATAAATAAATAAATATTTCATAGGCCCCCAATAAAGCGTAAAAGTAGAGTTAATAAAAACTAGCATATCCTGAGTTTTTATCTAACACGTGTTTCATCTTTCTACATACCCTTTCTTGAGTTTAAACACGCGAAAAGTTTTTGTTTCAGCGAGGTTTATAAACAAAGCTACTCCTTTTTTGAGAAGTAATGTTTTTGATTGGACTCTATTGTTAAAGGAAAATGTTTAAAAATTTGCATTTTATTTAATTTAATTTGCATTTAAAAAATTTTGCATTTATTAATTTTAATTTAGTAGTACGTAAGAAAACGAAAATAAAATTATTTTAAAATTACACTAAAATGACCTAAAAAACCGAAAAATGCTCTAAAAAATGTCAAAAATGACAAAAAAATAGCTTAAAAATCTCTAAAAATGATCAAAAAATGCCCTATAATCTAGTAAAAATGACCTGAAAACTAAAACTGACAAAAAACGAGAAAAAATTAACTAAAAACTTTTCATATTTGGAATTCAGGAAACATAAATAAGCAGGAAATGTCTTAGAAGCAGCAGTAAAAGCTAAAAAAGCTAGCGTTGGTAATGACATTATTGAGATTAAAAAAATTTAATAATTATTAACTTTTATATATTATTTTTATTATACTTATTATTATTAATTCATAAAGAAGGTCCTTGAGGACCTTGCCAGGCAAAACTGCACTAAAAACTCGTCAGGCATCGGAGGCTTAAATTATTCGTTTAATCGAATTCTATTATCAGCACCTATTTGGAAAGATGTAGTTCTCTAATTTTCTGCATTCTGTTAAAGTTAAAAATTTGAATTGTTTTAGAATGTTTGGTTTTAACCGATGCAACTAACTTGATGACACTTGCTTATGTCAAAATTAATACCATAGACTAATATAATAGGTTCAAACCATATAATAATATAATAAGTTAATTTTCCAAGTGATCAAATTTAAAAATCTTCTCTGGGTTTTTATTATGCTTTTTGATCTGACATTACATTACTGACGTTACGTTTTTTAAATTTCCACTGTAGGTTAATGGAGTAATGAAGTAGATAGGTAGCTAAGTAACTATGTTATTTTTTAATTAAAAAAATAATTTTTATATTGTCCATTCCTTGCCTCAACCATTTTTTCATTATCTTTAGCCAATGACTTCTATTTTCAATAAAACAAAAAGCTTACGAAAGACTTACTCAACATTTACAAAATTTGATTTACAGAAAATTACTTTTTTTGAAAATGCCCATATATAAAAAAAACAGATGCGTCGCTGGACACACGAGAGAAGCGAAGATTTTCCGCAGTTTTATACGTTTCATAATTTAACGATTTATTTAATAAAAAATTTTTAGATTGAAAAATTTTAATTACCTAATGTTAACTAAAAAAATAATTTCCCACCAGTAAATTTTATTACCTTACATTATTATTTTAAATTAATTTAGAATTTTTTTTGTAAACGTTAATGAAATTATTGGGTTTTAATATCTAAAAATCAAACGTATATTCTATAGATGTAATGTCATCGATATTTCTAGCAAATATTACATCAATAGTTGTCCTAATCTTGTTGTGAAAATTTTTGGATCGCTTGTCATTCGCAAATTATATTTATCAAAACAGCATTGTTTAAGGCTTTGAATTTTTATGAAACTGATTTTTTTTATTTCAAAAGTATAGTCTTTCTGACGTTAATGTCCAATTATAATAGAAGTAACGTAATGTAATCTAATGTCAGTTGAGCAGTGTGTTCTTTCACTTATTATTTGAAACAATGCTTTCTTATACAAGTTGTTTTAATAAACGTAACGTAACGTGGCGGGACGTTTAGATCCGTGAATTTTATATTTCTATGTTACTTTACATTACGTCTTCTCAAAAAGCAACTGAATATTGTATTTTCACTTCTCCTGCCATTTTAGTAGGCGTCGAGCCACAGTATTTCGTCTATATTCATTCTCTTTATACTCATTTATCTCGTAACTACTTTTTTCGACATGGTATTTTAGGCATTTTAAAATAATTTTTGTAAACTTTACGCTTGCAAAAAAATATAATCAGTATAGTATTGCTATATGTCAAAAAATGTCTACTAAGTTTTCATGCAATTTTGTGATGGAAACTTGTTATTAAAACTAGGCTTGGGCATTTTAGTTCACTAAAAAGATCGCTCTTTTTAGTTCAGTTGAGTTTAATGAACTAGTTCGTTCATATAGTTCTTTTAGTTCATTTAGTTCGTTCACTCTTTTAGTTCGTTTTGTGCACTCGTTCATATTGTTAGTTCGTTAGGTCTTATAGTTCGTTTGGTGTTTTAGATCGTTAGGTATGTTAGCTCGTTGTATTTTTTAGTTCAATAGGTCTTTTAGTTTGTTTTGTTTGCTCTTTCATGATCAGATCTATAAAATGAAACGAACTATATGACCGAATCAATCATTAACTGCGGGCATAGAAGAAATTTATATAAAAATACTACATATGGGGCATTCCTCACAATATTTGCCACAAAAATTTGTTTTTGCAAAAAAGTTTTTTTTACCGTCCATCAGTGAAAAACTGTATCAGCATGGACTCAAACCATTGTTGAGTGAAACAAAATTGTTTCTAGTTCATTTCGATCTGACTCGCTGCAAAATCGATTGAACTAAAAGAACGAGAATCAACGAACTAGTTCACATAGTTCTTGAGTGCGAATAGTTCAATTGAACTAGTTCGTTCGTGAACTACCCAAGCCTAATTAAAACAAATAAGTAATTTAATCGTTTTTCTTAAAGGTAGGTTCGAGGAAATGTACAGCGTAAACTTATAGCTTTACGCTTACTTCTTCATCCAATACCATTATTAAATTTTAATAAAAGTGAAAAAGAATTTTTAAGAAGAAGATTCCCGAATTCCCATGCAATTAAAAAATACCACGCCGAATTCCCACTCCAATTAAAAAATACCACGCTGGATTAAAAAATACCATGGGAATTTCCAAAAAAAAAAATTCCCAAGACCAATTAAAAATTACCACGAATGGGCTTTTCCCGCATTACTGGCAACCTTGTCTGCTGCATTCACAATAGAATATGTAGGGCAGCTAAATAACAATCCCTTTAATTAATTTCTGTCATCTACATAGCTTTAGTTAATATTAAATGAATCACACCGTTTCAGAAATGGTTGGTTTGGATTAGTGGTTAGAGTGTCGATCTCTCGATCGGAAGGCTCGGGTTCGATCCTCACGCTTGCAAGGAAATATTTTTAATTTTTATATCCTCTTGTTGTAATAGACGCAAGTAAAAAAACAACAACAATTCTAAGAAAAAGGTGTATGGAAAAAAGTGTCGTTTTTCAGATTTCACTCAAGCAAATCACAAAACGAGGCGTAAAAACTCCTTTAAAATTTTTTATTTCGGTATCAATTTAAACTAACTTGTATATTTAAAAATATGTTTATTAAACTAACAGTAGTTATATTTTTTACGAAAAAGAGATGTGAATAATAGGTCGGAGCGGTTATATATGAGAAAAAAAGTACCCTTGTATCGAACAAGCTAAGGTGGGGGATCGATAGATATGGTATCATACATTAACGATACAAAATTTTGAAAGGATTTCTCACCTTTAACTGCTGGCTGAGTGGCAGTAGAGCAATTATCCACCACGCCCACGCCGGTCCATCGGCCATGAGCTCCCAGCTTTCCTCGAGTGCCGGCATTTCACCAAAGCTCTGTAGGATCTCTTGCTTTAGTTCGGTGCTCAGGCTATCGAACCACTCGATGGCTTTGTGCAGCACAGCAGCATGCATGCTGCATATGAATGGCACGTGCTCGTCAGCGATTGTCTCGTCGTAGATGTACTCTACTTTTGCTGTCTCGTAGCCGTCCTTTTCGTTGCGCGCCAAAATCTTGAAGCGCTTGCAGCCGATGGTACTCAAAATGGTGCAACCGTCGCCGAGCAGGACACAGTCTCGTATATCCAATATGGTGCCTATATCAAAATAACGCGATTTGCCGCTGTGTGACTGAACGATGCCAAATTGCTTTTCTCCAGATTCAACAGCACGCCGCACCATCAGTCGATAGCGTGGCTCATACACGAACAGCGGGCATGGCACATGCGGAAACGCTGTGGTGCAGATGAAGACCGGCACCGACGGTTCCATGTCCATCTCCTGGTGAAAGCGTCGAGCATAGTTTTCTGGAATGAAACGTTTCATGGCGGCTTCTAGGAATTTGGTCACTGGCCGCTTGGTCAGCACAAAAGGGACTGGTGAGGATGAGCCCGGTGGATAGGCATTGATATTGAATGGTTCCACAAGTGGCGACATGCACAATGGACACGAGGATGTGTAATCCATGCAACGATCCAGGCATACCCAGCAGTAGGTGTGGCCGCAAGGTGTAACCACTGGCTTCCAAAATGTTCGACAGCACAACACACAGTCGAAGTCAGAGGCATCGATTAGGCTCGGATTGACTGGAATAAGTTGGCGTTGTTGCGCTTCATTCGTAGAATCCAGCTCTGTGACAAGGAAGAAAAAATGATATTTAAATAAATAATACACTTCAATCAGTTCCACCTACTTCTAAGTCGTTGTACTTCCTGCTGCGTTCTACTAAGAATGCTGCGAAAAAGTTCACCACAACGTCCATCGTATTGCGTATTTCTAGGCATAAGTTCCGTTTCCCTAATAATCCATTTCCTACGAAAATGTTTACGAGAGTTTTGGCGTCGCAAAGCCAGTTCATAGTCCTTCGAGATGTTGGCATAGATGCCCGTCGTAGGGCTGATTTGGCCACCACCGACGCCAACTAAAGCATCTACTAATTCTTCTTCTGCAATGATTTCCTCGCAACGCTTGACCTCGCACTCATCATCTTCTTCCATTATGTGCGCACTAAAGTGATTACCATTTGCATTACTTAATAGACCAATCTGCTTGCGGTGTTCTGAGAAAATGGTATATGGCGCGTGTGAAACAAATGTTCGATGACTGGAGTTCAGTTTTTTAGCAGGAACCTGCGCCAGCAGTTTTTGCAAGAGCTATGCAATAAAATGTTGCAAGAGAAATAGAAAAAGAAAATGACAAGGTAACTAGTTTTCACACTTACCTTTGCGAGATCATGTTGAAACAGTTCGGACATTGTTAGATTTGTCGATTTATCCAGACTTATGGCTAAACAATTGTTAAAAAGTGCTTCATCGAAACGTCCGAGTTCGGACAACGCCAGCGAGCGTTGGTAGTGAGCCTTAAATGAACGGAATGGGTAGAGAAAAAGATAATTTTTTATGTATTTTATTTATATACAGAGTGTCATACTTATGACATTAAGATAATTTAATCTTATAAGACTGCCCTAACGACAATATGTTTATGACAAATGACTTACAAAATTCTGATTTTGAATAAGCTTCGAAAAATTAAAACCATCAATAAATAAATAAGATAAAAAACTAACAAATCTAAAGATTAGAATTGATCAGACAAGTCACGTTACAGTTTAAAATGACAATTCAACTGTTTTTTTACTGCATTTAGAATTTATAGCTTATTAGAGAAAACAAAAAAATTAAAAAAGAAAAAGATATATCTAATGCTTGATTTTTACTATGTCATTTTTATGACGACACAAAATGTTATCACCTTAAATATCACCTTAATAAAACTCTAGAACATTTTCTGCATAGCTCTATTTAATAGTTTGTTTGTTTTTAATTTTCCAAAATTGCCAAATGTAGAAAAAATGTCACCATGTTGTCATTTTCAATTTGATTGACAACAACAACTGACCACTGAAAATGACATGGTGAAAACCAAGCATTAGTTGAGATAGTATGTAAAATTCTTATAGCGTTAATATTGTAGAAGCCAACACCCGTTTGAACACCCCGTCAAAGCGTCCAAACTATGATTCTGCAACTATGGTCGTCTACTGAGGAAAATGTCGAAGGATTTGGTGGCACTATTTTTTCGTTCTTTCTATTTATGTATTTGTATCATAAATTGCAAGTTCCTAAAAAAAAAACAAAAATCACATGTACTTTTGAAGTGACATAGCACAGGTTGTTGATGTCATGCGCAACATGACACTTAAATTAATATTTTTGTATACCCCCAAAATTTAATGTTACCGTTAAAAACCCGATTTTCAGGTACTTGACGCATTAAACCATCATTAACTCAATAAATTTGTAATCTATCTTCTATTCTAAAATGATATTGGAAAGACAAAAGATAAAGTTTTGAAAATATGTACATATCTTTATAAAAATAAATACTATAAAAATAATTTTTTGAGCTATAATCGGCCAAACCTAAAATTTCTACCTTTTTTCCAAGCTTTTTAACTTTGAAGTTTATTTATTATTATTAAATGCTTTTCATTTTTCAAAATTTCTTCAAAGAAGCATGAATGTGAATAAACCAATTTTTTATTTTAGTTTAAAATAAAAAAAATATAAAAATATATAAGAAATATTAAAATTTCATTATTTTTAAAAGTTTTTCCAATTTCAATATTAGAGATCATTCTTTAAAGGATCTTTCATATGGTAATATGAAAATATAAGAAATAATGGTACCTTTTATAAAGCAAGACTAGGTATATCTTTACATGGTTTAAATGCAATAAGGTACAAAAAGTTATATCAATTTAAATTATTCCAAAATGTTTCTTTCTGTCCTTGCGAGAAACAAACTCTTTCACCACCTCCATCGAATTCAATTCTTCAGTTTTATCTTTGTGAATGTGTATAAGAGCCGCATGAGTGAGTCGTTTCTGTGTCATAGTTGCTCGAAGATACGTTTTAAGTCGTCTTAGTGCACTAAAAGAACGCTCAGATGAAGCTGCTGATGCAGGCACAGTCAAAAGCAAAGCAATAAGTTTTTCAACTTCATTTAATAGTTTTTTTACAGTATCCGAATTTTTCGCAAATTGGGATACAATGTCACTACAATTTCAAGGTGTTTGGCCAGGCAATTGCTTCAGCAATTTCATCTGCAAAAAAGTCATCTGCATAAAGATCAAGTTTTGTTTTTAGATTTTGTTCAGAAGGCACTTTTCCGTTGAAGGCTTCGATTACAATATTTCCCAACGATTCCAGAGTGTCAAGATCTGTTTAAATGTACAATAAGATTTACAAAGTGCCAGTTTACACTAGCTTCACTCAACCGACTCACCGAATATTAAATCAAAGTGAGTCGGTTGAGTGAAGCTGGTGTAAACTTGCAAAAATAAAAAAAAAGTAAAATATCAACCTGTTTGATCGAATCTAGCCGTTATTTCATTTGAGGGAAGATCTGAAATTTTTTCGTAGCCGATCATATAATGGCAATTGTACTGAGGAACCGGATTTGATGTTTCTTCAAAGCGTCGAGGTGGATTTTCATCAGCTAATTAACAGTAGGGGCTTTCGTATGGTCCAAAACATTGGACCAACATGGCAGATTGTGCAACATGAAGTACCATGCGTAAGCTAAAACGATAGTCGGAATTTTTGGTTTTTTTATCCGATTTTACAGTATTGTACAATTATGTAAAATTACTGCTCAATTGTTAGGGCATCTAAAAGTTGCTTAGCTATTAGCCGGATGTGTTCTGCTTGAGAGCTTGCAATTAATGATGTTGCTTTACAAGTTGGATCGTTCGAACGCTCAATCAAATAGTCCCATAAGTTTTCCATCTAACTTATCGTACAACATGTCGTCCAATATGGAAAGCCCCTAAGAACATGTCAAATTTTTTCTTACCAAAGTTGCAAAATTAACAAGCATTAAGCTACATACTTAAGGGTGCTTTTAAACTGAAGTGGTGGGTTTGCAGTAGAAACTCTACATTTTGTTCTATCTTTTTGCAAACACAGAGAAAGAAAATGGTTATCCGCAAGCATGCTTATGAAGAAGAGAGAAAGAAGAGGAAAATATATAATACAAAAATATTATCGTTGTAAAAAAACTGATATTTTGAATAACTTTTGAAGTTTTCCTTTTAAATTGTTTATCTAGCTAAAAAAATGGGGGGGGGGGCGGAACTGCCCCCTTGTCCCCCCGCTTCCGACGCCAATATTTGTTAAAAGCCAAAAAAAAACGCAAAAATTTTCTAAAAACTCTTTATTGTAAATAAAATTAATGTTTATTTATGAAAATCGGATGAAAATTGACTGAGTTATTAAATGTGTTTATAAATAAGAAATTCTCTTGAATATAGTTTATGATTGGGAAAAGTAATGTTGTCAACATTCCGCTCGTGCAACCTGAAAAAATCATTTTCCTACCATTGCATCTTCCAAAATAAGGTTACATGAAACGGTTTGTGAAACAACTTAACACAAAATGCGAAGCTTTTTGTATTTAGGAACGGTGTTTGCTAGGCAAAATTACGCCAAAAACCAAAGAATGTACATGCTTTTTCTTCTCGGAAAAGAATATTTACACGGAATTATATATATGTCAATTTACAGGTCATCGTTGCGCGTGAAATACCGAGTATCCGCCACTTGCAATACCACGTACATTACAAAATGGCCAAAATTAATTTAATTTTCATTTTGATCATTCGTGATTGATTCAATAACTTTAATTTTTCATTAAATGCTTATTTGAGAACAGAGCAGATGTCTAATTTCAATAAATGTTTAGTTCAGTTCAAAGTCCACTCGATAGTTTAAAAGAAAATCAGTTTTTCTGCACTTCTGTAAAATTTTACTATCACCGTATGTGTGTATGTGCAAGTGGCGAATACGTGGTATTGCACGCGAGTTATGTTCCTTGCTTAGAGCAGTTTGATTGAAACACACTTTTCTTTTCTGCTGTAAACTTAGAACTGAACTTTATTACAACTCTTTCTTAAAATCTAACCAATTCGTTTTCGAAATGTAAATGTGTAAAAGTATGTAAAGATATAAATGGAAGAAATACAATTGTAAAATAGGAGAAATGTAATGTATGTAAAAGAAATACAATGTGGTTAATATGTAAAAGTTAATAGTCGCAAAGTGTTGCCTAATTTATAGTTGCAACATAATATCAAAAATGCAAGGGTTTCATTTTAATGTCTTGTGGTTAATATGTAGAATAAATAATCGTAAAATGTTGCCCAATTTATGGTTGCAACATAATATCAGAAATGCAAGAGTTTGATTTTAATGTTATACTTTAAAATTGAACCTATTTTAATAGTTGCGATTTATGAGGAAAAAAATAAAGAAAGAGTGTAAATAAAATTGGAACACTTAAAATATCTTATTGATTACGCTGCACTTTAAGTAGTGCAGTGGGGCTTATTATGTTGTTGTTTCTGGTGCTATTGTTGTGGGTGCCGAGATTTAATTGCCGTTTGTGCTGTTGTTGTAAATGTAGTAACGATGTCTTTGACTTGTTGGTTAATTTGGTATTGTTGTTGTGTTTGTTGTAATTGTTACTGTAAGTGTTGCAGCGGCGTATTGAGCCTCGATGGTTTGGGTGGTGGCTGAGAAGTATATGTATTTGTTGTTGTCGTTTGAGTGGGGGTCGTAACTCCTCCCCCCCCAGTATGAAGTGAGGGCCATAAAGATTGTGCAGTGGCCCTTACGAAATTGGTTTGCGGTGTATAAATTGATGCCATTATTTTCCTAGGGACGTAAATGAAGATCAGGACAAGGATTACAATTAACGTATATTGCAGTGCGTCTTGGGCATATGTAATTGTGCTGAGGTGTTTAACTGATGCGTAGCTTTCGATTTGATGGTCGCGAAGTTTTTCCAAGTTTAGGGCTTCGGTTACTGACAGGGCTTGTATTCCTGAGTGTGTTATTGGCAGGATATGTATCTCGTCCCAGAAAATTCCAACATTGCTCTTGTAGATGATACCTCTTATAGCGATGTCGCAGTTCTGGAAATGAATAGCACCGGTACCTTCAACTGTGTATTGTCTTTGACTGCAAGTAGAATTTATTAGTGTATAGGGTATATTAATATAGACGATAAAGTTGGCTTCTGGCTGGAAGATTGTTGTTATCTTTCCGAGGTCATACAGGTCGCAGTGTCCAGGTTGATTTTGCATGAGCTGCCCCAGGCATTTAGATTCTTGAGTGTTTTCTTTTTGGATTGGTTTTTGGCAAAAGTATATTTTAGATATTCTTTGGCATGTTTTGTCGAAAAACTGAATTGTTTTGTTATTGTAAGTTATGTATGATTTTGTTATTATTTGCTTTGTTATGTTTATAGGGGTAGGTATAATATGATATAGCTGATAATTTTCTGTATAAAGATTAGGTATTTGAACATTGAATATGACATTAGAATGATTATAATATGCTTGTAATTGTAATAGTTCGTATATTTCTTCATCTGTTTCAATTTTAATGGATTGATTAATCATATAATTTCTAATTTCTTGTAACTCTTTTTGGTTTAATATAAGCTTGGATATAATGTTTAGTTTGGCTAATAGTATGGCTTCTGCTATGTCTGTGATATGATTGAATAAAATATCTATATTGTAGTTAAGTTGGTTAAGATATTGCATTTCTTCTAGAATATTTTCATTTCTTTTAATTTTATTGGCTGTTTCTTTTGAATATTTGTTTACAAATTTTTCAATTGTGCTATGTTCATTATTCATGTGTTCAGTAATATTTTTAAATCTTGCGATCATTTGCATATTCAATTTGTTTTGATTGACCGATTCTTTTTGTAAGTTTTCTTCATTTTCTTTTAATTTTGTTATTTCATTATTTAAATTTTGTGCATCAACCGCATCCATGTTTCCTGTAATAAACTTTACTACTGATCCTAGTCCATTCAAGATACCCCTTTTTTGTCTAGCAACAGGTGATAGTGTTTGAATTTTATTCTTTAGTTCGAAAAGTTTCATTTCAGTTACTTTTATAAGATTTGGTTGTATACCTTGTGCTTTAATTTCAGTAAAGGTAGTGGATAATTTGTTAATGTTTTCATGGTATTTGTCTAGGTCGATTATATGGATTAAATTGTTATACCCTTTTACTACTCGTGCCGGTCCGAGTCTGAGTGGAATTATACCTTGGTTATCTTTGACGTTATGAATCTCTATTAACTGTCCAATGACCAGTTGTACCCTAAAAAGTGAAAATATACAAATATAATGCAAGCTAAAAGTGCCTATTGGAAAAAAAAATTCGAGGTATAATGTTAAAATTTATGGTTTATTTTGTTTTCTTAGTTTGGATTTGTGTAATTTTTGGTCTTTTATTGTGGTTAATGTGACTTTTTTATTGCGTTTTACTTTATGTTTTGTGAATCTAGGAGTCATTTTATTTCTTCTATTTTCTTTTCTAAATATGGTTTTGTTGCTGTCGAAATTTTCGGGTTCGTCTCTAGTTACATTGATTTTATCTATGTTAAGGCTTGTAATTTGTTTAAGCTGTTCACATATTTTTGGGTATAGAATCTCCTGATATTCTTTTAACTTTTGAAGGTATTCGTGTTCATTGTGAAATGAAATTATGTTATTGAATTTGTATGTTCTGCCAAAAAATAACTCGTAGGGAGTGTGTTTGGTGGCGGAGTGAATTGCGTTATTGTAAGTTATAAATGTTTCTGCTAAAATTTCGTCATGTTCAAGAGATAGATTGTTTTCTTTTCGAGTTGTAAGTAAAATTCTGTAAATTTCAGTTAAAGTGGAATGCATACGCTCTACTGGAGAATTACTACTCGATTGTTGGAATGACGTAAAATGCAGTTCTATTTGGTACTGACGACAGAAGTCCTTAAATATATTTGCCATAAATTCTTGACCTTGGTCACATACAATTTTTCGAGGTGTACCGTAAACACTGATGTATGTTTTTAATGCTTTTAGGATGGATACGCTATTTTTCGATTGTAGATTATAACCTGCTCCGAACTTAGAAAATTTGTCAATTATTGTTAAGATAGGGTGATTGTTAATTGTATATATATCGATGTGCAAAATATCGAGTGGCTTAATAGGTGTTTCTGGTTTTTCAAATTTTGTTTTAGGGGGATTCCTATCGTATTTTTGAGTTTTGCAGGTTTCGCAGTTATTAATTGTTTGTGTGATTTTATTTTTCATAAATGGAAAGTAGTACTTTCTTTTGAGATGCAAATGTGTTTCATTTATTCCTCTATGGTTATGTCTATTGTGATAATCCCTAATCAACTGTTCTTGTTCGTCGCTTTGTGTTATGTCCTGTAATATTTCCATGCAGCGTATTACACGGAATATTTGGGTATGTGAAAAATATTTGGAGTATACATCCTGGACTATTCTGAATGTATCGTCATCCGTATAGATGGCAGATAATTTATTAGGTGCCATATAGTTTTTTAAAATTTGAGTAATACTGTCTTCATTAAAATTAGTTTTTCGGATTATGCGTCTTTGTTTATTTCTAAATGGAATTTCGACTGTGATTTCAGGTGCTTGGCTTGATATTTGTAGAATTATTTGTAGATTAAAATCGTTTAGTGGTTTTTCGGAAATAGCTATTCCATCGTTGAGATTTTCTATAGCAGAGTGAATTGTGCTTCCGTTTGTAGCGTGATTAGATTCTGTATCGTTAATGTTTACGTCCACGTTAGTGTTTGGTTTATCCTGTATTATTCTGCTTAAAGCGTCGGCATTTGAATTAAGCTTTCCCTTTTTATAGACTATCTCGTAATCATACTCCTCTAATTTAAGGCGCCAGCGAATGAGTTTAGAGTTGGGTTCTTTCAAACTCATAAGCCAGGTTAGAGGTCTATGGTCAGTAACTATCTTGAATTTTCTACCATAAAGGTATGGCCGAAAGTACTTAGTCGCCCACATAATGGCGAGTAACTCTTTTTCTATAGTAGAATAATTTGTTTCCGAGTCGGAAAGCGTTCTACTCGCGTAGCAAACTGGCTTATCACTGCCTATAGTGCCTTGGGATAAGACTGCGCCTAGAGCATAATTACTAGCGTCTGTTGTGAGAATAAACGGTTTGGAGAAGTCTGGATACTGCAGTATTGGGTCATTTGTTAAAAGGTGTCTACATGTATTGAATGCCTGTATATATCGATCATTAATTACGATTTTCTTGTCTTTTTTTAGGCACTCAGTAAGAGGTTTTATAAGTTTTGATAGATCTTTAATGAATTTTCGGTAATAACCTAGTAACCCAAGAAAAGCTTTAATTTGTTTCCTAGTTTGCGGAATTGGATAATTTTGGATGGCTTCTATTTTGGAAGGATTTGGTTTGATACCATCTGTTGATACAATGTGTCCCAGGAACGCTACTTCTTTATGCAGGAACTCTGACTTGTCTAGTTGGATTTTGAAGTTTGCCGAACGTAATTTTTCAAAAACTTTTTCAAGACTTTCAAGATGTTCTTGAAGAGAAGTTGAGTAGATTATTATATCATCTAGGTAGACAAGACAAATTTTTCCTACTAATTCTCTAAGAACATTGTCCATCACTCTCTGAAACGTTGATGGAGCGTTCTTTAGACCGAATGGCATTCTTATGTATTCATAGTGACCACCTTCTACTGTGAACGCAGTTTTTTGTATATGTTTATGATGCATTTCTATTTGATGAAAACCGCTTGCTAAGTCAAGCGTAGAAAAATATACACATTTACCTAGTTTATCCAGAATTTCATTTATATTGGGGAGCGGGTACCTATCTGATATTGTTTTTTCATTAAGCTTCCGATAGTCTATGACGAGGCGCCACTTTTGTTTTCCACTGGAGTCCTTTTTCTTTGGAACGATCCAAACGGGAGAACTCCAAGGGGAATAGCTATGGCGGATTATTCCCTGTTGAAGCATTTTTGCGATTTGACATTGTACCTCGTCTTTGTGGACGTATGGATATCTGTACGATTTGGTGTAAATTGGAATGTCATCTGTTGTGGATATTTTGTGCTTAATTTCGTTGGAGAATGTTAATTGTTCTCCTTCTTTGTAGAATACGTCGTTATTTTTCTTACAGAGTTTCAATAACTTTTGTTTTTCTTCTGAATTCAGATGGTCTAATCTGAGAATTTCTGATAAGTCTACAAAGTGGTTTGGGTCACAAGTATTATCTGGGTTTATATTATTTAATTCGACAAAGTCAGAAGTGTTGTAAGGGTTTACTTTAAGAGGCTGTTCAAGAAAAAGGGATTGTTCATTTTCAGAAAAATTTATTACTTCCAGTGAAGCAACCCAGTTTTTTGATTCGTATATACCTTCTGATATAACTAAGTTAGGTTTAAGTTCTGTGTTTCTGAGATAAATTGATCCATTTTGAGTGTCTACTGGCAATTCAATAACTGTTTTAGATCTAGGTGCAATCAAGTATTTTTTTGATATTATATTTGGTTTAAATTGTAGATTAATAGTTGAGTTTTGTGTATTAAGTGATTTGCTAACAAGATTAACTGTTGCACCGAGTTGAGTAAGGGCATCAAGTCCGATTAGTCCATCGAAATAATTATGGAATTTGAAGAGAAGGAATATGAGATTACCGCGTTGATTGAATTCACGAAATATAGGTAATGATACTTGCTCATTAAGAGTATATTTTCCAAGTATAGTAGAGATTGAAGTTAATTTACATTTTTTAATATCGTCTTTATGTATGAATTCGGGATTAATAAATGAGGCTGACGCTCCCGTATCTATAAGAAATCTCAATGGTCTACCAAAAGGGGATGATATGTTAACATATGCTAGCTCAGATCCATGTCTATTTACGTCTATGTATCCTGTTGGTTCGGTGAGGCTGATCGGAAAAAATTTTGATCATCTTCAATGTTATTGATGTCTTCTATTGAGTCATCTGTATATTGATCTAATTGTTGTTGGTAAGAGGTATTGGGGCGTTGGGTCCTTGGATTTTTATTTATGTTATGAAATTCTTCTGTTCTTGGTCTTGTCATCCTGGAAAATTTAGAACGCATGCTTACATCGGAATTATTATTCCTTTGAGATACAGTGGAGTTTTTAGTGTTTGTAAAACCTGAACTTGTGTCCATTGGTTCTGGTTGTGGTTGTCTGGCAGAAAATGACGAATTGTTATTATTGTTGTGGTTATTTCTAAAAGGGTTATGATTAGGATTAAACCTATTGTATGTTGGTGGGTTATTAAATCGGGACTGGTTTGGGTTATATGTGTTTTGGTAGTAATTTGATGTGTTTGGATTATAGTTAGACGTATTTGGTGTAAAGTTACGTGGGTTTTGCATTCTTGCTGGATATTTATTGAACGTATTATATGGCTTATATTGTTTACTCTGATATGTGTTTCTTTCTGATCTCATGTAATGAATATTTTGTTCTTTTATACAGTAGGCTAAAGCAGTGGCCAAGGATTCTGGCCTCATAGCCCTAATGTTTGAGCCAAGTGGCTCTCTAAGACCACTTAAAAATGAGTTTAGACACATTTCCGCAAATAGTTCTTTTTTTGCTGCTACAACATTTTGATCACTTTCGTGTATCAAAATATTGTTGCACAGTGTAGCCTGAATTTCTATTATTTCACTGAAAAAATTTTCTACAGTTTTGTTGTATTGTCGTAAGTTGTGTAAATCCCTAATAAGTGAAGTCTCCGATCTTTTGTCAGAGTAATGCAGAATTAAGTTAGTTTTTATGTTTTCCCAATTGAGTGACGTTCCGTACATATTTAGTACTTCGTTTGCCTGACCGACTATCTTATTTCGTATTGCCCTTAGTAGTATTTGTCCTTGAGGCGTATGACTAGCACCTCTTGTATGTAACAATATTTCCTCTACGTTATTTAGAAATTCGTATAGTAGTCGAGGATTGCCATCATATTGAGGCAAATCCTTTATTGCATCTGGAATGCGAAGTGACTGAAAAATATCCACATATACAGGGGCAGGGGTGGGAAGGGTTGGGATGGGGGCTGTATTTTCCATAGTAAATTCTCTACTTGGTTCTTCTAGAATTGAACTAAGGCTTCTGCTTTTAAAAAGATTACTGAGGGAAACTGAATAGGGCTGATTTTCTGCACGTTTTTTCTGGGTTTTTTTCCACATGAATTTTTTTCTTTGTTCTTTTTTTTTTTATTGAATAAAATTGTTAACGTATTGAAATTTTTCTTTTCTTATCCCCTTTTATTGAAAAAATTTATTTGTTTTATTTTTAAGCTTTGTTTTATTTAATTATTTTTCAGTTTTCGACTTACATGCTTCCAACGATGATGATGATTAACTGCTTTAGCTGCATGATGCTTGTTGTTCGCTAGTCGTCCTTTCAGAGCGTTGAGTTCCAATGGCGATTAAAAGTTGATACTTAACCGATCTTGTGAAAAAAAAAAAATGTGCTGATATTCAGTCAACACTTATTTCAGAATATTATGTATCGATATTCTCTCGATAATAACTTCTGATAATTACAATAATTTTAGTTCGATATTCTTTCGAACAATTATTTTATCACTTATTCTTCAAATAAGAAGGATACTGATTATTCACTATTCACAAGATGGTTCGCCAAGCCGTAGACTGCGCCAGTTATGTTCCTTGCTTAGAGCAGTTTGATTGAAACACACTTTTCTTTTCTGCTGTAAACTTAGAACTGAACTTTATTACAACTCTTTCTTAAAATCTAACCAATTCGTTTTCGAAATGTAAATGTGTAAAAGTATGTAAAGATATAAATGGAAGAAATACAATTGTAAAATAGGAGAAATGTAATGTATGTAAAAGAAATACAATGTGGTTAATATGTAAAAGTTAATAGTCGCAAAGTGTTGCCTAATTTATAGTTGCAACATAATATCAAAAATGCAAGGGTTTCATTTTAATGTCTTGTGGTTAATATGTAGAATAAATAATCGTAAAATGTTGCCCAATTTATGGTTGCAACATAATATCAGAAATGCAAGAGTTTGATTTTAATGTTATACTTTAAAATTGAACCTATTTTAATAGTCGCGATTTATGAGGAAAAAAATAAAGAAAGAGTGTAAATAAAATTGGAACACTTAAAATATCTTATTGATTACGCTGCACTTTAAGTAGTGCAGTGGGGCTTATTATGTTGTTGTTTCTGGTGCTATTGTTGTGGGTGCCGAGATTTAATTGCCGTTTGTGCTGTTGTTGTAAATGTAGTAACGATGTCTTTGACTTGTTGGTTAATTTGGTATTGTTGTTGTGTTTGTTGTAATTGTTACTGTAAGTGTTGCAGCGGCGTATTGAGCCTCGATGGTTTGGGTGGTGGCTGAGAAGTATATGTATTTGTTGTTGTCGTTTGAGTGGGGGTCGTAACTCGCGCAACGACAAGGTATATCCCAGAAAAATTGAGTGAAGTGGAAAGAAGAGCATGGAGAAGTTTTATCTATTTTTTTGCAAATTTTATGGAATACAAAAAAGCCCCGATTACTTTGAGAAATGGGATGCAGAATTTCCATCAAAATTCCTTTTCTGCATTCCCATTTAAACTTTCTCCCAGAGAATATTGGTAAATTGAGCGATGAATAGGATGAACGATTGATTTCATAAAGAGATGCTATCACTTGAAAATCGTTTTCAAGGGAAAAGCCAAATCAGAATGTTAGCTGATTACTGCTGGTCGCTTCAACGTCAAATTGAAGATGTTTCTCACAAAGGGGAATGGTCTGGTAAGCATTTCTGAGCATTGTGAAAAACATGTAATTCTAATAAAAGTAGTTACATATGTACATGTAACTGAAAATCATATTCTGTATCATTTCAAATTGAAATAAATTTTCTGCCTAGAACCAATTTTACAGATATAATTATTTTCAGGAAACTACCATTATATCGATTAAAGTCGGAAAAACTTTTTACGATGAAACAAAAAATGAAAAACTTAAAAATATTGCTGTATTCATATAAAGATTAATTTAATGTAAAAAAATTAATCTTGGGAGTATTTAAAAGGTTGTTTTCGAATAGAAAAATAAAGAAAGGGCTATTCGTATTTAAAAAATACACGAATTTTAAAAGAAATCATAAAAATATATTTAATGGAACCATCAAAGTGATACATGAGCGCTTCCAAGACACATTGATCATTGAAGGCGTAACTTCTTATTTATAAAATAACTCATTTAATTTTCATGCGATTTAAAAAAACACTAATTTTATTCTTAATAAAATGGTTTTTTAGAAAATTATTACGTATGTTGTGGCTTTTAATAAAACTTTGGCAAATATAGGCTGTGTGCGAATTGATCTAAATGCGACCTAAACTAAATAGTGTCGATAAGGCAGTGCTTCCTAATTAAGGAAGCATTTAGGTAGCTCGATAATTTCCTAAATTATTTAGGAAGCACTGCCTTATCGACCCAATTTAGTTTAGGTTGCATTTAGATCGATTCGCACACAGCCATAGTCCTCAAAGTTGAAAAAATTGGAAAAAAGGTAAAAAATTTAAGTTTTGGCCGATTGTAACTCAAAAAGTTATTTCTGTTGTTCTAATGATATGAACATATTTTGAAAACTTTGTCTTTTGCCTTTCCAAAACCATTTTAGAATTGAAGAACGCACTCTGGGGCCCGTCCATACAAGCTTCTGCTCAAAACTCTGAACAATAAAAAATGATCTAAAATGCTTGAAATATACCAAGTGGAAATAATAATATTTTGACCCGATTGCCGAAGAAGGGTAATGCTCTTCGAATGTATATGGGTATGTATGTGGGTATGTCTTTTTTTGGCTTGCAATGCAGTCCAAACAGTTACATAAATTTTAGCATGTGAGGTTTCATTAGATTTATTTTAAATGTGGAAGTGACAAATTCGCCCACTGCCACGCCCACTGTGAACAAAAACACTTTTCCGTTTATATTTTTAAGCGCAGTTTGATTTGTTGCTTTAATTTTTAATAATGATTCTTGTTTTCTTATTTTATTGAAAAACTAATGCACCTCGTCTTTAGAAGCATCAAAATCAGTTTCTGTATGTGACTTGTATTTTTCCAAGAGCATGTGTCTTACTTCCAGATCAATACATTTTCTTTCAGTTGGTTCGAAAGCTCTTAAACTTGTTATTAACGGATCCGAAGAAACGAGTAGGCGGTGAAATACATCTTCAAGGTTAGTCTGCCTCGAAGTTTTTCGGCTGAAGCATTCACGGTATATTTTAAAATCCTTATTTCGCGATTCCTGCGCCTCTTCGCTTAAATGTCCAATTGGCAGAAATAAATTCGATATAATAGTGTCACCATGGATCAAATTTTATGTATTGTTGTAGTTATAGGTTGCCAAGGATAAAGATTGACATATAACTCCGCAGCATTAAAACAGAATTCTTAACATTTTTTGCAATTAACTTTAAATCCACTAAATAAAGTTTGTAAAATTATATAAAATTTTTGAATTAATGTCTCACCAATACCAGTTATTGATGAAAACTGCGCACTATTTTGGTCAAACTTGAGAGCCACATTGCCATCGTTGCTATTTCCATAACCTGATTTTGGATTATTTGTAATCAAGGAAATCTTGCTTTTAAATTCGGTTTGTATCCCTGACTTGTTTTCTTCGACCAGGCTCTCATTTTCTTTGTTGATACGCTAGGTTTTGGCAGGCAAATGATACGCTACATGCAATAAACATTCGTATCCATGCATGAAGTATAGAGATTACGAATGATAAATTTTAACTTTTTATTGGTCTATCTTTCATAGATCTTATGTGACTAAAGTCCTTTGAGGTAGCGCTACATAAATAACATCGCATTGTTGATTTGACATCTGATAAAGAATTGCAAACTTTACCATCAGCCATGGTTAAAAGAGGTTGGTGTGTAATGATGTATTTTTTTCACAGAGTGCAACTTTAGTGTCTGTCAAATTTTTCAATGAGTTTAAAATTTCTGGAAACCCTGATTTTAAATCTATATCTACTATTCACGCGAATTTAATTTTTTAAATAAATTTCTTTATAAACAGTATGTTTTAAGCATTGAAAACCGGATTCAAACCGATGCTAAATCTTTTTGGACCTTTATACAATCTAAAAAGGGTTCTTCGAATATTCCCTCATCTATGTTTTATAATGGTGCATTTTCTTACTCCGTAAATGATACAGTTGAATTGTTTGCAAATTATTTTAAATCTAATTTTGTAAATAATCCGGATCAAGTCAACTCCTGTGTGGCTGATAACGTAAACACTAGCATTAATTTTGGTAATATGCTGGTTACACTCTCTGATGTTGAAACTGCTATAAATAGCCTGAAAAACTCGATCAAATGTGATCTAGATGGTCTTCCCGCTTTTTTGTTAAAAAAATGTGCTCACTCTTTGTCCTCACCTCTCTGTTTTATTTTCAAAAAATCACTCACTTCGGGAGTTTTTATCGATAAATGGAAGGCTTCGCTTATAACACCAGTTTTTAAAGCCGGCAACAAACATGATATTTTAAACTACAGACCCATCTCTAAGCTAACCAATACTTCTAAGCTTTTTGAAGAAATCGTTAAAGATAAAATGTACTTTGCATTAAAAAATTTAATAAGTCCAAATCAACATGGGTTTGTCTCTGGTAGGTCAACTACTACTAACATTAGTGTTTTCACAAACTACTGCATCACCACCTTTGAAGAACGCTCTCAACTTGATGTAATTTATTCCGACATATCTAAGGCTTTTGACAAATTGTCACACGATATTTTGTTACTAAAGCTAGCTAAGATTGGCTTTCATTCAGTTTTTCTCTCTTGGTTGGGATCATACCTCTCTAACAGAGTTTCATACGTTGCCATTGACAATGTCAAATCGTCTTCATTTTTAGCAACGTCTGGAGTTCCCCAAGGTAGTATTCTTGGACCCTTACTTTTTGTTATTTTTATAAATGATGTTTCCACATGCTTCAATACTGCCCAATTTTTACTTTATGCCGACGATCTTAAAGTATTTCATAAAGTAAAAAGTCTGTCGGATGCAATTCATCTTCAAAATGATTTAAATAATGTCTTTTCTTGGTTTAAATTAAACCAGTTATCACTAAACCTAAGAAAATGCTTTGTCGTTTCTTATTATAAACTTAATTCTCCGATTCTAATTGATTATACTCTTGATAATTCGGCTTTAGTTAGATTATCCGAAATCCGTGACTTAGGCGTAATTTTTGACTCCGGTCTTAACTTTAGTTCTCATTTAAATCGTATCATCCCCAAAGCCTACTCTCTTTTAGCGTTTGTTAGACGCAATAGCGCTGGGTTCGCTGACCCATACACATTTAAAACATTATATTCGTCCCTTGTAAGATCAAGCCTTGTATATGCATCTTTTATTTGGAGCCCTTTTTACTCAGTTCATATAAAAAGATTGGAACAAGTCCAAAAACGATTTTTGAAATTTGCTTTGCGCTCTTTAAGTTTTTCTGATCCTCTGCCGTCATACAGGACGCGTTGATTGCTTATTGGTCTATCTTCTCTTGAAGATAGACGACTACTGCATAGTATTATGATTATTTATGACTTAATTAATGGTTACATTATCTGTGAGAAATTACTCGAACTAATATCGTTTAATATTCCACAAAAATCGTTACGCAACTCTAATTATTTTTATATTAACTGTCATAGAACTAATTATGCCATTAATGAGCCAATAAATAGAGTCCTTATAGCTATTAATAGTTTGTACAATAACAATTTGTTAGATTTTTCTATGCCTAAACTGGCTTTTAAAAATACAATAACTTTTTTACTAAATGGTGTTTAAAAAACTGTGTACTTAATTATCTTTTAAGTTGCTTAGTCTGTAAGGAATTTTGTCCATGTTTGATTTTTCTTGCTTTGAAAGCTCAACAGTTTCCTTTTGATACAGTTATTAAATTGGCCTACAATGACGTGGAGAAGAAGGTCTGGGATTTTGTCATAGAACAAACGGTTTTTCATTTTCTTTCTCAGCACTTAATCTCAGGGGAACTAATGAGGATAAAAACATTTACTTGTCATCACTTGATTCAGAAACAAACTTTTGCATGTATTGAATATGACTAGAGCTACTGTCAAAACCCCATTTCGATAACAAAGTTAGCTTATCAATCTTTGTATCAGTCAAAGTATCTTCTTGTGCATGCATAATACGATCAATAGTGTGGTCCAAGAGTGAATGTAGTAGAACCTCACTTTCAACATCAGTGACAGTCATTCCAACAGGTAAGTATTGTTATTTCGCTGTTCGAACATTTTTTTAGGAAGGAAATATATCTTTAGCATAATTCGTTAAAATATCGTATTTTCGCCTACTTAATTGTGCCTCCATCATTAAAGACAACGCTAGTTCATTAGATAACACGCGACATAAAGATGAAATTTCTGTAGCTGTACTTGGATTAAAAATCGCAAAGACTTTTAGTGGTTCATTACGCTTTCCACTTGCTCGAAGGCTAATCTGTGCTGTGTATGTTAATTCTTCAGAAGAATGAGCATGAGCTCACTACAATCATTAAAATCTTTAGCAGGCCTTCCTCCTTTAGTTATCTGGTATAAGTTAAATTTAAAAACGTATTGCAAACACTTTTGTTCCGATTCATAAAACTCCTTATTAAAATTACGCTATGCTATTTTCAGCTCACTTCTCTTAGAGGGCAATTAGCTTGGCTCGCAATATATAGCTCTACATCAAAAAACTTTTTTGGATTGCTTTCTGATGACTTTTGAATAAAATCGTACATAAGTCTTGACTTTTAATTGAAATGAATTAAAAATTTCTGGGGAATTTGAATCCTCTTCTAATTATTTATGGTAAAAAAATTTTCACAATTTCACAAAAAATTGGAAAATGTATTATATGCATCACTAAAGGAGGATGATACCATATAAGTAAGAATTATATTAAATAAATATGCCTCCACATACGCAAAACATGTTTTTTTTTTAACTGCCGCAAATTTTTATTAATGTTTTTTTTATTTAATATTATACAATGCCTTCCCTTTGTATACAAAAATAATTCAGAAATAGAACTCTGCGCTAGTTGAAAATTTAATTTTAATCATTTACTACAAAAAAATGTACACTGCTGAATATTATTTGCCATATGTTAGAAGACTATAAGTTTACACAAAAAAAAATTATTATACAGGGTGTCCCAGACTTAGAGGATAATAATGCGAAGGGTAAATCCTTAAGATGAAAAGAGAAAAATATCGTGAGGGTGGGGGTGTTCGCAAATGCCCCCTTAGGGAGGTAGGAGGGAAAAACAATAATAGTAGGTGTCATTACGTTTAAGTCCATAACATACCACCACACCGATTACCAAACTTAATAACTTATTGCAAAGAAAATTAAATATAAGCACAAAATTTTGCCATAAAGTAACAACTAAAAAAGTTATGAGCACTTAAATTAAAAATACGTTTATTTCTCAAAAAATTCAAATTTAAAGGCAATTTTCTCGAAAAACAACCAAAGTTTTATCTATTTTTTATGACGTTGTTTTTTTCTTGGTCAATTTTCTATTAATCCGCTTTACATTGTTTTATTCTCAGAGCAGCTATTTTTTCTTCTTTTCACTCTTACCACTTTTGCCTCTCCCAAGGTTTTAAAATGCAAGCACTGCGACTTCGTTTACTTTGATTACAATAACTATCAGAAATTTTAAAAAAGTTTATTTGGTTGCTAATTTTCATTATTGACTGCTTGACATGACTGAATCGATACTGTCTTTCATCAATCGTAGAGTTAATAGGTCTCTTCCCGTACTCGATTCAAGTAGCTTGAAGTTGCTTGAAAGATTTATTTTGAAGCAGGAGAGAGAGAATTAATTTAAGTTAGTACGGGAACAGACTATAATGTTCTACAAAGTATGCATATATTGTTTTTTGTTACGGTTTTGCAAATGCAGTGCAATCCAGGCCAGAAGAGAATACGAGGCTCGGTTTCCCAACAGGCAATTTCCCTCAGTTAGAATTTTTAATGACACATTTAATAGGTTAAGAACCAGCGGTTCTGTCCAGCGAATAAGAGGAGAGC
Organism: Dichetophora obliterata; assembly: GCA_963920525.1. Lineage (NCBI taxonomy): Eukaryota > Metazoa > Arthropoda > Insecta > Diptera > Sciomyzidae > Dichetophora > Dichetophora obliterata. Next base: position 113,276,361 of record OY986438.1, on the reverse strand, counting down.
TTGGCCCTGGTAATCGGCTTGCACAGGTTGATGACGAAATAGAATGTATAGTGCACAATGATCCTACAATTAGTACGCGTAGGATTGCAAACAGAGTTCCAGCATCGATATCCCGTGTTCACAGGCTGCTGCGTCGTGAGCGTTTGCATACCTTTCGTTATACGTTGGTCCAAGAGCTCCAGTGAATTTGAGTTTTTAAAGAAAAAAACGTATTTTTTGACTTTAGGTGCTCATAACTTTTTTAGTTGTGACTTCATGGCGAAACTTTGTGTTTATATTGAAAAGAAAATGTAATTTCCTTTTCAAAAAAAAAAAAAAAGTTTGGTAATCGGTGTGGAGGTATGTTACTTATGGATTAAAAAGTAATGACACCTATTATTTCTGTTTTTCACTCCTTCCTAGGGGGGGCATTTGCGACCACCCCCACCCGCACGATTTTTTGCCTGTCTCATCACGAGGAACCACCTCACGCATTATTATCCTCTAAGTCTGAGACACCCTGTATAACAAACACTTTGCCTCTTCACCGACATAATGCAATTTAATATATTTCAAAGTTAAACACTAGAAATTAATATTCTAACAGAACTACCAAAATCACATGTGTTCTCAGTAAAATCTTTTTACTTTAAATGTCAACTTTGAGCTCATATACTCAACATCTGATAGAAACCAGGGACGCAGTATTTTTTTATTGATACTGTACTTTATTAAGATTAAAAATTAAAAAATAAATTGCCCATTTCAACCCTAGAAAGGACTTTGACCGAGCTTCTATTGATAAATTGTGTTGTGCGTGTTATTAAATGTTTGAACACAAATGATCGACAACTGGACCTACGAGTTTTATACGAACTCCGAACGGCTTATGTTCTCAAGAAGCTTTACGTGGCAGTTTTTTAATCTCTGCGGCTGGCCATTGTCTGCAGAGAGGTGATGACCGAAAAGAAAAATTAATTCAATTGAAAAACATTCTCTCTAAGTTGGGAATTGAACCTGGGCTACACGCGGTTCCTTAGCTTAGGGGCCACGCACTCTACCCACCAGGCTACGACCGCCACTTTAGTATATTAGGATTACTTTAGTATATATTAAAAAAACAAGCAAGCTCAACCTTGTAAGGGCGGGCCCCAGTGTCAATCGGTTGAAAATTAGATGAGTTAATGACGTTTTAACCCTATATCGCGCCGTGTTGCAGATCTGCAACATTTAGGAATTGCTCTAGCAAAATAACTCAAAGAGAAAAATTTAAGTCGGAATTCTTAAAAATGACTCATAAACATTCTAAAAAACTTTGGCTCTTCAATTAGAGAGTAAATTAATCAACAGTAATTTTTTTATTTTTAGTTGCAACAGCGTGATTTTGAATTTGGCAGCAGTTTGTGTTTTGCAATATTTTTAATACATTTGTAAATGACTAAAACTGTTATAAAAAGTGTTAATGGTTAAAATAAAATTTTAAGAGCTTTTTGGTGAGTTATTAAATTAAACCAATAAATTATTATATTAAAAGCAATGTTATATTCCCTGAAATATGTTAATCTTTTAAACTGTAAAAAAAATATTTTTGCAAATATTTGTATAAATAAAGTATTAACTTTAAAACAAAAGTTGTTTTTCTTTATTTTTAAGACAGTTCAAGAAATTTTTCGGTAAAAAATTTAAATTGACGTTATTGCGCGATATAGGGTTAAAGCGTCAAATACCCTAAAAATCGGGTTTTTATTTATCGTACTATAATAGTAAGTTCACACTTAATCCAAATGAATAAATTTTGATATCTCATTAAAAAGTGTTCACACTTATTTTATCTCATTTTGTTTGACAGTTGTTTTTGTTTTATTATAATTTGTTGTTGACATTTAGCTTGGAAGTATATGTACATTCACCATGCAGTTTGAGTTGCTCGGTGCTGTGTTTAACATGAAATATGTTCAATTTATTTCATTTGCTTCTTATTTAACCGAAATGAAAATAAGAATTCGTATGTGGAATGAGCTAATTGCGAATCTCATTTGCGATTTTTTGCCGAAATTAGTAAATAAGTTTAGGTGTGAATGTACTATTAGCATTTTCCCTAATAAACTGCTTTTTTTTTTTGCACTTAAAATTAAATATTGGACTTCAATTAATTTTGAATTTTAACATTTCAGCTAAGAATGTATTGAACATATTGAACTTTAGGGAAAACTATATTAGAGAAAAAAATATTAAACTAAAAATTCGAAATAAAATTATAACTTCTGATTAGAATCGTGGTGTTTTATTCAGTGTTCAAACATAAATATTTTGGTACGACCTTGGATAGCCACTAAAGGTCCAACCAAAATATATGAGATGAGACGATGGCACCTCAACTCGTTTGAATCAGCTGATCAGATGGCACTAGAATGTTGTTTATTAAAAAAGATGAGCAAAATAGTGGTGAAATTGAAACAAATTGATGAAAATAAAGTAAAAACGCACTCTGCACAGCTATTGTTGACGATATGCTACGCTTACTGTTAGGTTCTTACGAAATAATACGTCTGTCAAACTGTTTCGTTTAGTTATGTTAAGTTACGTTTGCTCATTTTGAGTAACAACATTTAAATGCATTTTACCGAACACTTCCGTTTTTACTCGTTACGAAGCAACTCGTCTATTTTGGTTGGGCCTTAAGGTGTTCCAGCTATAGACTCTAATAAACAGGGAGTCGTTACAATGCAAAAGGCTTAAGACCCGGGTCTGTTCTTACATCAGCAAACCCCAAAATTCCATCAGCGCTACCTTTTTTTATCAATTTACCGGCTTTAGTTTTAGGAATGATTTTATCTTAGTGCCCAGAGTGTTTTTTTTTTCTAAGCGTATATGTGAAGCCCCTAAATCCAATGCCCATAAAAAGTTCCCTCTTAAATGGTTCAGGAAATAAAATGCGTGAAAGTTTAAAAAAAAAACAATTTCAAGTGTATGAAAACGGCCCAATTTTTTTTAATGTAAAATACGTTCAAAGAAAAGTGTTTACTTATTATAAAATTGAAATGTGATATTTTAAATAAGAGATCAAAAAATAAAATTATTTTAGTACTTTAAGAAATACAAATGATATGTTGTAACTCCAAATGCTAAAAATTTAAATGCTCATACAAGGTGTTCTCTAATTCTTTCCGTTTAAAAGAAGTGTTGTTGATGGTCTGTGATCTTAAATAAAAATACGAAGTAATATGCAATGGTAGAAGAAAGCGCCGAAAATATTCTCAGTTTCCAGTAAAAGCTCACATGTCATAACAAACTAAGGCAGAATACTCTGATTGTACGGATTGATGTCATTCAAGATACAAAACAACTTTGTTTTTAAAAAATGAAATTGCACTGCACTTATTTATTTAACAAGATCACATTTATGGATATTATTATATCGTTTGCACCTGAAAGTTTGCTATGAAATATGAAGTTTCCTTGAATTTTGTCTTTTAGGCCCATCGAGAGTGATAAATTTTTTTTGCATATATAGGCTTAAGAAGCAGCCCAAATATATCTAATAAAAATAAGAAAAAAATATTCTCGGCTGGGCAGTAAAGTAAAATTATGCCTATACAGTACAGAAGTGAAACTTCTTAAAATTAAGAAAAAGTGAGATTTTTGTGAAAAAGACAGAGAAGACAGACACAGATTCTAAAAAAATACAATAAAAAATTTGCGCAAAAAATATTCTGCTAATTTAATATTTACGCAGTCTTTGGTTGGTGCTTTTAATGATAGTACTGATTTTAATGGTTTGTGATAGCTAAAATGTGAGATCTATGTCCGTGATTTGTTATTTTTGACGTGAGAAAATTGGATCTATTGTAGGAGGATATACTTTGGAGGTCTCCATACAAAAATTACATAATATAGAAAACAATGTCTATAATATTTCATATAAAAAAAATCTATGACCCCTAGGGAGCTCAAATGTATGAGCTGGTCCTATAAATTTTTCCCTCTCACGTTTTTCTGATTACACCTGCACTCTATCTGCCACCCTTCTCTGGTCCTTATAAAAAAGCACAAAAAATAGAAAAAATTTTCTATTATAATTCATATAAAAAATCTAAGACCCATATGAAGGTCAAATTTGGGGGTTCCCAAACAAAAACACTAAAAATAGAAAATATTATTGCTCGTGTACACAAAAACGTGGCGAGACTAAAAATATTTTTCATGACGAAACTTTTTCGTGACGAGACTCGATTAATCTCAAAAGAAGCCTAAGAAGTTTCATTTCAAAAATAATTTAAAATTTTGTTACTCTAGAATAGGGCTGCCATAAGTCTACAGCACTTAACCGGGACAACTTTGCACATTATTTTTATATTCCACAGAAACATAAATACTCAATATTAATATTATAAATTGCCGCTTATCAAAAAACATAAATCAAAATAACTCACAGGTATACATAGTATGTAATACATACATAATTTATAAATCTTATAACAAAAAAAAGAAAGAAAAATATATCAATGCAGTCAATGAGGTAAAAAAAAATATTGTTTGGACTTATTCAAAATAAAGGTTTGGCCCGATCATATTATGCAGACTTGAAAGAACATGCTTTTGCATTTTAATATTTTTATAAAATTCTGTATACGTCATAGAATAACTAAAATTGCATTGCATAATGCTTTACAAGGTGGTTATGTTGAGATAGTTTCTTCGCTTACTAAATTGCAAGAACACCAGTGCAAATACTCGCTCCATTTTCCTTGTGCCCTGGAATAGCGAATAAAAATTGTGCTATTTTTAACAAGTTTGTTTTCGCTCTTGGAATTCAGAATTTTGTGAAAAAAATGCAATTTTCATTCATTTCCACGCATTTGCAAAAATTTGTTCATTTTTAACTGATACACTTGTAATTTTTTTCTTCAATATATTTAACCGGGACATTTTTTACTGTGCATCGGGACACAGGGACACCCATCTCTAAATCGGGACATGTTCGGGAAAACCGGAACGTATGGCAGCCCTATTCTAGAATGAGAAATTATCACACTGTGCTACTGAACAATATGTAGTTATATTATTAACTCAGACTTAAACTTTTTTCGATACCATATAATAAGAGATTAAACCTAGTCAAAATATATTACCTTTGCTGATGTGTATCTACTCTTCAGCGCATTGTCGATATCCGCCAATGAACTCTGGAAATGATTAAGTTTGCGTAGGACTTCGGCTCGCAAAAGTAAGCTTTTGAAATTTGTTGGAGCTGTAAGTAAAAATTTTTTTCATAAGTAAAATTATAATAAATGTTGCACATCATAACTTAGAAGATGATTATAAGAGACAACTAGCGACTAACGATCTTAACAGAAGTAAAGATGCCAGAACTAATTTGATTGATTGACGTACATACATACTCATATATACATATATACGTGGAAATAAGTCCGTTCAAATAACGGCCAATTACCTAGCCGAAGCAAAACTAACAACAAAGAAGCATCACTTATGTCTAAAAGCACTTTGAGCTCATTAGAAGATTCTGCCGAGGTGCTTCTGTCAGTGCACCAAAAATAAGAAAAAAAAAATAATAAAATTAAAAGCAAAAATTAAAATTAATGTAATTTTAAATGAAGCTGTCAAAATATAGCCAGCAACAGAAATGTTTCACGAATTCACAATATTTTTTTATTTTTCAAGATTGTTTTATTTTCTTTTATAGTCGTATAAAATTGTTATTTTCAACCTTGGGGAAATTAAATTTTATGTTTTGGCATAATATTCTTCCACCAAGTTAGTTAGATATAATTTCTGAAATAATTCTGTGGCGCGTCATTTAAATAGGTTCTTTTATGCTCGATTTGTGGTGAGCAGCTTGCAGAATTTGCAAAGCAGAAACTTGTAGAATGTAGCAAAATAAATGCAGATAAACCTGAAGCCAACTACCTACTCGTACAACCCACTGTAGCAGCTGCTCGTAGCATCACATAAATGATTACGTAGTTTAACGCTTCGTTGTGCAAATGTTTGTCTTTCTATTTGCTTTACGTTGATCGCTTGCCCCCTGTCGTCATCGTTAGTTTGGCGCGCAGTTTTGTTTTAATGTTCGTTTTCGACGTAATCAAAAATATTATTATGATAGCTGTTACGTGAAAATACTGCTTGTTTACATTGTATGCATTGACACTTGAAACGCGTTGATTATTTATAACGTAATAATCGTAACAATTATGTAAAAAAAAAAATTAAGGACAGTGCTTCGAATAAACAAAGCATATTTCTTGGCTTGATAGTTAAATTGCAATTTGTTTTAATTTTATTGCTAGTTAATTCACAAATAATTTTATAAACTGCATTTTTGATTTTGAGTAATAGTCAATTGATATTTTGGTTATGAAGTCTTGCTCTTCCTAATGAAGAACACACCTTTAAACCCCACTAATGCTCAACAGTATAGCACATTTCTATCTGACGTATTTCTGCAAATGTGTTTTTTCTGTATATAAACTAGCTGTAATCTGATTAGTTCAAATAAATATCGTCCCCTTCAGGCCAAAAACGCCAATGTGCATTTTTATGTTTTTTGGGAAATCGAGTTTAAAGATTCAAATGGCTCAGAAAAATCGAAAAATCAACTTTTTCTAAAATATCTTTTTGGAACTGGATGGTGCATGCCTCCATAATAAACAGTTATAATTTGATTTTCGTTGCTCAACAAACTAGTAAAAAAAAACTTTTTGTGCAACCATTTAACTTTTATTGCTAGAAAATATAAAATTTTTTCCAGAAATACACAGCTAATTATGTTTTTAGTCATGAAGAAAAACTTACTGATCTATCTCATCTGTAGATACAACAAGAATATTGAAATAAATGAAGAAGCAACTAGAACAGATGGCAACCCTTGACAGAGTTGATGGCGGTGATCTATAAATAGCCTACTGCTTTGAAATGTCATATGATTAGCAGCCATACAATTCATAAGAATGAATTCCAAAATCTGCACATTCATATGCTAGTTTAAACAGTGAGTTGACCACAGCTTAATCACTCAAAGGCTACTGAAGAGGAAAATGTAGCTATTTCCGAAACAGACTGTCTAGTCAGCTAAGTGATTGACTCTATACAGAGTTGTTGTTGTTGCCTTCTTGAAAACTTACTTGATCTAAAGCTCACAATCTTAATTCATGTAATTATTCAATAGATCATAAAAACTAATTAACTTAACTAAGGCGGAGCACGGCCAAATAAGTTTAATTAATGTCAAATAAATTAAATAATCTAATCATTGATCGATTTTTCGGTCAAAGTCATGTGTAATTGAACATTTGGTTGTGAAAATAGCCACCTTTCAGTTAGAACACTAGCTTCTGGCGAAGCAAAAACTCGTTTCATTTCTATGTTGCATTTCGACAAACTATCGAACACCAATGAATATTGAAATAAATGAAGAAGCAACTAGAACAGATGGCAACCCTTGATAGAGTTGATGGCGGTGATCATCTATAAATAGCCTACTGCTTTGAAATGTCATATGATTAGCAGCCATAGAATTCATAAGAATGAATTCCAAAATCTGCACATTCATATGCTAGTTTAAACAGTGAGTTGATCACAGCTTAATCACTCAAAGGCTACTGAAGAGGAAAATGTAGCGATTTCCGAAACAGACTGTCTCTAGTCAGCTAAGTGATTGACTCTATACAGAGTTGTTGTTGTTGTTGCCTTCTTTAAAAACTTACTTGATTTAAAGCTCACAATCTTAATTCATGTAATTATTCAATAGATCATAAAAACTAATTAACAACAAGCTCACTTTTAGTGGAGAACTGAACATTGACGTTTTTGGCATAAAAAAAATGTACAGTTGTGAAAATTTTGTGCATACGACTCTGTAAAAACTTTGGCAATGAAGATAATTGCGAAATTATTTTTGCAGGTTGTTTTTCAAAGCAATGTCTTGTATAAATATTCAAATATATTGACTTGGAAATTAAACGGAAAAAACTGAATAAAGTACAAGAAAAACGCAAATTTTTCCGTAGAGTTTTCAGCTTTTGGCGTATAACTTCCAGGTCAAAAGGTTAATTTATTTAATTTTTCATATATACACAGCTGTCATTATGTTCTTCGTCGAGATAAAAAATCACTGATCTATTTTGTCTTTAGCGGTAAAAAAATCACTTTTAGTGAAAACATGTGCATATTTTCGTTTTTGGCATGGTTGTGAAAATTTTGTGCATACGACTTTGTAAAAACTTTGGTAATGAAGTTAAGTGCAAAATTCTTTTTGCAATGTGTTTTCTAAAATATTTAAAAAGCACATAGGTGGTTTTAGCATCGAATATTATAATTGTTTCTAAGCCGAGGTGGATTTTCTTATTTTGAGGGAAAATTCTTTGCATTGAAATGCATCAGATGCAATTAATAACTCAAAACACATTTATTTTCACATTGGCGTTTTTGGCATGAAGGGGACGATACATGCAAAAGACCTCAAAATTCTTTCCACAAAGGACCCCAAACTTATTGTATGTAAATCGGGTTTTGGTCGAACTCGCTCATATTGCAGGATTTTGTAAATCTTGGCATTCTTATTAAAAGTCACTATGGTCACAAAGCTCTAATTTCTTTAGTTTAGGTATGTGTGAGCTTGGTATGTTTGAATGCCGGAAATCTATGGTTGAAATAGTTATAAGATATCAATTTTTATGTGAAGCAATTGTTTATTTTATATTATGGAAAATATTGCCTGTTTTAAACATCACATCACGATCAATGACGTGCAAGTGACGGGTTTGTTTGCTTGTTAATTTTTTTTGCTTTTAACGCCTCGTTTTGTGATTTGCTAGAGTGAAAAAACTACTTCCACTTCCATACAGCTTTTTCTTTGAATTGTTGTTGTTTTTTTACTTGCGTCTATTACAACAACAGGATATAAAACTATAAATATTTCTTTGTAAGCAGTGAGAATTGAACTCGCACCATTTCGATCAAGAGTTCTACACACTGACGATTACTCCAAAACTCTTTGTCATGATGTGATCTATTCAATATTAAGTATTAACTGAAGCTATGTTTCAGTAGAGGACAGGAATTTATTAAAATACTTGTGCATTAGCTATTCTACATATTCTATTGTGAATGTGTGAAGCTATGATGCAACAGATCACAATAATAGATCAAAAGCATTGTGCGATAGCTATCCAAACAACAAAAGTAGCAAGATTCCATTGAACGGGTTGAAAACTATCACAAGATGTCAATTGTTTTAGGTGTAAATTTTAATTACGAATTCAGACATGAATGTGCATAGGTACTTGAGGCAAGGCCGGTGATCTAGCGTTCGAAAATTTAAGGTGTTTTTAGGATTTTTTTTTTTTTAAAAGTTACAATTTGAACAACAATATTAAAACTTTTAAGGTATATTGTAACACTCATTCATAACAAAAAAATTATTTTATTAGATATATAAAAAATTGTTGATCTTATTCAAAATAGCACTCATTTTCTCAAGGAAAAGGAGAATGGCGGTGTTGTAGATTTTGACTTTTCTATTTATCTGGAAAATAAAAACCAAGAATATTATTTATCACTATGAGTGCAGCTTTGGCTGGCACTAGAAAAAAAAATAAATATTGAAAATTGACAGAATGACGCGTTTTTGAAAATTTAGTTCTTAAAACAGCTTCTTTTCTACCAGTTATTATTAAGTATAAAATGTACGATGTTTTTTAAATAAAACTTTGATTCTAGTTCCAGAGATAGCCACTGATGCTATGAATAGCATATTCAAATTTTAGATGATTCGGCTGAATAGTTTTTGTTTTTTCTACAACACCATGCTGAAAATGTAGTTTCGTGATAAATGAGTATAAAGAGAATGAATGTAGACGAAACACTGTTTAAATTTCAGAAAATTCGGCTAAATAGTTTTTGTTTTTTCTACAACACCATGCCAAAAAAATTAGTTTCTATTTAAAAGAGTATAAAAAGAATGAATCTTGACGAATCACTGTGGCTCGACACCTTAAAAGGGCTGTAGAAGTGAAAATAACGTCAGAAAGACCGACTATACTTTTGAAATAAAAAAAAAAATAATTTTCATAAAAGTTCTAGGCCTTAAACATTCCCGTTTTGATATTTTAGATATTAAAAACCAATTATTTCATTAACATAAATTTCATAACAAAAATAATTTAAAATTAATGTGAAATAATATTGTAAGGTAATACAATTAACTGGTGAAAACATTATGTTTTACTTAACATTATGGTATTTAAGATTAAGGCACGGATATATTTGTTGTTTAAATGCTTTTTCTATTCTACTCTCATATCGAATTACAATGTTGTAAAAATAAATTTTGAAAAGAGTAAAACGATTACAGAGTAAATCGATTATAGAGTAAACCGAATATATAGCATAAAACGAATACAGAGGAAATCGAATACAGAGTACAACGAAAACAAGTAAAACGAGAACTTCGGAGAAACAAGCAGATGTAGCTATACTAGAAAAAATCAAAATGATCGATACAATAAAAAGAGAAATTTCGGATTTTTTTAGCATATATTTAATATTTTCTACATAAACAAATTTATTTGTACTAAAATAATTGGAACTCTACAATTTGAACAAATTATCAATAAAATTAAATTAATTGTGTATATGAAGGGCTTATTGCAATAACGTGATAAGCCACATGATCAAAAAAATAATTTTTTTTAAGCTCAATTAGGCTCATTACTCAATGCATTGCCAACAACCACTGAAGAGATTTTGGCTATTTCTTATTTATTTTTTTTTAACTTTTTGTAAAATTTTCCGTGTTCAATTCAAAAATATATTTTTCAAAACTTTAGAGTCGATTATTTAAAAATATTTTTTATGTGGACTATCATGTTCTTGCAAAAAGGCTTTCATATATATTTCTGTATGTTTATTATAACTACATATTATGTAACATTCCACAGGAAAAGGGACCTGGGCAAGGCCAATTTTTAAGAATATTAAAAAATAGTTTATTGGATATATCGACACTGTTGCGCGAAATTATCGTGTGTGCCTTTTTTTCGAAATTGACTTTCTTATGTAAATTTGTTATACACTCCACAAGACATCACCTAGTAAAATATTGTGGCAGAAATCCTTAAAGTTAATTAGTTAATTATCCAAGCACATGTAAAATTTGGTTTTGGTATTTCAAGCTAAAGCAGAGAAAAGTAGAAAAAACGCTCTACTGTAAATTTGGTTTTTGCCTCATATGATAATTTCGCGCAAAGTAATTTAGTCGTATATCTTCTAACGCTTTAAAAAAAAAATTAGTTTATTATGGCATCTCTTTGCAATTCTAAAGAAATGTCCTCTTTAGAAATGTTTGAGTTTAAGAACATGATTTGGTCAACTGTTGCATAATTTTTGCCAATTATTGTTTTCTTTTCTGAAATTAAATTTCTAGCAGCGGAAAGTGTTCTTTATTTTGATTTTTTCAATTGATATGTGTGATGAAAAACCAAAAGAAAAAAATTATTACAATTTATGTTTTCATAAAGTAATTTCAAAAGTAATTGTACTTTGAATGCCACTCGTTTTATCCGATTTACTCCTTTGAGCAAAACAAGTAAATTTAGTTTTTTAAAACTCGAGTGTGAACAGACAAATAATTAGAATAAACGAATTTAGTCGAGTACTTACTTTTTATAAGAACATATTCTATTTTATTCGTTCTGTTGTGAACGAACGGAATAAAGAGAGTAGAAGTAAATCGGATACTTGGTTCTCCATACTGTTTCGAATGCATTCTTGCAGCTCTTTACTTCATAGTTCTCAATTGCCCAATGTGAAATTTGCTTTAAAATATAGTTTTAGTTTTGAACGGAGGTTCCATCTCCCACTTTTTGATATATTTTTGGGCATATTTATTTTGTCAATAGTTTTTCCCATACTTGCTTTATTTTTAGTTTTTACACGGAATCAATCAATTGAAAGTAAAGCGCGAAGCGAGTTTGAGGTGAAGTGGGAAATGATTGGTAACTTATTTGAAGTGCTGCCAATTCAGCTGATAAAATGTTGCTGAAATACCCAAAAAGCCAAATATATTCCTTTGTTAAATTTTTAGCATAATTTTAAGGAAAAGTAAGAAAACTTTATTTCCAAAGGTACATTTTTTAAATACTCCTAAAAACCCCCTTAAAAAATATTAAATCTCCCTAAAAAAAGCCCTAAAGAATTATTACTCCTAAAATCCCTCAACACAGTTAAAAAAAACCCCTAAATCTAGGGGCAAATCCCCTAAACTGGCAACACTGGCTAAGACAAAACTATATAATGGGTGTCTTAATAAAAGTGCACGATTTAATTTATAAATAAAATTAAAATTTATTGAGCAAGTTTTGATAATTTTATTTCATTGTTGCGTTGTGGTTTGTAGAACAAATTTGCATTAAAAAGTTAATTTAAAAAAATGGCACATACGATAACTTCGCGCAAAGGGGTCGATTTACTGCAAAATTTTATGCCTTTAACATGTCACATATTTAAGTGTGAACAAGGGTTGAACATTTAAATATAACGTAACGCAGGCCTGTAGCCAGGATTTGCCCAAGGAGGGTGCTTTGATTAAAAAAAATATTGATAGTTTTTGATATCGACAAATTAAAAGTTATTTTGTGTTGCTCAACTGGTTGCTCAAATTTTTGACGCTATATGAGTCAAATAGTCGATTTGATATAAAACTAAAATCTATAAAGTTTCGTGAAAATTGAAACACTTTTAAAACTCGCTCAAGAGACCAATAAATGGAGAAGCGTTTTACAAGAAAGCAAAACATCTCTTGTTGTAAATTTAAACATAATAAACAGGTATGCATTTCGTTGTTAATGTAATTGGTCTTAAAAATGAATTATCGAACACAAAAACTGGATTAAATACAATAGTACCAAATCTGTCATATGTTATTTTTCGAAAAAAATGTTATTTTATATTTTTTTTCCGTAAAAGATAATCGTAAAAATCCAAATTTGAAAAAATTGCAAGGAAATGTTGTTAAAATATTTTCAAAAACAACACAAATACAAAAAATTGTGTGATTCTGTTGCTTACTCAATCCCTAAAAATGCAAAGTAAACAAAAACGACATAACGGGGTGCTATAGCATAGTCTTTAGCTATTTTGTGAAAAAAAAAATACAAAAGCTAAAATTCGGATCAAAGAGTTATTGCTGTTGAAACATGATTATTTTTTAAAAATCCACAAAGTGCTTGTGTTAAGGCATTTAAAAATACACTATATATATGATTTAAAATGATTTCAATAATTTTAAAAAATATTACTTATATTCGTTTTAAAAAAATTTTTGTAATAATTTTTCCTTTTTATTATTTTTAAATGAAACATTTTTGCAAAAAAAAATTTATTCTGAATAAATTTTCCCGAGGAATCGGAAAAGGGAGTTTTCATTTTTAAGATAGCAGATAAAGACATAAAATTTTTTTGTTTACACTCATGAATATTGACGGTTGATGAACAAATGTGCATTAAAAATTTCCAAAATGTTCTTGAACTTTATCTTAAAAATGAAAACTCCCTTTTTCTATTCCTCAGAAAAAATTATTCAGAATCGTGCTGATAAATATTGATTTTATTAAATATTTTAAAAAAACCACTCTACAACATAACCTAAGTGAAATGTAACTGTAAAACATATTAATTGACTTTACTAAACTTGTGATTAATATGCTTATTACATTTTTCTGTGTTTGTTATTAGTATTTAAGAAAAAACAACAAAGAATGTGAATAGCCAATCTTGTTCATAAATTTATTTGGTTGGAACTAAGTTTTCACAGATTCTCGAGCGATAGGATGGCTAAAAATATGTCCGCGACCATAGAAACAGCAATTTAAAAATCAAAAATTGTAGTGTTGCGAAATTCGGTTGCGATGTCTAAAGCTTCAATAACTGCATCCTGTAGCTCTTTATAAGTATTTATTGATTCATGTCAACCCATCTAGTTGGAAGAAATTTCAACACATTGTTTCAGCATAAGCTGTCGTTGAGGTGTATAGAACACTTAAGCAATATTATTTTTTAAATTCAAAAAATCGTTTCGAATACAGCTTATACCACATGAGTTTGATATAGACAGGTTTGGTGAATTAGACGCGAAATGAACGTACGTGACAATATTCCATTCTTCGCTTGTGCTCCTTGCAGTGTACCATTCATGGTAGCCACACCATCTAATCTCCGCCCGAACATCAAATCCCAACCTTTGCCGAAGTCCTTATATTATCTATGATCTAAGAGCTTAGGTCTCAATTCAGTTCAAAATCGAAGTGGTTTGCAGCTTGTTACGTTGTTGCGTTTTAGTTGCCTTAATGTTAATATATTATATTTTTACACCTTATGGACACTAAGGGGGGAGGGGGGTTTAACCGCCAAAAGCTGCCCTTGTCTACGGGTCTGACCTAACGTGAAATAGTGACCGGAGAGATGATCTGTCTTTAACTGAAAATTTTAACAAAACTTATTTTGTTTATACAAGAAATATCGTTCTGAGAGCAAAAAATAAAAATGAAAACCACCTTTCAAGATCAAAACAAAATTTTGTTAGAAACTAGCTTAAACCCGGCGCTTTGCTGCCGCGGCCCCGTTGCCAAACGCGAATAAATTGTTATCAGTGAAATTGTATATGTAAATTGTGGTCGAATACTGAATTCCATGGCTGTGAATTCCATTTTGATTGAATGGGAGGTGCCCTGCCCCTTGTCCAACGCCATACAAAGTTATCAGTAAAATTGCATGTGTAAATTATGTTCAAATACTGAATTCCGAGGCTGTGCAGTCTATAACTCAAAAGCTATTTGAATTGTGGTCGAATATCGAATTCCGAGGCTAAGCGGCTCATAACTCCAAAGTTATTCAATATCGCAAATTTGGGTTGTATGGGAGGTGCCACGCCCACTGGGGGTAGGAGGGTGAAATATACTTTACGACCTATTCTCACATTTACCAAATATACATACAATACTTCATGAAAATCGGTAGAGCCGTTTCGGAGGAGTTCTGTAACAAACACCGTGACACTAGATTT
The DNA here is from genome assembly GCA_963920525.1 of Dichetophora obliterata. NCBI lineage: Eukaryota > Metazoa > Arthropoda > Insecta > Diptera > Sciomyzidae > Dichetophora > Dichetophora obliterata. The sequence continues at coordinate 113,261,300 of OY986438.1, read as the reverse complement.
TTATATATTCCCTCAGGAAAAATCGAAAGGCTTCCATCTAAAAGCGATTAAGAAACATTCCAACCGTATCTTTCGGAAGCTTAAGTGTGGTTTTGTATTTATCTTCTTTCCAAACCACTTCTTTAAGAATACATATGGAAACTTTTACTTATTGTCAAGCAATGAGAACAGAAAATATTAATACCATTGTTTCCTAGCCGCTTGTTATCGAATTCGATAGTGTAGTAGTAGCGTGCTTGACTGTCGCTCAATGGTCCCGGGTTCGAATCCTGGCCGGGCATTTTCATAACAAGGGAGAGGAATGTTTCAATATTCATTTTTAACGCAGCAGAGGGGAATGTTTCCCTTTACTGACATGCTATGTAAAAAAAATTTAGTGTCCAACGGAAGGGAATGCTTCCTACATGCCAAGGAATGTTTCCTCTTTATATGGGGGAATGTTTCTATTTCCTGGAGGGTTAGATTTGTTTTTTCTGTTTTTGAACAACTTTTTTAATAAATAAGAACATTTCAAGTAAGTTTCAGTTCACTACAAAATCTGATTTGAGAGTACCTGAAGACACACCCGAGTTGTTCATTTTTTTTTTATTAAAATGGAAATAAATAAGCACAGAAAAGAAATATTTTAAAGCAAGCAAAAAAACTTTTTAATTTTTTGGGCTAGATTTTCGATGCTGCATTTTTAAAACAAAAAACAAAAAAAAAATCTAAAAAACTACTTATCATACTCAAATAATGATATGTTATTCAACTTTTGATTTACCAGCAATTGAACTATGAATACCTGATTATTTGATTTTAATATTTGTGTGCAAAAAGTACTCGAATTACGTTGGAATGTTTTACACAGTAATATTTATACATTTTCTTTAACATAAAATTTATTCGGCAGCTTAGTGTTAAGAAAGAGATGTAAGCTAAAAAATTAAAGAGAACATTGTCGTTAAACAAAACAGCCAACAAGTTAAACAAAAGTAAAGAGAGCTTGACTGTTAGCGAAGAGATTGAAAAAAAAAATAAAAATAAACCGGAAGCGGAACAATTAGATAAATATTTAGTAAGAAATACTCTTTACGAACTTTGAGAATTGAGTTTAGAAGAGAACAATGTTGTCTATCTTGCTCTCTGAATTGCTCGCTACCATTAGAGCAATGTAAAAGAGTATTTTTGAATTGAATTGTATACAAAAACGTTGTCAAAATTACGCAATATATTTATGACTTCGATTATGGTCATCAGCAAGTTTTTTTCAAAGATATGTGATTACATAAATAAAAGAGAAATAGCTATTAAGAATTCAAAATCAAGAATTTCAATTCGATATCATTTATATAAGAGCCACATGCTGGAGCTCACTTAATATGCGGGAACCTTGAGACGACAAACAAGGTGAGTGAAGCTTGTTGTTTTGTTTCGTAACATGCTTAACCCTAGACTCGTTTAAACCAAAGTCTTTATTTAATCGTGTTCTTGTGCTCTCAGCGCCCTCATAGAGCGCCCGACAGAACGTATGCAAGTTTCAGAGAATATACAAATTTTTATTTTGCATAATTAATTGTTATTTCTAACTCATGCATACATATTTTGTCTGATAAAAAAGTTAAAGTTTTCCACATAAGCTACTCAAAAATAACATTTTGATTTTTTATGCGAAACGTACTACCCATTTTCCGAACTCATTCATAAAAATATTAAAAATTTTGCTATTCATGTTTATAATTTTCAAGATATCACAATTTCTTAGTCAGTGTCAGTGCAAAGTATTCTATTAATTTGTGCTTAAAGTTTGCTTTGGTCACTTAGTACCCAGAACCCGTAACTTGGGTTAAGTTCACTAGCAGGAAATGTTTTTGAAATTTTTTTATAATGTTATGTGAGAACGTAACCAAGATTGTTATTGCTGTTATTATCATTTCACTGTTAGTTCTACTTGAATTCTAAGTATATGGAAATTATCCAATAACATACACAGGTGACTATACACACACACACACACGCATGTGTGTATTAGCATGCGTTTGGCAATTTATTTCTAATTGTTTTTGTTAATGTTGATTTTCATTATTATAGCGAATGTATTTTTTTTTTTTGTTGCCACTGAATTGCATTTAATGTCATTAACGTTGACGTCGCACAGTGGTTTGATCCCATACATTGATTTGAAATAAAATAAAAGGATTCGTAGTAGACCAGTAAAATTTGGTATATAAGCTGGAATTAACTATATTAGAACACATTCAAAAAATTTTTAAAATTCTCCCTCAAGCTCCCTCAAAAGGTTGGTGTCTACCTCCAATAAAACACGAAAATCTAAAACGCACTACTCTTCTTTGTTTTGAACTTATAATTAAGCAGTTCACTAAAGAATTTGTAATAAATGTGTAGATTTAAAAAAAAAATTCTTACCACGCATACTCTATCGTGAAACATTAAAAAAACAATTTTTTAAAAAAACAGAGAAATACTTTCTAATTTATTAATAAATTCAATTAATCTTCGTGAACGTGAACATCTTATAGTGCCTACATCTTTTGAAATAGTTCGATACTTTTAAATTTCTGAGTCAGAGGAAGCCATACAATAATGCATTACATATTCACTTGTTGATTTTCTACTGCATTTTTTTAGTGGCTGAGACGATATTGGCAATAGCTTATAATTCAAGTCTCATGTGCTTCCTCTGTAAGCATTCCTATTAGCTGTACTGCAAATGATATGATATGATCCTTAAAAAATGTATTTTAGATTAAAGACGATGTTATTTTTCGGTATTTAACCCTGGATTTCAATTAACTTAAAACGAAACTTTACTCCTTTTCTTACCGTTACTGTACACTAAGGCACTTCACGAAAAACCTGCGCCTGTGTTGTTCGTCACAGTTGCTTTTATAATCCTTGGTTTATGTTATGATGATTCTCCAAATATTTTGACTCTAGCGAAAGCCACCTGTGAGCTGCAATGGTTTGAAATAACCTCTTAAAATCGATTTTTTTTTTAACCATGTTGGCTTGTGTAATAGTTGCAAAAAATAAAATAGAAATAACAGTCTGGAAAAAATCTCTTCCACATAGCTTAAAAAAATTCAAACTTTTGCATTCGGATTAAAGATAATGCTGTTTTTCAAGCATTTTTTGAAAATTTATTAAACTTTATTATTTCTAATGCGATCCTTCCATTCAATATATCATTGGAAAGGTTTTGAGTGCATGCATTGATTCCTAGTCAGAATTGCTTAAATTTATTTATATTAAAACTAAAATATTATTTATAAAATAAACTGAAGAAATATTGCAAGAAATAAAAAAAATAAAGTAATTTGAATTTTAAAAGTTTTTGTATGGAAATAAAATAAAAAGTATCAAAAATATGCATTAAAACAGCGTTATCTTTAATCTGATTGCAAATATTTAAAATTTTTTTATATGCAGATCGGATGAACTGTTTCCGGCTTTTCATTTCTGACAGTTAATTTTTTTTACAATTATTACACTAGCCAATATTATTAAAAAAAACTCGATTTTTAGAGGTTATTTAAAACCATTCCAGCTAACGGATTGCTATAGTTAGAGTCGATATATGTGGGGAATCATCATTTCGAGCATTTGTGCGAACAACTTTTTTTTTTATATGGTGCGTGAGGCTCTTTACTGTACACAAGAGACAAAGTTTCAGAAATAAAATATTTTGTTGTCTAATGAACGAATAAATTTTCGGAGAATTTTAAGCTCACATGTTGCTTATTTGAAGCGTGCTCATAATTAAGAACGGTTTAAGAGGAAAAGAGTCTAACCATATACATTCAAAGAGGTCTCAAAAGTTGCATAGTTAATCAAAAGTTATGTGCTACCTCGAATGTACATATAGATTCTAATATCCTTCACACGGGACCTTTTTGATAAAAATCGAGAAGGGCATCGTGTTTGGCAGGATGTTAGTTAAAGTCTTTATTTACTATTACTTTAAGACATATGTAGTTTTTCTTACAAAAATCAAAGCATTTTGAGATCGTGATTTTTTTACTGTTTTTCTTAAAAAATAACTTTGTCCTTGCGGGAAAGGAAGACACCCTTATTTTTTCCTAAAATTTTTTTTGGGAAAAATTGACCACCATATGCAACTTTTGGGACCTCTTAGAATACGATATAAATTTTTCGATATGCCCTATTGCACAGTGTGATTGAAAGCAAAGCTTTTGAGCAAAATTTCAAGTCATAAAATTAGTTTTTGAGGTTTTGCCAAATCTGTGGCCGAATTACAGAATCCGTGATCAAGCAAAATTGTGCAAGATTGATAGCACTTGTCTCGTCGTGCCCTTCGTAATTTTTCTCGATCACGGATGCTGTAATTCGGCCCTGATTTTGTCAAAATTAAAATACATGCTGAGTTTTTCCGATAAAATTTTATGCGCCAAATTCGAGCAACTACATTTATCTTTTTGGCATTTTCAGAGATTTTACTGATTCCATAAAATCACGTTGTATGAGAGGGAGGCGTGGATTTTTGTTGATTTTTAAAAAATTCAAATGTATTGTGATTATTTTACTTCAAAGCTTATGTGCAAAATTCCAAGTGACTAATTAGTTTTTTTGGCTTTTTTAGAGATTTTATTGCTTTGATAACGTAACTTTGTATGGGAGGTAGACGCAGTTTTCATCTGATTTTGGTCATAGTCGAACTTGATCTTTTTTTTTATCTAAGCACATATACCAAATTTCAATATGATGTCTTTAATTTGCGACCGTTATCGTGTCGACAGACAGACGGACATCTCTATTTCAATTTTTGAGTTGGCCGCCATCGGGCTCTTCAAAAATGTATTTTATTTTTAATATTTAGTTATGATATGAACTTTTAAAATCTGTGTTTTAAAACTGCATAGCAAAATCCACTTCGATGTCAAATTATGTTCTATTTGACATTATGATAAATTTAATTTTTTTAAAAAATTTGGTTTTTATAATCAAAATTTTATACTGTGCTTCAATGTAATTTTTTTCTTATTTTATCAATTTGTGTAACAATTATAAGGGAGGCGATACGGCCATTAGTCCAATAAAGCACAAATTTTTTTAGACTTTTAATAATATTGTGCATAAATCGTGCACTTTTTCTTACAAGTTGGGGACATAGGAGTTGAGCATAATTTAGAGACGCTAATAATAAAAGCTGTGACCCATATTCTTCGAGATCAAGTAAATATTTAACTAATAATAAAAATAATAATAATATAAACATTAATAATTCGTTGCGAAATAATTTCAAAGTTTAACCATTAAAATTCCATCCTTAGTTTTCAAATTAAATGCATAGTTAAAAAAATATTTTTTTTTGTATAAAAGCTTTTTTTAAACAAAATTAAAGTTAAGCTTTTTAATGCAATTTTAATCGCCTTAAGTGCTGGCGCCAAATAAAACCACAAAAAAAACAACCTACTGCATCGAAAATGATCCTGAAAGCACAAACACAAGTGACACAAAATCAAACAGAAAATATTAAGTTTTCTTGTAATAAATGTTTCTACTAAACAAGAAACTTTTACTACATTTTGGGTAAATATTGACGCTAAAATTAAAAAAAAAACTTAGTTTTCCATACAAATGTTGCGAAGTGTTGTACGAAATTGATATTGAAAATGTATACGTAGTAGCAATTATAATTTTTAAATGACAATTTTTTACTTATATTTTAAATCATGCATTTTTTTGAAACTAGTTTTATTTTTTTAATAAAATGTAGAATAACATTTAACACATGATTGAATAATCTCTGAAATAAGCGTTCGCCTTGGTTCGGTCCCTTTGTATGTTTATAATTTCTAAATACAAGTGGATTCATAGAGCAGTTGTTAGAGCCTAAAATTTATGACATAAACGTTATGAGTTTAAACAGACAGGTTTCATTATTTATTTTTTTGTCGAAAATATTTTAATGTGTTTAACTCATGTCTCAAGACATAGTCCCATGAGAGAGTTGGTAAAATTTTAATATAGGTATGGTGTGCTCTTATATAAAACACAGAATGTAATATAATTAAGTTCAAGATTTTTGTCCGTGTAGTAGTGTGTCATCAGTGGCATAGATATGGGGAGAGTCCGCGGGTCTGGACCCCTCTCAGACCCATGGAAACATTACCAAATATCTCCCGATATTGTGAATTGATTCTAAAATTAAGATTATAACGAATCCAAATGTATATATATTGCCAAAAGGCAAAATTTGATTCAGTTCGTTGTTTAATTTTTCTTTGTCGGTCAACAATTATTCGAGATATGTATAATTTCCAGAAATTCGGTGTTGCTTAGAGTCATTTCAACAAGCCCATAATTTTTTACCTACCTACACGGAGAAAACTGTTTGCTAAATTTGTATTGTGGTTAAGCAAAACTTAAGCTTGTATCTTAGCCACTTCAAGATTATGCTAGATTTCAGCAAAAACTAATCAAAGTTTGCTATTCTAGTTTATAATAACCAAGCAAATTTTTGATTAAATTCAAGCAAAATTTTTCTTACTTATTATAAACTGTAAAAGCAAATTTCTACTTAATTCAAGCAAATATTTGCTAAGTTATTATAAATTGGAATATCAAATTTTGATCAGTTTTTGCTGAAGTCTAACATATTTTTGAAGTGAAAAAATTATTTACATTAAATTAAATTGAAAAATTACCACCATCTGGAGATTTGAACATCGGCCGCTTGAGGGTAAGTGCATGGGCTTATCCATTCGATCATCGCAGTTGTTAACCAATCGTCGCCTTATTTTCTTCATTAAGAATAAACGTGTGCTCTTGTGTTTAGAAGAAATTTGCTTGAATTTAGTAAAAATTTGCTATTTGAGTTTATAATAACTTAGCAAATATTTGCAGGAGCTAAGTAAAAATTTGCTATTTGAGCTTATAACAACTTAGCAAGTGTTTACTTGAATTAAGTAGAAATTTGCTTTTGCAGTTTATAATAACTCAGCAAACATTTGCTTGAATTAAATCAAAATTTTGCTTTTTCCTAAATACATGAGTGATTACAATTTAGCAATCTTTTTCTAAAATCACACCGTGCAAAGTTTTGTTGATTTGCTTGATTCAAGCAAAATAATTATCTCCGTGTACTGTTTTTCGACGTTTCAGCACAGTAATGCTCACTTTAACATAAATTCACGAGAATTAACTACAATAATTGCTGGCAACTGATTGCCTACATTTATTGTCGTTAAATCCCATAGAGCAAAATTTTAAATATTTATCGTTAAAAATGCGTGAATCCTCTCATCTACAATCATTTCTTTCGCTCTCTTGTAAAACTCTCTTCTAAAATTATGTCTTTCAATCTTGTCAATCAAATGCGTGAAGTTTCTCAAGTAAGTTTTGAACATGGCAACAACAACAACTCTTTAAAGAGTCAATAACTCAGCAGAAGGCGCTACTCTTTCCTACTTCAGTAGGCTTGAGTAATTAAGCTGTGACCAATCTACTGTTTAAGTTGTATATAATTGGACACTTGTTCGAATAAACTCTTTGAAATCATATGACGTTAAAGCTGATGTGTTTATTTAAAGGCCCAGTTATAATAGACGTAATGTAAAGTACAGTAATGTAGTCAACTGTCATCGTGACGGAACGTAATGTAAGAAAACATTGTAGCAATTATAATAGGCAGTAGCCAGGCAGTTGTTTGTCGTAAATAATTGCACGTTCCTGTACAAATACAATTAAATCTTCGTCAACCATAGCTATGGATACATAAAACTATCACATTAATAACGAAAACTCAACAAAAAGCGTAGTTCAACAATATAAAATAGCGCAATAATCGAATCTAACCTCAATTTTTAGTTGTTCTTTGAACAGACGTAATGTAAAGTAACGTAGAAATCGAAATCCAACGAATCTTTACTTCCCGTTACATTACGTTACTTCTATTATAATCACTTGTATAAGAAAAGTATTGATTGAAACAGTAAGTGACAGAACACACTGCTGCAGTGACATTTCACTACATTACGTTATGTCTATTATAACTGGGCCTTAAGGGCAATCGTAAAATACCGCTGCTGGAGCGTTTTTAGGAGTATCTGAGCGAGAACACGCTGAAATAGTGGGAAAAGTAGAGAAAATATACATATTTTAAGACTCTCTGGACGAAAACACGCTGAAATAGTGTGAAAAGTACAAAATACACAACTGTAGAATTCTCTGAGCGAAAACACGCTGGAATAGCGTGAAAAGTAGAGATTATATCTATTTTAGGGCTCTCTGAGTGAAAACACGCTAAAATAGCGTAAAAAGTAGAGAGATATACATATATAAGGACTCTCTGAGCGAAAACACGCTCAAATCGCGTGAATAGTAGACTATATATACATATTTTGGAAAAAGACGCTGATTTTCAGACAAAATTGAAAAAACTCACTGCATAGCGTGTTTTTTACGTGGTTTTTTTACAAAATCGCCAATAAATGTCGTGAAATTTCACAATTTTTTAGAGTGCTGTAGAGTCGAGATTTTTCAATCAGTTTTTAGAGTGCTGTGAAACATGACATTCGACTTCACAAAACAGTCATGTAATCAGGTCTTGAAAAATATACTTTTTTTACGGACCCCACCCACAACCAAAAGTTATCTACGCCACTGTGTGTCATATTCGTTCCAAAGTAGATATATCAAAACTTTTGGTCAAATTTTATAATCGCTTTTCCATTGAAAAAATGCTTACCGCTTTGCTTTCTTTTAATTTTAAAAATGTCGTTAAGAAATTCATTGCCTTGTAACGCAAAAAAGTTTGTCAACAATTGCAAGCTGGATTTGATTAGCATGGCGAAAATTTATATGAGATGCTGGTAAGATTCGAGCACTGGTACAGCGGTAAAACACCAGATGCTCCGTTAGGAAACATTTGTTTTAACTAACAAAAAGGAACAGAAAAAGCAGAATACGTTTTCAAAAATAAATGAAAAAAAGGGTGAAAAACCTGGATGTAATAATTTTGGAATCATTTTCTATCGAAAAGGTTGGCTATTTAGGAATAATGTGTTAGATAATTTATCTCCAGTTTTTCTTGAAGATTGGAGAATTGACTGAAACATGGCTAACACCATTAATTTCAGAGTCCTTAAATGAAGGTAACCTCTTTTGTTGCCAGATTGTAAAATATTTGGAAAAACATAGTTTTGTTAAAAAACAAAATTAAAGATAATTTTGAAATCAGAATTTGACTTTTTATTCAGTAATAGATTAAAATGTATATCTTTTCTATGGGAAGTGTCACACCCACTTATTCGAAAATTACTGAAAACGTCATTTGTTATTTTATTTTATATCATTACTCGTAGATGTACATATTTGTAATCGACGAAAAATGTCTTCAAAATCGTTTTTCTTGTCCAACTTGCGCTAATCGATTCACTGTGCGTCGTTGCCATGGTTGCCATAATTTATCAATCGTCATAAAGTGTTGCGACTCTTATGTAATGAGCTGCAAAACAGCTACTAAAGCTTTTTATTCGCTTTTAATTGTTTTTATTATTGTTCTTGTTATTTTCTGAGAAGTTGTCGTTATTGTTGATGTTGTTGTTGTCGTTTTGAATGTTGTTGTTTTTGCTATCTTGGTGACATGCTTAATTTTAATTTGTCGTATTTACATATATTTCTAGCTGTAAAAACAGTTGAAGTGTTGCATAATAGCAGCAAGAAAAAAAATCAACAACAACAATAAAAAGGGTAGTTTGGTGAAACAAATACAAAAAAATTGTTAAAGTTTTGAGTAGAAATTTTATCTCATAATACGTCAATACTGAAAACCAGCTGAAAAGAGAGATGAGCAAAGGTACTCGTAGAATCAAGCGCAATAGTGTAAAAAAGTGTTTTTCTCGAAACAGCATTTTTTGACATTAGTTGACGAATACTTTTTTCCCTGATCGGATTACTTTGAAATTTTAAGGGTCTATTCTTCTTATGTGGTGCTTTCTTTTCTAATAGATTAGGTAATTTTATTACACAAAGCTATAAACAATTTAAGGTGAAAGCATTTATTATTTATTTTAATTTATTAAACATATGTTTGTTGTAAAGTAAACAATTTCAGATTTTCTTTAAATTTACCTACTATGATATGATAATGTATGAAAAAGAACTCCAAACTACCGAACAGCCATCTTAAATTTTTTAAACCGTACACAGTTGAGTATTTGGGAGCGAAACTGTGGATTAATTCAAAAAATTAGTTTTGAGGTACACACTGATATTTGCTACCCAATTAAAGACAATGGAAGATCTCAAAGAGTAAGGGTGGGTAAAAGTCTGTCTGCTTTCCGTAATTTAACCTGTGGGGTTCCTCAAGGCTCTGTACTTAGTTCGATTTTATTTACATTATTTATAAACGTTATCTTCAGCAAATGTCGGTATGTTACCACGCATTCATATGCTGATGATATTCAACTGTACTTTTCCAGACCTATTAACCTTGTTGATGATTTATGTAGTAAGTTGAATGAGTACTTAATGAGTATACTGAATGGGCTGAATCTAATAGGCTCAAGCTAAATCCCATTAAATCGTATGTCTTGCCGATTTCTAAATCCAATCACTTTCTCTCTAGGATACCAGTTATTTATCTTGATGGAGTCGAACTGAACTTTGTTGATAAAGTGAAGAATCTTGGTTACCACATTAACTCCTCACTTTCCTGCGTAAACCATATCAATTCTGTAGTAAGTAAGATCTACTACTTCCTGCGGAACTTGAGGTGGACTGCGTCGTTTGTTCTTATCGCAACTAGAAAAAAGTTAGCATAGCATCTCATATTGCCAATCATATCTTACTCGGATTTTGTATATAGTAGAATCGATTCCAGGTCTAAGCTAAAGCTACAACATGCTTTCAACAACGCAGTAAGATATGTTTATGGCCTTCGGAAGTTTGACTGCATCAGTCACTTGGGCAATCAAATACTTGTTTGCAATATTTTTAACTAAGCGGATGCTAGAAACTGCATATTCTTGTATAACTTGATATATACCAAAACACCCAACTATCTATTTGAGAAGATTCAATTTTGTGGATCTAATAGAATCTAAGCCTGACTATTCCTGTCTATAATTATTTGAAATCCAACAGACCATTTTTCGTGAACGCAATCAGTTTGTGGAGATCGTTGCCTGTTAGAATTAAAAGTATCCCTAATAAGCACACCTTTAAGCTTGAAATTTTTCTATACTTTTCTTAATACTGTCTCGTCGTCTTTCTATTAACATCTATATAATTAATTTTAAGTCCAGATTTGCTTATTACTTGTATTTTGTTGTTATAATTAAGTGCTTTTTCACCTAATTTCTTTTTAAATAACTTAATTACTAGCTTTAAATATTATTTACTCTTTCGGTTGACTATCCTTTAACTTGTTGAAAATTTGTTAATTCGCTGTGCATTTAAAAGACTATATTTTACATGTTAACTTTAATTTCAATAAATAAACATTTATTTCAATAAATAAATAAAGTTCTGCACCACTAAGTGAAAGAATTGTTGCAAAACATTGCACCGTTTAACCAAAATGAGCTTTGAAAATTTAGGTTTTTTTCTTCTTTCGTGGTAGCTGTGATAGGAGTGATTTTTTTTAATATATATTTATTAAAGTCAAAGTTTAAAATAAAATTAAATGGAGCCTACTTGCTCAGGTATTTTGGAAACATCGAGTTTGTTTTGTTTTGTGGAAAAGTGTTTATAAATATTTTTTGTTTTTCTCCAACAAGCTTAAAAATGTATGTATTTTGAGTATATACATATGTTGTTGTGACGTGAGAGACGGCCAAGCGAAATTGTTATTTTTTTCTCAAATTATTTATAATTTTTAAAGACTTGACACAAAAAAAAGCTGCGCTATATTTGCGCAGTAAAAAATAAAAAAATTTCTAAATATGAACTCAAAATAAAAATTGTTCAAAAATGCACTTGCATTTGTAATGACGCAAAATAAGCGAAACTTTATTAAAAACTGAGTTAGACGAGTGAATAAGGTGTTGGACCAGCGTTTCCGAGGACGTGTGTTCACGTCAAGAAATGATCAGAGTAATTTTTTATTTTAAGTTGATATTTATATTGGTCCCTTTTTTTTTTGCTAGCATGCATCTTAAAAAGAGTTTATGGATTGAATTAAAAAATTTTAGACTTTTCGCGGATTAAAAACTAATCCTTTTTGGATTAGAAATATACTTTCTCTTGGATTATATGCATATATATAAAAAGTAAAACACTGTCTGTTTGTCAGTGTGATGCCTTTAGACTCCAAAACTACTGGACCGATTCACCCAATCAATAAAAATGCTTTATTTCAATCGGTTTGGGTCATATAAGACTAAAATTTGGTAATTTCGTTTGTATAGTTACTGTCGATAACTGTGATAATTTTTTTAAATTTATAATTTTAAATCTGGTGGCAATCGTAGCCTAGTGGGTAGAGCGCTTGGCCCCTAAGCTAAAGAACCGCGGTAGCCCGGGTTCAATTCCAGCTCAGACAGGAAGTTTTTCAATTGAATTAGTTTTTCTGTTCGGTCGTCACCTCTCTGCAGACAATGGCAAAACTCAGAGAGTAAAAATTGCCATGTAAAGCTTCTTGAGAACATAAGCCGTTCGGAGTCGGCATAAAAACACGTAGGTCCAGTTCTCGGTCATTTGTGATAAAATATTTAATAACACGCACAACACAATTGATCAATAGAAGCTAGGTCAAAGTCCTTCCAAGGGCTGAAATGGCCAGTTTATTTATTTTTATTTAATTTTAAAGCTGGCGTGAATTAATCTAAAGTTTTAACGCCAATTACACCACAACAATTAATTTAAAGATAGTTATATGTACTTATATCTAGAGTAAAAGATAGTGCTGTGGGAGTTCTTATCTCAGCAAGTGTAGTGAAGTGTACCAACAAGATTTAAACGTTACATTTTCTTTTACCTAGGAACGAGTTCAAATTTTCTTTTTATATCTCGTCAAGCCATATATGACATAATAAAGAACTCTGGTAGTGATGATTTTAGCGAAAAATTTTACTTTTTAAGGCAAGAAATCATGAAACGCACCTATTAATTTTTGTGGAATTTAAAAGATCATACAGTTTTGTTAAGGTCACTTTGTATGGGAAGTAGGAGTGGTTTTTACTCTATTAGGTTAAATTTCATACTTAGAGTGCTGATATTAAATATCAAAGCTCACTTGCAAAATTTCAGGAACATACATTAAGTTTTGTGAAGTTTAAAGAGATTTACCGTTTTGTTAAGGTAACTTTGTGTGGGAGATAGGCGTGGTTTTCATCCGATTTGGTTAATTTTTGAACTTTTTCTTTATTTACAAGTAGATACAAGCCTAAATACTGAATTTTATTACGATAGCTTCCAAGTTACAGTTGTTATCGTGTCAAAAGACAGACAGACGGAAAGACAGACGGACAGACAGACGGACAGTCAGACGGACGGACAGACAGACAATTTGTACTTTTTTAGACCCATTTCATTTAAAAAAAAAAAGTAAAAAGTTCCTTCCGTCTTCTAGGTGAATTGATACCCATATTGAGGGTTCAATACTCCACTCTGCGGTGTATCGAATATAAATTAGTTGTTGTTGGCTTTGTTTTTTTTAAGTGTTAATTAATTTTTAATGGCCTATAATGACTATCTTTAAATGTTGATCGATATCGTCTTTCAATTCTTTGAACAATTTTAATCATTTAAAAAATTTAAAAATCAGGTAAATCAGGATACCTACAGGTAAGGATGCAGGGTTAATGTCAAGGCAGATGTCCTTGGCAGTTTGTTTAAATGCTATGTTTTTACTTGAAAATGCAAAAAAAAAAAGTTAAAAAAAGTTATTCGGTCCACATAAAAACACAAAAAATGGGTTTAAAATATGAGACTCGGCCATTCCATGCCTAACGCAAGTGGTGATTGACCTCATGCTCTTCGATATACTTAAAATTTTGGCTACAGGTGTATTTTTCACTTAAAAAGAATATAATTTAATAATTTTTTTGTATCGCCATTTTTTGTAAAGTTATGGAAGTACCATTTTTAGCTAAAAGTAAAAATTTTAAAAAAGGAGTCATTTCCAACAAATCATATATCCGTCATCTGTAGTGTCCGACCGAAACCGGAATTTTGGCCGAAACCGAAACTGAATATTCGGCCATTTTATAATATTCGGCCGAAACCGAACCTAAAACTGATTTTTAATACCCTCCAGGAAATGGAAACATTCACGGATATAAACAGGAAATATTCCGTGGAATGTGGGAAGCATTCCCTTCCGTTGGACACTCCATTTTTTTTATTACATAGCATGTCATCAAAGGGAAACATTCCTCTTCGCTGTGTTTAAAATGAATGTGGAAAGATTCCTCTCCGCTGTTCTAAAAATTATTGTGGAAACATTTCTCTCCCTTGTTATGAAAATGCCCGGCTAGGAATCGAACCCGGGACTCCTGAGCGACAGTCAAGCGCGCTACCACTAGATTGTATAATTATATAATGAGTGGCTAGGAAACAATGATATTAATATTTTCTGTTGTCATTGCTTGACAATAAGTAAAAGTTTCAACATGCATTCTTAAAGAAGCGGTTTGGAAACAACACAAATGCAAAACTATCCTTAAGCTTCCGAAATATACGGTGGAGAATGTTTTTTATCACTTTTAGATGGAATCCTTCCAATTTTTCCTGGAGGGTATGAAAATGTAAGTTTTTACAAATAATTTTTTTTTTATTAAAAGGAAACAAAAGTACTTTCATACACATAAGAAAAATGTTTTATATATTGTATAAAAAGTATTATTTGAATATTGAAATTTATAATAATTAATTGAAGTTTACTATAATAACAAATGAGATGATAATTTTTTATTTTATTTTTTATTACAAAAATATTGCATATTTTATATCTTCCGTACACACTCAAAATAGTATGCACCTACAATGAACATTTTTATAGAACTACAAAACAAAGTATTTTTGTTTTTTTTTTTAGGTTTAGTATTATAAAAATGGAGATATTTCGTTTTATTTTCCTTTATTACATACACACAGAATTCGTTCGGAAGTTTAATCATCAATTTTCGGCTTCAGTACCTATAAAACTTTAATATTAATTGCTAAAGAGATGATAAAATCGAAAATGATCGTATCGAACGCATAAAATTAACCAAAATGTTTTGTTTTAACACGATAAATCAAATTACAGACAAATTCATAATTTTTGTTTTGTACAATGCATTGTAAATATTTTTATTAAACCAAACTTATATATTTGAATTAAATGACTAATGCAAAAAATTTCAACGAAAAGTTTCGGCTAGTTTCGACTATTCGGCCTCAATATTCTGACAAAAAGGGCCGTAACCGAAACCGAATACTTGGTCACACACTAGTCACTTGTTACTCTATTTTTATAAATGGAGT
Source organism: Dichetophora obliterata (assembly GCA_963920525.1). Taxonomy (NCBI): domain Eukaryota; kingdom Metazoa; phylum Arthropoda; class Insecta; order Diptera; family Sciomyzidae; genus Dichetophora; species Dichetophora obliterata. The sequence continues at coordinate 113,245,865 of OY986438.1, read as the reverse complement.
ATCTTTGGAAAGCTATTTGTTAAATATAAAATATTTTTAAATTTTCACAACTTTTTGGAAAAAGATTTTATTTGCTCATAGCTTAAAAAGTGCCTTTTGCCAAGAATTTCAAGAAAATCGAAAAGCGTGAGGTCAATTTTTCGAAAAAACTTGCATTAGGCTTGGAATAGCCGAGACTTATATGTTCTTTAACCTTTTTTCATTCTCAAAATGACTGTGGTTGCGATATAAGTATCATTATATACGCAGATTTTGTAACCGTCTGTTTGTCTTTTGCCTGTCTGTCTGTCTGTCTAATAAGTTCTGTCTTGCTATTATAGCAGAAATTTTAATTTATTGAAATCGAAAATATGGAAAGCTTTAATCTGTCAAACGAATTAACTAAATCCTATCTCCAATGCTTATTGACGTCATTAAAATATGTACCAATTTATTTTTAAATTTCTCAAAAGTTGATCTTTGTTTAAGATTTAGTAAAATCTATCTATAATTTAAAATTTCTTATCAAATTAAAAAAAAACTTTTTATATCCATACACGAAGAAAAATTCACTTTGCATTAAGTACTTTTGCATTGATCGCTAATACATTAATTTCGTTTTCAAGATAGATATCAAAAAATATCACATTCAATTCTGCAGAAAATTTTTTTATATAAAATCTCTAGAGTGTTAAAAATTACTTAACCTATTAAAGATATTTATTAAAAGTAAAATCTGTACCAAAATCCAAATTAATTCATGAGATTAAATATTTTTATAAAATTTTATGCAAAATTTTTTTCTTTTGTGCAAAGTTTGGAAATTTTTTCAACTCTCTAGATTCTGTAATAAGTATAGTGCATAAATGCAAAATTTCTTATATTTAAATAAAATATGTTTGAAGTTGATCTAATTTCATCACTGAACTAATATAAAAAATTTTTTTTTGCGGATTTTTGCCTCTATCCTTTAGACTTTTGCTGATGGCGAAAAACGAATGCCAATTTTTAAATCTTTTCAAATCTTGCAACTTTATCACTGTTTTTATGTGAAATTGTTAAATTCAATTGCGATAATTTACTATCACCCCTCCCCCCCCCCCCCCATAGCAGTTTCTAGATCCTCCACTGTTTTCCAATAATTATAACAACGGATGAACGCTTATATAATGTTGTTTATCAAAAACAGCTTTAATCGAAATAAACAGCTGTCAACAACATTATTCTTTTGGGACTCCAAACAAAACAAAACTGATTTTTTATGCTATTTTATATCAAAGAGGTTAATTCCAAGGGGCCAAGCAACTTTAGAGCTCTCATTCCACCACATGTTATCTTTTGTGTAGCTGTTTACGACTAAGCTTTTGGTTTACGATTAAGCATATTCATTCAACTTGTGGTTTATTAATAGAACAACTAAATAAATATTAGACTACTTTAAAATTGCGATTGCGTAACGCTGGAGAAATAAAATAAGAACATATGCGCCACCGCTAACTTTATTGGACGGAGGAGACTTAATTGAAAGCCAATACTATTATTTTGTATTCGTCTGTTTATTTATTTATTTCCTGTTTGCCTTGCAAAAACCGCCATGCCCTGGTTATCTAACTCATGCACTGTGTACAGTACCTCACTCATACCAAGTTTTGTTTTGTAGAATAACATCACCATATATGTAATAACTATTAGATAGCAAAAGCGATGGTGTGTACAAAAGTCGCTACAGAACCTTCTTATTCCGTATTGAGTGTGCAAAAGTGAGTCACGTAACCAGCTAGTCGCTGCGTGAACTTCTAGCCTTTGAAAGCATACAACGCTTGAATTACGGTTTCTGAACGCTCAAGAGATGCGACTGAGAAACGTAAAAACATCTGTTTTAACCCAGTGGTAAATAAAAATATCACAAAACCGACTATTTTCAAAATATGATGTTGCTGCGAGATCTCCTAGAATTCTCTATTACATGTGTTTTTACATAGCCACTAAAACACTGACGACATCTACCTTACACAGTAAGCGACCATGGGAATAGATTGCATATGATGCACAAGATATTAATTTCTACAATGTAATAAACATATTTTTTGCCTTTTCCGATAGAATTTAAGGGGTGGAATCGGCTAAGATGATAATCGACTGTGGGTTTTTATTTGCCGCTTTTGATAGTATTTTTTATTATTTACTCTTCTTTGCTCTGCGTAATATTTGTGTAATATCTGTGATATATTAATGCGATCACGAAATATTTTAAATACTTGGCAGCACTTTTATTTCTATGGAAAATTAATTATTTCGATCGGCTGTCATTTCAATTTTATCGTTTGTAGAAATGTGTCCAAAATTGCAGATCTGTTACCATACTCATTTTAAGTAACTTGAAGTTACTTGAAAATATTTCCTAACATAGTTTTTAACCTTGAGAGAGAATATGTCACTCTCTATAACATTACAATTCATCAAAACTGGCTTCTTCTTTACATAAAAAATACCTTCGAGCACAAATTTCGAACTACAAACAACTGAGCGTCAAATTATAGTTAGAAGATCAATATTTATTATTGTTTTGTAAAATCATCACTATCATGAAATGCAAGTATTTTTATTTTGTATATTTTGTACAAAATGTTTTTTTATATGAATAAACTAATAATTTTAAGCAAAAATTATTTTTTTTCTTTTGAAAAAATGCTTGAACAGCTAGGTTGTTCTTGAAACTTACTTTAAATCGTTTCCATACTTTTTGATAAATATTATTTATTTGACAGACACTTAAGTTGCTCTCTAAACCTCGAACTTTACTTGAAGTTAGTACGGAAACATACCTTGCATCGTTATAACGAAAAATATAAGTATAGTATATCTTAGCATGGCGACCATAGCCTAGTGGGTAGAGTGCGTGGCCCCTAAGCTAAAAACCCGCGGTAGCCCGGGTTCAATTCCAGCTTAGGCAGAAAGCTTTTTCAATTGAATTAATTTTTCTGTTCGGTCGTCATCTCTCTGCACACAATGGCAAATCTCAGAGAGTAAAAGTTGCCATGTTAAGCTTCTTGAGAACATAAGCCGTTCGGAGTCAGCATAAAACACGTAGGTCCAGTTCTCGGTCATTTGTGATCAAACATTTAATAACACGCACAACACAATTGATCAAAAGAAGCTAAGTCAAAGTCCTTCCAAGGGCTGTAACGGCCAGTTTATTTATTTATTTATCTTAGAAGTGAACATATAGGCTTAATATAAATCTCTTTTTTTTATAATTATTATGTCCTGCATTTCTTTCTCCGAAAAGTTCCAATAAAGTAAAAATTTCACATTAATATATACACTAGAAAAAATGCAAAAGCTAGAAGTTAAACTGGCCTCTTCTATATGAGAACACAATTGTGCACGTAGGGAAGAATTTATGGACGATATTCTTGGCCCAGAAAGGAATGATCATGTCTGCAATCAAATAGCTCTGTAGCAATGAAAATAGCTATGAATTTATTCCGGTTTGAATGAAAGTAGTTTAAATCGTTTGATAAAAAAAAGTCAGTCTCGAATCGAAAAAGAGACCGAAACGGATTCGTGTATGAAGTCCGTTCCGAGCCCGAGACGAATGCGAAAATGTGGAAAAAGCAATTCGCCTTTTTGAGAGGAATTTCATACGAAAATGGATTATTTTTGGATTAAATATACGAAAAAGCGAGTCCATCTCGAATTCGATACGGATCCGTATGTTACACTGGGAAGCGACCAAAACGAAAGCACCCTGCAGTCCAAGGCATCGTGCACGAAAATGTCATGATGAGTTCTTAAAGAAACTTACTGCAGGAGATACATTTGTCGAAAATTCGTTAACAAATCTGTCTTGTTTTCTTTTATCGAAATCAGAAAGTTCCAAACAGTGAACGAATTTGAAACTTTTATATGAGATTTTCGTCAAGGAAATATATAACCGAATCAGCATATTTCGTCAAAGATGAAGAAAAGTCATACCTGATTCATTAAAGATTCCTTTAAGACTTGGACTACTGGGCAACTGATATGTATTTATATATGTAAATTTCATATATATATATATATATTAGGGCGGGTCGATTTAAAAATCGCCCATTGTGTAGTGAAAATCGTATTATAGGAATCAAAATAAGAAACTTTGCCCGAGGAACTATACCTCTAAAACGAATTCTAATGCCCCAACTTTTGACTTTTGTCCCGTAGGGTCAAATTTTGAAAAATCCCTCTTTGACTTTTTTAGAGTGCCCCAATCGAGTCCAAATGTATGACCAACCACCGCTTACTTTTGAGGGCCGATCCACCCATGCCAGTGGCACACCCCCTGGAACCCCCTGGAGGTTCCCAATACAATTAATTTAAAACATTTAAAAAAATCACCATTTTTGTCCCTTTACATGAAAAAAACAGCCAGGGGGGGGTTCCAGGGGGAGTGCCCTGGGGTCGTTAGTGGGGGTCGATGATACATTAGGACTCGATTAGGGCACTCTAAATGGGTCAAAGAGGGATTTTTTTCAAAATTTGACCCTACGGGACAAAAGTCAAAAGTTGAAGCATTAGAATTCGTTTTAGAGGTATAGTTCCTCGGGCAAAGTTTCTTATTTTGATCCCTAGAATACGATTTTCACTGAGCAATGGGCGATTTTTTTGCCTCCCCACAAATCGACCCGGCCTTATATATATATATATATATTTATTAATAACAACCTCATAAGCAGGAGAATAACAAACGACACAATATTGCGTTTGTAAGCCGACAACCATAACATCAACATTATCATCTACTGAAGCATTTTGTGCATGATTTTCTCATACAAAAATTGGTACTTTTTCTAAGATTTTGCTATCTTGTGACTTTATTAAAGAAGTGACAAAAACCAAAGTAAAACATTCGTTTCATTCGCCGCAAAACTGATATTTTGACATATATTTTATCTGTGTACTATGAATATTAAAAGCTGTAGATATACCCCAAAATGTCTACTAAAAACTTAAATGAGCTTGAAAAAATTTGTGAAAATGAATGTAAGACGTATTAATTCCACGTCAAAATGCCATGACTTAATAACTCATTCATAATTTTATTCGTTGCAGTAAACTGAATTAATTTCAGGTAAATATAAATACATTTTCCTCTAAAACTTATTGTATAATATATAATTTTACACAAATTAAAATTATTGTTTTACATTTAATTAAATTTTAGTAATAATTCTGTATTAAAAGGCTTTCCACTATGCTCTTGAAATAATATAGATATTATAATTTTAAACTTTTTGCTGTTAAGAAACCTGTATAACAAAATTGGACGTAGCCACGCTATTGGTAGTTACAGGCCACTGCTAAGTAGTCAGACATGCCTGCAGACTGGGAGCGATAGCAAATGACATCTGCAGGAGCTGCAGCTACGAGTAAGAGGAATAAAAAATCTCCTACCTTCTATGCTCCTGCTCCGTGCTCGCTAAAAGAAGGCATGAATACCTTGGGTCGTTTTTCCTTTCTGAGCTTGACGACCTGTCAAGGAAAAGTGTCAAACGTCTAGTAGGCTTCATGAAAAGCTCACAGTGATTTCACTCGGACTGAAGGCCAAGTGTTCAGTGGTATCACAATGGAAGTGAGCCGGGTATGTGCGTTTTATTTTTCCTCGCACATTCAAGGCCTGCCACACATTTGTATATAAACGTGCACAGCTAGAGCAAAACTGAGGCCAGAAATAAAATCTGTGTACCCGATTCAACCTAAAACCGGTCTCACATTTATACGTTTTTATACAAAAATTTATCGTAAAAAATTCCTAAAGAGATAAATTCACAAAATTCAAGGCAAGGAAACATCAATTTTTTTACCTCCATACAAATCGACCCAGCCTAATGAGCAGTGTAAAAATTTCAGAAAATAAAATTGAATATGTAACTCAAGTTTTAGGTGAAAATTCGAACGTTAAGTATTCAAAAAGAGCGCCAAATGCTGTCATGCTAAACGAACGCTATTAGACGCATACAAATTTAACTCAAAATCACTTTTTTGACTTTTTGATAGCACAACTAAGACAGTTTTCATCCGACCGATTTCATTCAAATTGGGTTTTGTAGAAAAAACGTACTTCTTCAGCCTTACGTAGACGTTTTTATCTCTTTTTTCTTATTTTTTACAAAAAAATTTGTATTGAAAAACTTTGCGAAAATGTTTTCTTTTCAAATGAAGGCCATTTTTTCTAAACGTTTGAATTTCTTTTTTCTATATTTTCAGAATCTTTTTTGGTTTTTGCTCTTAGATAATTCATGTGAACGAATTGCTGTCAACGCCACGGAGGCAAGACCCAAGAGGTGCCATGTTCAAACGACCATTATCCAAAATATACCAATAAAAAAAATTGGTAAATTTTTTTATGTACTCTTTAATGTTAATGAATCATTGAAACGATTTTTTTATAAAATGAACAAAAACCATCTAAATTTCTGACAATTACGCTGCTCATACCCCTAAAATGGAACAATTTAAAAATTACTCATTTGGATAATTGACTGAATTTTCAGACCAATAAAAACCTTTGTAATCAATCGAAAATATTTGCTTACAAAGTTAAAACTTAAAATTTCTCGTTCTTTGATAACACAGTAAAATACTGAATAAATTACTATATGTACTGGTCTACCATTTGTTAAGGGACTTAGTTAAGCTTAAATTTATCATGTATTCATTAGTCTTCTTCTTTGTCAAAACAAAATTCGAAATTTTTTTTGTTTATTTTTATGAACTATTTTAATAAATTGAAGTAGGTACGGTAGTGTAGATACTTTTTAGTTATATATATATTAGGGTGGGGCGATTTGAACATCTTAATGGGCGCTTCGCGTTTCTGATTCTTGGGATTGTACTGAGCAAAAAAGTTCACTAAAACATAAGTCTACGGTGAAAATCGAGCTTCCAGATTTTGACTTGCAGTTTTTTCTCAGACTTTTGTCACGTTTTTTTTTTATATTTTGGCCTATATCAGCGAAACCATTATACTTTTGTCTTAGTATTGGATCGAAAATCTCAATGGTTTGGCTGTTATAGCCCAAAATATCAAAAAAAAAAAACGTGACAAAAGTCTAAGAAAAAACTGCAAGTCAAAATTTGGAACATCGACTTTCACCGTAGACGTATGGTCTAGAGGACTTTTTTGCTCAGTACAATCCAAAGAATCAGAAACGCGAAGCGCCCATTAAAACTTTTTCCTTCCATACTAATCGCCTCACTCTAATATATACACAATATATAAGGAAGTGCTAAAATAAAATTAACATACAAAAGTTTTTCGTTATGCAATTTCCTCGTTTTACGGTCAATGTCTTATTTAAGGCATGCCATATAGTTGTTGTTTTTCTCTTTTTTTAATGATTATATAATTCTTAACAATTATTATATAAACACATAAATCAGAATTATCTCAATTGATAGATTTTTTATATCTATTTTACTTGGGGTGTTCATATTCATTTATAACTAATGTCTTATTTAGAGGTGATGATTCTTATCAAAAACTGAAATGTATTTGCTTTATTTAATGCAACAATAAAACTTAAGTCAGAATAATTTAAATAGCAAATTATTCACTTTGTCGCTGTCACTATTTGTGAATCAGTGGAGACATGTTGATAAACTTGTCATTAGATCTATTTAAATTTTATATTTCCCTCTCGTGTATTCTTGTTTATATAAATAAATATACATATTTTGCTTAAGACAATGTGTCTTTTTTTTTTGTCTTAAATATTTTTCGCATATGTTCCTAACATGTAAACGCGGAAAAAATGCAAAATATTTGCTTTGAAATTCTTGATATTAAAGAAAATCCGAATAATTTGAATAAACCAGAATGATATATCTATATTTTTTTCGGTCTCATGGTTTTGCCATGGTTTCTGTTGGTGCAATTTTTTATAGTTAAGGTATGATGACGTAGAGTTCAAAAGCTCATCAATAAATCGAATTATTTGTACAAAATGTTACTTTTTCTATTTGAAGTAAAGTTTTTTTTGTTGTACGTTAGCAGTTCAACTAAGCTTAAAACCAAATGGTTTACAAAAGGATTTAATTAAGATAAAGTAAAATAGAGTCATAAAATTCAGTTTGACTTTGAAATTCTATGGTTCTATGAATATCACGTATTAGTCTTTTGCTTACCTTTATTAAAGTTAAATAGATAATATTATTATACAATTTTAATTAAGTTTATCTTTTACAAGTTTACATAAATGCAGCCCGCTTAATATGATGTTTATTTAGAATTTTAATGTTTTTGTTGTATGTTTTGTTGTTGTTGCTATACTACTTTAATTCATTTGCACTCTAAAAAAGTGTGTTATTTTGTGGATTTTGCCTTAAGTACCAGCAGCGCACAGTGGAACGATTGGTACAAATTAGAGGGAATAATTTATTTTATAAAATAAATTAGCCATTTCGGCCCTTGGAAGGACTTTGACCTAGCTTCTATTGATCAATTGTGGTGTGCGTGTTATAAATTAAATGTTTTATCACAAATTATCGAGAACCGAGAACTGGACCTACGTGTTTTATGCCGACTCCGATGAACTTATGTTCTCAAGAAGCTTTTACATGGCAATTTTAACCCTCTGAGGTTTGCCATTCTCTGCAGAGAGGTGACGACCGAACAGAAAAATTATTTCAATTGAAAAACTTTCTGCCTAAGCTGGAATTAAACCCGGGCTACCGCGGCTCTTTAGCTTAGGGGCCACGCACTCTACCCACTAGGCTACGGCAGCCACAATAATTTATTTTGTTGACTTTTATTAACGTTTTTAGTAAATTAGGCATAGCAGAGTTCAAAGAAATGGTTTTCAAAATTTTTGGACAAGTGGGCGTGGTACCTCCCATACAATGGAACACATTTTTCGTAATATTTGGAGAACCATTAGAGCTACAACAATATTACTTATAGCAATAATCGTATGGTTTTTATTTGAATTATTATATCATAAATTCAACTTGAAGAAGATAATAAAGAGTCTATACCAGAATTGAAATTTTGCATACTGGATTATTGATTTCTGCATGAATACGATTTTCATTTTCTTCTCTAATGTTGTTTCAGTGGTAATAAGAAATGATATTATATCCGAGGGCGGTTTTCTAATAGAATTATTAATGTAATATAAAAATTCTCAAAATTTACAAGTTTCATTTATATATAAAAGCACTTTCGGCTTCAATTAAATTTAGCAGGTGCCTGCCAGAGAATCCAAAAATTTTTCATATAAATATTATTATTCTTTATTCAGTCTTTGGACAATATTTCCTTACAGACTAGATTTAACAATCAAATATAAGACTATATAATTACAACTAAGATACAAATAAGCTATTTACATGGATTTTGAAAGCATCTTTGGTAATAGTGAAATCAAAACTACTATTTACTGCTAATTCATTAAATAATGACAAAGCTCTTGATAAAGGCTCATTTTTTGCATATTTTGTTCTATGATTTTTTATAGCAAATATCTTAAAATGCTGCAACTGTCTTGAAGGTACATTAAACTTTATAGGCTCCAATAGAGACGAACAATCGATATTACCGGATGAAATATCATATATAAAATAAATTGAATCTTTCTTCTACTTTCTAAAGACTTTAGTCCTAACAGCAAGCAGCGCGCATTATACGAGGGCATATAGTCTGTGAAATTTAAGCAGCGTAAAACATGTATCGTTAAAGATTTTTTAATTCTTCCCAAGCGAAATGAATGAGTGGCATAGCAAGGATTCCATATAAACGAGGCATACTCTAGCCTTGACCTAACAAAAGAGTTATAAAAAAATTTTAGCGTTTGAGGGTCAGAAAACTCAGAACTGTTCCTACGTAAGAACGCTAGGATGGAGTTAGCTTTTGGAACAATCAAGCTGATATGGTCAATGAAAGTGAGCTTCACATCAAAAATCACGCCTAGATCGCGAATAGTATCTAACAATTTTAAGGGTGAGTCTAAAAGAATATACTAAGAATTAACGACGATTGTCGCCTTAGAAATACTCATATGACAACACTTACTGAGATTTAATGGTAAACCATTAATTATGCACCAGTTAAAAACATTTTGAAGGTCAGAAGAGCAACATCGGTAAATCGCAGATTCGCTTATAAAATTTTAGGCCATCAGCATATAGTAGGAAACTTGAATTTTTGAAACATTTGCTTATGTCATTTATGAATACTATAAGAAACAAAGGCCCAAGAATGCTTCCTTGTGGAACACAAGACGTAGCGATGAACTTATAAGATTTGACATTATTTATAGACACAACACATGATCGCGCATCTAAGTATAATTAAATCCATTCTAAGAATATTGAATGACACCCCATTTTTGGAAGTTTAGCAACCAAAACTTTGTGGGACACTTTGTCAAAAGCCTTAGAAAAGTCCGTGTAAATTACATCAATTTTATGACCATGCGTAATAGACGAAATACAAAATTCAGTAAACAAAGCTAAGTTTATCACTGTCGATCGACCAGCAACAAAACCATGTTGCTGAGGACAAATGTGGCGTTTAACCAGGAAGAATAGTTTTCCCTTTACTAAACTTTCAAATAATTTAGAAACATTGGAGAGTATAGAGATAGGACGATAATTCGACAATTCATTCTTACCACCACTTTTATATGAAGTGCGATATTCTTGCTTTTTTCACTGCACCATTTTTTTAGCTTTATCGAACAAATAGCGGGAGCTCCTGCTATGACGGGAATTTTTGCATTTAATTTTTTAAGATTTTATTAAGCTGTGCTGAGCAATTTGGATTTGAAATTAAGCGGTGATAGTAAAGATACTGATGTAATCTGATACTGTTATATAAAAATGAAACTTGCAAATATTGAGCATTTTTGTGGCTGCCGCAAAACTCAAGAACCGCTTAAGGGATTTATGTGAAATTAATATTATTTATTTTAAAAAATTGTTAGCATATAAGGACAATTCTTTTGCATGCCGAATTTGCAATGGAAAAAACCAACATTTAAGATACAAAATGCAAATTAATATTACAGACTGCTATCAAAAATAATATAACTTAAACAGACTAAAATTAAGACAGTCAAAAAGTATTCCTTAAAAAAAATTAAGAGAGTGAGAGAAGAAAAACTGAGGGTAAAAAGAAAATTCTGAGCTAAGTGTTTGAAAATTAAATACTTAAAGTTATTTTTATTAGACACGCTTTTAATACTCTTAGGTAATGAATTTCACGACCTAATAACGATGACGAAAAACAAACTACTTGTTTATAAAAAAAAAAGTAGTAAGATCAACTTAATTATATATATAAAACTTTATTCTGTCTCGATGTTGCCTTGCTAAAAATCAGTAACTCAAATTTACGGCATACATTAAGCGCAAAAGCTTTTACAGACAATAAATAGAAAAGGTTTTTCTTGTTACAGGGTAAGCAGTGTATACGTTTATATCATAAGTAAAATAACTTAATGAAAGCTATTTATAATAAGTAAAATAACGGTATGATATTTACAAAAGCTTTATTAGAAATAGTATAAAATATAATTATGAGAATTTATATTTCAAATAAGCTTTAAAATAGAATTTATATTGAACAAAATATATAAATTTGTTCAAGGTATATGAACACTACTGGAGTTAAGGAAATTGTATCTTGTGATCATGAGGTTCATATTTCTACTTGATCTGCAAGACTTCATCTTTTCAAAAAGATATGTGGGACTGCGCGTATAGATGATCCGGTATTGGAAAATGCAATGTTTAACTTTAAGGTAACTTGGTAAGTCACGACCAAGTACTTTTTGGAGTAGACAGAGATATGATCAAACTTTCTAAGACCGTATACATAGCGAACTGCATTATTAAGAGCGACAAGGAGCATATGTAAGGACCGACAGTTAACTTTGCAGTACATGACTTCAGATTATGTTGCGATCGGCATAATGAGCTTTAACATAAAATTATTAAATGATTACTGATGGTTCATGTATACTCAAAATTTTGAAATATTTGATAGCGTACCAGTTATTTGCTACAAAAATTGCTTGAATCGAAATTTTTTTGTAAATTTCGATACTTTTTTTCTATTTCCTGCCTAAACAGTAAAAGATATGTAAAAATAATGTATAAATAAATGAAAGATCTTCCCGATTCGAACAAAAAATTCTCAAGTGGCATGCATCTAAGATCAATGGTTTTTGTTAAAAAAATTATCTATAGTAATAAAACTCATTTTCTGTTTGTTTGTTTGTTTGTTTGTTTGCAAATATAAACCTTTATACAAATCTAAACGGCTAAACGGATTTCGCTCAAACTAGGTACACATATTAAGTTCATTTCAACTTAAAATGTTACAAACTTAGTTTTTGCCACGCCCCCTCCAACATTTTTTAACTAACGGTAATTTTGCTTTTTACCATCGGAGTTTTTTGTGTACTTAATTTTTAAAAATTTCTGTTATTTTGACATCAAAAACACTCTCATATATTAAAAATTGTAGATATTTTTAGTACAACGACTTTTACATAAAACATCGTTACCTAAGAATGAGAAAAAAAAACGACATGAAAATCAAAGTTTGGTTTTCCATGCAAATATCTTCGCTGTCCATTAATATATTTCATTCAAATTTTTTTTTTTATTTTTTGTTCAAAAGTTCAATAAAATCACTTCACAAAAATAGGTCGAACTGTACCGTTAAGTCAGTGTATATATGTTTTATGATTATGTCGAAAAAGGTCCAAAATATTCACTTTTTACTCAAAAAATGACTCAAAAATTGTTGTTGTTGTAAAAATGAAATCAATTAAAAATTACACATCTGGCTACCTTTCATATGACGTCGCATTTATTTGCAAAAATTCTTCCAGCTAAGCGCAAACATTATTTTACTTTTTTTGTCATCAAAATTTTTTTAGAGAAATTTATTTTTTTCTAATATATTGTTTTTAAATTTTTTACAAAAAACTCAAGTCTTAAAAATAATTTATGTGAAAAAAATTACCCCAATATCTCTTTCCAATCAAAAGTTATGGCTAAAAATCTATTTTTTCATACAAGCTATATTAAAATTCTCCATCCTGAATATCTTCATTATATTAGTACGTCTATATTTTAGTTGATTTATGTCGATCAACTGTTTACGCCGATAGTATTGTATCATGTTGCTGCATATACTATACTTGGAATTTAAAAAGCGACTGCTTTCTTAACTTACACCTTTTTGCTTATTTACATTACGAAACGACTGTACAATTTTCCGCATAAAAAAATTTTTAAGATTTAAGAAATTGCATCAACTGCATTAGACTCAGTTTATTTCATTTTTTATTTTAGACACAAACCAATTGTTAGTTATTAACTGGAAAAACTACTAGAAAATTTAGGAAAATTGGTGTCCATTTACAATTTTGATTTTCATAAGCGAAGTGCAAGTAATATTTTTACCACTAACCAGTAAATTCAGTTTAAAACCAAAAAACAGTTTTTGATTTTGAAAAAACAGTGATACAATTATTCCTTCGTTAAAAAAGCACGATACATTTTTTAACTAATATTTTTATAGTGGTCTCAAACTTAAATTCAACATGTTTTTACAAAATTCCAAAATTTAAAAAACATTTAATCGAGAAGTGTATATTAAAATATTTATATTAATTATTACTCTCGAGTAACACCGGGTATTTTAATAAAAAAAATCATTTTCTTGCAAGCAGTTCGTTTGTTGATTGACCTTGATGCTATTACTGCTTGCAACGATCAACATGTTGCTTTGGTTTCGCCACAAAATGCTGCACGCTGTTGTTGGGTTTTTATTTGTAGCTACAACGAAAAGAGATCAACGTAGTTTCTTGCATTAGCAACAATTCTTCTATGCAATTATTCTAGCAATTATTCTAGCAACAATATCTTGATATAGCAACAATATCTAAAAATCATCAAAAACATATATATCGCTGTTATCTGCAATACTCACTTCGTTACTTACAAAAATAAAAATACATTTTTTACGTATCGCGAACAAACCCGTGGAGGGTACCTAGCAAAGCCGTAAATAGGTGTTTCATAAGAGGGAGTTTAGGTTAGGTTAAAGTGGCTGTAACTTTTCAGAGACACACTTAGGCCAATGAGGCCCGTTGTGATACCATGGGGTTAATTTACCTACTTTACTTCTATTTGAACTAGTATGAGCTGTTTACAAAACTGTGGATTCTGATGGGGAGGGGGCGTTACTGAAGCAAACAACATACAAAATTTATTCAATACAGTCATTTTGAGCAGTACGACAAGTATTTATTTAAGTAAAATATCGAAAACAGACATTTTAAAAAGAAAAACATATATATACATTGAGACGCCTCACGAAAAAAAACATGTTCTGATAAGTTCCTCAAAATAATGCTTGGTTTATGTTATGTTCATTCCCCAAATGTTTAGACTCTAGCGATAGCCATCCGCGAGCTGGAATGGTTTGAAATAACCTCTAAAAATAAAGTTTTTTGCAAAAATATTGGCTGTTGCGTAAGTTAGAAAAAAAAATGGTCTGAAACAATATTTTTAAAAAAGTTCTCCCAATCTGCATTAATAAAAATTATGTTTTTCGTGCACTTTTATGATTTTTTTTAAGTTATTTTCACTAAAGATCAAAAAACTTAATTATTTCTAATGATATCCTCACTGGTCAGAATTGCTTTAACTGAAAAAAATTAAAATTAAAATAATAATTATAAAATAAACATCTTCTGAAAAGATATTGTAAGAAATTTAAAAAAAATTATAAAGTTATTAAAATTTTTAAAGTTGTTGTATGGAAATTAAAAAAAATATATAAAAAATTCTCATTCTCAAAATACAAAAAAGAATTTTTTAAACTTGCGGAAACACCCATTTCCGACAGATGCATTTTTTGCCGCAAAATAATTTAAGTGTTTCAAGAGCTGTTTTGCAACCTTCAGTTATAATGTTGGTCAATTTAGTTTTCCATAATTGAAGTTCTCCGCCCAACTTTTCAATATCAATCTTATTTGGATACATGTCCCTTATAGCAGTTTGAAAGGATTTTATTTTACCTTATTAAATTTTGAAAGAATTATGTTTTCAAAATTTGTAATTATTTGAAATAGCTTTGAAAATTGGAATTTAATTTAATTTCAAAAATCCTTTGCTATCAGGCCATAAAATCGGCCACAAAATCGCATCTTAATGACTTAGGCTAACTAACTTCCATATCTTAGGTTAAAAAACATTGTATAAAAAATATATATAAAAAAATTATCAATTCCTCTATTGACTATTTTTAGAATTTTAATAAATAAAAAAAGCGCAGTGATTATTGTTTAAGGATTATTTATTAAATATTAAATATATTAAATTAGTATTTTTACTTCATAAGTAGATTAAATTCTAAAATTTTAAGCAAAATCGGAGGTGGTCAAAATTTTTGTAGCTAAAAATGGGTCAAAAGTGACTAAATTTTAGTCGCAAATATCTCGAGATTTTGATTTGAGTGGGAAAAACTGAATGTGCCACTAAATTCTACAATAAAAAAACAAGTTAACGTGTCTCGGCATTATATATATACTATATAATTGGTATACTATACATATATTACTTATGTAACGTTAAACTAACTTTATTACAATAAAAACTAACAGAATTCAAAAAAATTGCAAATCTTTAGTAAAATGGTAGGCAAAGAGATAAACTCTGTTTAGATGCGAAAAAAAAATTATAAATTCATAACAATCTCACTTAAAAGCAAACAAAAAAAAATGAAGAAAACATATCCCGTAATTATAAATCATCACGTTATTAACTCAAGGATGACGAATTTTAATGCATGCCATTGCTGAGTGGTTTTGTGCATTTTCCGCATTTATTTGACAAGATTTAATGCCACACATCATGCATGCCGAATCATTTTTGTGAAATCAAATATATTTCCTATAATTTTGTATGAGCTTCTGAGAATTTTTTTAAACAAATAACAAAGATTTGTGTTAATTTTGTAAATTGAATTTAGCTACTCAAGAAGTCATTGTATATGTTTTAAATAGAAAATTGTTGCTATGATTGCATAGAATATATGCTTTCATGTGGTATGTATGATAAAGAGGACATATCCGAGAAGCGGATTTGTACATGACTACATAAATCATTACAAAGTAAGGGAGGTAGCATTGCTTTTTTAAAAAAATAATGCCACAAAGTTATGTGACATTTTCATGAAGTTTGAAGGAGCATTGAGTCGTAGTGTAGTATTTTTTCAAAAGTTATCTACAATTTTTAAAAAAGTAATGCAGTCATGTGTGTCAAAACAAGACAAAATATCAAAACACATACAATTTAAAGCTCAAATACAGCTAGAAATATAGAACTTGGGAAAGATGTTTTGCATATATTCTTTGCAAAATTGAGTGCTCCGATAGGTTCGGTTAAGTTTTCCCATATGTAAAGGTGGAAGAATATGACATTTCAGAAGAAGGAAAAATGAAACATTAATTACTAAACTATTTTTTAATTCCAAAAAAAAAATAGAATTTTCATTTGAAAAGGTAACAAATACAATTCTAACAGCCCTATTCTGACCCGGATGTTAGCAGGAAACATTCCATGGAATGTAGGAAGCATTCCCCTTTGTTGCACACTCCATTGCTTTTTTAACATAGCATGTCATTAGAGGGAAACATTCCTCCCCGCTGTGTTAAAAATCATGTGGAAGCATTCCTCTCTGCTGTTCTCAAAAGTGAATTGGAAGCAGTCCTCTCCCCTGTTTTAAGAATTAATGTGGAAACATTCCTCTCCCTTGTTATGAAAATGGATTCGGGCAGGATTCGAACCCGGGAACCCTGAGCGACAGTCAAGCGCGCTACCACTAGACTATCGAATTCTACAATAAGCGGCTAGAAAACAATGATATTAATATTGATTAAAAATAAATAAAAATTTCCACATGCATTCTTAAAGAAACGGTTTGGAAACAATATAAATACAAAACTACCCTTGAGCTTCCAAAAGATGCGGTGGGGAAACAATATAAATACAAAACTGCCCTTAAGCTTTCAAAAGATACGGAGGGGAATGTTTCTTTATCACTTTTAGATGGAAGCCTTCCGATTTTTCCTGGAGGGGACAAAGTGATAAATGTTATCCAGTATTTTTAAAATGTCTGAGTGTTTGCTGAATTTTTTTGATTTCAAAACAAAATTTGAAGCTCAAATGTAATAAATTTTGATAAAAATTGTCACCGGCTTTTCAGATAGTGACAATTTAATTTAAAAATGTTGTTTTTTGAGCTTCAAATTTTGTTTTAAAATCAAAAAATTACAGCAAACACAAAGACATTTTAAAAATACTGAGTTATAATTATCACTTTGCCAGAATATGGCTGTAAGAAAATTATATATTTTCAGAACTATAAAATTAATATAGAAATGTTTAAATGTCAATACTAATTACGTATCAATTACCCAACATTCTCTAGGTAATACTGAAAGGAGCCGATCATTTCCTTTCTATCTCATTCAATGTTAATTGTAGGAAGTTTTATGTATAGTAAGTATTAAAAGTCCTTGACGCATATCAAGTAATAAGAATTTTTGATAAAATGTATATTGATTTATTATTAAGCTTAAAATAACGGCAGATTTTTTTATGTCGGATATCTAGGTCAAAAACCATAACTTTTTGTTTTTACAGTGAAAATATTTATGTATTATTTTTTTTAACAAATGAAAATCTTGCAGAAAAAAGCTGTAATGTATAAATTAATATAAGGATACTACATTGGCTGGCTTCTTTGGATCGATCATGCAATCAGGGTAAAAGGTAACAGCAGCAACAATAAAAACAACAACGACAATACTGACAACACCGCAATTCGTTACTTAATTTGCAGAAATTCAAAATATCAGAAAGTAATTTAGGTTTTTAGTTAATATTTTAATTGTTTATTTTATTTTTATTGTTTTAAATTTTTTCACTATTTAATTTTATATGGAGTAAGTAGCTGTCTTTGCCATACCCGCTTCCTGCATCACCATACTTGACACTGCTTTACGCAACCATTAAGCATTAATCTGCGTTATTAAATCGTGCAAAAACAAAACAAAAAATGAACTAAATATAAATATAAAATGAAATAAAATAAATATATGTTGTAAAAATATTTTGTTAAATGTATATTTTTATTTTTTTTTTTTTCATTTCTATTGTTTTTCTTTTATGTGGCTTTTTTTGTGTATATAGAATATAATAATGACGAACTATAGAACAATAAATGTACAATATAAATTATATAGAATGGCAACTCTGTTGCGCTATCATGCAGTGGTACTGTTATTGTTGTCAACCTGTTATGTTGTCAACCGATATTGTCTCAATGTGAGAATGTGTTAGTCGCCTTTGTTGCAATTGTCGTTGAACGATTGTTATGTAAGCGCATTTATAATGCGAAAATATATACCGTAAAATTATGAAACTGTGACGAACTTGAAAGAATTTTAAGCGATGGGGCATGGCCGAAGGGGACACGAAAAAAATTAATCACACTTAAATGCGTCGCAAAACTACAAAAATTGCTGTAAACAGGTTCTGTGGAAACAGAAATGCAGTTAATGGTTTTTTGTTTGTTGTACCACAGTTCTGAAAATTAGCTCTAAGAAACAAGAATTTAAAAATTTGATGGAGCTGAAAATCCAATTTTATCGTACTAGGATTTTTAAAAAATAATTATTAGAAATCCCAAAATCTATGGTCGTAAATACTTTAAAAAAGTTCAGCGAAACGGGTTCGTTACAAAAGCGACCTGGAAGTGGACAAAAAAAGAGATTTGGCATGCAAAGAAAATGGTAGAGCTGTGGAATCCGCTTTCCAAAAAATCCTAATCTCTCTGTTTAAGAAGTGGCCAAAAGGGTAGGAATATGTAGGAATAGGCAGCATATGTCCAAAAAGTCCGTAAAATAAAAAGACTAAAGTCATTTAAGGTAAAATCAGCACCGGCATGAAAATAAATTGGCCAAAAGTCTGGCAAAAAAGCTCTACGACAAGTATATTGAAAAATTTTCATGTACTGTGATTGACGACAAAATATACACACCTGATCAAATTAATAGATACACCTTGAAGATTTCACGTTTATTCACCATAAATTCACATTTAAGTAAGATTTGTATACAGCGGTTATTTTAATTTAAAAAATGCAAACTGGTAACGCCTTTGATCGAAGTATTTTGAGTGTGCATCCCTGGTTTTTTTTATCTTCCTAAGCTTTTGTGTAAAGTGCGAAAATTTGCTTGATCAAAATAATAGATACAACAAAAGTATAATTGGTATTTTGAGCTGGTATTACAAATTTTGTTAAACTTTTTTAAGGAAACGGTAAGTGTTCTCAATAAAGAATTTAAATTTTATAAAATATCGAAAAACATTTAATGTAGATGGGTCGAAATAAGTATTGCATCACTGAAGAGAAGATCTTGGCATCGAAACTTAGAAAAGATGGAAAATCTCTGCGAGACATTGGCAGATTATTAAGTCGATCATTGCATTTCGTACAAAATATTTTTAAAAAGAAGCCATCCAAAGAAATGCGTGGTAGACCGTTGAAAACAAGCCTGATCGCCACATAGTAATGCTCTCAAAAAAGGACCCATTCAAGTCTTCAAAAAATATTGCAGCCAAAATGGGCAACATAATAAGCGCTCCAACGGTTAGACGTCGTCTACAACAAGCAAAACTACCAGGACGAATTGCTAGAAAGGTACCTTTGCTTCGAAAAAAATGTGGGCATGAGGTTAAATTTTGCAAAAGATCACGCCAGCTGGGTAGGACCCGACGGTAAGAAGAAGTGGCAAAATATACTATGGAGTGATGAAACCAAAATTAATTTGTTTGGAAATGATGCACAAAGGAATGTAAGACGACCTAAAGGCAAGGAATTTCACGTCCGTTTTACTAAGAAAACTGTTAAACATGGTGGCGGAAATATTATGGTGTAGGGATGCTTTTCCTGGCATTGGGTAGGTCCGATGACCAAACGTCGCATAAAATGACAGCAGCAGAATATAAGAGCATCTTAGAAGACGTTATGCTTCCATATGCCGAGGAGAACATGCCTCTTCGTTGCGTCTTCCACGATGATAACGACCCAAAGCACACCTCAAAGCTGGTAAAAAAGTTCATTTCGGATAGCAAAATAAATGTGCTCACCTGGCGAAGTCAGTCCCCGGATCTAAATCCGATTGAAAACTTATGGAGTGACTTAAAGAAAAATTTGGCAGCAAAAACTTTCGCTAATAAGAAGCAACTGTGGGAATTTGTCCAAAAACTTGGTACGAAACTCCAATAAAGACCTGTCAGGACCTTATTAACAGCATGCCCAATAGAATGGCAAAAACAATTCAAAACAGAGGTGGATACACAGGATATTAATTAAATAATGAAATTATTCTAAAAAAAGTATAACTCCTTTAAGTTTTTTTTTAAGTTTTATACAGCGTTGTAAAGTGTATCTATTATTTTGAGCAGTATAAATTTGAACAAAAGTTTTGTAATTGTTCTTATATCTACTCATTAACACATTGTCATTAAAATTCTTTGTTTTTTTATTTGCCTTCTATAATAGAATAAATGTGTTTGTAATTTCTGTTTTGTTTCATAAAAAACTCTTAAGTGTGTCTATTAATTTGATCAGATGTGTATTTTAAAGCAGATCAGAGGCAAATTAGAGGCCAACAGTTTTATTCCGCAAATAAAAGAAAATGTTGAAAAATTTAAGTGTCAGAAACTTGACAAATTTCCCAAAAAAAAAAAACCTCATCTGGTAAGCTTTTTGCCAAAGCGGCCTGCAAAATCATGTTTTTTCACAACTGTAACCATAAATCAGGAAATATATGTTCGAGAGTGCCGCCAAAAACGAATGCTGCTCCTTATCACCTGACATAGATGAAGACTACTCTTTTCGTCTATTCGAAAATTTAAAAAAAATATCATTTGAAAATATCTATTTGAATCTCAGGAAAAACTGAACCCAGAAACTGGACTAGAGGTCAGAAATGTAAAGTATCGTTAATGTGAACTGTGATAGTGTTATATCAAAGTGTCACAAATAACTATTTTAACAATTATTTAAAGTGTATGCATATGTACAGGCTACCAACTCATGTTATTTACTGAAAAAAAAGTATTTGTAAGTATAATTTATTTAAACAAGTACATATTTAATTAGAAAATATTAAAATATTTTTTTGATATAATTTACTAGTTTAAAAATTAATAGAACCCACAATACTCCCTAAGTATTGACACGCCCTCCTTTTGTTATCCTCGAAAAATTTTGTGTATGCAATCAAAACCATATAGCTTTCAAATAAAAAATAAATTATAATAGCATATAAAATAGTTTAAGCACACAAAACAAAAGCATAACAAAAAGTTACAAGTTATACATACTCTCAAAAAAGTTAAATAAAAAAATCTCTTTTAAATTTATACAGAGATTAAAGCAAAATTATCATTCTTCACCCTCACTGTCACTGAGTTGAAGTGCTACATTCAACAGTTTTTTTTTTGCTTGAAATCGCCTTCGTCTTGGCTGAAAATTTTGTTCAATATGTCAGGTCTTATGTTTAAATCAATTGTAAAATTAGATAAAGCTCTATTAAATATTATTTCTTTCGAATGAAATTGACTTCGGAGTTGTTGACAACTTAATGTTGTTGACTCCAATTTCCAAACTTTTGCATCTTTGACAAACAAAAGTTCAATTGCAGCAGATGAATAGAGAAAACGTAAAATAAATTAAATTTCACAGGAAAAGTCATCAAAGCCATCAAAATCAACATATCTTTTAAAAACTTTAACCATCTGTGTTTTGTGGACAATTCCATTGATTCCCAATTCTCAAACTTTTCGCTACGGCAATACTTTTTTATGTAATCAAACTGCTAATGCAGTACTCTAATGTTTTTAGAGGACTTCGAAGGCAAATCATATTAAGTTTTCTTAGAAAATTTCCTCCTATCAGGAAACTGTCGCTGTTTTTCAAAAAAACTACTACAAAAAAAAATAAAGCATAAATAAATATAAATCTTAAAAGTAAGTATACTAAAAAGTAAAGAAATTTAGTAAGTATTTGGTGCTAAAAATAAGTATGATTCTTACAAAGTAATTATACTCGAGAAACAATTTGTGTCCGCACCAAACTACTCAGGCAAAAAAGTCCTCAGACTCAATTTTGTTTTTAAAAGCTATGAATGCAAACGAGCTTCAGCGAACAGGACCTGAGAAAAATTTGATATATTGTGTCAATAAAGTAGTGGATATGTGTCGAAACAGGCCTGAGTCCTACAGCCTTACCAATAACGAGCTGAACACTTTCTCTTAAAATCGGTTTTACTTAAAATTGACTACTTTTTAAAAGCTCCATACATATTCTTTGCTACCAATAAAAAATGAGTCAAACATTATTTAGCTAAAATAGGGATATTTTAAAAACATGACAAAACTGCCAATTTTGAAACAATTACAAATAATTTTAAACGCTTTTCAAAAAAGAAAATATTTGAGACAAGTAAGAAATGGAGCTAAAAGTTGATTAAGATGCAAAAAAAGGAACAAACTCATTTTTACAATTTTACAATACAACACACACAATACACCAATTTTAATTTATAATGAATTTCAGCGCGATAGTGTTAACAATTGAAGTGAAGAGCACAAAGCAGTCTTCAGGAAAGTGTGCCTTGATAGAAGAAGTGTATTGGACAGCTCCAAAAATGACATCAAAACATTTAGGCAGAAGAACAAGACGTGGAGCGAAGCTTCTGACCTGTTGGGCAAATAGGTGCAAAGAGATGTGCGCCCGCATGCGTCCAAAATATAAAGCGCTGTTTCCTTATCGAACCTACAAGAGCTTATATTTATATTGATGGAAAACGACGTCAAGGGTTGACCATTGCGACAGCCAGAAAACGGTGCAATTCTGGAATATATCAGTAAAAAATCCTTCATGTCCTTATTATGCTAGGCAAACATGTTTGGTGAACTGACTTTATTGTTAGTGTTTTACGAATAAAATGATAAATTAACTTTTTCTCCTGCTCATTTCTTTGCACTGACGCCAAACATTTTTGAAACAGCAAACATGCCAATATTTTCATTTTGTAACTGAAAAAGCAACTGTTTAACAAACATAGCATAACCACGAAAAGAATAGTTGATCAGAGAAGAAAATAAACAAAATTAAATTAAGACATGCGTGGATGAAGGTGATATGTAGCTAAATTCTAATTTCGAGAAAATTGAAATCAAACTTACGCATTTGTACTGATATCTATACTAAATCAAACTTTGTGAAGAAGTTATTTTCTAAAATAACCACACACATGGTTGTTGTAAGGTTTAAAATTGTTTGTATGTAAATTACATCTTCATATATGCATAGAACAGCGAAAATCCGAAAAACCGAAAATGCGACATATCACCTTCATCCACTCATGTCTTCAAATAGCAAATATATTTGCCTAGCAAAAAAGTTATGCCTATGACATAACTGGCTCCCGCAAAACATTATCAACTGCTTTCTGTGGAAGAACCTGTGCAATTTTATGAACTCACTCGTTCCCGATACGCTTTTGGTTTTCTTATAGCACGATAGTCTGTCAGGATTTCTCTGTTCGTAAATAAACGTTCATCGTCCAAATATCAGCTGACAGTTGCAAAGGTGTCAGTTTTAATATAAAATACATGGAAAAGCTGTGTATTTTCTGATCTGGCTATTTTTTAAATTTAAAACTGACTAAGTTTTTATTGGTACTATTTTTGCTTAATGTTCAACATATTCGAAAATGTTGTACATTAAAATCCCTATTTGGTAAGGCTGCTAGTTTTAATGTACCTGAAACATACCCAACAAGTAACTCGAAAGTCACCTGAAAAAGTACTGTAGTAACATCTGTATTATGTCAATAAAGTGTTAAAAACGAGCGACTTTATTCGGACACAATAAACTTATGAGTACCCGATTCGGTCTTCGTTCGTACATTGTGCCTGCCCAAGATGTTCCAGAACTATCACTTCCTTCGGTGCAGAGGTCGGACATTTACCGACACGGGCACCGGACATATATCCGCTACTTTATTGCCACAAAATATGAAAATATAAATAACTCCCGGGATAGTTGGTAACATTAGGTATAGGCATAGGTACAAAGTATTTTAAGTATTTAAATTGTTCATGGCTGCTTGTTATAAACATTATAATTTTTGATTGGTCGATATAAGTTTTTTATAAATATTATAATTTTTGATTGGTCGATATAAGTTAGTAAAAATACGTTTTTCTTTTCTATTCCAACAATAATCAAAAACTTTTTTATTAAATTTTGAAACCATTGCACTTGTATCAAAACATCTGTTTTGATGTTTTTATTTTTAGTATTAATTATATTTAACTTTTTATACAATACACAATTCTTAGTTTAAGTTAATGATATAAATTTGTTATTACTCTATCTCTTTGATTAATTGACTAACTTGAAAAATAAGCTGAAGGCCGTTGCAGCCATTGCTCTTAATAACTTAATTTAAGGTTTTAATTTTAAATTATGTTCTCATAAATAAATAAATAAATAAATAAATTTTTATTAAAAGTATTTGATGGCATTGATAACTTGTCTGTAGGAATTTTTTATTTTTAGTATATAAAGCTAATTTAATATTTGCAAAAGCAACAGAATAAAAATGATTTTGTTTTTTTTAATATTATTGTGAAAGTGGTCACCACGGTAACTTACTTCTTATAGCAAGCTTTAAGAAAAAATTTATTATGTTATTAACTATAATTTCCTGTAAATTGATAAAAGTTAAGAAATCTTTCATTGTCTACAAAAATCATCATTATTAGAAATAATTTTAAGGTTATTTTTCATACCCTTTTAAACCATTTACTTTCACGAATATGCAATTTTGGGCATTTTGTATTGGAAATAGTTCAAATTTTGCTTTAAAGTATAGTTAAAAGTTTTTCTCTTGACACTTAAAAGTTTCTTTTTAAATATTTTCATTATATGTTCAATTGTTTTTTTTTTAAATAATATATTTTTTTTAATAAAATAATATTTTTAAAAAAAAAATTATTTACAAAAACTACCTTTAGATGCCAAAAAGTGTGAACTTGAGCCACAAAACCCCCTTGGCTACAGGCTCAATTTCAATTATAATTTTATGAATACTTAATCTGCAGCTGAATCAAGTCAATTTTGTTTCTATTCAGAATTTTGTATTTCTTCAGAATGAACTAATTTCGTTTTTCTGTTTTAATGAACACATTTTTCCATTGAATTAAATTTAAAGTAAATTTTGCGAATTCGGAAAAAACACCTTTTTAGAAAATAATTTTCTGAATTCTGGAGCGTAGCACTTTGTTTGCTTACGTGAAATTCCAATGGCAACATTTATTTATTAGTTGAGTGAAAGTGACAGATATTTTGTTGCGAGAAGTTCTGTTGGCAACGTTTCTCAGAGAGACTCAGAGAGTGAGTAAGGAAAATTCCATATTGGGCGTTTACACGTCTGTCAAATGATTCAATCAATCAAAATTTGATGTTACTTTCCTATGTTAAAACAATGAACTCTCTGCGAGAGCGAAAATGAACTTCAAACTCTTCATCGAATCAGTCAAACTTTTTATTTAACTCCAGACCTGCATCTATCAGTCAAATTAGATCACTCAAACTAGGTTGCATTTTTTTACTTTTCTGTTGGTTAGTAGCAAATTATTTCTAAAAAAGTACTTATTTGAACACAAAAGCAGTTTTTTGAAGAGAAAAAAGGAAGAGTCGACAGAAATGTAGGCAAAGAAGTAGGCAGAAGAGTAACAAATGCCTGCATCGGTACTTCAATCAAAAAATCATGTGTGAGCATGATACAAAGAACTACAGATAAAGTATTGCGCATGTCCGCCATCTTTGTTGTGACGTAGTTCGAGCTTGTCAAAGTGGCTAAATAAAAACGTAGTCACAATATATTTAAAGGGGATAATTTATTTATAGCGATGAAAAATATCGACATTTTCTTATTGAAACTTGGTTTATTGACATGAAATAAATTACATAATATATATTTTTCTAAATAAATTAAAGCAAATATATTTTTCAGTACTATTAATGAAAATAAATTTATATGTAATAGGGGTATTTTCTCCCATTTGTTGCTGCGTTGCTTGATGTGTTTCACAGCACTTTGATTGCTTCTTTTTCATTTTGTTGTTCTTCTCGTTTGTTGAAAAATGTTGTGAATTCATTTTATGGTCCAAATTAAAATCGTTGTTACTCTCATCAAAACCATCTAAAACTTTAGTACTAATTTTAATTATTGTACATAAAAGGTAATTGAAAATTATAATTTACACGTACTACAAGTGCACAATATTAGAAAATAAACTAAATTAATGCAATATTTCTTAAATGCTTGCAATTGTGCTGCTTGTGTTTACTTTTTGCTTTTTCACATTTTCTTTTGTCTGTATGCACCACGTGTTATAGCTGACAAGCTCGAGTGACGTAGTGCGCAGAAGATTTAAATTTTTGCGCACGGAGTATGCTATCATCTTTGTTTCATGATGTGTGAGCAGAAATAAATCAAAAATTTTGGAGTGAGTAAAAGAGAGTAAAAAATCGCGATATACTTCAATCATTTGACAGACGTGTGAACACCTCTTTATGATATCTGGTGTTGCCGGAGCAAATTTTTTTTGTAAACAGTACGAAAAATAAAAATACCCAAAATGTAAAAAAATAGCCAAAATATTTATTCATCGTATTATAAAAAAGAACAAAACAAACTTACATACCAATTTTTATTTTGAGTAAACCAACGCTCAGGGGATGCCCCCTATAATTATTAAAGTATTGTGTTGATTCGGAAGATGGGTGATAGTTAGTTGGAGGGTGGATAGATGGAGTTGTGTCGGTGAAGATTTGTTTTAAATTTGCGCAGATAAAAACTGCCGGGAAACACGCTCTCAGGAAGACTTTTCCACAACTTAACCATGCGACTAAAAAACTAATTATCACGGTAATGCTAGCTTCTATTGGACATCGACGCAATGGTAAAGGGGTGGGCTTGCACAGCTGCCCAAGTGGACCTAGGAAACATACGAGCTGGTGGCGTCAGGCCATGTATCTCCCTTGAACACTTCCCATAATAAATTTTATACAGAAGGCTTAGGCAACCAACATTACGTCGATTCCCAAGAGAGTTGAGGGAGGATGAGATACTTTCATTCCCTATGAAGTATATCGCATGACGTTGAATTCGATCCAGAAGCTCCAAATCAGATCTTGAAGTCCCTTCCCAAATGTGCGAATTGTACTCCATTTTCGGCCTGCTATATGAGGCGAAGTTTATGCGACGATCAGCTGAAGTGAAATATGTTTTAACCGTTTTAAAAAACCTAGGCACTTGCCCGCTTCTTTCGACACATCGGAAATATGATCATTGCAACGAAGAACAAATTGGATCGATATGGTCAAAATGTCAAGAACGGCTGATTCCACAAGATCCACACCATTCATAGTGAGAGGAGCTAAGGGGAAATCCACACGCTTGTGGGTTAACAGACTGCACTGGATCTTGATTGCATTGAACTCTGCTCTATTAGCAAGATCCCACTCGGAGATTTTTTTGTAGATCATTAAAGAATGTGTCATTAATATTTTGCCTCTTTCTCTCAATCTCCATAGAGCTTGGGAGTTTTTTGAATTAATATGAATGACAAATGCTGCTGTCGTCCACAAGCGATTGTAGTGGGTTTTGCGTCAGTGACAGACGGTGGTTGATTAAAATCAGAAACAATATGGGCGATAGGAATGAATCCTGTGGTGCTTTTGCGTTGATGGCGTGCTTCTCGAACGAAATACTGTCAACTGTGACCCAAATTGTTCTGTCCTTGAGAAAACAAATGGTCCATCGAACAAAGTTACCACCAAAATCATATGCAACAAGTTTTGACACGATCGCTTTATGCCACTCTCGGTCGAACGCTTTTGAAATATCAAGAGCAAAAACCCTGCTTTCGTTGAAAAAGTGAACGCATTAATTCCATTCTTCGGTTAAGAACGCCATGAAATCACTTGTAGAGCGAGCCCTACGGAAACCATATTGACGGTCACTCAGCAGTTGGTTGTGCTCCAGATAGTTCACAACGTTGGAGTTTATTACACACTCCATAACTTTGAAAAGCGTAGAGCATATTGCAAGGGGTCGGTAGTTTGCAAGGTTCATGGCATCAAGAAGTGAGGGAAGTTTCTCTACACTTCGATTATTAAAAACAAAGCAGCAAAAACGGCTTATGCAATCGCATTATTGCATATTCATGGAGGGATTAAACTAAATTTTAGTGAAGTTTTTTATAAATTTGCCGCAAAATTGAACCACTTTGATGATTTTGTCCTACAATTTGTTCTTCTATTTACTAGACTCACAACTATACAATTTGTGATTTTCGTTTCTTTTTAAAAGTGTTCCATATCATAGTCATACCAAAATACAAATTTCAAGTTGCTTTAATTTTTTTGTAATTGAAATACTATGCGATTTACATTACACATAATTAAAAATGTAATAGTGCAGTGTTTTTCTGAAATGGGTTAGATTTGAATAGTTTGAATAAATCAACTTTAATTTCAAACAATAAATTATTTTTATAATTTTAATTTACTTTTCGCTTTGTGTTTATTTCAAAGAAAGGGAGAAATAAATATATGTATATGGAAATGTTCATCTGCAAAAGTTCATCTGAAACCTTTCCTCTAACTACCATTTGTTTAGTTGCAATTCATGTAAATACTATTTATCTTTTGCGAAAGAGTTAAGGAAAAGTTCTTGGCGACGAATTACGTTTTAATAATACGATTTGCAAAAAGACAAAATTCCAAAAATCAGAAAGTTTGTCCATCATATTTTACCCCCTCAAGATTGTTTCCAGATCCGTTCATTTTTTATTCATTGATAATTTGTAATTCATTATTCATTTTTTATTCATTATTCATTTTTTATTCATTATTCATTTGTTATTCATTTTAATAATAATAAATAATGAATAAATAATAATGAATAAATAATAATGAATAAATAATAATGAATAAAATATGAATAATAAATAACAAGTGAATAATGAATACAAAATGATTATTGAATGAAAAATGAATAATGAAAATAATTGAAAATTCTGAAAATCTTTGTGAATTGCATTCTTTGTGAGTATCAATCAAATGAATACAAAAAAATGATTCATTATTCTGAATAACAAAAATGAATAATTGAAATGAATTCTAAATCATTTTTTTAAAATTAATGTGAATTAAAAATGTATTTATAAATATGTTTTCATTCATTTAATGCATTCTTATTTCGTTATTCACTGATTCTCTTTTTTGTGAATAAAATCAAATTTAATGCAATCTTTCACAGATCTGCCAAAAGCTGACCGCGAAAAAGAAAATAGCCACTTATGGCTATAAAAAGAAAAATAGGCAACACTAAAGATATTTCCAGGTTTACTTCAAAATAAATAATCACAGGTTACGATAATTTCACTCAGCGGAACAGAGTACTGCTCTGACGAACATGTTGTAAAAACTTCCACGTTGTTTCGCAGCTGCCAATTTTTGTATGGAGATTTGAGAGGAATTTCATATGAAACTAAATAGAGTAGTATGTTTAACAAGAAAATTTTTCTAGTAAGTAATATGATAATAAACAAACCAATTTCAAAAGCACAATAATTTATAACATATGATATATGTACGTTAGCAATCTAATATTTTTGTTGTATATTTTTGAAAAATAATACACAAATCCAACACATAGTATATTTTTCATAAATTTTTATCAATATTTCGATTAAACAAAATAGCTTTCAAGGTTTAACTTAATTTTTTCTCTTTCTGACCACTAAGAAATACGATTTATCCTAAAATTAGTTTGAGTATTATAACAAAATCGCCAATGTGGGGATGTATCGTACACGTTTATGCAAATATGAATGAAAAGTCTAATGTGATGTTGGAACTTTTAGAGTAATTTAGTGCACATATTAAGGAAAGTATGGTGATTAAATCCTGATGTGGTTGAGAAAAATTCAAAGTCACAAAGAATTAGAAGCTATTTTTACGGTCTATGCTATTTTTATTACAATTATTTTATGGACCTTTTGTTTTAAGAGTGGTGCATACTGGTGATAAGAAAACTATTATTTTTATATGAAAAGTAATATTTCGTTGCTCCTATAATTATTTCAAATCTTGTGTCATTTTTTGATGTGTATAGTATTTTGTATTTTGATATATATAATGTGATTGCCGTAATTAAGTAGTAGTTTGTTATATCTTAAACATATTTCCAACTATAAATCAGTTTTAATTTTGACCATTTTACCGTAGAAAATAATTAAATTCTTGAAAATCTGCTACATAGACCATTAAAAATATATTCAAATTTTCACGCAATCTGATAGAAAAACGACAAGCCAACACGCACACACATTCTCAAACTTTACTAAAACATATGCTAATGAAAAATCCTTGATATGAAGCATGGCTTGTTGT
Source organism: Dichetophora obliterata (assembly GCA_963920525.1). Lineage (NCBI taxonomy): Eukaryota > Metazoa > Arthropoda > Insecta > Diptera > Sciomyzidae > Dichetophora > Dichetophora obliterata. The sequence goes on along the minus strand of OY986438.1, from coordinate 113,215,267 downwards.
TGGCTCTTAAAAAGTTAACATGTTAGAGCTTTGATTGCCAAAATGTTGTGTCATATTGTAAAAGAAAAACGGAAAAAACTGCAAACCTCAGCAAATGAAAAATCAGAGCTACAAAGTTGGTCAAAAATAAACTTTAAACACACGGTGAGAAAATGTTAGTAATAAAGCTTAAAAAATTTACCAAACAAACACAAAATTTGGAAAATATTTATTTTATGAGGTTCTGAATATATACTGTAATTACAATAGAATTATACTCGTAGAATAGAACTTGTGAATATTTTTAAAGAGTGACAGCTATAAACTGGGTAAATTGGAAAAAACCTATTCCTTGCTTTATGACATCTTAAAAAAAGTCAAGAATATCAGACAGTGAGTTAATATGGTTCTTACGTTCCCCAGCCAGATTGAGCAAAATATGGAATGATATTCAGATAAAAAACCAACTACGCGTTGAGGCGTGAATAAAAAAAAATAGCTTTGTGTGAATAAATGAGGGAGTAGTAATTATAAAGAAAAATAAAAACGAGGGCAGATAAACATAATATAGCCGCTCTAGCGCTCTCTTTCATAGCATGCTAACGCGCTATCTAGATGCTCGGCACCGTTTCCGCCCTCTGCTCTAGGAGTAGGCATTCTTTTAATGACTGGTTTTAGGCAATGTGCGAGAAGGGGCGGTGGGTGGGGGAGAGGTATTGCATCAAAAAGAGAGGGTGGCGTTGAGGCGCGCAACAACGTTTTATCGTCGCAATCAACTGCAATCAACTGCTTTAAGTATCTGAGTATCGCATTTATGAGCACATCTAGCTAATATTTTTGTTTGTATTTTTGTTTTTGCTTCTTTGTGTTTTTGTTTTGTTTGCTATTTTTTCATTTTAATATCAACTTGACGCAAGCGAGGTGAACGAACTGTTGCTAGTCAGGCAACAGCTTCGTGTTTGTGTTTGTTCAAAGAACACTCACCATTTCACACACAAACACGCTCACAAAAAACACACACACGAACATTCACTCATACAATACTTACATGTATGCTTAACAAGTGAACGTTTTTAGGAACAATAAAGAACATTTCAGAATCTCGTTGTCGCCATCGTCGGTCTGCGCCTTTATTTAATGACTTTGAATATTAATCCAATGCATGCGCAATTTCACTGAAATGTGGCAACGCTCTGCTTGACATTTTATGTAACTTTTATGCATTACTTTGTCTTGTTCTTTTTCTTTATTCTTTTTAACTTTTTCGACTTTGCTCTGTTGTGATTTTATAATTTTTTTTTTACAATTTCGTTCAACTCATTAAAAATTGTTCAAGGTTTAATGATATAATAGTCAAATTTAGTTTTTTTTTTATTTTTTATTGGTATAAATTTACTTTTGAACTGAGTATTTGAATGATGAAAAATTTAAATTGCTGCCATAATTGGAACCAAAAACTAAAGTAAATTTCTAAAAATTATAGCCATTTCGAAATAAAATTTCACAAAAATTAATCGAAAAAATTGATTATACTTTGATCAGAAATTGAAGAAATGCATTAAAGTAATCAAATAATGCGCATGAGGTTCCAAGAGAGAGAGAGAGAGAGAGAGAGAGAGAGAGAAAAAAAAGCTTAACAAACTCTGAAAAATGGTGGCCGTAGCCTACTGTGGAGAGTGCGTGGCGACCTTTATGCTAAATAACTGTGGTAGCTCAGATAGAAAATTTTTTCAATTGAACTAATAAGTATTTCTGCTCAGCCGCCACCTTGAATTCTTGCTAGAAATTAAGACGGTGAATAAAGAATATTATCGGAGCGTGATGTAAAGTTTGAGAGAATAAATTCGTAGAAAAAGGCCAGATGGATTTTGCACTACAATAAAGCACCATCTCCATCAATAATGCTATAATTTTGAACAAAGTTCTGGCCTAACTCTCAACAAGTAACATCGAAAAATCACCGTATTCACCTAAATATGACTTCGATCGCAAACTTATTTTCTCTATACAAAACTCAAATTACCACTTGGAAGCACATGTTCTCAGTCGAAGACACAAAAGAGAATTCGCTACGATAACCAAATTTGATTCCAAGAAATAGCTTTAAGAAATGTCTTGAAACTTAGATTATAAGTTGACATAAATGTATTTTTTTGGAAGAGGCCTGCTTAGAAAGCGATACAATAAATTGTCTGTGTTTTATTGACCAATTCCAGGAACGGATCTATGGGGAGTACAGGGTGTAATTACCCTCCCCCCACAAGAACTATTTATAATAAGGGTTCTCATCTAAGCATGTAAACAGGTATAGCATTTAAACTTTTGATGAGCGATAAAGTGTAAATAGTGAAAATGTCAACAAAATGGCGACTGCGGCTGCGACAACATTATGACTATTTTAAATTTTAAACCTTTTAAAAACCTGCATTAACATAGAAAAATAAATAAAACGTGTTCATATTTACTTCAACTACTTTAAAGATGTAATGATTAGAGCCAAAGACGACCCTCATTCACACACGTAGATTAACATGCTAGTTTACACTGCAAAATGGGCTTGGAAATGATGTAAACTCACGCCCATACAAATTTTGATAGATAGTGTACGCGCATGTAAGTTCACAAGGTTTACAATGTTCACGGGTCGGTTACATGCTTAGATGAGAACCCTTAATAATTCATCAGATGACAATAATTGTACAGGTTACTACACTTTTTGCATAAATTCGATTATTTCGATTTTTCCGAATGCCTCTGCAAAAAGATATCTACGAAAAAGCACTTTAGCACTACTATGTTTTAACTACTGCAATTCTTAAGAGAACACTTAACCTTCTAATGCTCCATTTTTTGTTTGATCTCCAAATCAGATTATACTAATCCGATTATAGTAATTTGGGACGAGAAAAACGAATCTGAAGTTCGTTTTCAATTTTAGTTCTTTGTTCATTTTTTACAGGTGAAAATGTCCACAACAGGTGAAAATGTTAAAAGTTTTTTTAACAACTTGCATTGTTGTTTTTCATATTTTTTGCATCTCAATTAAAAGAAAAAACAACTTCTTACTAACTAGTATCTCTTTTTCACTTCGATCTCACTTTAATTAATGTTTTTTTTTTATTTACCGAAAATCGAGCTAAAATTTTCGAGTAAAAAATTAATTGAATTAGTAAAAAAATTATGAAATTTAAATTTAAATTCACGTAATTGTCAAACAGAGCATGCTAGCTCCAAGCGAGAAAAACTAAAATATAGCTTAAAGATTCGTCTAGACTCTGAAGGAAACCATTTCAAAAATTTGCCACAGACTACGGTTTTATAGCTATCGGTGTGATCATAGGCGGGCTTGGGCATTAGAGTGCTAAGAGCGCCACATATTGTCCGTGCTAAAACCATGCTCTAAATTTATCAATTTCAGAAAGTTTGTAAGCTAAACCAATTCAAAATGCAATCAAAGGCGATCAAGATAGAAGAAGTGCAATTTCTTAACTCATCCTCAAAGCGAATTTGCATAAAAGAACACCTTTTTCAACAACTAGAAGCTAAAGAGTATTTGCGAAACAAAGCATTATTGCATATTCATTGAGAGATTAAACTAAATATTAGTGAAGTTATTGATAACTTTGCCTCAAAAAATAATGCTGTGATGATTTTTTCCTATAAACTAGCACTCACAAGAATTCATATTGTAATAATCGTTTCCTTTTTATAAAGTACCATATAATAGTCATGCAACCAGAAATACAAATTTAAAGTTGCTTTAATTTTGTTGTACTAAACAGACAATGATTTTTTCATTACATATAATTAAAAATGTAATAATGCAATTTTTTAGTCAAACTTCAAAAATTTGAATAATTCAATCTTAATTCTAAACAATAAATTATTTTGATAGTTTTTATTTCCTTTCCGCTATGTGTTTATTTCAAAGAAAGGGAGAAATAATGTATATGTAAATGTGTGTCTGACAAAATTTAGCTAAAACAATGCGGTAAATTACAATTCGTTGAGCTGCTACAATTCATCTAAATGCATTTTGTGTTTTGCGAGAGAGTTCTAGAAGAATTCTCCGAAATGAATTGTTTTAACCCATTTTATACCGATGTTTCTTTAACCCTGAAAGGACATGCTTATTTTTTATACACAAAAGTCATGCTTCGTCGAATCAACTACGCCATTTTTCAAAATGCTCCTATGGACTACCGTTATGTCATGATGTTTCAAAATCAGTTATTTTTGATTATTGAGCTTATGTAGAATAAATAAAACAACAGTTTATTTAATGTATGATATTTTTTAATAAAAACAATAAAATGTCACAGATTGAGTTAATTTGTATTGTTTTACAAAAGGTACATTTAAAAAAAACAAAATAATTATAATTAATTGGAATTTGTTGTTATTTAAGAAATAATGTACAAAATTTTAATGAGATCATATTTTTATAGGGTTGAGAATTATAGGCAAAAGGCACAAAGCTCTATTTTATGCTCCCCACACAAACTCATATGGCATTTTGAGCACTTTGATTTGTTCATGCAAAGATTGGAAGGTGGGATAAAGAGCACATATTTTTCTCTTCTCAGAATTTAATTCTGAAGGATTTCGATCATTCTTCAGCTATAGACTATTTATGCTGTTTCGCACCGTTGTTGGCAAAGTTGGAATCCGTATCCTATTATATAATTAAACTTTAATAAGTGAAAAGTGTTAATTTTCATTAAGCCGGCACGATTGAAGGTCTTTTGATTTGCTTAGAACATGTTGCTCGTATAGATAATAAAGCATTAATGAATGCCATATTCAGAAAACCATAGAATTGACATATTGGCTATCTGTTAGTGAACAGCACATAACGCTACACATGTGATCAAATGTATCGACGCCTCCTTAAGCAAGCGGTACATCGTCTCCGTCCAAGATACTTAAATCCTCTGACGAGCTTCATTCTTCAAAGCTTTCATTGAAAGGGTCCTCTTGACCAGTCCCCTCATTGTTGTTGTCGCCAACGACGCCAATTCTTAAAAATCATACCTACACACTATTTATTTGGCTGTACGTTTGCGCACACCAATAGCTAGACTACGATTTACGCTATACGAAAAATGAGAGCAAAACAAACAAAAACAAGAGAGAAAAGCGATAAAATGTGACCATGCGTCGTTGATTTGACGAAGCATGTCCTTCCAGGGTTAAAGAAACACTTACTTTAAAAAGTTTTTTTAAGAAAACAATAAATAATATTTGAAATTTTAAAATTGTTAATAAATAATACATTTGTTGGTTTCAAATGCATCTTTAAATATTTTACAATTGGATCAAATTTACTAGAACGAAAGTCTATAAAATAGATAAACCTTTTTAAGACCCTTATTAAAAAAATTTTAAACACACAAAAAAAATATTTTATTACCATTATGAGGCGTGATTTTTTAAGACAAAGTATCAAATTTAAGTTGTTAGTCAAGAAATAATAAGTTAGAGTAAAAGTTATACATGTCAGAGCATGTTAATTATTCAGTGTTTTTTTAAAGGCTGAAACCAAAACAAAATCAAGTATATTTTGCAATATTTATATAGACAATTAAACAAATACAATTATTAGCCAGCGTTTCCTTAAAACTTTAATAATTTTTTTTTGCAGAAATGCTCTGCTTCTGGCTTCAAAAAGAAAGTTGGAATTTGTGATAAATAACTGTGCAAGATATGTTTTAAATAAAAGGAAATTCGACCACATATCGGAATTTGCCTCGAGAATTCTTAACTGTGATCTCACGAATTATCTAAATTATCGCAATCTACTCTTTTTGCACTTAACTACTTAATACACGTTATCCCTAATACCTGTTTAGAAATTTACGTTTTGCGTTATCTGGTCGTACACTTAATCTTCTAGCTAGTCCCCGAATTTACATCTGTTCTGTCACCTAGAAGGTTTTTCGATAGCGTTGTGAAACTCTGGAATATGTTAAAAAAGTTTATTAACCCATTTCCGGCGGATCCTCAACTACCGGGCCAAAATCGATGAAACTTCGTCCAGAGTCTATATATGGCCCTAAACTTTGTCTGGTAAAATTTAAAATTTTTATCTCCATAGGTAATTGCTGGGCGGACTGATGCATTTTTGCACCACTAGCTGCATCACATACCTTAACAGCTAAAGCTACTGGTGCAAAAATCCACCAACAGCTGGAAATGGGTTAAAACTGAAAATAATGAGGTACGCTTTAAAATAGCTGTTTTGAATTTATTTAAATAACAAATAATTTATTTTCAAACATTGTTTCATAAATTATATGTTTTTCTATGTTTAATTCAGGGAGGATTTTTCTAGCATTAAGAACTAGAAATAAATTTTAAAATTATGTTGAATTATTTTCGAGCGATTTTTACGCTGTTGATGTGCTTTAAGAGACCAATAGTCTCACGTGTACAATGGTTTCTTATAAATAAATAAATAAATAAATTAAAAAATTAAATGTCATAGAGCATAGGCTGTCATATAAAAATTTCTAAAATTGCTTCATGGATTCTGGTTTCGGTAAAAGATGCGTTAAACGAATTTTAATAAGACGATTTGCAAAAAGTCTATATTTCCAAAAATCGAAAAAGTATACCTATATACCTAAGTATACCTATCCATCCTATTCTACCCCCACAAGATTTTTTGCAGATCCACCGCTGACCAATTCGTGGTACTTTTTGATATTTGAAATGACAGAAGTATATTGAAAAATTATAAAATAATTCATAAAAATAAGCAGTATATAAATGGCTTCAAAATAAAAATGGTAGAAATAATATATGTTTTTTGAACGCAAAAATACTAGTGCTTTTTAATGTTTTAATGTTAAACTTATGCTAGATTTAGAAAGAAAAAACTAAAAAAGCTTTTGGTTACAATTTTGTCATAAAATTACAGTTTTTTTCAATTCATTTCAAATCAATTTCAATTTATTCATTGAAGATAAATATGAGTACACTAAGGGCCCTTTTATTCACTTTTTATAGTTCGAGCTAACTTGAGCAGTTTCAATAACTTTTGTTAACTTGACTTTTTGTACAACTTGCGAAGTTAAAAATTTTAATTTCTCAAGTTAAAATTTAATTTCATTCAGTTCAAGTTGAAATTTTATATGTTGAAGTTAAGTCAAGTTATAAATACTTAAGTTATAAAACATCCTAGGGAATTTTTTGATATTTGATGGGAAATGAGAAAAGAAATGACTTTTATATAACTTATGAAATGGAAATTTGTTGATGTTGAAGGCAACGCAATGTCAAAAAAATATTTTGTTATTAAAATATATAGGTGCAGAATAAAAACAAACTGATTTACAAATGATGGGGGTTTTCAGTTGACGGTGTTTCAAATTCAGATATGTTTTAATTCACTTCGTTAAATAACGAAGCATGCTTTATATGTAATTTAATAAAAATATTTTTAAAAAACATGCGCTTTCACTAACATTTTAAATTAGCCTGTGTTAGGCGTTTTTGATATTTTTAGTTCTTATTTAAAACATTATATAGTTCTTTGACAATCGAAAAAAATGGTGTTTAGAACTTTGTCTTTTTATTTTGATAACAGAAGTGGATAAATTTGAGTCCTTCAAAATATGGTCGACAGTTAATCTGAGTTAATCGGCAAGACCAATTTTTAATTAGTTTTGTTTTAATTCGTTTATTAACATGTAAGCCATATATTCTATTTTTTTTTTTAAGAAATCGACTTTGGCGCCTTCTAGCATATACACACAAAACCAATATTACAAAAATAGTTTCTTTATGTTGACTTCTAACTAAATATGTTAAAATAAACCCGACTGTGATATATAGTAAAATAGCTTGAAAATAAAAAGTTAAAAATTTAAATTTTTCCGCTTGAGGAACTAGAAACCTGCTTTAAGCGCAATCTTTAAACGCATTTTTTTGGAACGTTTGCTCTTTGCATTTTGACATAGCTCTTTTTTTAGAAAACTTTTTTAACCATTTTTTTATTTATAAAAGAATAGGTTGATTTTTTTAAAAATGGCGTAAAATGTATTGTATTATTTTACGTTTCTCTTCGTCAAACTAATATTTACTAAATCGAACGAAAAAAGTTCCATTTTTGACTTAAGTAGAGGTTTGTGGCTTGCAGGCTGCACCAATATTTGCACATGCTCTGTTGAAATCCTTTCAATGATGCAAATTCAGTCAGTAGAGCTGTTAAACATAAAAAGGCTTATACAAAAATTTAGTAATTGAAATTAAAATATACCTTAATTTGTAAATATATTATAAATAATTGGAATACCTTAATTTACTCTCTATAAACTACTACTTCTTGAAAATCGAATGACCACAAAACTGAAATTGGAAAGCTTCATATTCCCTTCAACAAACGGTTTCAGCTGCACGTAGAAGTTCCACGTTGTGAACTAATGCAAAAATGTAGGTACCGACTACTCATAATTATGCACGTAATAACAGCACTTTCATATTAATACACATCGAAGTTTCTTTTGGCCAACTAATGATTGTAATCTTTGGAGCTGACATCGATCAGCGGAAATTAAATTTCGGATATAAAGTGCAATTCAAGCCCTTGCAAGGACTTTGATCGATCCTCTTTTGATTGTGTTCTGCGTGTTATTTAATGTTTTAACACAAAGGATTCAGAACTAAATCAACAAGTAATGCAGACTCCAAACAGCTCGTGTTCTTAAGAAGCTTTACTTTGCAGTTATTACTCTCTGAGGTTTATTTTATAATAATTATTAATTCTGTCTCAGAAGTGAATTGAACCCCTGCCACCACGATTCTTAGCATACTGCATTTTTAACAGTTGGCGGAACATAAATCTTTAATATTGTGCATAAGAAAGTTGTAAACATTTTTTTTTGTCACAGCACAAACGTGTGAAAACTTGTGAATGAAGCAAAAATCACAAGTTACATCAAATATCCCAAGTTAGAATTTATAACTGGTCATATATTTGGAAGTTAGATATATCACAAGTTGTCAAAAGTTATCAAACGAAAGTTATATCAAATCTTCAATATGTCAAAATATTTTTGAGAAATTCAAGTGAATAAAATGGAATAACTTTTGAAATCGAATAAATCCCAAAGTTATTCCAATTTCTCAAGTTAAAAAAGTGAATAAAACGGCCCTAAGAGCTATGCTTTTTGTAGTTCAACAAAAAACATAAAAATAATTAATCTACTTAAATTTAATCCTCCGATGCTTGACAAATTTTTAGTACGCCGTTGCCTGACAAGGTTCCCAGGCAACTTCTGTATGAATATGAGATACGCTGCTTATAGCAATTCAATTTCTTGGACTCTGATTGTGTCATTACAATTTGTTGTGTTCATATGTTTGGTGTGCGTTGTTGACTGTGTATGATAATATATTTGAGCAGATAAAATAGAGAATTTGCAGTGCATTTTTTTTAAATTATTATTTTTTTTTAACCGACAGGGTAGGCAAACAGAATAAAATATTCAAAAATATCGTATTTAGTTTTTTGGTTATGCTTCGGCGGCTCCTGCGTCTGTAGGAATGCAAGCATTCAACACATAGAGGTTATTGAGTATATTGTATGAAAGCCCATACAAGGTTTCTGTGTACATTTAAAGCAAAACAGCCATAAAAAACTTCAACTCGACCATTATAATGAAAATTTTTTTCGTAATAGTATTATACCTAATTTCGAAAGCTTCTTTACAACCTATTTAAAGAAATCATGAAAGCTGTTGCTTTTCGGTCGAATCGAATCATCGGTGAATACTTTATAGGTCCCTGGGGACCTTCCCAGGCACCGGAGGTTTAATAATAATAATAAGAACTCATTTTAAAGCCATATATAAAAGACCTTAATTCTAATGTAATAATGCCTTAATGTAACTTAAAACATATAATAAACAAAAAGAGAAATAAAATGAATACATATATTAAAGAAGTTACAAAACATAACCATTAGAGAATATATTTTGAGCAGATAAATAAAGGTACTTGAGAGCAGAGAAAACAGAATAAAAAGATTGCCTAAAAGAATCTCCTAAACTCCTAAGAATTGCCTAAAACCTTTAACTTTAATATTATTTTTTGCAGTTTATGAGATCGAAATCGAAAAATTAAAATCAAGAGCAAAAGCTCTTGGCTTCTTACCAAAAAAAAATAATCAGCACTTAATTGTTGAGTGTTAAATAACATATTTGCAGTATTAAAATAAATGTGCAATTCTATAATTTAATTAAGTACTTGATTTAATATTTATATTTCAAACACAATGGTTTTTAATAGGATTTTCCTTGCAAAATAAGCTTATATACATTTTAATTGCATCGTTTCAAGGATAAAGCAAACCATGCATTCTCCATGAATGTCTGTCACGGTAAAGCAGTCGTCGTAAATTACATTAAAACAACGCGCATGCTAAAGTAATGGTATGATTTTGCAAGCATATCTCAATTGCAGGCATATGTGTATGTATGTTGATATAAATAAAAAAAAAATACGACAGCAACTATAATGTAACAAAAGGAAAAAATCAGCCGCTAATATGCTCTTGATAATGGACCGATTGTTGTAAGATATTGGCAATAAAGCATTGTTGACGCTTTTAATGTAAAACTTGTGCGCTAAAAATTAATGTGTTGCTTATTAATAAAATAGCATACCCTTGATTGAAACGCAATTTGGCTTTATACCTAAACAGAAATGTACTTTTTTAACCCTTTCAGAACGTGATGCATCGATTGTGCGGGTAACTTTTAGTCTAAATATCTATAAATTTTATACTTCTATTTCACGAATGCTTATCAATTTTACATGTATCGATTGCGCAGGTTATTGTTTATGTTTGCCTTTCATATTGTTTAGCGCTTAGTTTTGTCGTTTCTTATATTTTCACGAATTTCTTGCGTCACATTTAATTTTTTTTTTTTTAAATGAGTCGTAGAAGTTAGTTGTTTTTTCAAATACATACTTAAATACTAATAGCGCAATTTTAGTGAAGTTGCATTTTTTCACTAAAAAAATAACATATTTTAAAATCTCAAATGATTTGACAACATTTGATGCAAAAAAATATTTTCAGTACAACCTTTCATTTCTTGAAAATCGTTGAAGGATATGAAATATCAAAATTTAGGCATTGAATATGTTTTCATATCGTCAAAAGACCATTTACTCCAAGAAATCATAAAAAAATTCCCAGTAGCTTAGCGTCAGGTCTGAAAGGGTTAAAAGCTAACTAAAAAAAAAACTAAAATAAGGAATAAACATATAATGTTGAATTTTTTACTGTTCCCAAAAATCGGGTCACTTGCAATCAGCACTTCATGTTCCTGTATCTGTATAGCTAAAAACATGAGATAAAAAAATTACAAACACCCAGAAGCAGTGAAGGCTAAAAATTGTTTACACACTTCAGTGAACAATGGTGCATATAAATAATTCAATAAACAAAAAACAAAATTAAAAAACCTACAACAAATTTTTATAAAATATATACAAATTTTTTTTTTAAATTATTTTCATTGCAGCTGAAGGTCGCATCAACTGCTTTACACACATTTATTGAGAACGAAGTAGATTGGAGTATGTGAATTCATTGAACTTGAAAAGTGTTTTTTTTTAATATTTAAAAATAAATTTTATGGCGTTGCAAAAATTATCAACAACAATGATATGGGTGAATAATAACAAAATAAATATGTGTGCGTGTGAAGTTGAGTTAAATGGCCAAATTTATTTGTATACGCAAGGTATCACACAAATGACGATTATTCAATTAGCAACAAGTTATCGGCCTGCACAAACATCACTGCCACTTAAAGAAAAGTGGTTTACTTGCAGTCATGGCCTTGAATTTTTTCAATGTCAAACAAACAAAATTAAGGATAAACATTTGCTGAGAGAATTCTAAGCGCACCATATAGAATAAAAACATTGTTGTCGGAAGCCATTAAAAATGTAAATAAAAGCTTAAAAAATAAAAAACAAAATAATTGAAGAAATTGTCTAAGACACCTTTTATTCAAGTGTTAAAAATTTTCATAACTGTTTTCTTGAAAATAACTGCTTATAATAACAATAACAATAATATTAACAATAAACATAATAAAAATAAAAATAATAATGGCAATAATAATCATGAAGTGTGTGAAAATTGTTATTATATGTTTAATCTTACACCCAAAATTTTTATCAATAAACGCTAAACTTTGAATCTAAACATGTTTCGTTTATGTAAACTAGTTTACACTGTAACAGCTGTTTGTGGCTAAAATTGCTTTTGTTGACGTAAGCCACACAAAAGTTGTTACAGCAGCAGCAACTAATGCGTTATGTCTTTACCATGAACTGTTGTTTTTTTTTTGTTTGCTAGTGTTGTTCTTTGTTGTTGTGGTTATAAGTGAGTGCTTAGTGAATGTTTTAATATTATCAGTTTTGCAGACAATGTGCCTTGAAAATGTTATTAAGTAATTTCGTTACAGCTTATGTTGATTACCGCATTTTATAAAAGCGCTAAAAGGCTGCTTTTGATGTCGCAAAATTAAAAAAAAAACTCCAAAATATTTTATTTTCATATAAAAGCATATAGATGGCATGAAGCTAAATAACCTGAAAACAATTGGTAGAGTTATTTGACTCACCAAAGGCCCAATACAAAAACTAAAGTGTAATATAATTACTTTCATCTTATCTCATTACTTAGTTATCATAGATTTTTCGATTCTTTATCAAAACATTATCAGAAAGAACTTTATCAAAGAATTTTCTGTGAGAATTAACCGCTGATGTGAATGGTTATGCTGACAATAAAATAAACATGAATCAATATAATAACGTTTTAACTAAGCTCTACACGGAACGGAAAATGTGCATAAAATTCGTGATTTTGTGCGTTGTTTTAATGAAAATATTTGTTCTTTTTGAACCAACGCACACGTTCGTTAAAATTTAATGAACGGTATTCATAAACTTGAAATTTAATGAACAAAATTAATGATTACGAATAATTTAATGAAAAATGTCATTAAAGTTTAATGAATAAAATCAATGAAATAAATGAAAAAATCATTTAACTTTATGAATATATTCGTTAAAATTTAATGAAGGATTTCATTATACTAATGAAAAAGTTCAAAAAATTTAAGTGAAGTAGAACAATTTGTTTCATTCACTACCCACCGCTTCAATAAAGCAATGTTCCGTTAGACGACGAGATTGTTTGGCAATCATTAACTTATTCATAAATTCATATTTTAGAGTTGCTCTGAAGAAATATTTATGAATTGCTTTAATTAAAATTTGTTCATAAACTTTAATGAAAAAACTGAACTAAACTGAACTAGTTGTTCATAAACTTTAATGAAAATTTTCGTTAAGTTAACAAAATTTATTCATAAAATGTTCAAGAAAAATTTAATGAACAGCTTTCATTAAAAGTTTATGAATTATATTTTTCCGTGTAATGCAAATGATGCAATCATTTTATATTGCTATCACTAACTTCATAGCCAATAACTTCAGGTTATGATTGCATTCTTTAAATAATTTTTTGATGCAGTGACTTCAACTCAAGAAGTTGTGGATTTAAAACTTTGTGAAGTCAGATTTCAACAGTTTTCTTCCAAAGTATTAGTATATAAATTAAAATATTCAATCCCAGCGAGAAAAAAGCATTTCGAAAGGCTTTTTTGAGTGCTTACAAAGTGCTTTGAAAGTGCTTCCCCTACATATGACACACCATTGTAATTTTAACATTGTATGTCATAGGAAAAAAGTACACCAATTTAGCTTACTTTGAATGGCTTTAAAAGGCCTCTCTTGGAAAGCTTTGGGTCAACAGTTAATTTTTGTTTTCAATCTTTTTGAATTGTTTGCTTGCATAACAATAAAATAAAAGCTTTTGAGGCTTTAAAAGGCCTCTCTTGGAAAGCTTTGGGTCAACAGTTAATTTTTGTTTTCAATCTTTTTGAATTGTTTGCTTGCATAACAATAAAATAAAAGCTTTTGAGGCTTTAAAAGGCCTCTCTTGGAAAGCTTTGGGTCAACAGTTAATTTTTGTTTTCAATCTTTTTGAATTGTTTGCTTGCATAACAATAAAATAAAAGCTTTTGAGGCTTTAAAAGGCCTCTCTTGGAAAGCTTTGGGTCAACAGTAACTTTTTGTTTTCAATCTTTTTGAATTGTTTGCTTGCATAACAACAAAATAAAGTGCTGACGTTTGGCTCCTGGAGGAAGCTGGAAAAAAGAATCCAATTTAGCTTACTTTGAATTGCTCTTAAAGGCCAAAGGAAACATTTGGGTCAGCAGTTCGTTTTTGTTTTCAGGCTTTTTGAACTATCACCAAAATAAAGTGCTGACGTTCTGCTCCTGTAGAAAGCTGCTCACTTTCCGGCCCGTTGGGATGTTTCTTAATTCATTAAAATTTTTTTATGTATGCATGTTCGATGAGTCGTTATTTTTGTATGGGAAAAAAGTCGTTTATTTTTCTTGAGTACGAAATTTTATTTTGTTCCTATATATTAAAAACGTATTAAAAAAAATTTGTTTACTGTTAGTGCAAAAATTATTATTGCTGTTGTAAAAAAATGGGGAATTATTTATAGATGAAAGGAACATAAAACAGGGTGCTCAACAATTTTTAAAATAAGGACCACTCTAATGTATGTAGATACTTAAGGGTGGAACAAAATGTATGGAAGCAAAAATTCTTGCTGTCTTCGAATATTTTTGAGAACTCCTTGTCGAAAAAAACTTTTCTCTACTCTCAATTTTTTTTCTGCTACATAACTTTTGACTTTGCCCGAGGGATTTTTTATTTCATTGGCAATTTTTTTTTTAATTTCAAATTCGAAAAATTTACGTCTTAAGTTTTTTTAAGGAGAGCTGCCCATAAAATTTTATCAGTGAAACGGCACGTGTAAATTGTGACCTATAGTGCAAAGCTATTTGATATAGCAAATTTGGGTTGTATGGGAGATGCCACGCCCCCTTTTCCAATGCAAAAACCATCATCCTTGTTTATGTTTAATAACTTACTAAAGTTTTACGAAACCGAATTCCGAGGCTGCGCGACCTTTTTTATTATTCAAAAGCTATTTGATGTGGAAAATTTTGGGGTATATTTGAGGTGCAACGCCCACTTTTACAATCAGCACCAAACTTCACAGAAACACTCTCAAAACCTTCCTATCGTTTCCCTTAAAATTTCTTAAAGATTGGTTGAGCGGTTTTGAAGTCTTTTCGTGATAAACACACATACATATTTGCATTCAATCATTTTTTATAGATTTTTGAGTCATTTTTTGAGTAAAAAGTCAATATTTTGGACCTTTTTTGACATAATCATAAAACATATATACACTTACTTAGCGGTACAGTTCAACCTATTTTTGTGAAGTGATTTTATTGAACTTATGAACAAAAAAAAATTTGAATGAAATATATTAATGGATAATGAAGATATTTGCAAAAAAGACCAAACTTTGATTTTCGTGTCGTTTTTTTCTCATTCTTAGGTAACGATTTTTTATGAAGAAGTCGTACTTAAAATTTCTACAATTTTTAATATACGTGAGTGTTTTTGATGTCAAAATAACAGAAGTTTTTAATAATTAAACTTACAAAAAACTCCGATATTAAAAAGTAATATAATAACAAAATTACCATTAGTTGAAAAATTTCGGAGGGGGCATGGTAAAAACTAAGTATGTACCATTTTAAGTTGGGATGAATTTAATATGTGCACCTAGCTTGAGTGAAATGCGTTGAGCCGTTTAGATTTGTATTGAGGCCAAACAAACAAACAAACAAACAGAAAATGAGTTTTATTTCTTAGATAGTCAATTGTATGAAAAAATAGATTTTTAGCCATAACTTTTGATTGGAAAGAGATATTGGTGTAATTTTTTCACAAGAATTTTTTTTGAAACTTTTGTAAAAAATATAAAAACAACATTTTGGAAAAAATAAATTTCGCGAAAAAAACCAAAAGGGTTAGTTTCCTTTTTTTTTTTTTTTGATGACTAAAACAGTAAAATAATTTTTGCGCTTAGCTGGAAGAATGTTTGCAAATAAATGATATGTCATATGAAAGTAAGCCAGATGTGCAATTTTTAATTGATTTCATTTTTACAACAACAACAATTTTTGAGTAATTTTTTGAGTAAAAAGTCAATATTTTGGGCCTTTTTTAATATAATCATAAAACATATACACACTGACTTCAACCTATTTTTGTGAAGTGATTTTATTGAAACCTTGAACAAAAATAATTTGAATCTATATATATAAAAATGGTGTAAAAAATGTATAGTAAAACATCAATTGAGAATGGCTGGGCCGATTTGTCTAAAATTTTTTTTTCAGTTGTTTATAATTGCCAGGAGAAGGTTTTTACGAAGGAAAATTTTGGAAAAACCCTCCGGGAAAGTCCGATAGGTGGCGTTGGGGTGGACTTATATCGAAAATTTGAATTTATGGACCAATTTAACTGAAATTCAGAATGTATGTTTGTTTAATCATAAGAAAATAATTTGTGTATAAATGGACCCGATAGGTGGCGCTGGGGTGGACTTATATCGAAAATTTGAATTTATGGACCAAATTAACTGAAATTCAGAATGTATGTTTGTTTAATCATAAGAAAATAATTTGTGTATAAATGGACACGGTAGGTGGCGCTGGGGTGGACTTATTTCGAAAATTCAATGGCGTGAAAAGTGATTTTGGTATTGCCACAATTTTGAAATGCAATCCTGGTACGAGGGGGGTAGCGAAGCACACCGGGTTCAGCTAGTAAAATATATTAATGGACAGCGGAGATATTTTCATCGAAAGACCAATTTTGATTATCATGCCGTTTTTTCTCATTCTTAGGTAGCGATGAAAATTTTTTATGACAAAGACGTTGTACTGAGAATTTCTACAATTTTTAATATATGTATGTGTGTGTTTTTGATGTAAAAATAACAAAAATTTTTTAAAATTAAATGCATAAAAAACTCCCAGGTAAAAAGTATTATAATAACAAGATTACCTTTAGTTGAAAAATTTCGGAGGGGGTGTGGCAAAAACTAAGTATGCAGCATTTTAAGTTAGAGTGCACATAATACGTATACCTACACTCTAAAAAATAAATATAAATTTACTATAATTATTATAGTAATTTTTTGTTGAAATTCAAACTGATGTGTAATTTTACTATAAATCTTATATTGACCTTTGAGTATTTACCATTAAACACTATTCTTAGCAAAATTAAGCTATAAATTTTTAATTTTGCTGCAATATCGACTACAATGCTTTATATTACTACCAAAATTGAACTAATGAAACAGATGTTGAATATTAAACATGGACAATATTTTCAACAGATATTTAGTCGACTTTGCTTGTCAACGTGTACGGATCATTATATAAGAGTTATATGATTTTTAATTGAAAAAAATTTAGTGTTAACTCGATTTTTAGTAAAAGTTTTACTATGTTGTAGTATCTTATGTTGTACAAAACAACAAAATGGGTAAATGTGGGCAATATGCTAATAATTAAATAAAAATCTATAAAAAATATCTGTGTTTCATTTGTTTTTTTCTTTCGGGTACTAATCGGCAGGAATTTCTTTATGCAAGTGTGTATGTCTCATTTTGGTGTTTATAGTGTTAATTTAATGAAGGATAAGCAGTAAATATAAGTCAAATTTATTTCTGCACGTGTCGTCAAGAGTGTAAAGTTTTAAGATATATTAAATTATGTTTTAAACTAAGAATGTCAAAACTAAGAATGTTGCCTTTACTAGAATATCAATAGATTACATCAATTGTAGTAAAAAAAAAAATTCTAGTTGTTGAATTTTGCTAACATGAGAGTAGTAATATTGTTATGGTACTACACAGATGATAGCAATTGATGTTTAATTTTACTACAATATCAATATTTTTTCATTTATATTGCTACATATTTAACTCAAACATAAACAAGTTTTGTTGAATTTCACTACAGGTCAATAGAACACAATATGTTTAATTAAATAAGGGTGTGTAAATTTACTACAGAAACAGCCGCAAAACTGTTGCCTACAAGAGTTGTAGTAAAATTCAACAAAAACTTTTTAGAGTGTAGTTTGAGCGAAATCCATTGAGCCGTTTAGATTTGTGTAAAGGAAAATGAGTTTTATTACTATAGATACTACATAATAAGTTCTAGTTATTATTATTATTTTCATTTGGACCTTATTGAAAATATATTTTTATTGCTAAAATTTAAACTGTTATTTACATTTAAAATATATTTACAAGCTTTTTATGCTTTATAAGGTTTTTTATAAGGTCCCTTCGCCAAATAAGGCCCAAGCCTTAATAAGGCCCGATTTCTAATACGTACATTTATTGCATTCCCTGCAAAATGATTTTTTGCACGTTTAAACATGTTCATATCTGCATCACGATTTGCGCATCTGTGAAGCGAGTGACAGTCAAACGATATCAGCGGTAGCGTCAACAACGTGGTTGATGTAATATTGTGCTCGCAGTAAAGGTCCGTTATTCTACGAATTAACTATTGCCTATGTCCAGCTTTGAATTAAAAATCAATAGAGGTATTTTAACGAAAACGAAAAGGTTAATTAATCAAATCTTACTGTGGTGTATTCCGAGAAAAACTTGATTAATGAAATGATATTGAGAGCGCCTAAAAAGGCCCAATAAATTTTTTCTTTCCGGCTTTCTTTTTCCGATCTCCACACCTAAGTCTACCATGCAGACTTAGAACTACCAGAAAAAAAGCCCTCCTCTATAAAGGCCAGCAATTTACTAAAATTCTCTTTAAAAAAGCCAGAGTAACTTTATTTTTAATTTTAATTTTCGAAATAAGCTTTTGGCAATAAAAGTATTTTTTCGAAAAAGTTTTTATAAAAAAAAACTATGAATATCATTTATGTTTAGCATCAATGCAAACCAACACTTGTAATAACAATATGTGTTCTTATTTTATTATTTTCTGACTGTTTTGTTATGTTTCTAAACCATTATAGATTGGGCCTTATTAAGACATGCTGGTCCTAATATGGCAAAAATCAGACCTTTTTAAAACCTTCTGAGCTGGATATATTTTTTACTTTTTCATGCTTTATTTTTATGTTTTTGAAAAAAGAATTGAATAAACAAAAATACAAAATTGCAAAAATAAGTTTAAAAAACCCGTTTATCTTTTGTTTGGTAAAAACCGTTAGGTTGGCCTTATTTGGGTAATACCTTATAGAAGATAAAATGTTTTTAAAATAATTTTGAAAAATATATTTTTGTGAAAAAGCCAGAATTTTTCTCTATTACTGTGTATAAAGGAATTCTACGTCTGCACTTACGATACTATGAAAAGTGTGTCTGTCCTTTATTCTAATAATGACTGCATTAATTTCTTAGCTTTTTGACCCATAAAATCATCACGGTGACACAAAATTAGCTTTCGTTAGCCGAAACAGTTATGCTTTTATAATGGTTTTGTGATTCGGTTATTTTTTGTTCTTTTTTTTTCAGCCTTTAAATAACGTCTGTGAGATTATATAAGAGAAAATTACATTGATTTATTGATACCGGCCAAATAAAAAGTGTTACACGCACCCACTCTCATTGTCTTGCAAGCGGCATCAGCTTATTGTGTCTACTGTTTCGAACGATTTTGTCACTCCCACCATTAATTTTTTGCCTATTATGCTCGCATTGCTTAAACTTGAAGTATGCAGCTAAGATGCTGTTGTTTAATTTGTTGTTATTGCTGTCAAACAATATATAAAATGATTTTACTATCAAATGTCAGATGTAATTTTATTATTTTGACATTTCCGAAAACTTCTCTTTCTATCTCTGAGCAATTTTTTAAGTAACTAATGCTCTTAAGAAATTGTAGAAAAGTGCCAAATTTCTGTTTTTTATTTTTTAGTTTTACGGCTCTTACTTTGTTTCCCTCTCTAAATCTCTCTATTTCTGGCTTTTCTCTTTGTCACTCTTCTTCTTTGTCGCTCTCCTTGAAATATGCTCTTGTATTTTTCACTCTTAGTATGTGCTCAATTTTGACTTGTTTTGCCACTACTTTATAGTTGTTGTTATTATTTTTTTAGTTTTTGTACTGCTGTTTTTGCCTCGTTCGTTTCTGTGAAAAGTGTGTCAAAGTCAAATGTTGCAACGTCTAAACTTACGTTACTACGTCATCTCGTAACGTTTTTATGTCGTCGCGTTGCCATGTCAAAATGTATGAATTGATTACATAAGCCACAAGCTGAGTCAAGTCAAGAAAGTAAGTTAAGCCGTGACGTCAGCAGCAATGTTGGTTGCAGCGTCGACTGCGACAGAACCATCTTTGAGCCATTTTTGGTGTTGTCTGCCATTTTTGAGGTGATGAAGTGCTTAGTTGTTTATAGTATTAAAATTTGCTGTTGTAGTAAGTAAGCTTTTGAGTAGGTCTTCAATGGTTTGAAATAGCGTGTCGATGTTGTAGTGTTATTCGTTGTTTTTTTTTTGTTGTTGCTATTAATCCAACAGTTGGTTTTGGCATTTTGTGTGCTTGTAGCAATTGGCTTTGGGTTTTTTTTTTATTTTTTTTTTGTTTTTTTTTTGTCAGTAAGCTGTCGTAATTGTTAAACTTACTGTGTTTGTTGTTGCCGTTGTTGTTGTTGTTGCTGTTGCTGTTGCTCCACTTAAAAAATGTGCGCCGTCTTATGCTCACATTTCGGCTAGTCGTTAATGTTGTTGTAAATGTAAATGCAATATTATGTGTTTGCTGTTGTTGCTGCTGTTGTTGTAATGAGGTAATATGAATGGGAGCTACATAAATGCTGATCCCAGCATTTACAAATCAGCGCTCAATGAAGACATACAAGCACACTCAGACAAACAAACTCCAACGTCAAATAAAAGTATCTTGTAGATTGTGCAAATTTGTGAGATTGCAAGATTAATTTGTTAAGTTTTTGATTTTTAGTGTTTTAACCATTGTTACGTATTTAAGTATTGCTGCTTTTTCTTCATTTTTGCTGCGATGCAAAGTTTTTTGTAATAGTTTTTCTGTGTGTTTAGCATAGCGTAAAGTATGAAAGAAATTTTGATTAAACAATAAAACAATCTTAATTTCATAACTAATTGTCTATTCTATGAAATTTTACATGAATTTAATTGTGAGCTTTTTGCTAACACTAATTCAAATATTAAACTCTTAAACGAATTGGTAACATTATGTACTATCAAACTGATAATGTTATTAAATATAGCACAAAATGTTTTTTAGTTAGAAAAGTGGCATCTGCCGCTTGTCCAAAATTTCTGAAATAATTCTTTTGTTTTACTTTTCTCTACATCAAACATCGAAAACTACCACAAAATAATATTTTCCGTCTAACTTGTACTGGACCCATCACTGTACAGCGCTCTGTATAGCATAGGGCAGATTTAAAACATTTAATTTATTTAATCATTTTGAAATACAGTGTTGCGCAAAACAATAGCAACAAAATCAGTACACTGCTGCAAAATCGTGTATCTTTTGAAATATTAGGTAAACACAAAAATGATTATAGGAACCAAAGAATATATTCATACATCGTATTAAAAACAAATCATATTCAAATTTGGTTTTGTTTTTTTTATTAAATTTAAAATTCATGTAATTTTATTCAGTTCGTCTGAGAGCAAAACAAAAGCAACATAATTAATATTTGGTGTAAGATTCATTATTCTTGATGACCGCTGCACATCTGAGCGACATCGACTCTATTAAATTAGATATGTTGGTATTAGGTATATGTTCCCAATTAACTCTCAGGTCTTCAACCAGTGCAGTCTTATTGGAAAACCTTTGACCAGAAACTTTTACCTTCAAAATCCCAAAAAGATTTTCAATGGGATTCAAGTCATTGTGACTGTGCCGGCCAATCAAGGACTTGAATCCCATTGCCTCTAATGTAATCATTGATGAGCTTTGAAGTGTGCTTCGAGTCGTTGTCGGGCTGAAACGTTCACTGAACTACATAGTCCACTCTGAATGTAGTTGCATCTTGCTTCCTAAAATGTCATTATATACAAATCGATCCATAATTCCATCGATTTTTTGAAATGGTTCAACTTCATTATAGGAAAAATAAATGCAGACCATAATGCCACCGCCTCCGTGCTTAAAATTTATTTTGCAGTTTCGGGCTTCAAGTCGGATACCTGGGTGGCGCCATACCGTGCACATCCCATCTGAATTAATCAAGTTGAATTTTGATTTATCGCTAAAAACGGTTTTTTTGAACGGTCCAATTTAGGTGCTCTTTTGCAAGACTGAGTCTATAAACAATAAATTGCAACTTGTTGTTACAATTTCAGACAGAATTGTTTAAATTGTAACACCTCACCTTGTTTTTTATGCTTAGCTGTAAGCAAAGGTTTCTCTGCCGGTCTGTAACTTCTTTAATCGTTCTCAACGGTTCGTCATCAAACAGTGTTGTGATGGATATCTAAATCAAGTGTCCGAACAACCTCTTTGGATGTGGCAAATGCATTTCGTTTGAACACGCCACAAATGTTCCTGTCATCACGCAGCGATGTCTTCCGCAGCCGCCCTCTTTAATGTACCGTTGTTACGTCTTTTGTGATGGTATATTTCTTTATTAATCTGCAAACTATTGACTGATTAATATCAAACTGTTTCACGTTAGATATTTGTGAATTTCTGTTTTTTATTCAGAAATAATTTGCAATTTAAGAGCTTCACAGTATTTAAAACGTGCCATTATAAATGGAACAGTCAATGTCACAACTAGCGCAAAAACAAAACTAAATTTAAATGTTTATGACTTACAAACAACACGTGCTTTACACTAATGAAACTTTTACCGGTAATTTTTGGAACTTCTGTTCTCTTTTTACATTGATTTTCACGTTTTGTTGCTTTTGTTTTGCTCTCAGATAAATTGAATGTAGCCACATTAATTTGAAATTTAATTAAAAAAAAACAAAACCAAATTTTAATTTGATTTGTTTTATATATGAGGTATGAATATAAGCATTGATTCCTATAATCATTTTTGTGTGTCCCCAATATTAAAAAAGATACACTATTTTCTTGCAGCGCACTTTTTTGTTGCTATTGTTTTGCGCAACACTGTATGTACATACACGTAATATTTTTAGAAAAATTTTCTAGGTGACCGAGAACTTTTTGTTTTTTAATTTGTTTATTAAAAATGTATTAATATTAACGAAAAATTAAAAAAAAAACCCAGTTGTATATTTAACCCACTTAGCGCAACCGTCCTTTTAAAAGGCCACCAAAAATGTCAACATAAATGAGAAAAAAATAGTTTTGCCTTACTTGGCAAAATTAATTTTACTTAAACAGTGGTCTAAAACAAAATTTTTTATAAATCATTGAAAAATAAATATATATATTTATTTTCTAATCTTAGAATTTGGTTTTGTTCTACACTTTAGATTTAGAAAAACTAATTAGATTTTACTATAAGGAAGATTTTATATAAACTAAAATTTTCGCAATTACTCTAGACATACAACTGCATTCTTAGAGATAAATGGGGACGTTTTTTAAAACAAAACTCAGTTCTATTAATAGTCTGGTATAAAAAAAAATAGATTTTTAGCCATAACTTTTGATTGGAAAGAGATATTGGGGTAATTTTTTCACATAAATTAATTTTGAGTCTTGAATTTTTTTGTAAAAAATATAAAAACAACATTTTGGAAAAAATAATTTTCGCGAAAAAAATCAAAAAATCCTTGTTGTTTTGATGACAAAAACAGTAAAATAATTTTTGTGCTTAACTGGAAGAATTTTTGCAAATAAATGCTGTCATATAAAAGGTAGGCATATGTGCAATTTTTAATTAATTTAATTTTTACAACAAAAAAAATTTTGGAGTAATTTTTTAGTAAAAAGTCAATATTTTGGACCTTTTCTGACATAATTATAAAATATAGTTTCACTGACTTAATAATGGAGAAACGTACTTAAATGATTGCATAAGGTCACGCTTAGTACCGTTTATTAAAGCCTATTATTCGAATGGCGAATATGTTTTCTGGCCGGATCTGGCAAGCTCCCACTATGCGAAGAAAGTTGTCGAATATTTAAAGGAGGAACGCATAAATTTCGTACAAAAAGTTGACAACCCCGCAAATATCCCCGAGGCGCGGCCAATTGAAGATTTTTGGAGTTATTTGAAAAACAGAGTGTATGAAAAGAACTGGTGGTCCAAAATGTGGACCAACTTATCAACCGCATTAAGTATTGCCTGCGGAAAATCAACAATAATGTTGTACAACGCCTTGCAGAAAGTACCATCAGGCGAATCGATCGTATTCGTCGCAACGGACTTATTGAATGTAACTTTTAACTTTTACTTATTCTTTACAATAGTACATTCAAATTGGGTATAAGTTTGTTTAAATAAAAATTTTTTTTAAAGACCTTATTTGTATTATTACTTAGTGCAGATTTTCAGTGACCACACGTTATAGTGTTTTTGTGCTGATAGGAAAAATATATCATATGAAATAGTTTTTTATGATTTAAATTTTTCGAAAACAAGATATTTTTAATGTATGGGAAATTTGATACAGAAACCGATTTTATTCGAGGCATAGCACTGCTTACGGGCTTACCGACTTTTTTCTTTGCAATATTCGCAATTGTCTAATTTATGGAGTCGTTCTTGGGCATTCTTTTTCGGAGCTTGACAAGCATCTGTGATTTCGAAGGTGCCCAACTCGTATCCCAGCATACTTTGCAAACAACTTGCTAAAGTTGCTTCTCTAGACCTCTTAATTTTATGCCCTCTCTATAACTTGAGGAATTATGTGGGCAACGGCTAGCTCCGGCAGATATTTGCGGCGATTATTCGTTTCTTTTTGAGTCCTGACATTGTTTTCAATTTTACCATGGTTACAAAAAAGTTTTCCAATGCTACGATGCCCAACATATTTAAAAAAACTCTAGTGACCAGCGAAGAGTCCTTCTATTGGTAGATTATTCAGTAAATATTTTATCCATGGTGTCAACAAGACTTGTTTACTTGTTAAAGTCCATAATTATGGACTGTTATAATTATATTTAAAAAAGAACCACAAAATCGCTATTACCTGAAATGGATTAGTTATAATGAAGAGTTGAAAGTAGAATAACTGCTTTTGCTGGTGTCTTTTTGGTGACATATGGTAATAAGCTCATTCTGCAGAAAACCAAACTCTGTTGAGTGTAGATCTCTTTAGCGACTTAGTTTGAACTCTTCCGGCAGGTACGGCTTATTTTCTTTCATGATACTAAAAACCTTCTTTGTAGCTCATACCAAAAAACTGAGGAAATGAATCAATAGAATCACGATCGAACTAAATTCCCCATCCTTAATATTTAAAAAGGCTTCATAGCCCATACAAAATATGTGGCTTACTGATGAGCCACGTGTCCGACGAAGGGGTAACGTAATTTACGTTCAACTTTCAAGTATTTTAAAATTTACTAATAACATTTATTTTGGCTACAAAAAGTCAAAACTTTTATTCAGGAGATTTCGCTGAGCCCCAATCCGATAATTGCAAAAATATGGCAACAAGGCCAAGTTAAACACATGTCGGCTCACTGGTGAGCCAAGTATCTACACAAGGATTAAGGAGACCATTATTCTCTCAACTCTATTGAAATTGAAAATGATGAATTCTAGCTTCTATTAACTTAGCGTATAGTGGATTTTCATTTGGACAGTTGGCAAAATTTGCTTGGTTTTCTGCTTCACACAAGCCATTTTGTGCTTGTAATTAAAAATGTATAATTAAAAAAAACCGATTTTCCTTAGTCACGTTACGTTTTCAAAAAATTCTTCCCCCCCACTTGAGACGCATCTTAAAGCTCCATCAAACCCTCCCTCCACCTTACAGCATCATGAGTTTTTTTGGATATCTCCTAACTTTTAATATTATCACAACTCTGAAAGTGAATTTATGTAAGCAGATTTTAAACAGCTCTTTTGGGCTTACATTTCTACCTTCAGTGTTGGATTTTATTACGGTAATTCTTAAAAAGAAAATTTCTCTCTACTGAACTAATTGCCCTTTTTTTGCATAGCTAACGCAATCATTTGAGGTATAAATATAATCTATTTAACTTTGCCTCTTGTCACTTCTTTTATAAAGTCACAAAATAGCAAAATCTAAGAAGAAAATTTTTGTCTGAGCTAAAATCATGCATAAAATTCTTCATTGTAAATAATGAAAGTAAGACGTAATGCAGTTTTAGCTGTGCAAGCTTAAACTGGGAGTTTTTGTTTTAAAAAAGTTTATTGAGTTTTAAAATCAAATAGAAAAACAATTTCAAGTTTAAGTAACCCAAAAAAAAATTTAAAAATCGCCCATTGCTCAGTGAAAATCGTATTTTAGGTATCAAAAAAAGAAACTTTGCCCGAGGAACTATACCTCTAAAACGAATTCTAATGCCCCAACTTTTGACTTTTGTCCCGTATGGTCAATTTTTAAAAAATTCCTCTATGACCCATTTAGAGTGCCCCAATCGAGTCCAAATGTATGACCGACCCCCACTTTCTTTGGAAGGCCGATCCACCCATGCCAGTGTTACACACCCTGGAACCCCCCTGGGGTTCCCCATACAAAAATTTCAAAAAATCACAATTTTTGGCACTTTACATGGAAAAATCAGCGAAATGGAGTCGCCACTGGCATTGGTGGATCGGCCCTCCAAAGTTAGTGGGAGTTGGTCATACATTTGGACTCGATTTGGGCACTCTAAATGGGTCAAACAGGGATTTTTCAAAATTTGACCCTACGGGACAAAAGTCAAAAGTTGGGGCATTAGAATTCATTAAGAGGTATATTTCCTAGGGCAAAGTTTCTTATTTTGATCCCTAGAATACGATTTTCACTGAGCAATGGGCGATTTTTTTGCCTCCCCACAAATAGAGCCGGCCTTGTATATATATATCCACGCACTTTAAATATTAATTTATCTTATTGGTAAAATAAAATAATTTTATCAAAAGCTCCATGTAAAATCCCGGCTATGAAATACCTGCTTATGCCTTAAGGGTTTATGGCTTAATTACCTTAACGAGATATTTTGTTGCGAATAGTTCCTTTGGCTACACGAGTAAAAATAAAAGCTAGCCGAACAGCGGTCGAACATGGTCCGCACGCCGTAAAAGGGACGAACATGGCCTTAAAATAATCCAAAAAGCCTTGCGGCCGAAAGTTGAGCTTAACAACGGCTGCTTGGTTGAAATAAGGCCTAAATTAAGTGGTACGGCTGCTGTAAGCCAGTTGTACAGAAGATAATATTTCAAAACGCTCTCTATACGGCCGCTGTTTGGCCTAAAAGTCTTGCAAACGACACTTGTATGCTCCTTATACGGCCGACAACTATATTTACAATAACACCTTGTTCAGTCGCTGTTTGGTCTTAGCTAAAAAAGTTTTTATTTTTACTCGGGCATATATAGCAGAAAGTTAGTTCGGAAATTGAATTTATCTCTCCGTTATCACTTCAAAAAAATTTCTGATTTATAAGGTATATTTACTGGTCTATGGACGGCGGTAAAAAGGGAGTGGAAAAAAATTTGCATATACAAGTGCCTCATGGTTGCATATAAGGCTGTGCTAAATTTGTTCAACATCGGTTGAAAGATATATAAGTATTTTTAGTAATAACATATAAACAGAAGAGTGACCGTTCAAAACTATTTTCACAAATTCACAAATTGAGCTCTTTACTTCAAGTATGCGCTTGTGCTCCAAACCAAATTGGTTTAAATTTCAGATCGATCAGAATAAGATTTTTGTGCCTAGTTAAGCCTTATTTTGACTAGTTCCATTTTTGTCTTGATATTTTTTTAAAAAAATCGCAAAAACGAAAATATGAAAGTATTCCAATTTAATCTATTTATACGCTATGAAAAATATACACAAAAAAAAAATGCTCAAAATGCACAGAAATTAGCTGATATACAACGCTTAGCGAAAAGTGAAATTTTTCAAAAATATCAAATTAGTGCATTTTTACAAAAAAAAAGCAAAATTAAAAAATGTAAAATAAAAAACTTTCAAGGCTAGTATATTAACTATAATTTTCATTATTATTCAAATTTGTAATTAATTCATTCGATTTTTTAATACTTTTGCAGTATTTAATTATTATCTGGTTTTCGATTAAGATAGAACGTTTAAAATAACATGTCGAACTATCTGTTAAAAATAAAATTTTTGCTTGTAACGAACCAATGTTATCATTTCACTAAATTGGTTTCTTTCTTGTTTTAAAATTATTATCGGATTTTTGCTTTATAATCAAAATAACCATTTTGCTAATTGGATTTTTATAACTTTAAATTATTCAATAATTTTAATAATTTTAATTTAATTATAATTTATTAATTTTATATTTTTTATATAATTTTATATATTTTACATCTCTTAAAAAGTTTTAAGGTTTTTCGCAAAAAAAAATTCTTATTAGTTAATAATGTATCAATCAAAAGCTGCGTAAATAGTGTTTAATTAAAGAGTTAGATAAAATATAAAAAATAAAATTCAGCAAGAATTTTTGCAATAGTATAGCTAGATAAGTTTTTTGGTAATGACGCAAATTCAAAGTTTGTTTGCTTGCAGATACAAATCAAACTGAACGCGTTGCTTAACTTAATTCAGTTTGTTTTTTTATTCCAAGCCCACCTCGACAAAGTTACGACATTTTGTAGACGGAACGAGGACAGCAACTGCTAAAAGCAGCTGCAACGACCACAACAACAACATGAGTAAAAAGACTGTGCAACAGTTGACGCCACTGTTTCTGGTAATGCTGTTTTTGTTGTTGTTGTTGTTGTTGTTGTTTTTTTTGGTGTGTGCAATATTAGTATTGCATTTGTTGCAGTTGCAAACGTAGTTGCGGCATTTGTTGCTGGCGCTGCTGCTGCTGCTGTAAGTATGGCTGTTGTTATTATTGTTGTTGTTGCAACAGCATTTGTCTGCTGCATTATTATGCAACAGTTTATGAGGCAACAGCGTTGCAGCAACAAAATTCAAAAAGTAGCGCAGCCACAGAATGAACGCATTGAAAATATAAATGAACAGGCAGATTTTGTATCTGCCTCAATGTATCTATGACTCAATAATGTTAAAAATCGTCAAAAAATTCAACAAGAAACTGAAATATTTGTGTAAGAAGAAGTAATAAAAATTCATCAATTGGAATTTAATTCAATTTTAATGATTTTTAGGCTTAATTTGGAATTTCTTTATTTTTATAGCATGGAATTGTTATAGTTTTACTTATAGTATATCAAAAAAAATTACTAATACCATACTTAAGTTTTTGAAATATGTACTTTATACTTTTTATAATGTCAAAACTTGATCTAATACTTTTCATAATATAATTGTCAAATATGTACCTAGATTTGTCTAATATACCTGTTATATTTTTAAGTTTCGCTACTTTTTTGAAAAAAAATACTAATCAAAAGCCAACAAATTATTCACACCCCTGTATTTAAGTAACGGTTCTTGTTATTGTTTTCTAACATGACCTTAATTTTAAAGCTGAAACAAATTATTGTGTGTACTTACGATAACTTGGTTGATTTTTATGTGCCAAGTGGTCAAGATGAAAAAGAAATGCGAATTATCTCTCGTTATTCGAGAAAAAATTGTGGAGTTACACTAAAAAGGCAATGGATATAAAAACTAAGTAAAAATTTTCAAATAAGTAAAAATACTGTTGCATCAATAATAAACAACTTAAGAAAAACCAAAAAAAAAAATGGAAAATATAAGTGGAAGAGGACGAAAAAAAAGAACCACCGCCCAAATTGAGGCACACATAATAAGAGAAGTGAAAAAGAACCGACGTCTATCAGCACCAAAAAAAACTGCGGATATAGTAAATAGCTTTAAAGTTAAGATTTCAAATGAAACTGTGCGAAACCGAATTAAAGCTGCTGGATTTGACGGAAAAATTGCAGTAAGAAAGCCTTTAATTTCGAATAGAAACCAAAAGCGCAGGCTACAATGGGCTCAACAAAAATTGAACTGGTCTATTGATGATTGGAAGCGTGTAATTTGGTGGGATGACACAAAAATTGTGCTCTTCGGATCACATGGACTGATTAAAGTTTGGAGGAGGCCAGGTGAACGTTTTAAGAAGGAGTGCTTGCGACCAAGTGGTGAAGGTACATTATTTCTTCTAACTTGTGAAAATCGACATGTTCCCCAGACAAAATATTCGACAGGAAAATGGCATTATATCAGCATAATTGTGGCAAATGAGCAGAGTTCTGGCAGTATGTTGAAATGTGGTGGCGGCCAGTTTACTTTTTATCAAAAAAGGCTGCCAGAAAGTAGCATCATGAAGGCATGGAAAAGTCAGTAGAAGGCAGTGTGTCGAAATTCGGCATTGTATTGGACGGCAACTGAAATGTTCAAGCAGCTCAAACATTTTTGTTTTTTCAGCAACAGCCTTCCTACGCACTATAACGGCAGGCATATGAACTCTGTTGAATAAAACCATTATTTTGGCATTGAACAGAAATATTTGGGCAGGCTTAAAAGTTTTGTTTTCTACAGAACAGAATGCTTTCGCCCTATACTGGCAGGCACATGAACTCTATTAAAAACAAGCATTGTATTGGCATCCAATTGAAAGGGTCTAGCAGCTTAAAAATGTTTTGCTTTCTAGACAACAGAATTTTCTCGTCTTATACTGGAAGACGCTTTTATTCTGTCTAACTCTTCTGAGCTCTAACTTTTTACTGGCTTTAACTTGAAATTGTTGAAAACCTTTTCACATGTAACATGTGATCTTGACAGTTAAAATTAATATTTTTTTGCCGAAAGTTTGCATAAATAAACGTTATTTAAAAATGTATAAAGGTAAAGGTGCTTTATTCGTTTTCAATCATATTTAGTGGAACACTAAGAATCATATTTGGTGGAATACAAAACATAAGACATATCATTTACATGTAATGTAAAATTCATTTTTAATATACTGTGGAGAAATATACTGTATTTTAGAAGATCTGATATACTGGTGTACAAGAGTGACTTCAATATTTGATACGACCGTCGATTTTGAAAAATTTTTAGTGCATTTGTTAATTACTACATAAAAATCTAATTAATAGTATAAGTTAAAAAGAGTGCTGCTCCTCAAAATACCACATGAATGATAAGTCTTGTGGTCATTCATGAATCTATTATCGCATTGATTGCGATACAGTTCGCCATAGTAAATGTCTTCTAGCCTGTCAACATTTTCTTTTTTCTGCTAAAATGGTGAGCAAATGTTTTTTAAAGACATAAGTGGAGATGGGCGTTTTAGGGCATATGGATGGAATCAATCAATTCCAACAAACTGCTTAATGCAGAACCGCTTAGTTTGTGTCGTAAAACGTATGCTAGGATTGAGGTGAAGACTTCAGATGTTGATGCCGGAGAACCTAGAACAAATTGATCTTTTCCAGCAATCGGATCTTCACTATCCTCGTCTGATGCACAATTTTTTGATTCTGCTAAGGATGAGTGACTAGCAAATTCATCATCTTAATTAAAAACTTTAAATGATTTACGGTAAAAACATTTCCATGTCAAATTTCGTTTAGGAAATCTACTTAATTTTTGCGTGTTGGACTATGTTTTTATAGAGCAATAATTTTAAAGCTCACCATTCTTTTCAATAAAACTGTTCGCACACGTAGTCTCTGGTATAGTTAGTGGCATTGCTATTGTACGCATAGGAGTGGATTACCTTTTTTGTTTGGGTTTGCTTACTCCTGATATACTAAAGATAAACTTTTTTAAAAAAAACTTAGAAATTTACGTTTGAAAAATCTCACTCAAAACTGTATGTCAAACATAAAAGCCGTTCAAAATTTAGGTGAATCAAAAAAAAAAACCGACAAACCCAAGGGCCAAAAACTGTCAATTGAATAGAAAAGCTCAAATATATAAAATAACCTAAAATATATAAAAGAAACCAATATTTTGCATTCAATGCCATGTTAATGCCCCATCCAATTGCCTGCCACTACCTGCTTGTATTCTGCTCTGTACTTTCCCTGCCAAGTTGCTTCCACTGAACGCCACTTGCATGCTCTCTTATACATTTTTGAGCCTCTGTTATCCAGTTTGCTGTTCTGTACGGTGGCAGTCAACTGGCTGGTTTTGGTACAATTCCCGCCCTGCCCTGCCAAAATTGGGCCAAAATAATTTCATTTCTATTCATTTCTATGGGGTAGAGTATGGCTTGGAAAGGATAGAGAGAAATAGAATTTATTGACGGGATTATAAATAAAATATATCTAAGGATATTGCACACTAAACTAGAACCAACAGCACGTTTGCTTGCGTTCGAGTCAGATTATATTTTCCAGCAGGATGGAGATCCGAAGTATACGGTCAAGATAGTGTCTGAATGGTTTAAAGACAACAACATTTGGGTTTTTGACTGGCCGGCACAATCCCCAAATCTTAACCCTATCGAGCACCTAATGTATATTGTTAAAAATCGGGTTGCCAAGGCGAGTCCTTCAAATTTTTTAAATCTGAAGAGGATTTTCAAAAAGGAATGGGAAAACATTAGTCCAAGTGTTACTAAAGCATTAGTAGAGTCCATGCCGAGAAGGTGCGCAGCAGAAATTGCCGCAAAAGGTGGTCATACCAAAAATTAAATGAGGGGTGTGAATAATTTTTTGGTATTTTTTTTCTATTTTATCAAAATTTATATTTTTAAAAATTAAGAAGCATATGAACATTGAATGAACTTTGGTTGTGTTTTGTGATTAAATAAAGAATTTGTTTATTTATGTTTTAAACACCAGTGTAGTTTTTTTTCAACAAAAATGTTGGTATATTAATAATTGTTAATATTTGTTTGATATAATCTATATAAGGTATTGTATATGGTAAAATTTATTTTTATGAAGACCATAAAGATGAAAGCAAAATATATATATTGTTATTTCAAGATTACAAGTTTGTTCTTTAACGTCCATTGCAATTGTATTCGTAACTTTTTAGACACGATTTTTTATTATTATTACTAGCGAATAATGTAAATTAACATGCATCTCATATGATTGTAATGCAATTACCGAAACTACGTCACTCTCTTCTGCTTGTTTAACTACTAAAGTACATTTTCTAAAGAACATTTTTTTCTGTTCTAATTGAATTAAATGTGAGTAGCTCGGCACTTTATTGCACTTAAACTGAAATTGCCGCTTTTGCGTTGACAACAAAAATAAATTTGTGTATATATGTAGTATGTTATATAGGTATAAAATATGCAGCAAAAGCAGGATTCTATCAGCTTTCAATTCCAACTCATGACATTCTATCTCAGCCAGCCTGTCTGTCGTATGTATGTTTATATGCTAGTCTGTTACGTAACGTGCTGGTTTGCATGCTTTGGAAATTGCGGTTTACGAGACGCAGAACGAGCGAGAACATGCCAAATTGTTATGTGACGCTACAGTAGGAGCAGCAACAGCAACAGCAGCAGCTGCTGGTGGACAGACAGATGCACAGACGGCGTAACGCAGCGATAAATGAATTGATTGAAATGCTGCTTGACTGACAATTTGAATGACTGCCTAGCTGGCTAGCTGACTGACTGACTAGCAGTGAGTAGATTCAGTTGATTCTTCTTCTTCTTCTTAGTCAACGGTATTGAATAACATTTAATAAAATAAGACAATATGTATGTGAATAATGTTATTACGTTTACGTTGCTGACAATGCTTGCATTGACGTTGCTTTGTAACAATTTTTACATAAGATCTTGTAAGTGAATGGTTGCTGTTGTAGTTGTTTTTATTACTGCTGCTGTTACTGTTGCTGAAAATAGCGCTTTGTTACGTTTAAATCATTTTGTTTTTGTGGGTTGAGTAAATGCAAAGTATTGTTATTTTATTCGTTTGAGGCATTCTTACCAAGGCATCGCTGAGCAAGAACTAAAAATGCACAACTTCTGTATAACTTGAATTTTAACAATATTAAATTTTCATATAATTAAATAACAGTTCAATGTGCTAAAGTTTTCCATGATACAATAAAACCGAGAAACTTGTTTTTTATAAATGTTTGAAAATTAATTTTTTACGTTATGTACCATAAGTATCTGGAATGTTAAGATACGTTTTAGTTCTACTGATTGTTTAGACAAAATGCTTAAAACTAATCCTTAATCGATTTAAATTAGGAAAAAAGCAACTTTTATGCAGAGAAGATTAATTGAAATTCTCAAAAGATCAATTAAATTCAGAAAGGATCAATTGAAATTCCGGAAAGGTCAATAGAAATTCAGAAAATATTTGAATTTCTATCTTTTTTTTTTATTTAAATCATTCTTTTTTGAAAAAGTACTAAAGGTTATAAATTTGTAAAATATTTTGCAAGTTTTACCCTGTTAAAAACCATTTTTCAAAACTTTTTATAACTTTTTGTTGTGCAACTGTAGCTGCAATGACATCCGGGTGGACCAATTGCCCTAGCTACGCCTCTGGATAAATTTCAAAATGAAAGCTTTTAGTATTGAATCCGAAACAAAGTGTTTGGTCCCAGATTAAAATGATGCATTTAAAATGTTAAGATATCATTAAAATAATTAAAATTAAGTTGCCGATCTTTAAGCTTAACAACAAAGCTTTTAACGTAACAAAAAAAATTTTAATATTTTTTATCCTAAGTCTACATTTTTACTCAGATACATCAATTTTATGTGTCATTCATTAATAAGTGGGTGAGAATTTAGTGGCTCAACAGTCTGAAAATTTACAAGTATACTAAATTGCACGATAAAGGCTCTGATATATGAAACTTTAAAACTGTTTTCTTATAATCTTAGGTGTTTTTAACGGAAAATACTCTAGATTTGTTGCAACCAACACCTTGGAGCTATGCACAGTGCGTTAATGGGAAACAAATAGAAGTAGTTGTCTGATTTAAATAAAATTTCAAACTCACATGTAATTTTGTAATTTTAGAAAATTTTGAAACCAAGCGTTCTTAATCAAACAATTTTTTGATAAGCTGAATAAATTTTTAAATAAGATATTTAAAAACAAAAAAGGTAGTCAAATTTTTTTTGGTGCAAAAACTTTTTAAAAAACTCAATTAAAAAAATAAACAAATACTTTGCATTTCTTTCTTCAATTCTAAGTCATAATTTAATTAATTTTATAGGTAAAAAATTGCATAAAATCAATATTTGAATAAAATATTTTTTAGTTTTGCTTCAATTTTATGTAATAATTAGACTTGTTATGACATAGCTATAAAAGCAAACCTATCATATTCTAAAGCTGCTTCTAGACGACATGACATTGTCTTAAGACATGCCAAAAAATTCCTCTCAAATTTTATGTCACATCGTGTGGAAGCTCAAAAACCGAGTCTTGTGAAAATGTCTTGCGACTGCCAGAGACATGGCAGAATAACCAGGTAGATGCAATTCGGAGAGCAAAAAACGAGAGAGCAAAACATTGGCTTAACTATGTCACTATTGACAATTTATGTTTGTTCGTTCAGCCACAGGGATGTTTAATTTACTTATAACCGTATAAATCAATTGAGTACCCAGATTTTAAGTATGAACATGTAAAAAAAGTAAACAAAAATCATAAAATTTTTTAAAATGAGCCGTATTTTAAGATATAATATATAACTAATTGTAGTTTTGCCTTAAATGAAGCAAATGAAAGTTTACTTTTAATATAATTTTCATTCGACTACTTATTTCGATGGTTCAGTAACCAATATATTTGTAAAACTATATACGGCTTCTTTAAACAGTCAAAATATATTTTGACAAGTGAAATTGCTGTTTGAAAAAATTAAATTTATTTAATGAAATCGACGATTGTTTGTTTATTTGCCAACAATTGATGAATTGTTTTGGAATTATCGCGACGGGAGGAAGTTATAGGCAGTCCAGTAAAGCCGTTGTCAAACCTGAGTTGTCGTTAAACATTTGCAGTTACCGCAATTGTAATACTCAAGATAACTTGCTTGGGAGTACATGCTATTTACGTTCAAGTCCACCGGAATGGAAACGGATGTGCTAAATTCAAGAAACAATCTTAAAATAATTATGTGTATTGTGTTGCAAGTAATTGTGCTCTGTGTAATTTTCAAACTGTAATGTTTAAAATGTAATTAATAACTTCCTGGGACTTTGAAAAAATAAATTAAATTAATTGTCCTTAAGATTGCAGCTACGTTTTTAATTCGATCCGATCGGCAATAAGGAACATGCGAAATTACTATATTAAAGGCCGTTTTCTCAATGTCCGGTTAAGCACTAATCGGAACTTTGACCGGCTGTTAGCAAGAAAGCATTTTCTCAATGTTCGGTTAGGTCTTAAGTGCCGGTTAAGTTAATGGCAAGTTGAGGTTCCGGTTAGTTGCTAATCGGAAGAACAGCTGTGTAGTGCAAAAAATAATTATATATTTTATAATTAAGAATTGATTATAATTGATAATCATCCAATAAAAAAGTCAAAATTGACATCACTTTCAAAACAGCTCATTTTGTCATTATAATTACGCCTTTGTTATTGTTTTGTTGTCGGAGAGAGCGTATTTCTAGTGCATCTACCTGGTTATTCTACCATGGCCAGAGATACATTACTTTTCAAAACTGTTTCTATTTTCTTATGACTTTCTAGACAACACAAGGGTGGATTAAAAAAAAACAGCATGTGCGGTTTTATTTCATATGAATTGAACGTTCAATTGCATAAAATATGGCTGGTATTCGATATGGCTAAAAACTCTTAAAAGTAAGTTTTGTAAGAAAAGGCGTATGTACATATACAGGGTCCACCAAATATTTAAAATTTTGAAAATTTTATAAAAAAAACGACTGGATATTTTCTCAAATTTCTAGTTTTATTTGAAAGTACAATCCTTCCGGTTAATAATGGAAAATAATTTCATTCAAATGGCTGCCTCGGCTGGCCATGCAGTAGCCTACACGATCGGTCCAATTTTTAAGCACATTTTCGATTGTGTGCAGCTGTATTTCACCAATGGCTTCACGAATATTGTCCTTTAAAGCGTCAATTGTCTCTGGCTTGTCGGCGTAACACTTATCTTTGAGGGCACTCCACAAATAATAGTCCAGCGGTGTCAAATCGCAGCTCCGAGGTGGCCGAACGACATCAGCTCTGCGGCTGATAATGCGATCTTCAAAAACAGGGCGCAAAACATCGAGTGTAGCATCGGCTGTGTGGCACGTAGCGCCGTCCTGTTGAAACCAAATGTTGCCAATATCCTCCTCTTCAATTTTTGTGAACAAAAATTCGTTCAACATGGCCCGATAACGATCGCCATTGACTGTAACGGCAACTCCTTGCTCATTTTCGAAGAAAAATGGCCCAATTACGCCTCTGGACCAAAATCCGCACCAAACAGTGACTCGTTTTGGGTGCAGCGGCTTTTCAATGTATGCGTGCGGGTTTTCTGTGCCCCAAATGCGACAATTTGGCTTGTTTACATACCCGCCAAGATCAAAATGAGCTTCATCTGAAAAGATGATTTTTTTTGGCAAAATCGGCATCTTCTGTAAGTCGATCGCAGGCCCACTTAGCGAAGCGAAAACGCATTGGATGGTCAGTTGGCTTCAACTCCTGAACCAATTGGACTTTTTATGGCGTCATACCAAGGTCTTTATGCAAAATTCGTCTCAATGATGTCTCCGAAATGTTCAATTATTGAGAACGACGGTGAATTGATGTTGATGGCGCTTCACGCACACTTTCTGCCACAGCAGTAATATTCTCGGGTGTACGCACTGCTTTTGGCTTTTCACGCTTTGGTTTATCGATGAGGATGCCAGTTTCTTTCACTTTTTTTGCAAGATAACGAACATACGGAGCTGACGGTGCTTCTCTTCTTCTAAAATCCGTACGCAATTTTCGCACACATTCTGCAACATTACCATGATTTTCAAAGTAATGCCGCAATATTTCTTAGCGTTGTTCAAGCGTATACACAACCATATTCGTTCAGCGGAAGGATACAACTAATTATCTGTCAAATCAGACAAGAGCTAAGTGTTACCATTCACGAAATAAGCACTAGTTGAAAAAAAAACGTTAAATGGCGGACCCTTTATATTAGATATGTTCATTTTCCAAAAGTATTCCAGAACCTCCCTGCAAGGCCATATTCTAAATCGTAGATGTAATCAAAGGTCGTGACGCAAAAAAAAATTCTAGAACAATCTCAAACTGGATGGTCGACGCTAAAAGACATGAATTTGAAGAAGTATAAAATGGATGTTTCAAAATCGAGTTTCCTATTTATTTTTGAGCCATACAAAAACTTTTGACCATAACATATTCTAATGTAAAATCGGTTTTTTTTAATCCGAATATGTCATCAGATTTTTACAAAACTAGTCCTTGACCCCATATTGGCCTACTTTGTTAAGAATTTCCTAATTTTTTATTTTGATTTTCAGCTAGAAATTTTACCTTCGCTTAGATGGCTGCAGTTTTCGCAAATTTAAATGTTGCAGTATTGTTGGCTGTTTTATGAGGATTAGCAAAAATAAAAAATATCCAAATCGAATCATTTTTATGACAGAAAAACTATTTTATTTTGAGCTGAGTTTTGAGCAAGTTTTAAATAATCGTCATTCTGAACCACGATGATTTCCTTACGTTGGAAATACGTTTTTAGAAACATGTCCGTAATCTGTCATACATTTAGAACTTTCAATCGGCAATTGTTTTAATCCAATAATATATTAAAGAAATTTGCTAAGTAGTTCAAGATACTCGTATAATAAATAAAGCGATTTTCGCGTATTAATATTTCTAGAAAATACTCTGCGCTAGAAGCGTTGACATAAAAACGAAAAGAAAGTCGGCGCACTAGAAGAGGTAGACAATATTGAAAAGTGCAAGCGAGCATCTTTCGAGATCATATATGGTATAAACAAAAGCAACAAAAACTGCATCGTTTTGAATTCGGTTCACGCCTCGAAATTCAATATTGATGGTTTCATTACATCAAATACCCATAAATTGTTTGAGTCATTATTTGCGAACGATTCCAACGAAGAAGAGATCTCATGCGCTTTCTAAGCATCGATCCAAGTTGTTGGCTCAATGAAGAAAAGTATTTACGTGCTGAGGAAATGGTCAGCAAAATTGCTGTCGTGAATGATTGTGCTGAAAGGGCAATAAATTTAATAACTCGATTCAACACAAATGTTACCAACTTAGAATCCGAAAAACAGTTGACTTTGCAAGTGGTTGAGGAACATCAAAAAATATATCCGTACAACATAATAAAGAAAAACATTTTTCAAATATGCAGAAAATAAAGTAAAATAAATGTATTCAAAAATAATTATTTGCCCGAAAATCGGCTCCACAATAAAATTATCTCCTTCAACTTCCGATTAACTTAAACCCTTCCGCATAATCAGTCACAACAGCTTCACTGACCACAAAGGTAAGTCGAATGAGTGCATCTTAAAAATACCTTAAGTTTTGAAAGCAAGGTCATAAATAAGGAACTTACCTTGCAACATTTTCGTCAATTTTCGTTAAACTGTTTCTAAACTAAAAAACATAAAACCTATTTTTGGTGATTTTTTTACATTAGAGACTTTTTGCTAAACAAACTTATACCATTTTTATGCAAAAATGGTAAACTTATTAACATCACAGTAAAGAGAAGTAAATCATCACAGTAAAAATTTCTCAGGATTTTCCATTTGAAATACTTTTGATACAGATCATGGACTCTAAAACGATACCAAATTTTCACATTTTTGCAAATAGAGTTTTTTCGAATTGTTTGCACTGGTCACAGCACTGTGCTCCGGTGTGATTTAATGGTATTGATTACTTGATGCAAAATTTATTCCCTTAACTTTTACAAGATTTATAGTTTTTAAAAAATATGTTTTGATATGTTTTGTTGTCCTCCATACAGAAAACCCTTTTATTTACTATAATTTTTAGCATTTCTTTTCAGTAACATTACTAATGGCTGCTGATTTTTTCTCTACTAAAAATTTTGTAGACTTTAATGATCATGAAAATAAATTAAAGCCATACACACACACATGTATTTGTTGCCAGTTGGCAACTCTAGTTTGTTGCCACTGGCAATGTCTGCATGGGGACAATAAAAATAAACAACCAGAACAATAACAACAACAACAGCTAGTTCGGAATTATGGCGCACGTTTCAATGCAGTAAAACAAAGTGAAATGAGATGGAAAACCTGATAGAAGTTATTGTAAAACGACCAAACAACGCAAAAACTAACAAACACACAATCTCTCGAGAATATAAGCCTCTGTTAAGCGCCAAGTCAACACTTTTGGGTGAATTCTAAGAGGTTGTTTCGCTGGGCAGGATGTTTGTGCTACAATGCATTTAAATTTGAGCAAAACATGCGACAAAACCTTAAAATACTTTGAAGAATAATACATTTAGTAGTATGTTTTATGAATGTGGGTAAAATATTTGAGGCAGTATGGCGTCATAGACGTGGTGCTAAAAGGGGAAGGAGGTTTTTTTCCGAACAAAGTTGACAGCTAATAACGTGCTGGCTGTGCGTGACAATTGTGACCTTTTTACGGCTTTTTGATGAAGGTCCTGCTTTTCCAACGCTGTATTTCTTTGCCATGCTTCTGTGTGCTTTCGTTCTTCCATTATTATGCAATGAGCGACTAATGGTCTCTGGTGTGTGTGTGTGAGTGTGAGTGTGTGTGTGTGTGTATTTGAGAAAGAAAAATAGCCCTATACACCGACAGCAACATCAGCTACAGTAAAACAATTAGCCAAATTGCTATCACATGTACTCATATATTTGCTGCATACAAAATGCTTTTATGTGGTTCTGCAAAATTAACTTTTCCATTATCTGATTTTTTTAGAAAAATATTCAGATACTATAATTTGTGCGAGCACGTTTGTAAGCTCTTTATGCGCTGAGCTCTGTGTTGACTTGTGTTGGTCAAAACTTACAAGGTAACGCAGAGGTAACACAAACTGCAGTCAATCAGGCGTCTGCACGTATTTCACGCAATGATTGTGAGCTGATTTGCTTTGCGAAACATGAAGTGTAAATACAATTTTATTTAGAGCTTTCTATTTATTATTATTGAAACGTTTAATAGATTAAAAATGTTTAAATTATTTAAATAGACAAGCAAGCTTGCTTTATCTTTCCGCTCAATAGCTAGTGCCTTTTAAAAGATGAGGAAAACACTTTCAATTAATTTTTTCTATGTGGATTAAAAATAGAAATAGTTAATAGAAATGTATAAGAATTCACCTAGTCAACAATAATCTTTAATATCATCAATATTTATACACAAATAATTAAGTCATCGACGTAATGTTGGTTGCCTAAGCCTTCTGTATAGGTATTACCATGGGAAGTGTTCAAGGGAGATATATGGCCTGACGCCACCAGCTCGTGTGTTTCCTAGGTTCACTCGGGCAGCTGTCAAAGCCCACCCCTTTACCATTACATCGATGCCCAATAGAGCCTCGCATTACCTTGTTAATTCGTTCCTTAGTCGCACGGTTAAGTTGTGGAATAGTCTCCTTGCGCGCGTGTTTCCCGGCAGTTTTAATCTGTGCAAATTCAAAACAAATCTTCACCGACACTACTAAATCTATCCACCCTCCAACTAACTGTCACCCAACATCCAAATCAACACAATGTTTATACATTTATAGGGGGCATCCCCTGAGCATTGGTTCAATCTAAAAAAAATCGGCCGGTGCACAGTGTGCTTTTTTCGATTGTAGGATGGCATTTGCATTATCGCAGAAACTATAAAAGTTGCGGCCCATGAAATTTTGTACAAATGCGTTTTAGCCTAAATTAAGTAACAGCACAAAAAAATTAGAATTCTAGGTAAACTGCTTCGCCTATTTCCCATACAACCTTCCATTTTTAATCAAAAAAAAAAACCCCGCATAAAATTGCTTATTTATGTTTTTAAAGAGTAAATTTAGCAATAAGCTTCACTTAAACGTAATGCTAAAAATATTTCGAATCGGATAACTTTTAGATATATCTCCTTTAAAATAATATATGAAATGATTGCTAATACAAGACAAGGTCACAACTTGTTTTAAATTATGAATTCTATTTTACTTTTTTTTTAAATTTAAGAGCACCTACAAAAAAGAGGTCGGTTTTAGAGTATAATTGTGTTATCTGGGACCCTCAATATTCTATACATATTAAAAGAATTGAAAATATGCAAAGGCGTTTCACAAGGTTAGCAATTCGCAAGCTCCACTGGGATTTTATGCCTTCCTATGAAGCGCGATGTGCTCTTTTTGGACTAAAGTCTTTGGAGTTCCGGCGAAAGTATTTTCTCGCCTTATTTGCTCGGGATGTAGTGATGAATCATATTGATTGTGCACCACTTCTATCTCTTTTAAAATTTTATGCACCTGAAAGAAATTTTAGGCAAAGGCAATTATTCTATATACCCTACAGAAGAACTAATTATGGCAAATGTGACCCGGTTTACAATATGACCAAAACGTTCATCATGATCTGCAGCTCGATTGAAATCACCCAAAATAGGGTAGCATTTAAAAACGATATCATGCTGAATAAGTTTTATAACCTATGATTAAATTATGTACTTACAGTAACTGTATAACAATAAATGTTAACAGTTGATTGAATAAATAAATAAATAAATAAATTGTCTTGAAAATCAGCGCATTTTAGGGCAAAATTTTGTTTTTAAGACTTTTTCAAATTAAATGGTTCTTCTTAATAGCAGCTAGAGGCAGCAGGTTTTTACAGAAGCAAAAGGTACGATATTTTATGATAGTTATAGACTTCGAATTTAATAATGCTTAACTGGCTAGATATTTTCTACTAAATTTTACTCAAATTTTCATTCCTTGAAAAATTTACAGTCATTTTTCAACGATTTTTCTGTTTTTATTTATCAACAGTTTTAATTGTATTTTATATTAAATTGAATGGCAATTAAGGCATAAAAAAGTCCAAAAAACAAAAACTTGAAATATACTTTGAGCTCTAAGTTATTATTGTTTAAATTTGACTTTCTTTTTTGGGTTTTATTGAGCTTGTTTTTGTTAAAAAAGTTTAAACTTTGACGAATTTTATAAAAAAAAACTATATAATAAATCATATTTTAACACAACCTTCATAATACATGTTTTATAATCTAACGAATAAAAATATTTTTTTATAAAATTAAAAAAAAAGCATCACAAATGTCATCCCAAAATTAAATTATTATGGTGGTCTAGAATTATTATGAAATTGGTTTTAGTTTTGTTTGATACATCAAAAGTATAGTCTTTCAAGAATAAAGTGTTTAATTTTTGTAAGGATACTGGCGTTATTTTTGCTTTTATAGCCGTTTAAGCAGGTATTGAGCCACAGTGTTTCGTCTTCATTTATTGTCTTTATACTCATTTATCTCGAAAATACTTTTTTCGTCATAGTTTTGTAGAAAAAAACCAAAACTTTTCAGCCGAATTCTCTGAAATTTTAATATGCTATATAAGTGACCATCGCTGGAACTAGAATCAAAGTTTTATTTCAA
The DNA here is from genome assembly GCA_963920525.1 of Dichetophora obliterata. Lineage (NCBI taxonomy): Eukaryota > Metazoa > Arthropoda > Insecta > Diptera > Sciomyzidae > Dichetophora > Dichetophora obliterata. Next base: position 113,171,650 of record OY986438.1, on the reverse strand, counting down.
AAACATCGTATATTTTACACTTAAATAACCAGTAAAAAAAGCTGTTCTTAGAACTTAAATTTCAAAAGCTAATCATTCTGACAATTTACAATATTTTTTGTTATAGTTCCAGCCAAAGCTGCACTCATAATGATTAATAATTTTCTAGGTTTTTTTTTTAGATAAATAGAAGAGTCAATATCTACAACACCACCTAGGCTCGTTTGGGTCTCATTGGGCGCCATTTTGAACATGATCAACAATCTTTTAAATTACATAATAGAAATTTTTTATGATGAATGAGTGTTACAATATACCTTAAAAGCTTAAATATTGTTGTTTAATATTTTAATTTTAAAAAAAAAATTCTAAAAATACCTTAAATTTTCGAGCGCTAGACCACCAGCCTGGCCAGCTTTAAGAGAATATACAAATAAGAGAAGACTTTTATTTGTGTATTCAGAATAAGACTCAGTTTGTCTGAAAGAACTTTTAATGCAACTTTCCAGTATATCACTTATTCGAATGGGGATACATTAAAGGGAAATTCGAACATATGTCAAAATAAAAATAAAAATCATTAGGGCTCATTTTTCGTAGACTTTTTTTTGACTTTGTGTTACATGTTCTTAAAAAATCAAAAACAAATTGACCATCACAATCCAAATTTACATTTATATTATATAAAAACTCAAACCATTTTCTTTTTTTATTAGTATTGCAGACTTTTAGTTAGTTTTGGTATTTTATTTGTCGTTACATAAAAACAATAACTTCTTCAGTAAACGACTCGCAGTATAAAAAGTAGTCTGATAGACTCGATCATAACTTTAACACGGTAGCACCAATAACTTTGAGTTTTATTGGATTTTCCATAAAACAATAACCTATAGTAATAAAACTCATTTTCTGTTTGTTCGTTTGTTTGTTTGTTTGGCCTTTATACAAATCTAAACGGCTCAACAGATTTCGCTCAAACTAAATATACATATTACGTACATTCCAACTTAAAATGTTACATACTTAGTTTTTGCCACGCCCCCTCCTAACTTTTTCAACTATCGGTAATTTTGTTGTTATAATAGTTTTTTTATCGGAGTTTTTTGTGTATGTAATTTTAAAAAATTTCTGTTATTTTGACATAAAAAATACTCACATATATTCTAAATTGTAGAAATCCTGTAGGAACAAACTAACTTGTTTTTAAAAACAACTAATTAAAAAACTAGTTTAAAATAAACTAGTTTATGAACTACTTAAAATTATATTAAGGCGGCATCCACTTCAATTATGAATAGTTTTTATTGCATTATATATGAATTAATTGAAAAACTACTTCAAAACAAGTGGCTTAAAAACTAATTTGAATTATATTAAGGCGGCGACTACTCTTATTTTGGCATGTTTATATTGCAAATTTTTATTATATTACAAGTTAAAATTTGTATGCTTTTTAATTCATCTTCAGTAAGTGGAATATTAACTAGTTTTCAATTGATTTATTTTAAAGTAATTAAAAAAATAATTTCATTTCAACTAATTTAACAAGTAGTTGAAAACATATGCAGACGAAAGTCAATTGACTTAATTAGCGGACATCACCATACAAAATATGTTAGTTCGTTCTATGGAAAAAAAGTCAGAATTTCAACTAGTTGTGGTTGAAAAAAAAAAACTACTTTTTCAACTACTTTTAAATTAGTTGATTTTCCTACAGGGAATTTTCAGTACAACGACTTTTTCATAAAATAGCGTTACTTAAGAATGAGAAAAAAATGACATGAAAATCAAAGTTGCGTATTTCGAAGCAAATATGTTCGCTGTCCACTAATATATTTCATTCAAATTTTTGTTTTGTTAAAAGTTCAATAAAATCGCTTCACAAAAAAGGTTGCACTAAATCGTTAAGTTAGTGTAACAATGTTTTTTAATGGTCAAAAAAGGTCCAGAATATTGACTTTTTACTCAAAAAAAGACTCACAAATTGTTGTTGTTGTTGTAAAAATGAAATCAATTAAAAATTGCACATCTCGCTACCTTTCATATGACATAGCATTTATTTGCAAAAATTGTTCCAGTTAAGCGCAAAAATTATTTTACTGTTTTTGTCATCAAAACAACAAGGGTCCCCCTTTGATTTTTTTCGCGAAATTTATTTTTTCCAAAATGTTGTTTTTATATTTTTTACAAAAAAGTCTAGTCTCAAAAATAATTTATGTGAAAAAATTATCCCAATATCTCTTTCCAATCAAAAGTTATGACTTAAAATCTATTTTTTCATACCAGACTATTAATAAAACTGAGTTTTGTTTTAAAATTCTCTATATAATTTGAACGTTTTAATTTATCTCCAAGAATGCAGTTGTGTGTTTAGAGTAATTACAAACATTTTTGTTTACATAATATCTTCCTAATAGTAATGTACTTAGTTTTTGCCTTAGTTTACTACAAAGAAGTTCAATATATTTTTTAATATAAATCTTTGTTTAGATGTTAAAATGTCCATTCTCAGGGACGCATTGAGTCCCACCATAATTTTTATATTGTTGAAAAGGTAATTTTGCTAGCTTTAAGATTAAGTAAATATAAAAATTATTACATGAAAAGTTAATGATGGCATATTTTAATTACAATATTGTTTTTAATAATTCTAAAAAAATAATATTTTTTAGAATTATGTACAAGCTTAATGCCAATTAAGTTCATGAAGCAACAGGTTGCAACAACAATAAGTTCTTTGCAGAACAAACCACCAAGCAGACTAGACAGCTGTTTCGTTGATAGCTACATAAACTCATCAGTAGTCTTCTGTGGCTTCTGCAGTACCATCCACTTTGATAAGCTTATACTAACACCTTCTGTTTAATTAAAACAGAATTATGTGCTGTATGTCGCCTTTCAAAGCAATGTTTTTCTACTACTTTGCAAAAGCAAAGGTTCAAAAAAGCGACTGCATTGATTCTGCAAAGACTTGTTTGTTGTGCTCTTTGTATACTTCTTTATCACGGATCAATCTAGGCTCCAACAGTTCGTTGGTATAAACCATAGAAGGCGTGAAGAAGGTTTTTTGAAAAAAGTTGTTTTATGTGTAGAGACATAATAACATACTTGTTTTCATAGGTCGGGCTCGCACCAGTGTTTACATGAAAAGTTAATGATGGCATATTTTAATTACAATATTGTTTTTAATAATTCTAAAAAAATAATATTTTTTAGAATTATGTACAAGCTTAATGCCAATTTTGAACCTTTGCTTTTGCAAAGTAGTAGAAAAACATTGCTTTGAAAGGCGACATACAGCACATAATTCTGTTTTAATTAAACAGAAGGTGTTAGTATAAGCTTATCAAAGTGGATGGTACTGCAGAAGCCACAGAAGACTACTGATGAGTTGATGTAGCTATCAACGAAACAGCTGTCTAGTCTGCTTGGTGGTTTGTTCTGCAAAGAACTTATTGTTGTTGCAACCTGTTGCTTCATGAACTTAATTGGCATTAAGCTTGTACATAATTCTAAAAAATATTATTTTTTTAGAATTATTAAAAACAATATTGTATAAAAATTATTTTTAATTTTTAAAATATATTTTTCGTACCCCTTCTTTGAATTCCATTAGCTCACCGCAAGAGATGGAACCATTAACAACAAAAATTTTCCACAACTTTTTTGATTTAAAGTTTGCTCAATTACCTTTCTAACGATAGCTTAAAACTAAAATGCAACATGTTTTTCATTATTCCAGAATTTAAAAAAACATTTAATCGAGAAGTGTATATAAAAATGTTTATATAAATGACTCTCGGGTAACACCGGGTATATCAGCTAGTGAAAGATAAAATACATTATTGTATCAAAAATATTTCTTTCAGTCTTATGAACAAAATAAAATCAAATTTTAGTTTTTATACCCAAATTTTTTCCATTTTCAATAAAATTCAATAAGAATAATTAAACGCATTTTAAAAATTCAAATTACATTGCAGTCTTCGTTATGCATAATAAAACACATTTTTTAAGCATTTTTAATCACCAAAAATGTATACTTTTCCTTGATTTTTGTATTAAGATAGTTACAATAATTTGGAACCCGTGCGAAAGCTTGTAAAATGATTGCTCTTCAAAATCTTTCTAGTATATTATTTTTGCATTACTCACTATCAATTTTTGCTGTAAGACCTACATATTTAAAAAAAATATTTTTAAGCACTCTAATATATATTACACAGTACAACATTTTTCTGTTCATTGATTGACAACTCAATTCTGAGAACTGTATGTGAAATTAGACCCAAAAAAAAAGAATTTCTGCATCATTCGTTTTGTCTTCTTACCTGCCAAAATATTTTTAATATCAATTTGAAGTTAGTAACTATCGTATACGGGAATTTTTCACGTTTTATGCACAACAATATTTGGAGAAAACATTGACACCTTTTTTATGATTCTGAGAATTAAAAAAAAGGAATAAACAAAATAATAAATAAACCCACATTTGGAAAGTTTTGCACAATTTGAAACGTACAAGTGCTGAATCAGGTATATAGCCAGCCACCCTTAAAATATGCGTCCATCTAAAAGTACCTGGCAGTAAAATATTGAAAAATACGTAGTATTTATAGGTGTGCATTGATCGATTTTTGTCATTCAGGCAGTGCCGACGAACGCGAACAGTGAAAGTGATTTTTCTCCAGTTTTTTAAAAGTGAATAACAACAAAACATAAAATATATCAATATGGAAAACAACAAGTGCCCAAATTTGGATGAATTTTGTTACGTTTGTGGTCATATCGTCCGAAAAATACAGAAAAACGATCGAACAAATTTGTTTACTGAGCAATTCAAAACCGCGTATTGTAATTATTTCGATGAAGCAGATATAAGTGGTGCAAATTTTACGCCAAACACAGTGTGCAACAGTTGTTATACTACCCTTCTAAAATGGATGCACGGAAAAAGTAGAAAGTTGTCTTTTATGGAGCCAGTAATTTGGGTGGAAGACCTAACTGGACATGATGAATCCAGGTGCTACGCATGCATAAATTTTCCTCCTGGATTAAACAGAAAACAATTGAAAGCAAAAGTATACACTGCTGCATTTACTGCCACACTTCCAGTGCAACGCCCTGCTGATACCGATGCACCTAAGCCTACGAGTGCGGATACTGTGTCCCTGCTAGCCGAAACCGTTTTCACCAATCCGACCAATTTGGATGATGCTGATTGGACACCCGATATTGAAAATAATGGATCAGAACCGGTAACACAAATCGAAATGGATTACATTGTGGCTAAGATGGGACTATCACAACAAAACTCGGAATGGTTGACATCATTTTTGAAGCGCAGAAATGAAGCGCAATGAACCTATGATAAAGGACCTGGATGATATTTTGTTGCCACCGCTCCAAATGAAACTGGGAATAGCTGGGAAATTCGTTGAAGTGGTGGTCAAAAAAGTTAACGGCGCCTTTGACTGTTTGAAATCCATCTTTCCTAAACTCAGTGATGAGAAAATTAAAAACGGTACGTATCGTACTCTGTATTTAAATATTGTCATATTTAAATTTGTTAATTTCTATACATTCGCATTACTAATAATTTGTTCGTTTTTCTTATGTATTTAAAACAGGTATTCTCAATGGACCTGATATTCGGAAATTGATCAAAAGTGATTCTTTCACAAATTTGCTTTCAGAGCATCACGACCATCAACATGCATGGAACGCATTGAAAGAAGTAATAGAAGGCGTTCTAGGAAAGAACCGTGTCCAGCGAGAAGAGATACAGCAACGAGTGGACAGGTTGCTGTATTATTTCGAAAAAATCGGTGCATCCATGACGCTGAAATTGCATTTCTTGCACCACCACCTCGATACCTTTTTGGCACAATCACCTCAGGAATCAGACGAACAAGGAGAGAGGTTCCACCAGGTGACCATGCCAATTGAAAAGCGGTTCAAAAGCAAAAAATTGGATGCATTGCTTGCGGAGGTTTGTTGGTGGAGTTCCACAATTATGCAGTTTGAAGAAAGCACCGAAGATGAAGACATTGAAATTGGTGGATACAGTGAAAGAAACACGCACTTGAATAGTATGTGTATCTCGGATGACGATACAGACTCAGACCATGAATATTAACAACCTACGAAGAAAACAAGATCATCAGAACCACAAGCGTCAACTTCTACAAGGATGGATATTGCCAATAATTGAAAAAATGTTCTAAATTTTGTTTTTATGCATATTATAATTGCGTATTAATTGCATATTATTTTATTTTCAATAAGTTTTTATAAATAAACTTTTTTTTTGCATTATAATTTTTTAATTTTTATTTTTATTTTTATTTTAAGGGTGGTGGCTATAACTGATTTTTTAAATTCATACCTTTACTCAATTGCGAATAAAAGCGAAACGCGTGCATCGATTTTCATGATCTTTGTCTCATTTTGCTCATAGGTTATGTGACTTTGCGAAAAAGTAACTAGACTTGAAACTTATTTCCGTTTTGTATTTTTTATGAATTTAAAAAAAAAATATTTTTTTTTCTTCATGCGCTTATTTTTAACTTGGAAACTGTTGCTTTTATAGGAAAACAATATATGAACAGATTAAAGGAATTGTAATTTTTTAAAATTTATTTCAACTAAATTGGGCTAGTGGTTGTCGAGCTATGTCAAACAACAGGGCCTAAAACGTGATAAATTCCCCTATACGATATTACTAACTTCAAATCGATATTAAAAATATTTTGGCAGGTAAGTAGACAAAAAGAATGATGCAGAAATTCTTCTTTTTGGGTCTTATTTCACATACAGTTCTCAGAATTGAGTTGGCAAATCATGTGTTGTACTGTGTTAATTATTACTATAAATTGCAAAATTAACTCCCAATTCAAAGCCTAAATAATGATAAAGGAAGGAACGGCAAAGCAGAAATAATTTTTTTTATTAAATTCCTGGTTCCAAAAATAGCAGATTTCTATAAAAATCCTGTATTTTTGTACTGAAGCCCATCTAACGGTACACTTTGTTACCAAAAAAAAAAAACACCATACATCTCGATTCATCATTGAAAACAATTTACGATTGCAAATTTTCAGAAGGATCGAAGAGTGTCAACATAGAAATAGTTGAAACTTTATTAATTATTAATTATTAATAGGAATTATTAACAATTGTTGATTATTAATTGTCATCTATACAATTCACCATTACAAATAACTTAATTTTTCATATTTAATTTTTCAGTAAATTTTTTAAAGTACAGTAATATAATCAAGTTCCAGTGTATTGTAATTTTAAGGTAGCTTTAGTGCAAAAGTAGTTAAGAAGTCGAAAAACCAACAAAATCTGCCTCTGATGGCATCCTTTGGCATGGCTGAAAATCTTTGAAAGTTTGTTTTTATAATTTTTTTGAAAAACAGTGACAATCGCAAAAAAGTAATGCTTGCGATACGTCTGATTATCGTCCTGTTAGTCTATTGTCATCCTTGTCAAAAGTTATTCAGTCTCTCATGGCCATGCAAATATCGGAACACATAAAAAGATTGGAACTTTTGTTTCCATTTCAGTCTGGTTTTCAGCAAGATCATAGCTGCTCTACAGCAATAACAAAGATCTTAGATGACATCAGAGTGTCTTATGGTTTTGGACGCATAAACTTGCTCTGTTTCTTGGATTTTTCCAAGGCATTTGATTCTGTTGATCACAGAATACTGTGTCAAAAACTAGAGGTTAACTTTTGTTTCTCCAGCATGGCGTTCCATCTGTTAAATAATTACTTGGTTGGTAGGTCTCAAGGAGTTAGGGTAGAAAATAGTCTGTTCGCTTTCTGTTATTTATCTTGTGGGGTGCCTTAATGCTCATTAATTGGTCTGTTGTCAATTCTTATCAACGATATTTTTATCATAGGTCGTCATGTTACCATGCATGCATATGCTAAAGATCTGCAACTGTTTTTAGATAGTCCTATTGACCTTGTTGATCATTTATGTGATAGGATGAATGAGGATTTAAATGAAATAATGAAATGGGCTAATGCAAATAAACTTAGACTAAATCCACTTAAATCATATCTGTTGCCTATTTTCAAAACAAATTATTTTTTTTTCCAATATACCAACTATTTATTTAAACGGTGTTAGGCTGAACTTTGTTGGCAAAGTTAAAAATCTAGGTTATATTATTAACTCGATTAACTGAGGATCACATAAATTTTGTTGTTTTTAAGGTCTGCTTTGCCCTTCGAAACCTGAGATGGACCGCATCATTTGTACCTGTTGATACTTGGAAAAAGTTAGTGTTCCAGCTTATAGTGCCAATCATTTCATACTCGGATATTTTCCAAAGCAAACTTGATTACAGGTCCAAACTTAAGTTACAGTATGCTTTTAACAACTCCGTAAGATATGTATTTGGCCTTCGAAAGTTTGATTGCATCAGTCACATAGCAACTAAATACTCGGTTGCAATACTTTCAACTATCTAGATGCTCGGAACGGCATTTTTTACATAAATTATTATGCACAAAGACACTTAAATACCTTTTTGAGAAGCTACAATTTTGTAGATCAACCAGAAATATGAACCTGATTATTCCATTATTTAATTTATTAAACTCCAACAAACTTTTTTTCGTAAATGCCGTCCGAATTTGGAACTCGCTGCCTTAAGAATAAAAGAAACACTGTGCATGAATTGGAAACTTTTTTTGCAACCTCGCTTGAGACATGACACTTCAGCATAATTTAATGACGTTGAATTAAATAGCGTCAACCGTTTTTCAATCCTTTGTCCCATTCTTAAGAAAGCTTTTGTTAATGAAGTTTTTGTTAGAACGAACTTTTTTCATTAGCTTAATCGGCTGGAAAGTTATTTTGTGGAATAATTTAATCCTCGAAACCTAATTCTTAGGGTCCAAGTTGGCTTTATAATTAAAAAAAGCTGTTGTAAAACTGTTAATAATTGTAAATAACTATTTTTCTAACAGCAGAAATATTTTTTTTCAAAAAAAAAAAAATCAAATGAGTTTGAGTTTAATAATTGTAAAGAACCATTTTTTTAAATAGCAGAAATATTTTTTTTCAAAAAAGAAAAATCAAATGAGTTTTGACATCAATACACAATAACTCATGTGTCTATATTTTTTTTGGGTTTTTACTACAAATCACGATTTTGGAAGTTAATGTAAAAATTCAAATATAGCACTATATTTTTTTTAAGTAGTTCTTTAGTCTTTATAATATGTCGTAAAAAGATGTTAGATTAATTTTTTTTAAATCATGTAAAGCAAATCATTAGAAATTTATTTGCAAAAATACGCCTTAGCAATTTTTTAAAAGTTAACTTTTGTATTTATATGATTTTTTTTTCATATATCCTGTTATGTCCTTTAATCTGTCTCTCTTGAAAAAAAGGCTGTATTGAAAAGTCATATTAAAAGTTATCTCAAGCACACTATGTCTTCTCTTATTTCATTTGTTATTTCATGTAAATAATTTATAGCATATCATTTACAATTTTTACGTCAATAATATAGCCAATTTAATGTTCTGGTACTGAATGAACTTGTTCAATCCGACAAGTTGTTACACTCTTTGTAAGAAAAAAAAAAAAAAAAAAAAAAAGTTTTGGCTTTTCTTGAAAACCATTAGATGTGTTTTTGTTTTTTCTTTTTGCCTTTCGTTTTCATTTTTTTTCAAACACTTCATTTGTATTCAAAGCATGTCGACATCGAAATTCCTTGCGTGTAGCATTTTTTAGCGTTGTTATTGTTTCTGTACTGTGTTTTTGTTTTGTTTTATTTGGTGTTGTTGTTTTTGTCAAGAAACTACAGCGCTGAATGTTTATCTGCTAGAATTTTAAGCATACTACAAAAAGCAAAAAATATGCAAGCGAATAATAAGACTACATTCCAAATTTTAGAACCTTAAAAACTGTTTTAATAAAAATTCTGTTAAAAGCCACCTAAAAAGCATTGGCACCTAAGATCAGGCTACAAAAAAACATATGAAATCAAAACGGAAGTCTAAATTATGAACAAATTGTTACTAGAACACTGAAATAAATTGATATAAGAAAATTTTTTAATTAAAAGCTTAAGAAAAGTATAAGCTCATCAGAACTTTTATAAAAGCAGCCATAACGATACAAACTCTTTTGATAACGGCAAATATTAAAAATGCAAACAAAGCGGCTTGGATTGAAAATTAAAAAATAAGAGCAAGCAAACGCTTCGAGCAAGTGTATAAAGAAGTGTGTAGCACAACAAAAATATTATCGTGCGGCTTTAAAGTGAAAACAAAAAAAAATATATTAAAAAAATTCATTGTGGGAGCAATAAAAGTAAGCCATGTAGAAAACATAGATAAGTGCCAGAATTAAGCCAAGAATTCTTTAATACAATACAAGAAAAAAATTAAATAATATTTTGTTGCACCAAAATCCATGAACCATTAAAAAAAACTCATGTGTCAGAATATCCTAAGTAATAGTTTTCAATTATTAGAAGAATTTATTTTAAGAGAGACAGAACTGTGCAATTTTTCTAAAATTTATGACAAAAAGTCGTAAATGCGTTTCACATCATAGAAGGAAGTAAGCAAAAATAAGAACACTAAGAAAGAAGCATATGTTGAAATGAACAACACTTTTTCCATAAAAACCTCATTCAAAATTTATGTTTATTAATACAGATGCCAAAAAATACTGCACAAATTCATAATATTCTGTAAAAAATAGCAAGAAAGCCAGACCAAGAGCAGCAGATGACAACATGTTGCGCTTGATTCAAGACAATAAAAGAAAAAAAAAATAGGCAAAAATCATAACTGGCGTTAAGCTGTTCTGAATTAAGTTTCACAAAAGCAGAATTAATGCACAGTGTGCACAGCAGTTAAGACTATTACATATAAATTAAAATAATATATAGTTTTTGTTGTCATTAATTCATAAATTTATAAGTATATTCCAAATTTGTCCAACAAATATGCACAAAAAATGCTTGCAAATAAAGTATGCTGCTTTACTGTTTGTTCTCATTTTCTTTGACAAAACACTTCTGAACAAAACAAGTAAGCTTTTTTCTATATGATATAGGATCAAATGTTATTACTTTAGTAACGTTGGAACCAAAAAATTTTCACACACACACACACACAATCTTATGGCGTGATAAGAACTTTGGCATAACTGTTGCGCCTGTCATCAATTTGCTATGTTCTTCTGACTCATACGCAGTTTTATGCGAACAAGTGATTCTCGAAAAACTTGCTAAAGATTCAATAATCATAAAGATTTATATATTTATTTTTTATGGTCACATAAAAAAAAAAGTAATTAAAACTACTTAGTCACATTTATTTGAAGAACAACACACATGAACAGAAATATTCAAAATTAAAAATAATTGTCTAAAACAAAGTAAAAAAAAAGTCATAAAAGTAGTTATGCAACATTTGTTGAATGCATACGACTAGAACCACACGTCGTATAAGCAACACACAATTGTTATTAACACACTCCTCCCAATTCTGAATGATTTGGGAGGATTTGATTCAATATCCATGAGTGTTAACCCAAAAAAAAATGAGAAATCTTTATCTGCTGTTTAAAAATGAAAATTCCTTTTTCCAATTCCCCAGGAAAAATCACTCAGAATTGGGCTGACTGTCTCCACTTACAATATTTGATTGCATGCGAACTGTCAAATTGAATTTCATGATATCCAGATTTCATGCTATAATATTTAGGTGGGCACTTCATCTCATGAAATTTAATTTTGGAATTGTTTTAAAAGTTTATTAAATAATTAATTTCTTCTATTCGCCATTTCATTTTATGTTTTTTCACTCTTTTAATGATTTTGCAATATTTTTTGCTTGAATTGTTCTTAAAAATGCACACACTTGCATATTTTATTGGAAAGTGACAGCTCATCTCTTGAAATGTATCTCAAAAAATATTTCAAGAGATAAATTTCATGATATGAGTGGTCTAAACTTGAGATATATATCATAAAATTTATTTTAACAGTTCGCATGCAATCAAATATTGTAAGTGGAGACAGTGTGTAAAGGCCTTCAGTTCTTACAGCAGATATTATATAAAAGTTAAACTATTTATAGCTCAATGAAGTAACTAAATAGCTGCTATATTCTCGATAAACTGTTGTTTAATCAAAAACCCTAACAATTTTTTAGTAAACTGAATGGCTAAGTTACTATTATGTTAACATACCACACGACGTATGAGCAACATTTAGTTATATTCAATACATTTTACAACTGAGTTAAGGTGTAAAATATGATTTTACTCATAAAAAGGAATTTTAAATAATTTTTGTATTTTTATATATATATAATAAAATGATCACTTGAAAATTAGTTGAGTTGCTCCCTAAGTATCAGATGCACTCGTTTCGATTCCACAGATCCTAACCACATTTTGCCTGTTTGTTTTTATTATTTCAGTGATGACGCAAGAATGTACTGATGCACAAATTCTAGTAGTTGGTTTCCTTTTTTTTCAATGCATGCTAATAAAAGCATTTCAGCAATTAAAAAAGTTAAATATCTTATTTTACATCAAAATTCATTCTTTAATAGCACCTTTAATGGTATTTTGAAGGAAAAAATAAATGATAAAAGTAAGACTATAGAGATCAAATCAATCATATCAACATTTCATAATGTTCTATTTCTACACAAATTTATTTATTTCATCAATGGAATAATTATCTCGCTACAACTTACTACTTTACTTAAACAACAATAATAAGCAAAACTATTAATCTTAAAGGAATATATAACGATATAAAACGTAACGACAAATTTAACTATTAAATCATTCCAAATACCAGCAAAAAGAAAAGACGTATCCAAAATAAATCAATGCGTATTAATAACGAATAAAATAACATAAGAAAATATAAAAACAAACTGATAAGTGGGTAAGGATAAAGCAAAAATTATTGATCGATTCATAAAATGAATTTTTTGATATTTGGCATATAAAATATATAAAATTATTTAAAGCATTTAATAATTTAGAAGCAATAAAGTGTCTATATGATCATCAGAATTGAATACGGTCAAAATTAAACCTTAACACAAGTACAGTCGACGATATTTAAAAATTTTACTTTGACCTCTAAACAGGCTATGAATGAGTGCATTAAGAGTTTAAGTTGGTATCTTAAAATACACAGTGTGACGAAGTCGACCAAAAGAAAAAGCACAACCAAATTTTACGAGCTCTGAAAGCGGGACAGTTTGAGAGTCAATCGCACCTTGTAAGATTCTCAATGTCGTCACAAGTTTTTATTTTTTATTGTTAAAGTTGTAGTGTTTTAATTTTATTGTGCCGACATTCATTGAATTTTAACAGCCACTTGCCTTGTTAGAAATAAAATACAAAATAGACATCATTTTGGTAGACCTTTACGTAAAATAAGGATATGTAAAAATAAATCCGATAAAATATAAAATGAAGCGAGCAGCAAAGCACCTGCGTGTATTTTCCTTTAATTTAAGTAAAAGTGTGTGCTTCCATCAATTTTAATTATGAATTTTTCGTTAATGACATTTGTTTTTTCCAAAAAATCTATTTATATTGAAATTGGTTGAGAATTCGCTGAATTAGGTCCATTCTAACGTTCTTTTCTTTCCTCGTCAAGCTTATTCAATTCCCATGTTTCCCATGATTACCATGTTTTTGTTTGCAACTTTACAAAATGCTCCCAATTCATCAAATCTCAACCGATATTAGTCAAATTTGACTCATTAGAAAGACAATATAGTGTGAAACACATCACAAAAAAGAACTGTAAAAAATAAAAAATTCACTATGGAACGAATTCACATTTTTTTATTTTAAATTAATATTTGAAAATGCGATAATTTTTTGAATAGTTGAATGCTTTGGATTGCTTGTCAGAAATACTTGAAGCAGTAAATCTGTTTTTAACTTCAAATCAAGGTTGGTTGATTTGGCTACACTCAGAAACTATCTTTTTATAATAAAAAATTTCTCTATTTTCGATAATAGCAATTTTCTCTATTTCTAATAAAATTTTCTTCAACTAGAATAAATAAAATTTATTCGCTTGTAGGAAATAAAAATATTTCATATCTCTAATAATGATAATTATTTTTCTCGCACTACGAAATTCTCATTTTTAGAGAAAAATTTATGGAAAATGAAAAATTTTTCTCTAGTGTAGATAAACAATTATTACAAACATATTTTCTTCGATAAAAACAAATCCTTTCTGAAAAATAAAAAGATCTTTTTCTTTAAAAACGATATATTTTCCTTATATTGAAATAGGTAAGCAACAAAATAGAAAGCGTGAGAGCGGGTATATGCTGTTGTGAAAAGCAAGTTTTGCATATCATGCATATTATTACGATTGTTCCTTCAAAGGAATTTTTAATTTTACACATCTATACACAGCGATGTTGTTTATTGCCACTGGTTCTTTGGATCGATTTATAAAATTGGTTTTCAGAAAAAATTTCTGGAATATTTATAAAGGGTTGCACAGATAAAATAAATGTTTAAAGCGTAATTGCAGATATACTTCACTTTTTTGAGAAAAAATGTACGCAGTGAAGAAATATGTTATAACAATATTAAGAAATGTATCTCTCTTTTGAAGAAAGTGTTCTTTTTTTGTGAGAAACTACTCGTATTAACGCAATTTAAGGAAAATATTTATTTAAATTAAATAAATATTTCTCTGTTTTCGGGAAAAATTGGTACAATAAATATAACGGTTGAACCTTTTATAAAGAAATATTTTTCTGTTAAGGGGGTCCTCTGGTAATCCGAAAAATTTTTTTCGATTTTTTCATATTTCTATTGCTCAGATACTCAAAAACATTTTCCCAAAAGGATTTTTCAAAATTCGAAATAGTTTAGGAGATACAGGCATTTTTGTGTAGGTATGTTTTCGTCAAAATAACGCATCAGCAAAGTTGTTTATTTGCCTGCAGTCATTAGTCGAAAATTCTGTGGAATTCTTCCAAAATATGTATTGATATTACAAAATATACACACACAGTATGTATACATGCAGTATGAATACATGCATGTTTTGATTTAGGGGTTGAAATGATTTTGAGCCCAGGTGTTCACATGAAAGAAGCAAACGAACGAGATTCAGTTTATTTTCGAACGCTGAAAGCTACGCGTGCGCGATAACTGCTGTTGTAAAATAAAAGAAAAATCGTTTTGTGTTTTTTTTTTTTGCTATGGATAAAAAAAGCCACCCAAACGCGCCGCGTAAGTACGCGTATCGAACAAAAAAGAGGCATTTCCGTGGAAACCAGCACTCCCAAGTAGAGGACACCGACTTTGCCAGCACATCGGCCAAAAAATTGAAGAAAACGCAAGACAATGAAGTCATCATCGAAAACAACCTCCAGTTCTGTTTCTTGGATTTTTTTTTATTTTTTCAAACGCTTGCTGTTCTGGTTATCTGCGCCCAATGTAAACAAAAAATTCGATTTGGAAAAACATGTATGCGTGGAGTCGGCTTCAAAGTGAGTCTGCAGTGCCAATGTAAAGCTACACAGTATATTAATTCTTCGCCGGTGGTCGGTAAATCTTTTGTTGTAAATCGCCGGTTGATATTTGCCATGAGATTGCTTGGAATAGGGAGAGAAGGTATTAATATGTTCTGCGGATTAATGGACATATGCCAAGGATTGTGCCTTGATGCGTACTATGGCACCTTGAAAAACATGCATGTGTCTGCTAAAGCAGTTTACAAGCAGTGCCTGTTGAATGCGGTTAAAGAAGAGCAGGAACAGCAGAAAGAAAATCCTGACTGTGACTCCTCAGTGCTGACCGTTTCAGGGGATGGCACCTGGAAAAAACGGGGATTCTCGTCTCTTTTTGGTGTCACTACGCTCGTCGGTAAACATACCAAAAAAGTGGTTGACTCCGTTGTCAAATCAAGCCTTTGCCAGGCATGCAAAATGTGGGGAAAAAAAAATGACTATGCAGACTTCGAAGAATGGTACGAATCGCACCAGAAAACATGCACAAACAACCACAGTGGGAGTGCGGGCAAGATGGAGGTAGATGCCGTGAAGGAAATGTTTGCCTCATCGATCGAAAAATATGGCATAAAATATGAAAAATATATTGGCGATGGCGACAGCAAAACCTTCAAGGCCATTATAGACCTTGATATGTATAACGGCGACCCCGTTGTCACAAAAAAGGAGTGCATCGCTCACGTGCAAAAACGCATGGGCACACGGCTGCGCAAGGCCAAAAAAGAAAACAAAGGCATCGGTGGAAAAGGCACTGGCAAACTGACAGACAAAGTCATAAGCGAGCTGACTACTTACTATGGACTTGCTATTCGACGTAATAAGGGCTCTGTGGAAAACATGAGAAAAGAAATATGGTCAACATATTATCACAAAAGTTCAAGTGATAGTAATCCACAACATATGTATTGCCCACCTGGTGAGTCCAGCTGGTGCGCCTATCAAAAGTCAGCAGCAGAAGGCTCATTAGCCTCATTTCACCACACGTACGCCCCACTTGATGGAAAGGTTCTGCAAGTAATGAAGCCCATATACGAAGCGTTATCATCCGACGATCTACTCAACCGATGCACTGGAGGTGAAACGCAAAATTGTAACGAATCGTTCAACTCGCTTTTGTGGACCTTTGCGCCGAAGCATATCCACTGTGGTGCTACCACAGTCGAAATCGCAAATTTTCTGGCAACCTGCATTTTCAACGAAGGCTTCACAAGTATTTTAAAAATAATGTCAACAATGGGTATTGTCATCGGCCCACAAGCCGAGATGTATGCTAAATCTCGCGACGGAAAACGACTTCAACGCTCAGAGCTAAAAACGTACGCATCATCGAAAGAGGGTCGCACAGCCCGCAGAGCCCAAAAAGCCATGGAAAACTCGTTTTATGAGATGGAGGAAGGCACACTTTATGGGGCTGGAATTGCCGATTAATATTCGTAAGTATTGTATTAAAAAAATATGTGTTAATGTCATTTGTGTGCCTCAAAATTGAAGTCAAAACTTTAAACGCGTTTTTCTCGAAACCATGTTTTTCAAAACTTTGCGCACGATAACTCAAACAGTTTTTGACCGATTTTGATATATGAGGCATGAAACGACGCAGAATTTACGCCGCTATAGCCCCTACCTCAAACTTGCCGAAAAAATAATGTTTACTATTTTTTTCTACACTAGACTACAAAAAAAAAGGTCGAAATTCGATTTTTCATTTTCAAAGTGGCGGCTCCCCCCCTAAAAAAATTTCAATTTTTGTTTCCGAGGTAGGGGCTATAGGGACATTCATTCTAAGTAACTGAATATTTTTTTTTTTCAGACGATGTTTACTCTTGGAATCGTGCGCAATTTGGACCCACCTTTTTTCCGGAGAACCTCGTTACCAGGCCGAGAACTTTCTGAACGGTCCATAAATTCACTTTTTCAAAATTTTGTATTTTTTTCAATAAATTAAGCTACCCAAATCAAAAAACGGAACTAAAATATCTTTACTCGTTCTCTTTCCACAATATTTTGAAAAAGGCTAAAATTTGGCATAGATTACCAGAGGACCCCCTTAAAGAGAAGGCGTCTTTATTGCCGAGAAAATATTTCTCTTTTTAATGGAAGCTTTTTACCATTTGTAGGGAATTTTTAGGATCACATTTAGAGAAAAGGATTCTCTGGAGCAAAGTAAAAACGATTTTTTCTAAATTCCATGCCTTTCTTCTCAAATTCCAAGAATTTTTTTTCTAAATATAAATAAACTGAGTTAAATTTTCTTATAAAAAATTATATTTTTCCTTATAAAAAAAACTGAAGGAAATATGTGTTAAAATTAAAAGAAACTGTGCTCATATTAAATGAATTTATTTTTAAAAAAGAGCTTGAAACAATTTCATTAAAGTAATTCACAAATGTTTGTAAAAATAAATGTAAAACAAAATTTTTTTTTAAAAACAACATTTTCAAAAATACTTTTACAGTAAACATTTAAAGTTAAAAACATTTATTAAAAAAATGTCAAATAAAAATTTTAATATTGAAAACATATATTTAAACATAACTTTAAAATATTGTTCTTAAATCAAAAACAAGTAAATGAAACGGCCATTTTTTCGATGCCATTTTTTTACTTTTTTCGAGTTTTTGACGTCGTAATTAGCGTCGTAATTTGAGTCGTAATTAGCGACCATCGAAGACCAAATGTTTACTCCATTCGATGAAGTTTGCATTTTAGTGCGGCTTAAAATATTGAAATATTGTAAATATTAATAAAGTAAAGATGTTTTTATTTCATTTAATAATTATTATTTGTATAAGCAATTCAAAAATATTTTCAAACAATCAAATGTTAAATCGGATTTTTTCTCAGCGTGGTCTCTACTGTCTGTTCAATGAATCTACTGTACATAATTTTTTAATTCAATGTTTACAGAGATAATTATAAAAAAAAGGAAATAATTTTATCAGTGCTGCTAACTTTTCAATTCTAAAATCCACCAAAACGGCAAAAAAAAAATACGCGTTTTCCTCAAAAATGCACTAGAATTATAAGGTTTTTAATAATATTAAAAACCAAAATAAATTCAAAAATTAAATTACATTCTGCACTGCCAGTTATTTTAGTTTTTAAAAAACAATTTACTTTAAAGGCTTACACAACTTTAAAATACTTAAATTAATCTTTTTTAACGAACCTAACACAAAAATTAGTAATGGTTTCATATACTTGTACCATTAAATCACATCTCGAGATAAATTTCTATTAAACATTTTGGCAAATTTGGTACCTCTGAAATTAAAAAAAGGCATCAAACGTAATTTGTCTTTCACCAAAATTTTCAAAATGCAACAAATTGGCAACAGTAAAGTTTAGAGTTGAAAATTAAACACGCTTGTTCGAAATTTTTTTGTAGAAACGCAAGAACGTTAAATTTCTATTTTTAATTTTTTTGTTTAATTTTTAAGTATTTTTTATTCTCAGTGTAGGAATAGTATTTCTTACCAAGGTTGTTGAAATACAAGTGAACAAGAGAATGTTCAGCTAAAGAAAAAAAAACTAACTAACTAATTTATTTTAACTGTGGCACGAAAGCGACATTTAACATTTAAAGGTAATCTAAAATTAAAGTTTTTTCTGACCTTAAGCTCAATAAACGATTTTAAACTATCAAACAACTAGAATTTGTATTTAAAATCAAGTATGATTTAAACTTTCAAACATTTAGAATTTGTATTTAAATCATATAAAGTCAACATAGGTAATCTAAAATTTTAAAAAAAAAATTTCAGTAAAAAAAAAATTTGGCAATGAAATATAAAAACCCTCGGGCAACGTCAAAAGAAAGAAGATTATGTCGCAGAAAAAAACAAAGGATGCAGAAAAATTTGTTTTGACCAGGAGTATTTAAAAATATATAAAGCCGATGAGGTTAAAAATCATTCCACTCTAATGTACATCGATAACTCCTAACGCACTTGTCCGATAGCCGTATTTTTTTTTGTCAACAGAAAGGCAACCTTGAACACGGAGGTGTTCATCTCAAAGTGGGTGTTATTAGAGAAAGGAGCGTGGCGATATTAGAAACACAAAAATTTTGTACAGGGGTAGGCACAATTGTGATAATTACAGTCAAGAAATTGGGCGGTATTATAGAAAGGGGCTTAGAAAACATAATAGTAAAAAAATATTGTATCTCGGATAATATTGACACTAAGGTAGTAAAATTCATTGCACAAATGGGTATGATTTTTATAAAACAAGATGAATAAAGTGGACGAAATTCGGGAAAAAGCGTGTCGCTAATAGAAGAACACTTTATCTATGTTAATATTGGCATTAGGTTACTGACATTCGGTACCAAAATTTTAATGGTGATGCAAATTTCTGCCAAACCATTAAAATTTTAGTGATAATGCAAATGATTTTCATTACCATTAAAATTTTCCGTTGCCACTAAATTGTGTTAATGCATTTAGGAACTGAGCCTATTTTTACATATTTTAATTATATGATGAATATTTGAGACCAAAGCTTATGTATGAAATTTGAAGTCATTACATTAGTTTTTGTGGCATATAAAGATATTTGACCATTTTGTTTAATTTACTTTGCATGGGAGGTAGGAGTGGTTTTCACCATATTTTAACAAAATTCAAATATATGTGAACTTTTTCAACCAATTTGAAATGCTTATATGCAAAATTTGAAGTCATTGCATTAGTTTTGTGGAATTTAAAAAGATTTTTCCATTTTGATTAATTTACTTTTCACGGGAGGGAGGAGTGGTTTTCATCCGATTTTAACAAATTTCAAATATACGTTGTAAATTTTACTTCAAAGCTAATTTACGAAATTATAAGTCACTACCAGGGTTGCCAGTTTGGTAATTAACTACCAAATTTGGTAGAAAATTTTTGACTTGGTAATTTGGTAATTTTTTTATAGTATTGGTAAATTTTAGTTTTACCCTTTAGTTAACCCATTAGTTTTTCCAAAAAATTCAAAATAATCATCTTGTTTGCAAGATTTATGTATAATATTGTATTTAAAATCAACGCATCATCTGAAAATATTGCGAATCATGTCAAAAAAAAAAAATCAAAATATTTCAATCTTATAATTTAACGTTAACAAAAAAGTCTCTTATAAAAACGAAGCTAGTTGGGTTTTAATACAATAAATAGCATCATGATTTCAAAGGAACTCTGAGAAATGAGAGACAAGCCACATTATGTGTGGTCACCAGAAGATGATTTTTAGATTTAAAATTGAGATTTTTTTCACCATCAGCTCTAGTTTATGAGTTATAGGCAAACATTTAAAAACCTGTTATGTTCTAACAGAAAAATATCTTTAAATTGCATCAGTCGATTTTGATCGTATATGACAGCTTTGATTAGGAAATATTTAGCCTTATCATGTATAATTTTTCACGCGGATTCGAAAAAAGGAGTTCTAATTTTTAAGATTAAGCTCTAGAACATTTTGGACATTTTTAAGTTATTTTTTCCTGAATGTTTTTTTTTTCCTTGTTAAGTTTCCTGAATTTTCTTGAGGTTTATCTTTTTAATGAAAACTCTCATTTTCGATTCCACTTGAAAAATTATTCATAATAGGGCTGATTAGGTCTAACCATTTGTGTAAACAAATTATTTTTCATCTTTTGTTTTGAAGAAAAATCATAAATTTTAAAACTTTTTCATAATAAAAATATATGCTACCGTGAATTGTCTGAATCATAAAAATATACTTTGTCTTTGAAATTTAAGCATACATTTTACCTTTGCAAATATTGCGGATAATTCCAGATATAATTTGAAATAACGAAAAATAATTACATGAAAAATTTATATGAAAAATTTATACGAAAAATTTCTAAACTAAATAACTGAAAATTTAGAGTTTTCCAGCCGCTTAAAGTTGCTTTGAATAAATTTAATAAAATTTTCGTTTCTCTCACAATATGGATTTCTTAAACGTAAAAAGATATCAGCAACAGCTTTAAATACTATGCAATAGTTTGTGCTTAGGAGCAGTTATTGGAAAAAGAACTCATATTTTTTCATAACTCCTTAACTTGAGGTGATGGTGAAAAAGTGTTCACGACCTGTGTAGTTTCTGATTTTTAGTTATTACAAAATGATTGAAACTTGAAAAACCGATAATTTTTTAAAGCATTAAATGCCATATCTTTGTATTTATTTATTTACTTTCTTAAAATCAGTATTTATTGCCAATGAATGCGGTATATTTTTTAGGTCCTACTTATTTCAAATATAAAAGATAAGGATCTCATTTTTATAATATCATTAATTTATAATTTTTTGTTTTGTGACAAAAAAATTACGTTTACATAAATTTACTACTTATTTGTGATTTTTATATTAATATAATAAATAAATTTTAAACATGAAAAAAGTTCTACTTTTTCGATACATGTATGTATGCATTTATTTTTTTTTTATTTAATTCAAACAAAAAAGATATAGTCTCATTTTTATAAGTATATGCATTTATGAATTTTAATAATATTAATAATATTAACTAAATTTATTTTACCACTATATCTGTTTATAATTTTAAATATTTTAATGTTGAATGAATGTTTTTTATTAACAAAAATTATAATTTTATTGATTTTCTTATTTTAAAAAAATATTTGTTTGTTTAATTAATTCTTATATAATTTTGGTAACTTTTTGATGAAATTTTGGTAACTAAATTTTTTTACAAGTGGCAACCCTGGTCACTACATAATTATTTTTGGCATTTTTAGAGATTTTATTGCTTTGATAAAGTAGCTTTGTATAGGAGGTAGGTGTGGTTTTAATCCGAATTTGCTCATTCTCGACCTTGTCGACAGACAGTCACACAATGCAAAACCGACTCGGGATGTGATGCTGATCAGGAATATATATACTTCTCAATACCTGCCATGCCTCCTTATCAACGTTATAAACAGAGTGACAAAATTAATATACCCCTGACACAGGACGAGTAGGGCTATTAATAGCGTAATTATGAATATAATTGAATTGTGGTAGAAAAAATTTATTTTAAGTAATCCAGTTAGAAAAGGGTAAAGGGGCCCCGAAAATTACATTGCCCAGATGCCCAGATATGGTTAATCCGGCTCTAATGTCGGCACAGCAAAATTCTAACACTTTAACATTAAAAATAAATTTAAAAAAATGTGACAACATTTTGAGGTCATACTAGATGCGATGGTCTCGCAACATGTACCTCTTTCATAATTTCCATAAAGTTTGATTTTGTTTTTATTTCATCACATAGTGGTGTTAAACTACAAATTATACATTAAAATTGTCCCATCAATTTTCTCCTATATCTACTATTTTCATAGTTATAAACAATTATGTTGTGAGTGTTCTATAAAACAATAACGGTTGCTCTAATATTTTTTAAGTGGCATATCAAAGCAATGACCCTTTCAATTGAAGAAGTAAATGTTCATATTTTTTTAATTTTCATCATTACAAATAAAAATATACGCAAATAAAATCAAATAAAGAAAATGCGTCGCTGTTTAGCGTAATTTTAAATCTATTCTTTGCAATTATTATCTAAAGACTCGTTGTTAAAAAGTGATTAAATTTTATATGAGCACAAAGTTTTTGTCTTAACAGTGTCGTAACAGATTAAGAAAATAAAAGCAATATTTTTATATTTTCATGTCACAGACGCCATTAATTTCCATAATCCTTTGTCAGGACAATGCTTTGAATATAGCACCATGTTATAGTTGTTAAATTGCTTTTATAGTCACTGAATGTTTGTGAGTGTGTGTGTGTGTATTTGTGTGATTGTTTGTAATCGTGCGTCAGCGTGTGCTTGGTTAGTGGACACGTGCGTATTTTATTCTCAACATTAAAGCCTATACATATATTTATGTTTAGATGTGTGAATTTATGTGTATAGATGTGTATTTATAGCAAGTTATTTGCCTCACGCTTTGTTTTCCATTGCAAAAGCACACATCCTTTCGAACGGCATTCTGTTGATTTTTGTTTTTTTTTTATTTTTTATTTGTGAAGCGTGTTGAGAATGCCAAGAATAAAATTTTATTAAGAGCAAATAGTTTAATGGAGATAATTTGAGGTTACATTCCAAATAGCATTGAAAAGAAAAATGTCCATCTTTAGCAGACTGATGTTCCGATCTTGACTATCGGTTTAATATGGTTGACTGTAAATATTCGAGTTAAATGTTTCTACAACACTATGACAGATATAAATTGCTAACGAAGCATAGCACTTTTTTACGCAATAATTTAGAATAAAATATAAAAAATTAAATGTATACAATACATCATTGTTTCGATTCCATGAAGTAAAAGGAGTGCAAAATTGTGTCAAAAGTCAAGGAAAATAAAAATACTAGACATATTATAAGTTTCAAATCTATTTCATTGAAAAAAAAAACTAAATTCACACTAACAACAAATAATGTAATAACCTCTCAAATATAGTTTTAATTACTATTTTTAGTTATCAATCCCAATTAATTAGCTCAATAATTATTTTCAATAAACATCGTACGATTAAATAAAAACACGAAAACATTTTTGTGTAAACATCATTCTCACACGCTTATGCTAAACTTATATAAAATTTTTTTTAAATTTATTGAGAAAATATATAATGAATAAAATGTATAAAACGTGCGACAATGAATCTGTCATATACTTAAAATATATCACTTTTTAATACCATAATATGCGTTGGCGTTTGCCTAATGATATAACACACGCAACAACAACAACAGCCACTACAATAACGGCAAGCAACACAATGACAACAACCACATAAATGACAAATCATCAAATATTCTTTGACACAAATAAAATTGTCGAAATTGCTTAAATTGTAAACAAACATGAAGCATTAGAGTACCATAGTATCTAGCTGTCTATGTTTTTTTTTAATGCATCTAAGTAGCTGTTATATGAAATGTGTTCGAATTTAAATGCTTAGTCAAAGCCAACTAAAGTCAGCTAGCAAGTGTAGCAAAAAGTGTTGAGAAATATAAAGGCTCGGTGACAGATGCGTAAAAGACAGAGATGCAAACTGTTGAAAAGAGTCTGCTAACGGCAGAGAGAGCAAGAAAGCAAGCCGGTGAAGAGAGGGAAGAGATAAAGAGGGAGAGAGAGAGAGAGTGATTTTTCTTATGCATAATTTTATGACAGCCAGACAGCCAATGCTGTCAAAACAGAGTGACAGCCAAGCTGTCGCAGTGACAACTTATATTTATACTGTGTTTGTTGTTGACTATTTATTTGATTTATGTCAACGCACAGCAGTGGCGAAAGATATTAGGCATAAATGTGTTTAATTAAGACTCGTTGTTGCTTTAGTTTTTGTTGTTCACGCAAGCAACGTAAAAATTATATGATATTAAAATGAGGTTTTGACGTGGCGCAAGATGATTTGCGAATTTTTTTATAACAATTTGTTACAGATAACAATATCAAACCAAGTTCTTTGAACTTGTATCTTACATGCACAAAAATTGTTTAGTATTTCTTATTATTAGTCATTGTTGCCCTAACCCTAGAGAGGTAATCATATTTTACACACGTTGTAGGTAATCTACGTCAGATCCACGTAGTCCAGTTTTAAACCATTTTTCGAAAAGAATATAAAGCGGACCCCCTCCAAACTTTAAATTAGATAGCATTAGTGCTTTATAAAAATAAAAACACAGAAATTTTAACTTGAATCTGTAAATGTTTATTTAAGTTTTCTAAAATATTTTGAGAAACTCATTTTCAACCTTATATGCATTTAGTCAAATAGTCTAATTTTATTTAAAATAGAAATATTTTTCAAGAAATTGATTACATTTGCTTATTAATAGTATAAATTCACAAAAAAAAAGTTATAATATATATAAATTTTAGCAAAAACTGTAAAACTCTACTTTGTGCTCTCCACATATTAAAGTTGCATGTTTCTGTCATTCGTCGTTTTGTATGAGGACAATATCATGGTACAACTAGACAAAGTAATGTTAGGGCTGAATGTGCTCTCATTCTTAGTTACGAGAACTGTCAAAAGCAGCCACATTGCTATTTTGCGAATAAAGAAGAGGTAAGCAAATAAAACGTTGACTAACTGAATTGAACATTATGTGTTTAGTGCCTACAAAGTTTCAAAACTTAGACTTTAAGAGAATTAATTATTTTTTGGTAAAACTTTGGCCTTTTATTTCTTTTTAAATTTCGTCTATTTTTGCTTTCTCATCGTATTCTAATCGGTTGCAGATTTTATATGAGCTGTGAAATTCGTTTTGACCGTTTTTGTCAACGGCTCTCCGCCCTACAACTAACTTGTCTAGTTAAACCATAGGCAATATCTACAATATTTTTGTTTTTTTTATTTTTTGACATTTTTGACACTTGTAGTGTCATTGTCATAAATAACTTCAGGTATGTTCTCTTTTGTGGTCGCTCGGAGAGTTCAGCAAAGTCTTTCTCACTGAGCTTTCGAAAATCATTATTGTCACACTTTGCTAAAACTGTTCAAATTGAAGCATACGATAATCCTCTCTGTGTGACATTTTGAGGCTCTAAAATGCAATGTAAGGTAATAAAATATAGCAAAACACCATAAGCACCAAAACATAAAAAGTCACTTAAAAGGTTATCTACGCCGCAGCTACGTACAGTGTTTTTAGTTTTGTAATAAAAAACACTAGCTCTGCGCCAAGCTAAGCAAAACGTTTACACATTGCAAGAGCACATCAACGACTGAAACTGTGTGAAAAAGCTTTCAGAAAGCAGTACGAAGAGACAAATATGAGAAATAGGAAAATATGTATGCAATATACGTCGAATCGACGTAGATTACCTCTCTAAAGTTAAAATTTGTTATTGTTATTAAGAATAATTTTTTGCAATTTTGTTGCTTGTAATTTTCTCGAGTTATTTCTTACGAAACTAATAAATAAGAGTCAATTGTAATGAGTAAGACTTTGGCTCTCTCAAAAATGAGTCAAATGTGAAGTTCTACACAATTAAGGCTTTAAGCTGGAAGTTCATTTGATGCATGTGAAGTATGTGATAGCTTATGGAAGCGAGTTCAATGTTTTTGAACGTTACGCTGAAAAAATGCATTTTACGCAAAAAAATTGTAAATATTTCAACTTTTCTTGCATAAATTGCATTTTTTGACAGCTCGATACAAAAAGCGAACACCGAGCAGAAATAAAAGTAACTAGTACCTTTCAGGGATACCGCTTCAAAATAAAATTTTAATGTTTTAAAATGTTGATATATTTATAGTTGATATTTGGCTAAAATCACATTTTTATGCTAATTTTTTAAGGTCTTTGTTATTAGTAATCAAAAAATTTGATATATTTCAGCGTTAATACATTTAAAATTCCATTTCAACAACATAGAAAATATTGAGTAATTATGTAGCCCTGCTTTCTCTGAACGTCGCACGCAATCATTGAACTCTACCATAAATTTCTTGCGTAAATTCGCTAGCGAGTAGACGGACACAAAACGCAACTGCATCGAATGAACTTCCAGCTTTATAATAAACAGCTCCATAATGGATCATCGGGGCGTATGAGTAATACTTTATCTATAACTAGCAATCCTCTGCGGCTTGGCTCACGATAAGCACACAATATTTGCTTTGTTAGCAAATAACAATTCGAAATAATTATTTTACAATGTCCAGTAACCAATTTATTTGTGTAGCTATGTTCGGATGCTTTAAACTGACAAAATATATTTTGACAAGGGAAATGTCTACCGTAAAACATTAAATTTGATTTTTATTTAATCAAATTTGCAATTGTCTGCTAATTTTATCGTGCTGTGGCGGAAGCTAAAGATTGTGGAATTGTTTTTGAAGGAGCATAAAAATATCTTGATATCATGCTACGAAGTGCGCACAGTACACATAGGCAAAGAAATTCACAGAAAGGCAACTTTTTCCATGTTCGAAATCGATGGTAAGGAATTTTGACATTATACCTACGCCTTTGTTATTATTTTATTGTTGATTTGTAGTCGGAAACACCGTGTTTCCAGTGCATTTACCTTATAATAATTCTATCAATGTCTCGAAATTCAGCGATTGTTTTTTTCTTCCTTCCTACATCAAAACTTATCATTTCGATCTTATCGATTCTACTTGCATATAAAAAAGTTATAGTTCACGTAGTTTGATTTTAATAAAGTTAATGCTAATGAATTAAATTAAAATCCTTCATAACTTAACGAACAATTTTATACGTTTTAGCTTATGATATTTTCTTTCTTCTTATCCAAGATGGAGCTCTCAAGTATCAAGTAGTTGAATTAAATGACTTTTTGATTTTAAATATTTATGTGACTGCTACTTTAAACCTTTTAAAAAATAACAAAAACACCACCTAATATCTTATTGAACCAGACCTGTGTTTCTTCCTTATATTTATATAAATAAATCAAACTAACCTTACTTTATTACGATTCTTCGAGCTTTTTTTTCACTAACAACTTTTAAAATTGAATTACCTAAAATCAAGTCTCATAGAAATTCTATGAAACTTAAGATGACTTCAAAGCCAAATTTAAAGCATTCCTGACAAACTCATGCGCATTAGAGATTTTCTGCTTGCACGACATCATTTTGTTCGACGAAATGGTAAAAAAAAATTCATATCTGAAAATAGTACCAGCTACTAGGACATTAACAGAAATCAAAAACAAATGCGAGTACCACATGCTGCTAGAGTCTCTGACCCATAAAATAAAAGTATCATATTATCAAATACATATTTATCATCGCATCATATTTAACGCATGTTTTCTTTTGTTTCAATACCATTAAGCGAAATACTTCTTATTATTTAGAAAAAAACTTGAATTAATAAAAACAATAAATAAGCAACTGTTGCCAGGACATTCAGCCTTTAAATACAGCAAAAACAAAATTTTATGGTAAAACAAACAGACAAACATGATAAATAAATATCAAAATATTTTGGGTTTGCTACTTTGAAACACTTAAGCGTCGGTGTGATGGTATGACAACGGTTTGTATTGCGGCCAGACAAAAAACGATGAATAGTCGCTGCTGGAAGGGGAAGTGGGCTATATTTTTAGGCTGTGTGTTCTATTTTTGATGTGTAGCAACATGTTTTCCACGTGTATTCAAGAAGTATTTTTGTCTCATGAATTTTATGCAAATAATACCATAAACAACTTTGTGTTGTTTTTTCGAACAGGTTGTATTCAACTGTTTAATAATGCAAAAAGTATTTGTTGTCCCGAGTGATTGGATTTGAAAATGAGGCGAACAGTGAAAATAGCGTGCCAACTTGTATAAGAAACTTAATGGCGCAATGTAAAATATAAACTCATATAAAATGTTTTAACTTTATTAAAACTTGTAAAACTTTTCTAAATGTCACATATAAAGTTGCTTAAAATAGATTTCCATAATTAAATTTTTTTCTTTGAGGGCACTGCAGTTGAATAAAAAAAAAAATTTTTAAGTATGCAAAAGTTCGTTCAAGTGACCAGGTTTGCTGAAAACATGTCAAAATTAAGAAATCGTAGAGAAAATTTTGTTTAATATTGCTGTAAGCTATTAGTATAGACGAATCAATTTTTTGGAGTTTCTTTGAAAGAAAAGAAGCATTTTAAGCTTTTTGGATCTTAAACTAGATCTCAAACCAGATCTCAAACAGTTCAGCTCTCCAGCTAATAGCTTAGCTAGATTAATTGACGCAAATGGCCTCATCAGTGCAAATTGTTTCAATGGCTTGAAATTTAAAAAAAAAAAATTTTTAATTATTTTACTGTATTTTATTTGTATTATTCAGAGGGTATCACCAAGGAATCTTTAAGACTAGGTGTGCTGCAAGCCTAACGGTAATGTATTTTTTAAACTCAAAAAATAAATGTTATTTTTTATGCATAACTATAGTTGTATGCATATAGCTTTATGCATTTAGTTGTAGGGGAGAGGAGGGTAATATCGTACACCTAATGTTAATGTTAATGTACCGTAATGTTAATGTAAAAACCGTACTCTGTGCCTTTCTAGACATAGAGGGAGCCTTTGATAATACTTCTCACGATAAATGATATGCTCAGCAGATGGATATGCCAAATGCTTAGCACTAGAACTGCAGAAACAAAAGTGGGCAACACCACTATAAGAATCAAAACAACAAAAGGCTGCTCACAAGGCGGAGTCCTTTCTCCACTGCTGTGAAGTCTTGTTGTGGACGAATTATTAACGATGCTAACCGAGAATGGCATAAAATGTCAGGGTTACGCAGACGACATCGCCTTAATAGCGAGAGGGAAGTTCGAGGATACACTCTGTAACCTGATACAGAGAGGACTGTCAGTAACAAAGGAGTGGTGCAACACGGTGGGATTAAGTATCAACCCAGCGAAAACCACCATAGTACCTTTTACTAACAAAAGAAGCCTGCCAAACCTCCGAACAATGAGAATGGATGGAACGGAAATTCCCTTCAAAGGAGAAGTAAAGTACCTAGGACTTACACTATATTCAAAGTTTCTCTGGAAAAGACATGCAGAGGTAACTATAAATAAAGCAACGTGCGCACTCATGGTATGTAGGAGCCTTGCGGGGAAAAGCTCGGGTTGTAACCCAACTATTCTCCGGTGGATGTATACCATGATGGTGAGACCCATCCTCACCTATGGTGCAATAGCATGGGCTGAGAGAACCAAGCTATCCACAATGAGGAATATGCTAACAAAGGTGCAGAGACTGGCCTGTGTATGCATCACAGGGGCCATGAGGACATGCCCTACAGCAGCACTAGAAGTAATTCTGGACCTAACACCCTTACACCTTGTCATAGAGGGAGTAGCCAAGCGAACTCTGTTGGGCATTGCAAAAGAGGGGACAGGTTTAGGTAAAACTATCAGCAGTAGAGAGAAGGAGGATATTGCAAAGCACACTCCCTACATCGATCTACCAAGAGACGATATAGTGAAAAGGTATAACTTCGAAAAACACTTCGGAATTAAGCTTAGTAACAAGAAAGAGTGGGACAGCGAGATGATATCGCAAGTTAAGAAACCACACAGTATAGCATGGTATACAGATGGGTCCAAAACATTAGAAGGTATAGACGCAGGGGTGTACGGGCCAAGAACCAAGCACTTTGAACCTATGGGGACAACACCCAGTATCTTCCAAGCGGAAATCCTAGCAATACAGCTGTGTGCACAATTCAATCTGGACCGTAAATACAAAGGTCAGGATATAGTTGTGATGTCAGACAGCCAAGCAGCAATCAAGGCATTAGTTTCCTGTGAGATATCATCGAGAATAACATGGGAATGCCTAACAAAACTCAACGAGCTAGGCAAGAATAACACTGTTACTATACTTTGGGTCCCAGGACACAAAGGAATGCAGGGTAACGAAGAAGCCGATGGTCTAGCGCGACAGGGTGCAGCCACAAAATTTATAGGACCAGAACAATTCTGTGGATTGGGCACACATTCTATAAAAGAAGAACTAAGAAGGGAGGAGAGGCATAAACGTTCACACCTTTGGAAAAGCCTCCCAAAGCTAAGACAATCCAAATTGCTCCTCAGAGATTTTAACACTCGGAGAGCAAAATTGTGCATAAGCTTAGGCAAACCGAATCTTAGGATTCTAACGGGGTTCCTTACAGGACACTGTAAACTGAAATACCACCTGATGAAATTGGGCATAGAGACCGATAGTAACTGCCGTTTCTGTGAAGAAGCAGAGGAGACTCCAATACACCTACTTACAAACTGCGACGCCGTGGCTCGCAGACGTAAATTAGCACTGGAGAATTATGAGCTGAGTCTAGAGCAGGTTTCATCCCTTGAACCTAAGAATATTCTCAAATTCATTAGAGAAATAGGGCTGGATGAAATTCTGTAATCCGCAAACCCAGCGGAGCTTTGAGAAGGAGGTACAATAGATCTCATTTATGTCGCAGTACGCATCTCCACTACACAACATTAACATCGTACACCTAACTTTATGCATAGTTTTCTTTGAATCTTTTCAATACAAGACAAAATTTTACGTTTCAAGTCGTACTGTAATCAGTTTAGTTTTATATAAATAAAGCACGTTTAAATATTATCACTAATATAGTGTAAAAAAAAAAGAAATTATTAAATGTTGTGTGTACGAAATTATCCGACACTTTCGTCTTATTTCTTACATTGTTCGTTGAATTTCGTACATAATTAGAAGGATCGATATAGTATGAATAAAGATATTTTATATACAAATAAAACAATATTTTTAACAAATAGAATTTTAATCATGTTTTATTCGCAAAATATACACATATAACCGTCCGCAGAATTCGCACCACTACACAAAATCACGTCACATTAACTCGCAGTGAAACTATGGCGCAGACTGATGCAATAACTTGCAAGGTTGCGTAACACTACTAAAAGAATGGGTGTGATAAGGAAAAACATATTTAATTAGATTTTTTTCCCTTAGAAACACTGCCCTATCAAATTGGCCGCTGTACGGTATTACCCTCCTCTCCCCTATGCATCTAAAGGCAAGAAGTTGTAGTGCCTATCTAGTGGCTCAATTAGCTCAACTGATTCAATCGGCTCAAATTGCTCTAATCCGCTCAAAGCAACTGAATTAATATTAATTTGTTTAAACATTTTATATCTTCAATATACATATGACTAATCATAAGACTTGCCTTTTTGGATTCTTAGTATCTAGTTAGTGGTTACCTTAAATTGTTTTCTATAAAAACAAGTTTGTGATATTATGTATAGCCGAAATTTATTAATTAGTAAAGCCTATTGAGATAGTGGCTTTTTTTGTTAAATCGGGAAAATGAAATCAATCGTCTGTTGTTGGGTTTTATTTTTAAAACCACATTAAGCATTAAAACTAAAATTAACAATTTGTTAAAAAGTATAAGGTAAAAAATTTCTTCTTTTTCATGCTATCTTTGTACATAACATACAAACATATACTTTTTCTTTGCTTTGATATTTTGAATTCAATCAAAACTAGATTTTTAATAAAAGGTCAAGAAGAAAGAAACAACTAAAAACAACGCTATTTAGCTATTGTAAAGTTACTTTAAGCTTATTAATCTATTGAAATTTACTTATTACCAGGGCAACCAAAAATATGCTCTAAAAATTCTATTTTAAGCGCTTAAAATAATCCCTTAAAACAGCAAAACATGCTTTTAAAGTATGCGTTTAAAGTGCTTAAAAATAACAAAATATTCTCTTGACGAAGCTTTTATTTTTCTTTCTTCACGGTAAAAGAACATACTTAAGAACAGAACAAATAATTATAATATAATAATAATGAAAACAATTCATTTTTAAAAATTAAATTATTATTAAACCAAATTATTTGCATATGTTGCTGTTACAATATACAATAAACATTTGTAATAAGTTTTCGAATAAAAAACTACGTCTATTTGCACGATAAGCAGCATTGCATATTGAAAAACTTCTCTCTACCTCAACTGAAGTCATTGGTGCATATTTAAAAGCAACAATTTCTGAAATTGAGTACGTTTCAATAGGTACAGGTTTTTTGAATGTTACTCAGTAAATTGACTTGCAATTTTTTTAAGATATTAAAACGACAATTTTTTTATATTTTTTTAAATATTATCAAACTTTTCTCTTATAGAAACACAGGCACACTTATTAATAGCTTTTTTTGCTTTTTGGACTATTTTAATTTGATATACCAGACTTAAACTATATGCTCGAAGTCACTTGATGGCCTCAGTTAAGCTATTTAAGTTCGATTTTTTGTAACTAAATTTCAAATGAAATATTTTGTTCTGTGAATAATTCTTGAATAATTCTTGAATAATTTTCACAGACTGTGAATCTTCTGTATCCAACAAATTGGCAATACGTTTAATTTTTTACAGTTTTCTGCATAATAATCTGCTTCGTGTAGCCAAGTTCCCAATTGCGTAGTGACTGATTGTGGTAGCAAAGGCAGTTCTGCTTCCATCTCTCCAAAAATTTACAAACGTGAGAGTGCTTTCAGAAAAGATTTTTTACTGCTTGCTACGAGTCGGTCAACATTTGAGAAACGCCTGTGAATTTCCTCACAAACTCTATGCAATGCATGTGCCAAACACTTCACATGAGTTATTTTTGGGTAAAAAACTTGAATTGCTCTTGAAGCTTTTACCATGTATGGTGCAGCATCAGTGATGAAAATAAATTGTATCTCTTTGTTTAATTATGGGCCAAAAATATCAACTGAATCCGCAAATAATCGAGCTTTATCTTATTATCTTATTGATGCAATCTTATAGTGTTAATCTAATATTTTTGTTTTGCGACTTGCTCATCGTTAGATAACAGACCTATTACCACATTTGTCACGTATCGACCTGAAGCGCCTGTAGTTTCTTTTATTTAAATCGAAAGATATTGCATTTTTAAAGCCCTTTTGATTTTATTCATTTTAAGTTCATATAAACTGCTGACTATTGACCTCAAAGTGGTTTCTGATTGCAAGTCTATATCAATATATTTCCTAAAAAACGGTGGTCATTTCTTATTTTGTACAAAGGAATATCGGACGTTACGAAAGCTTCACATAATCCTTTCGTAAATCTTGCTCTTCTCGGTGTATATTCTGTTAAAAACTGTTGTGATTGGAATGGTAAGATTGAATTCTAGCTGGATTTTTCTTTGTGTACGGCCCTTTGCTTCATCAGACTGGGCCTGCGGTCTGCATTTACTATTTTGTTACAAAGCTTGAAATACAATATGCTTCCATCACTTCTAAGGACTGGAAACTCAGAAACATACCTTGCCAACTAAGAAGATTGCTTTTTATTTTGCTTTAGAATTATCTGAAGAAAAATAAGTTCTTATGAATATAAATGTTTCATTTCATAATTGCCATAAATATATATCTTACTTTTAACTTTAAATTTGAAAACATTATCTGCGTTATTCTGTATCACGAAGAAGCATACCAACGATGAGAAAGACACAAGAAGCAATACAATTTTGTATGGAAGAAAGTATTGCTTCTCGTGTCTTTCTCATCGTTGGTGTGCTTCTTCATGATACAGAATAATGTAGTAAGTTCTTTTTATCAAACAAACGTGCTGGTGTTTTTGACAACACTCTTCGATATGACTCTTCGATCATATGTTATCTGCGATATGTTCTAAATTTATGTTTTTATCTTTCTAAGTCGTACAAAGTAAAAAGAAGCACAAAACAATCAACCATCACACCTTGTTGAAGATGTTTATTTTCAACTTTCAAGCAGTGTAGGGAAGCGTAAAATTTAATGGTGAAAATTTAATTAGTTTTTTTATTTTATTTTGAAATCAATTTAAAATTATAAAAAATCATTTAGATCGAAAAACATGCATTTATTCCGAAATATGCGAAAATATGTTTTTATCGAAAAATATGCAAAAATATGTACTAACAAATGTAGCTTAAATACTTTGTTTTTATGTAAGTCGCATTTGTGTTCAACCTATTTCACGATATCGTGTAACACAAAAAACATGCTTTGTATACTTTTGGTTGCCCTGCTTATTACAAAAGTTAAATAAATCCATCAAATACGAAAAAATTTGGCAAAGTCAAAAAAGTTTTAGTTAAATAAGGTCAAACGACTCATTTGGCTCAATCCACTTAATATAGTTTTTTAGATCAAAGAGTTATTTTAGATTAATTGACTCAAGCGACAAAATATAGTTTGTTTAACAAACCATCTATTTGGCTCATTTGACTCAATGATCAACTAATCGTTTCTAATGGATCCGGTTAAATGGCTCAATGTACTACATTATTTACATCTATTAAATTGGCGCAACTGGCTCAACTGACTCAATTTGTTTAATTGCTTTAATCTGTTAAATAGTATCGATGTTATTTATCATATAAATTAGCTCAATCTGCTCAATTGGTATAACTGCCTCAATTCGCACAAAGGACTTGGTTTATAAAATTGGTTCAATTGATAGATTGTCAGTATTTTATTGTTTATTTTATAACAAACTACCTCCAATATATTGTAAAGTTTTTATGAATTCTAAAGTGTGCTAGCTTATTACTTCGATTTAACAATTCCTGAGCCTTCATTTAATTACATATGAAAAAAGCTTTTGAAAAAAGATTCTAAATGAAAATTTCTACTCACATTTCTCGAGACTTGCGTTGCAAAACTTGAGTGCATCGTCTAGCAGATTTAGATGCATATAGCTTGCAGCTGTCTCATTAATTTTCTTGGCTTGTAGGTCGGCGCCCCACCACTTCTCGACTAGTCGACGCACCAACACGTCCGGCATGAACTTCATGCTGTCTACGCTGCCAGCGGCTAGCGAACGTGTTGCTGCCAACGATGAAGATGAGGGTGATGGTGATGACGCCATTGTTGTTGTTGCCGTTGCTGTGGTTGAAGCTACCGTTGTTGTTGTTACAGTTAAATTTAGTTGTTGTTGCTGCTGTAGACAATGTTGTGCTGCTAAAGACAAGGAAGCTGTGGTTGGCAATAAACGCAGATTGTTGAGTGACATATTGTTGTTGTTGTTGTTGTTGTTGTTGTTGTTGTTGTTGTTGTTGTTGGTGTTGTTGTTGTTGCTATGGCGTCCAGTAAAATACGTTGACGCAGCTTGTGTAGAAGTAGCCGATGTTGTTGTTGCGGCTGCTGCGCTACTCAGCGCATAATAGTCTCTATTCAGGTGTTGCGACAACATTGATGTTGCACCGCCACCACCCGCAACACTGCCACTCTCAGCAGCGTGGTCGTCAAAATTCGTGCGTGGAAATTTCACTTCACAAATGTTACACATAGTGATGGTTTCACAACATTGTCGACAGAATGTATGACCACAATTTGTTGTTACCGGGCAGCGCAAAATGTCCTGGCAGAGTGGACAAAGCAGCGGATCAACTCTGTCGATATCAACGTCAATGTTGACCGCTGCAGCGAGGCTACTTAGCTTTCGTGTGGGCGCATGCAATGATGTTGACGCTGATGTTGTTGCGCTTGCTTCTGCAACATGCTGCCAGCTATGATGATGTTTGGCTGTTGGGGCAACATTTTGCCCGAATTGCGCCTTAAAGCTGGAGTCGAGCGCATTTTCGCATCTTGTAGATGGATCACTTTGCTGTTGCTGTTGCTTAACGTAGCTGATCAAGCATGTTGCCAGCATATTGAGGCGATCCAAGGGCACAAAGCCTTCGAGGTAGTCGTTTGCAATGATTGCGTAGATGTCGAATGCCTCTTGCAGGCGTCCGCAGCGCGCCAGCGACTCACCCAGCAGGTATGAAAGCTGCAACTTATTGTTGTTATTGCCATAATGATTGGAGGCAATATTTTTAGCCAGTATCTGATTGATGTGGCTGTATTGCAGATTTTCACTACCTAAGCTTCTTCTCTTAGCCTCTGTTGGGCGTGCGTGAGCTGTGGTAGAAGTGGCATGTATCCGACGCTTGGTAGCGGTTGTAGCAATCTTGTTGTTACTGTTGATGAAGCTATTTTTGTTGTGGCTTTTGGCGTTGCTGTTAGTACTGCTGCTGATGTTGTTGTTGCTGTTGTTGCTGTTGTTGCTGCAATGCAAATAACCTTGTGAGAGCGGCATCTTGATGACTCTCGCTGAATTTTGGTGCTGCTGTTGGTCACGTAGACAGCAGCCAAAGTGCTGCTGGTTGTTGAACTCTTTGCTGTTGTAGCTGTTGTTGCTGTGACTGCTATCGGCGTCGTCTTCGTCGTCGTCGTCGTCGTCGCCACTGTCAATGTCTGCGTTAATGATGGTTTCTGTATTGAACAGATGATGACAATTGTTTATTCTTATTTTTTCACCTTTGGGCTGCGATTCCAAGGCTTGCAGCAGCAGCGAAGTTTTGTTGTAGTTATTGTAGTAGTAGTTGTTGCTGTTATATTTTCTTTTCTTTTTTATCTGCAGCTTTGAGTTGGTGCTTTTGTACATAATTCAAGACAATTTAACCTATGAACTTTTTTTTGAAACCCTTTTCTTTAGTTTATACACTGTTTTCACTCAGTTTTCATAATTTATTTTTTTCAAGCACGATATTATATAATTAATATTTTTTTTTAATTTTTTCACGCTTTGATTTATTTAACAGCTTGTGCTAAATTTTCACCACACTTGCCACTTTTAAATTGTTTAAATTTTAATATTATTTATTTTATTATTTTTTTTTCAAATCACAAATCCGTCATTTTTCACAAAAAACGCTAAATTGTAGATGTACTTCACCCAGCATCCGCATCCACATCCGTTTGTTGTATCTTTCTTGCACGCTTCTGAAAGGTTTTGAAAAAATTTACGTAACATTAGTTAATATTTTGGAATTTTGTTTGTTGTATTTGTATAGAATATAAAAGAAAATTTATGTCTGTCTTTTCTCTTGCGTGCTCTTGCGTTCTATTAAAAGTTATCTCTTTTTACTCTATCGAATTTTATTGCTCTTAAATACCACGTCATATTTATCTCTCTCCTTTCTCGCTCTCTTTCTCTCTGTTTTTGCTCTCCCTTTCTCGATAATTCTGTTTGTTTTGTTTAAAGTTTTTATTGTTATTACTTAATTGTTTTAAAGTAATCGTTCGATTTGCTGTTTAAGCAATCGATGTTTAAAGAGTCGAAGTTCCTTTACAGAGTTAAGTTACATGCATATTCAATATTTAAAGTTAAATAAAATAAAATTTGTCTGAATTTGGCTAAGATATTTTTAAATAATAAACCGTATCACATACATTAAGGTGGATAAAAAAAACATTTTTTTCGACACTCATATTCTGGGAGCTGGATTCAAGTAGATCTTAAATCCAAAAGGATATCGAAATCGGTGGAACCGTCATCCAGCGGTTTTGATTTAAAAAAAATCACTTTGTCGCCAAATATCACCGGTTTTTTTCGCCGTAACTTTTTATCAATCTAAAATAACTACCTAAAAAATGGGTGCAAATGAAAGGTATCTGGCACACCAAGGTTGCAAATAGGAAGATTTTTAGATTCAAGACATTTTTTAGTGCAACAATGTTCAGAATTCGGTCAACATTTTGGGTACTTCTCACTAAAATCGCTATAAATTTGCTGTTCATTCGCTATAAATATGTTAATTTTTGATTGTTCACCACGAAAGGTGAAGCCTCTTCAAAGCCACACCATTTTACAAATAGTGAATTTTCTAAAATTTACTGAAAATAAGTGGATTAATAGATTTTTGTGAAAAATACCCTTTCAAAAATACTTTCCAAAAAAAGTTTAAAAAATATTCCACTGTTTTGATTTTTTTATTTTTTTTTTTTTAAAATTTCAATAGATGATTACACCAAGTCTTTTTGAACAATACTTAATTTTTCCAAATTTACTGAAAAATGGCAATTTTATAGCGATTTTAGTAAAAATACCCAAAATGTTGACCGAATTCTGAACACTGTTGCACTAAAAAATTTCTTGAATCTAATCATCTTCCTATTTGCAACCTTGGGGTCCAAGATACCATTCATTTGCACCTAATTTTTGGGTAGTAATTTTAGATTGATAAAAACTTACGGCGTAAAAACCGGTGATTTTTGGCGAAAAAGTGATTTTTTAAAATCAAAACCGCTAGATGACGGTTCCACCGATTTCGATATCCTTTCGGATTTAAGATCCACTTGAATCCAACTCCCAGAATATGAGTGTCGAAAAAAATGTTTTTTACCCCTGAACAAAACGATCCACCATAACATACATATCATTATTTTGTTATTCACAAACTTAAAATAAACTTTTAAAATTGGTTCGAATTCAAGAAAAAATTTTTGATATAACAAACTTTATCATAAATCATTATATTTGATCCTTATCTTGATATTTCGAGAGACAAACCAATTTTCGCTCAAGAACCACACTAAAGGCTCTTTGATATTTTTCACGGCCACTTTAAACACCAATTTATGTGAAAAATATAAAAAGGCGAGAAATACCCAAACAATTTCTCACCGATGCACAGTAGTCCAAGACGCCAATCTAGCTGGAAAAAAGTCAATTTTTTTATGTGTCAAAGTTCACATAATTTGTTTGGTAATTGTTAGATAACTATCCACTGTGCATAACTGTATATCATGTGTTTCTATTTTTTGCGTATTTGCTTTGTTATGATGTTTTGAAAATGAACAATTGTTATAGCAGCTCAGTCGATTGACAGCATCACATTTGAACTGATCGTAACATCAAAGAAGAGCAAATTTTGTCTTTATTTTTTTACACTGCTTTATGTCAGGTATGTTTAAGCTATATGATAAAAAAATGTCGAATTTAAATGTTCTGTGTGCAAAATAAGAGATAAGAGGAAATATGTGTTTTGTGTAGTAAAAATTTAGCACTTTATGGTTTTTAGAGTAACTTTTAAATAGGATTCCCGTGGATTCCCGTGAAATGAATTGTGCCCTGTTGTTATGTGTAATGTCCACTTTAGATGGAAAATAAATTGTCTGCAATTATTTACCGGTAAACTTTTTATGTACATATACAGATAATATACCCATAACACGTAGAGAACTATATAATGTGTGGACTGCCGAAATGGAAAGCAAAGAAAGGGTAGAAGCTGTTATTAGCTATTTTCTTGCTAAGAGTGGGTTACAGAAAACTAAAACAGAAGATTATTGCAATGAAGTTAAGTACGCTGTACGGAGAATAACGCATTCAATTAACGAAAGATGGATAAAAGCAAAAAGATCTAAGAAATATTTTGAAGACTCCAACGAAATTTGGGTAAATGGAGTATTTGGTCTTCCTTCTGAAAACGTGATTCAAATTCGAGAGGATTTAGGGATCCAACCGTCAACGTCAAATTTTGGTAGACCTCGATCAGATTTTTCAGGTAAATCTAAAAAAGGGAAGCGTTTGGGAAGAGAAGTGTCGGCTTTGGTAAGTGGATGTTCACCTGAGAAACTAGTTTTCGCTGCTGGCGTTAGTCTTTATAAATCTGGCAAGAGGAATGCTGCAGCGATTCTAAAGAACATAAATGAATCTCCAACGAGAGCAACTAAAATTAAAAAAATTGTTAATGCACAATCTAAGGAACCAGAACCATATACAGATGAAGAAGCATTACGTCTGTTTATCGACGGAAAACATACAAAAGCAAGTTATAATAAGATGCGGACTGGTGCTAAGATCCGTAACGCGGATATATACCCATCATATCATAGAATTTTAGAAGCTAAAGAAAAGTGCTACCCAAGTAATGTAATAAAGGTATCCGATGTAATAGTCGGATAGCGATGTAATAGAGAAGTCATAGAGGAATTCAATTATACGGAATTGACTTTGATTTATAAATGGGGATGTGATGGTAGCAGTGGCCACTCAACCTATAAGCAAAACTTTAGTTCAAATGATTCCCGTAAAACAGATGAATATTTGTTTGCAATTTGCTTGGTACCTTTGCAGCTAAAGTACGATAACCATATCATATGGGAAAACCCACGTCCATCATCTACACGTTTTTGCAGGCCGATTAAACTGATTTTTGAAAAGGAAACAAAATCTTTGATTCAAGATGAAACTAATTACATACAAAATCAAATTAATGCAATAGTGTCAACAGCTTCTAACATTGACGATAAAACAGTTATTGTTAAACATGTGTTTTATTTAACAATGATTGATGGCAAAGTTTTCTCAATTCCTCTACTCAATGATGTGGTATTTGTGGAGCAATGCCAACCATTATGAATAAATTGCACAAAATTAAAGCCTTGAATGTAAGGACCAATCTTTACGAATATATGTTATCGACATTGCATGCGTGGATAAGGTGCCTGGAATGTGTATCGCATATATCTTACAAAATTGAAATTAAAAAATGGCAAGCTCGTAGTGAGTCCGATAAAGCTTTGCAGAAGAAAAGAAAAGATAAAATAATTAGCGCTCTGAAATCAGAAATGAATTTGCTTATTGATATTCCTAAGCCGGGAGAAGGAAGCACAAATGACGGTAATACCGCTAGAAAATTTTTTCAACAACCTTCCTTAGCTTCTCAAATAACAGGAGTAAATGAAAGTTTAATAAAAAGACTAGAAATAATTATGAGAACTATGTCATTTGGTTATGCAATTCATGTAGAAGCATTCCCAAAATATGCGATGGATACTGCGGAACTATACGTAGAACTGTATGAATGGTACTATATGCCATCAAGTGTCCACAAAATTTTGATTCATGGCGCAGACATAATTCAAAATGTGGCACTACCGATAGGAATGATGTCGGAGGAAGCACTAGAGTCTCGAAACAAAGATTTTAAATTTGTTCGCGAACATCACACTAGAAAAATGTCTCGAGAGAAAACAATGGAAGATCTTTTCAATTATTTGCTTCTGTCATCAGATCCAGTAATTTCATCTTTTTCAACAAAGCCATTTCTTAGCTCTCGAAATGAAGAACTATTAGGTGATGAAGACATTTCCTTAGTTTTAGATCCTTTCATACAGGAAGATGTAGAATAAATTAAATAAATGATTATTATTTTCAGTATATATTAATATTTTTATGTTGTTTTGTATATTAGTGCAAAATATCTACTCGAACCTAGTGGAATACCCAAGGGAGCATATTGGTGGGAGGTCTAGACCGGTCATATAACATATAGGAGACCGGTCTCCTTTGTTATATGTTAAATTTAAATGAAGCTTTTTGCTGAACATTTCGTAATTATTACAAAAAATTTGTTATTTTAAAAATTTTCATATATTCTTCAATCTTAAAAACAGGTGCCAAAAACCCTCGTTCGAGTCGTCCTTCAAAATATTACCCAAATGGGTATTCGGCACCTCTAAATTAATACATTATTATTTGTCACATTTTCATATTCTTAAAAATGCCATAAAAATTGCCACGCCCATTTTACCTACAACGCCCATTTTTGGTACAAAGAATTCTTTCAATAAGAAATACATAATTCCAAAATTTCATACTTCTAGCTGCTTCCGAAGAAAAGTTATGACTTTTTTCCAGCTAGATTGGCGTCTTGGACCACTGTGCGATGCTTGGGTATAAAATTCATCTTAAAAATAAAATTTGACAGATGAAGTTATTTTATTAAAAAAATATTTCGAAATTGGTCGGCTTTAACTTGCATACACTCTTTATTCAAACAGCATAGAAAAAGAAAATGGTTCAGCCGATATGATAAAATAAAGTTAAGATTTTAAAAACGCAGTAGTATCAATAAAACATTTTTTTGACGAAGATGCTTTAAAACTAATAAAATAACCCTTTATTTTGACATCACAAACATTTTAAATTTAGCCAATGCGGGCAAAGCCGCGGGAAATAGCTATAGTATATATGTATGTTTATTGAGTATACAAATCTTTATCTTTATACCGGTGTGAATTAAATTTGGCCCATCTTTTCTGTGTAAACAAGTGGCGGTTACTTTTTACATAAATTTTGCCACAAACACTTTTACCACTCTCTAATGAGTAAAACTACTATAAATAATAAGCAGGGCTATAATTTCGATGCATGTCATCTTTTCTCTGCTGCATCTAAGATATTTTCTGCTTATTTAAAATGTCTAGTTATGTTTCCTAAATTCCAAATATGAAAAGTTTTTAGGACATTTTCTGTAATTTTTCATCGTTTTTAGTTTTGAGGTAATTCTTACTATATTTAAGGCATTTTTTGGTCATTTTTAGAGATTTTTAAGATATTTTATTGTCATTTTTGAACGTTTTTAATTTTTATATCATATTTCGGTTTTTACGGTCATATATAATTTTTTTTTCGTACTAAAAAAATTTCATAATGCAAATTTTTAAACATATTTAAACACGTACTTTTTAGGAGTCCCCTTAATCAAAAACATTACCTCTCGACAAAGGAGCAGCTTTGTTTAAAGACTTCGATATTAAAAAAAGCTCTGCGCGCGGTAAAATTGACGAAAGGGTTTGTAGAAAAATGAAGCAAGTGTTAGATAAAAACTCAGGATATGCTAGTAAAAAATAAATTTTAATTTAGTAATTTTTTTTTAAGGTTAAATTTTTGTTTATTTTTTATGCAACTGTTGTCATTTTTTGCAGTGTGAAAGCGATCTAGTAGTTGGAGAAAACGAAAAACTCTGAAATCGAACGAGCAGCGATAGTCGAAAAAGTAACTTTGGTGAAACGGTCGTGTTGTGCTCATAAATTAATTTTCTTTACTTATTAATCTTTTTAATCATATCTAATAAACATAAACTTGTCTTCTTTAAAGATTTATATTATTTTGGCCTTTCTCTTCAAGTGTTTTAGGTCATCAAAATTCGAGCCCTGATTACAAGTTTTTGATCTTACAAGACTAAAACTTTGTAATTTTTGGTAATCTACATAGCTTTGGTCAGTTTTGTCTAAAACCTGCATGGTAGCACTATACTTACAACCACTTTTATTAAATCCATATAATTTTGGTATTTTACAAAGTATTTTAAATTAGTTTTCATTGTTAATAAAACGAGTGGTTGGCGAAATATGACACCTGATTAGGACCTGATTAGGACATTTGTGTTTCCTTAATTTAATTTAAGAAAATATAAAAACTCTACAATACTGTAAAGTAAAATATTTTTTAAAATAAAGTAGCAATCGAATTATTAATTATGTGACCATATCAATCATTGGTTGGGTTAAAATAGAATTGCTTACTGAAATTTCTTTCTTTTTCTAGCTTTTGAAGATTTGAATTTTTAATCTGCTGATCCGAAAGATTTGTTTTCAACACGCTCACTTCTTTTAAGGAATGTCGACTT
This sequence comes from Dichetophora obliterata, assembly GCA_963920525.1. Classification (NCBI taxonomy): domain Eukaryota; kingdom Metazoa; phylum Arthropoda; class Insecta; order Diptera; family Sciomyzidae; genus Dichetophora; species Dichetophora obliterata. The sequence continues at coordinate 113,127,315 of OY986438.1, read as the reverse complement.
GTTTTAATAACAATCATGGCTTTCACCAATTTCATCCATTCAAAGAAATTTCATTTATTTACATTTTTATGAAATTCTCAGGTTTTCCAAGATAGTGGCCTTATTTTCCAATGTTGTCTTAAAGTTTCTCAGTGATATAAAAGCACCCGACAAACAATTTACAGCCCAAATCTTTTCTCAAAATTCTTTATCCCTATGTAAATATCTACTGATTGGCAGTAACAGGATTTCAAGGACTTGGATTTTAAAATACTCTACAAAAATAAAATTCAAACGTGCAATTCATTATAAAACAAAATATGACTGAAGCAGATACGAGGTTTTTTTTTTGGTTTTTTTCATTTATTTGTTATAGACTACTTCCCACCAATATAATGTTGGATTCAAGCAAACTACAGAGAAAGCTTAAAGAACTATTAAGAAATCAAATTACTTCTCAATGCTAAGTCCAAGTTAAAGTGACCATTGACAAGTTCTTCAATCTAAGTCACTTCACGGAGGAAAAAAAAACACCAAGCATTTTATGCTTGAATCAAGCAAATAGACTATGAGTTTACATTCAAGCAAATGATATCAAGAAAAAATGTTCAATTCAAAAAACATTTGCTTTTTATAGAATATTTTTTCTAGACTCAAGTCTGATATATTCTTGAAGTAAGAAAAATTTGCTTGATTAAAGTTAACAATTTGCTGAAGACTAGAATAATTAGCTTGATTTGAGAAATTTATTTTTCCTGGACTAAGAACAATTTGCTTGATTCAAGTAAGCAATTTACTAAAAACAGAAATAATTTGCTAGATTTTATAAATATATTTGCCTTAAGTTGAGAACAGTTTTCTTGATTCAATGAAACAAATTTTTAATAAAATGTTTTACTTAGAATAAGAAACTTAATTTTCCTATTAAAAGCAGAATATGCTTGATGCAAATAAACAATTTACTGAAAACAATAATAATTTGCATGATTTAAGAAATTTGTTTTATTAGACTTAGGAAGATGTTGCTACATCCAAAAAAACTAAATCTTCTTATAAAAAAGAAGAATTTCTTTGATTACATTAATCAAAATCACAAAAAATTGGAAAGTTTTGCTCAATATATAAGATTACTTTTTATCTTGTATCTGAAATTAGTATATTATAAAATTGCTAGCTACATTATGTTTTTAAATTAAACAAAAACTTGTAATATCAGAGAAATGTTTTATTTATTTATTTTTTACATTAATTTTCGTAAAAATGAACAAATAACTCTTAACCCTCCGTTACTAACGCTATTCGGAGTAACGTCCTTACTAACCTGGCTGTAATCCACCCATAAATTTTAATTCATTAATTTGTAAAAAAGAACGCTTTAACAGTAAAACTGTTCTGCTTTTATTAATTTCGTATATTTTATTGTTCTATTAAACATAAAAATCGTCCAGTTAAATTAATATTCAATTTTAATAAAAATATATCAAAATAACGTTAATAAGAGAACTAAAAAAAACGAATATCATAATGGTTTGAAACATTATCATTATCATTTCATAATGTGAAATTATTCCGAGGTCAATTTATTTGCCACGTTCTTCAAGAAGGCCAATTTGAAAAGCTAAAAGATATATGAACAAAAAAATTATCTATAACAATTTTTTTTCGCAATGAAAATTTTTTAAAATAATGACCTTTAATTATTTGTTATAATTGAAATATTAGCCTCTTATGGCATAGCAGCGCAAGCATTGTAGATAAGAGACTAGCACATAGAATAAATAGCAATTATGCACAACTTAGTCACATAGTCAAAATAAAACAATCAAAATAATTCTTGGTCAAATAATTATACAATTTCACATTTGTTTTCCCAAATTGTCGAATGCATTGAAGAATACGCTGAAATCAAAATTAAATAGAACTTCTATGTTTATCTATTTAGAGATGCATTTATGTTTTTATCAGAGCAATGCCATGCATTGACATGTTGTGCATAATCAGATACACGTAAATCCCTTTAAACAAATTTATATTTTACACTTGTTAAGCCATGTCTAATTGGACCATTACAAAAGTAATTGAATGATGCAATAATTGCATATTATGACAAAAACCCTATTCAGATGTTAAAATTTTTTGTCAAATGGCTAGTCAAATACAATAGAACAACATTGAATGTGCCGTTAAAATTACATCGAGAAATTCGACCATTTCCACAAGGCTTAATCTAAATTCACCGTGTTGAGAAAGATGAGATGAGATCTTGCAAGCAAAAACACGTCCGCATTCTTAAAAAAATTTTCTATTGATTTCTATTGATTGAAACGTGATTAAATCGTCGAAGCTGTTTAAGTCGAGCAAAGGTTTAAATCTATAATTTGAATTTCCTCTATTGCTCAGGAGAGGTTTTTTATTTCAAATCTTTTTTATTTTACTTGAGAAACAAATCACACGTTTATAGTAAATATTATAACATGATTACTAACGTGGGTGTAAACCACCCAAAATTCTTGTTCCTCCATTACTAACGTGGGTGTAAAACACCCAGACACTTTTTGAAATGAGTAATTTTTATAATTAAGTTTTAAAAACAGTACTAAATTTTGTTTTAAAATATAGCAAAATACACAAAAAGAGATTACATTTGATATAATGTTCGCACCATTAAACTATTAATTATTTTTTTTTATATTTCATAACTTGTGGGTGTAATCCACCCTGCGTTAGTAACGGAGGGTTAATATTGAAAAGTAATACAAATGGCTATCGAATTAAGTATTATATTGTTCGAGGGCTAAATATATATGGAAAAGCATTTGTAAAAATTGGGGTTGGTTTTAAGTTTTCTTATGTGAAAAATGAATTGCATATCTACAGATGAGAAAAGGGACAGTGCTTTTCTTACTCTAATTGTAAGCCTAGAGATTGCAAGGCTTAAGATTGAAAGTACTTGTGTAGTTCAACATGCTCAAATCAAGCAATTTTAAATTCACTTTAAAGTTTCTTAAGTCAAGCAAAATAATTGCTTAACACTTTCGGCTAAATTGTGGGAATTCCCTTCATTCACTTGTCCTTATATAAACATGTGGCGGGAGTTCCTGCTTATTTTCTAATCCAAAATTGCTCAGCACAGCACATCTTAAAAAATAAATGCAGAAATTCCAGTCTTTTGTTCGACATAGTTCAAAAAATGATGCAGTGAAAAAAGCGGGAATGTCGGCCCTTCACTTTTATATGAGAAAATAAACTAATTCTCTGGCAGGCACCTGCTAAATTTAATTGATGCCGAAAGTGTAATTTCGAAAATATTTTTAATAACAAACCTTAAGTTTGCTTAAATTAAAAAACTATTTCCTTGTTTCAAGTCTTTTTCCAGGTTCTAGAATAAAGTTTTTTATTCTGGTTTAAACCAGTCATTTATTTATTTAAGTTTTAAGAACAAGTGTGCATTATAAAAATTTGTTTCTCTTAATTTCAGTTTTAATGCTTGATTTGATCAAATGAGGCTTAATTTAAAAATTTCTTAAATCGAGAAAAATATTTGCCTTTTATATGAATATTATTTCTCTCCTTGTTATGTTGGTATGTTTCAGTAAACTATGTAAGCTAAGAGGCCAATAAATTTAGTACTTGCATTTAATTTTTTAAGGAGTGGCAAAACATTAAAGATTATCCGCAATCATCCCTAGAAATTAAAGACTCATTTTTTAAGAATGTTTTTTAGTTGAAAAGTAAAAATACAGGGTAATTTTTCAATTTTTTCGTTCAAAATGGCACCAAAAAATTAATATGTGGTCTGATTGACTGATAATAGGTCATCTTCTTTAGTTTTAAGTGTTATCTTTCATACGAACAAATATTTTTTTTTTTCATTTATCTCTTTTAGAAGCTGAGAAATCGTTGGCATCGTTTTGGATTTCGATAATGAAGTCGGAACTGCGAAAGGCTTTCAAGGGCACATAGAAGGGCAAAAACAAAAAAAAAACCAAAAATGCAATATGTAGTCTTAAGTAAAAAACTTCTTTTAATTACAGTCAATGGTTTAAAAAAGAAAATTCAAAACAGAGTTTTGTTTTTTGCCGTTCAAATGAAAAAGACCCCTTAACTGATCTAAGCTCTAGTGTACACTACTTGTACTTGTTTTACTACCATGTTAAAATATGTTCAGGGATAATAAATTTTAAAAAATATTCAAACTTTATAAAAACTGTATGGAATGTAAAACTATTTGTAATTGCAGTTTAACTCAGTTAAGCCTTTTCCACACTTGGTCAACGCAATTCCAAGGAAACTTCAAAGCAACAGCGAAAAAGTTGAAAAGCAATGCAACTATAAACCGAATGCTTTCAGACTTGCTTCAAAATGCATGCACATGTGTAAGACATCTGAAAAAGTATTAATAAATTAAATAAGTGGCATTATGCAATCGTACTTATTGGGGGTTGGAATTAATTTTAAAGGTTTTTTTTCGGTTTTTGAGCATTTATTTAGAAACAACGGTACAATGTATATTATTCAAAGTATTGTCCATCGTTAGCTACAACATTTTCCCATCTTTCTGGCAGCATATAGATTCCGCGCCGGAAGAACGATTCGTCTTTTGAGGCAATCCACGAATCGACCCATTTTTTGGTATCCTCGTAAGAAGTGAAGCGCTGCTCAGCCAAGCCATGCGTCATCGATCTGAATAGGTGGTAGTCGGAAGGGGCTATAAGGCGGGTGGGGTAGCACATCCCAATTCAGCGCCTCCAACGTTTCCTTGACGGTTCTTGCAACATGTGGCCGTGCGTTGTCATGTTGAAAAACCACTTCGTCGTGTCTTTTGGCATATTCCGGCCGTTTAACCTTTAATGCTCGGCTCAATTGCATCAATTGTTGTTGGTAGCGTTCCCCAGTGATGGTTTCGTTAGGTTTTAGCAGCTCTTAGTACACGACACCCTTCTGATCCCACCAAATACACAGCATAAGCTTGGCGCCATGAATATTCGGCTTGGCCCTCGATGTTGATGCATGGCCGGGTGGTCCCCACGATTTTTTTCGCTTAGGATTATCGTAATGGATCCACTTTTCATCGCCAGTGACAACACGATGCAAAAAACTCTTCCTTTTATGCCGTTGAAGCAGTTGTTCGCACATGCAAAATCGCCGTTCAACGTCTCTCGGCTTCAACTGGTACGGCACCCAATTTCCTTGCTTTTGAATCATTCCCATGGCCTTCAAGCGTTTGCCGACCGTTGATAAGTCGACTCCCAATGATTCTGACAATTCTTGAAGGGTTTGACACGGGTCTTCATCGAGCAAAGCCTCCAATTCCTCATCTTCAAACTTTTTCGGCTGGCCCGGACGCTCTTTGTCTTCCGTATCAAAATCACCACTTTTAAACCGACGGAACCAGTACTCACAAGTAGAAATCGATGGAGCATAGTCCCCGTAAGCCTCAGTAAGCGTGCGTTGTGCTTCAACCGCTTTTTTCTTCAAATGGAAGCACAAAAGTAAACCTTCCCGCAAATTGCGTTTTGTTGGAACGAAAGTCGACATGTTCACAGAGAAAAAAATATATGTTGTTTACACTTCAGTGGAATGACACATACTGAAAAATGAAGCTTAGACAATGTGCTTTGAAATGAATATAGTCACAGGTGTGCCCGATGCGATCTATTGATAGTTACGCCATCTCTTAAAAAACCTTTAAAACTAATTCCAACCCCCAATATTATAACATTAAAATAAATAACATAACTAATTAACTTATTCACCTTGATTAATATATAGCGTTCTGCACTACAAATAATTGAATTCACAAAACAAACTGATGCAACAAGTCGCCGAAGAAAATTACGGAAAGCCGCGCTGCGTTGAAGAGATTGAGAACGTGTAGAGAACTTGTTGCGTGCAAGTTGCTTAATCTAAAAATTCCAGTATAAATACACAGGCTAGCAATTTGAGTTGAGGTTGCGTTGAGGAAGTGTGGAAAAGGCCTTATAGTTAGAATTTTCCTATTGAAATTCTCTTGTCGTAACTATAGAAATGATCTGGCCATTAAATCCAAATCTGTGAACAGAAAAACTGAGTCTAAAGAAAAAAAATTAAAAATTCTTTTGAAAGGAACTTTGAATGTCAGTTGGTCATCATAAAAAAGTAAACACTTAGTTTAGGTAAGGCTACAACCAACCTTCCGGTCGTAGGACACACTTAATTGAAAGACATCTGAAAATAAATAACTATACTTATATCTGCCCGATTTCGACCTTCTTTGTACAAAAACATACGTTTAGCTACATTTGACGACGTACTGTAAAGTACGAGTATAAACATAAACTGGCTTTTTAGACTTCTGCCAATGTTTAATATGATTTTTTTAAATTGTTGGTGGTTATGTGGCCCACTGGTGTATTTGTATACTTTAGATACGAAAATATCTCCATATGTAAGGTTTGACAAAAATTTCCACTTCAATTTAGGTGATAAGGTATTTAATATTAGGACTTTTAGCCTTAATCCATTAAGATTTAAAAAGAGTCATCTAACTGGAGAAAGACACTAATAAAAGCAAAGTAATCGTACAAAATGCAACTGACTTTATAGCTTTTGGAAACTTTTATTTGCATTTTATTATGAAGAACGCTAAAAATTGTGTGGCACAGCTATGTGGCAATCAGATTTCTTGGAGAAGATAAAGCACACTTCTTGTAGTTTTTACAAGTAAAGCTCACGGTTAATGTGTTCAAGTTTTTTTCCCGAGACTACTTTTTTAAGGTGCACAAACTCATAACCGAAACAAATTCGCACCAATTTTTTGTTCTTATATTTACTTTTATGACAATAGTTTTTAAAAAAAAAATACTGAACTTTAAAAAACGCTTTGTTTTTTGCAAAAATTGATAGATAAGAAAAATTTTTTAATACTTTTGTTTCGATCTGGAAAAATAATTTTTTCAGAAGATCAAAAGTTTATATTTAAGTTCAAAGAAAATTTTTTAAGCCCTTTGTCTTATATTGGTTTTAAAAAAAATTCTATGAATATGCTTATTTTTTCTTTTATTCTAGTTGTTTACCTTTACTTTCACTAAAAAACAATAAGTTTCTGACAAATATGTTTGATTAAAACATTACAGAAGAGATATTTCAGTAAAATCCGCTAAAACTTAAAAGATATGTCATTTTTTTTTTCTTTTGTGTAGTACTATTCTTACGAATGAATGATTTAAAAAAAAAAACCAATAAATTTGCTATACATCTTTCGGGAACTAAATTCCGCAACTAATTTTTTAATATAAAAGAAGTTCAAACAAAAAGACCTTTCGATGACGAAATAGTTCAAAGTGACACTTATCTGCTGCTAAGCCCAGCATCTTTATAAAAATTATGTAATAGCTGTTATGTAATTGCCATTTTATGCTGTCAAGTTAACACAATTTATTTGATTTCATTTTGAAAAATATTTTGTCCTTACTCACTCACTTATTTTCTTTACGCAGCCGAAGCGACTGAAATGTTATCCTTCAGATTTGAGCTACATTTGCACATGTTGTTGTAATTAAAATCAAAAGACGACAGAGTTGTTGTTTTTGTAAAAAAATAATTGAAATTCACAGACAGTATGTGATGTAGTTTGTGTTATAGTTTTTTATTAATATATAATTAAAACGAATTAAAATAAACATCTTGCAGATATTCATCAGATACGCATTTTATATTTTCAGTTTTTTTTTTTCTTGTTTATTTTGTTAACTGAAACCATAATACATTTGTATAAGCAGCGCATTTCTTTAAAGTTTGGCATGCGTGAAGATTTAGTATTGTTATGTGTGTAGTTTTTGCTGCTGTTTGTTATTGTTGTTCATAATAAACCACAAGCAAAAGTTTTTGAAAAGTGAGCATTTTACGAACGTTTTGCGTACCCAGCAAAAAAGTGCTTTCAAAAGAAGCTAAAGTTAAAGGGTAAGTTTTGAATTTCATACCCAGAAGACATTCCTTTAACATATGTATGTCACTGGGAGGGATGCCAATGGGAACGATTCTAGCAGGAATTTCCAGAAGAACTTTAAGAAAGTATTCCATGGGGGTGGTTAGGGGGTTAAAAAATCCTACGGAAAAGATCATAATTTTTACCGAATTTCTCGTGATTTTGGTGTTGGGAATGAGAAGTGTTAGGGATTTGTTAAGGGTTTAAGAAAATCCCACGTAAGATATCCCTTTCCTCTATTTTCATAGCATTTTGATGTTGGAAGTAGGAAGTCGTTGGGTTTTTTGCGGGTTTTAAGGATCCCAAGGAAAATATTTAAAACATTAATTAAAACTAGTATCGCCTGTGGTCGAAATTCGACCAACTTTCTGAAATTTCAATCGCTCTTCTTATTCTGAGGCATTGACCTTGCCTTAAGAAAATGTGTTGTACTAAGAAAATCTTAAGTTTTGAGAGAAAGCAACAGTTTTCGAGATATCGTCATAACTTTTATATCAAAATTTTTCAGAATTTACTATTTGTAATATAAAAAATGTACTTTAAAAATGCTTACTGTAGGGTATCCGTAAGAGATAGTGAAAAATGTTTTCCCTACATTGTATTTATATTTAAATTTTCCTCCTATCCCATGTTCTTCCATTTCTTATAGTATAGGTTTTACTTCAGAAATATTCTTTCAATGCTCATATTTCAGACCAAAGGTAACATAACTATTCGGTGAACTTCTTCTCACTACTCTAATTTATTTAAAAAATTATCAAAATTGGTTCAGAAAAACGGAAGAGCTGTTTCTCCTACGCCTAATTTTATATATAACGAAATGACTTAAAACATAGATTTGTGTATATAACTTTTAAGTGGTTTGAAATATTTGAAAAATTTTTTCACAGAAATTATTTTTTAAGCTGTAAAGCTTTATAGAAAATATAAAAACAACATTTTGAAAAATTTAATTTTCTTAAAATAAACAGGTTTTATTGATTTTATGATTTTCGATGATAGAAACTGTTTTTTGCATAATGTGTCAAAATGAAGCAATTTTTACTAATAAATGATATGTCATATGAAAGAGTATGAAAAAAGAAAATTTTATAAGAAAAAAAAAATTACACTACAACAACAACGTTTGGCTTATTTTTAGAGCAAAAACTGAATATTTTAGAGGTATTTCTAGAACCATATAAAACCTTGAATTTGTGAGATAGCGGTAAATCTTTTCTTATTTCTCCAAAGACAATTAATTGATCTTTCACCCAAAGAAAAAAAATTTAAATCGATTGATAAATGGCCAAGATATTTGCTTGAAAAATCAAAACTTGAAATTTCAATCGTTTTTTTCTCATTCTGAGGCGATGACCCTGCTTCAAGTAAATGCGTTGTACTGAGAAAATCTACATTTTTTAAGATATCTCAATAGTTTTGATGTCAATATAACGGGAATTTTTTAACATTTATCCGAGAAAAATATTACCAAAAAAGCTTTCGTATACCGTTATATTTCTGAGCCAACGCCGTTTCATACAAAAATACGTTGATCTGAAAACATCTATAGTTTTCGAGATATCAAAATAATTTTCATGTCAAAATAACAGACAATTTTCCTTATTTGCTATATGTAAGAAATTTTACCATCACAGTATATATTCACACTTTTAACATAAAAAAATGCTTATTGTAGAGTATCCGTAAGAAGTAGCAAAAAATGTTTTTTGTACATTTCTCTCTGATGTTTTTCCATATCTTACGGTTTAGGTTTTATTTAATAAATGCTTTTACGATCATTCACCATTTTAAATTTTTTAACCCTGAATTCCTTACTAAAATTAATATAAACTTTCAACGTTAATATTTTGGGTCAGAGGTCATAAATTTGAAATCTAATATAATTCGGCACATCTATGTGCCCTTATTCTAAAGTTAATGTCGAAAAAGTGTACGACAACATTTAATGTTTGCCTATTAGTATATAAGACTATACATAATTTTTTTACTTTAATTGAAATTAAATGCTATTTGATTGTCTTTCAAAAGCAGCTAATGAGAATGACTCTTGAAAGCACTTTTTGATAAAGCTAAGAATAAGCACATAATATAATATTGCAAAAAACCATATATAATAAATTTGATTATTTAAATTTTTAAATATAATAAAAATTATTCATTTTCTTGTATGAACCAAATGATACTTTTTTGTGTATTGATGTATGTAAAATGATTACAAATAACCAATTCAAAAAACTAAAAAAGTTCGAAAATGTGTTAAAAAAATATATAATTTTCTTATATCAACTGTGTTGAAAAATGTTTCCAATATAAAAGTGGTTTTAAATTTTATTAAATAAACGCGTTACGCTGAATAACTTCAACAACTTACATGGAAGAGTGGAAAAAACAGTGTACTAGTGCTTAAGAGGACACGAGTTCAATACACCGCATCGGCAGAACTATTTTTTTTTTTTTTATATTTTATTCTTTTTTGCAGGCATAATTTTTGTATGATTACAAAATATTATGCATTGTCAAAAATATTTTTTTTTAATAATATTTTTTCACTAATAGAAAATTAGTGGCAAAGTACAAAGTTCGTGGCATAACAATGTTTTTTCAGCGTAGCTACATATTAGTATTAATTTTAAAAAAATCACATGCTAAAAACAGGTTTTTATAAACTATCTTTCTTAAAACTTTAGTTTATCATCAGTTTATGTGAAACCATCATTTTTATTTTTTATTTATTTATTTATCATTTTTGGAAAGAAATCCTTATGTGAAAGATTACCAGAATCTTATAAATACAACACAAGTCACGAATTAGTTTAACCATTTTTTAAGAAAAAGTTGAAATTTATGATTTTTTTTTTACTCATTTATGAACAAAAACAACAGATTTATTATTTACAAGCAAAAAACCTGTTAGTTATTAAATGCGAATAACTCAAGAAATGGGCTAATTTCTGAGAGCCTAAAATGAGAAGTTTTACCCGAAAATGGTTTTTAATTGAATTTAAAATAGATTGTTTTAGTTCGCTGGGTTGCTGTTGTTGTCGATTTGGTCAATACCATAAACCTAATTTGTACCAAGCTGACATTAGCGTCACAAATACTTTAACGTCAACTACTGCTTACACTACAACAACAACAACATCAAACAATAAACACAACAACAACAACAACAAAAATATCAACAATATAAAATGCTTCGTGCCAAATATCACACAAAATGTGTGCCCGGCAAATATTGTTTACATAACAATCAAAACGACAAGCAAAAAAAAAATTAGAAAAACAAAGTAGCTCTATGCACGAGAAAGAATATCACTGCAAAAAAAAAATTCACAAAAATCTAACAACAACCACAATTTGTAGAAAATAGAAAATTAGTATCTCTTAGAATATTTCATTGTTTATCAATAGCTATGAAGAAAAACGTGTTGATTTTGTGCTGAGTGTCAAACGAATTGAGCGCATTTCTTCAACTTTTGTGCTCAACTATTTTGAGTTTTTTGGTGGTTTGTCGCTGTTGCGCCAACAGAATTGTTTTCTTATGCATTTAATTTTTTACAACGTTTGTTTTTTCTCTATTAAATTATAACTGTATCTGATGATGTTGATTATTATTTTCAAGTGTGTGACTCAGCATTTGCCAACATTTTAATAATTATATAATTAAGTTGATAAGCGTTTGTTTATTTTTATTGCTTGTTTACTTTTGTGTATAGCTGAAATATATTATTAGAAGTGTTTAGAGCTGTTTACATTAGTATTTTATTGGAAGAGTTTATACGTGTTACCTTCTTTTTGATTGACATATGCATTGGCTACTATCGAAATTAGTCACACGTGTCACAATTACTTAGTGCGACAATATTTCAGGCATGCATGTTTTAATTTCATCAGTAATTTCATAATAATTACGTGTCAAGTATATGTAAAGATTAAGAAATTGTGTCTAGTCACTTATGTTTGTGATACAGGGAAAATATTGTAGTTTTGTTACAATTTCATTTACGATAATCAGAAAATGAGCATTTATTTGGTTTTACGTAAAGAAGCATGTGTTGAAAATATTATGCAATAAATTTGAAAGTGAATATTTTATTTGAAAAAGGATCTGTGTGATGGACACACATTCTTTGATAATGTAAATAGTTGCGCTAGCCTAACAAGAAAATTTCAATAATATTGCAATGAAAGGCACAAATTTTTTAAAATCGAGATCGAGTTTTAATGTATTCTTATGATGGTTTGTATATACATAGTCTTATTTCTTACATTCAACGGCGTGTTGAGCTAAAATTGTCCGATTTGACTCAAAGTATTATTAAATTTTAGAAAAAAGTAATATTATTGTATATAAATCGAAATTTGATAAAAGAGCATTAAAATAAGTATTAAAATTAACTGAATCTTAAATATATTACGCAAACGCAAATTTTGTACGACTTAAGGGTTTTTAAGTACAAGTCCAATCTTAATAAATTTAGTATGGTTTGGTAGGTTTAGACCTGTAGATGTAGAAACTGAACTTTTTATTTCTTAAAAAATTTATATTTTTTAAGTTATAGCGAGTTAAAGTTTGCATATAAGTGTTGATACTATATTGCTTTTTCTCTTCTTAATTTTAGCATTTACCTAAAAATATGTGAGGTATTTTGCAATTGCTATGAAACTGTTATACTGACGAATATTCTTTTATAATTTCCCAGCTAAAACTATGAATTGATGTATTCAATATCAAAGTGATACTGGAATGATTTCTTACAGTTGAAAAAAGATTTCTAAACTGTTGGTCGGAAAATGTTGTACTTTTTAAAAATTTACACAAAAATTTAATAATAAATTGGAAACTGGTAATGAAACATTTTAGTTCAAGCATTTTTCAACTGAAAATCAAAAAATATTCTTATTCCTGCATATATAAAACAAGTTTGGGAATGAAATTACTAGTTTAATAAATTAACTGAAAGCAAATTATTTTTCAGCAGTATATCTAGCAAAAAAAGAATCACTTTTCAATATATTTTACCATGAACAACTTCTTTCCCGCGAACTATTTCGCAATGGACCTTTAATACAATATATGTAATGCCCTTTTGAACACAATCCTAGGGAAAATTTTAACTTGGGGTTTTTCAAAGAAAAGTTTTAACTTTTTATAGTTAAATTTTTCTAAAACTTAAAATCTGGAAACTATAAAAAATATTGTAAGATCCATAAACAATGACATTGAAAAAACTGAAAAATTCATATTTAAGGCTAAGAGACTGGCAATGCATTGAGTCAGTGACGGACTGAGGCCTATAGTTTGATCTCCAAAAGTGTCTTCGAAAAATAAATTCTAATGAAAACAAGCATTTCTTTTTTAACAAGGTCTGAACAATAAATATAATAACAACAGCTCTTGAATAACTCTTAAGACACTCAGAAATTCAACGAAAGCACAAAAAACTGTATAAATACTATCACAAATATTGAAAATGATACAAAATTAGAAACATGGTTATTGTATGGAGATTTTTCAAAATGCCTTTTCTCGAGATTGATTGAAAAAAATAATGTTCCTTATGAAGTAAGAACATAAAATGAAGCCATTTTTGGCCAATCGAGACACATTTGATGGACCTACAGTGTTTAGTCAGAAAAATCACTTTATATGGGAAACATATGGACTTGACTGAAATTTATTTAATTTGTTTATTATTTCAAATTAAACTAACAGCTACACATTAGGAGTATAACTTTTTCAAAGACCTTATTTACATAGTATTACAAATTGAGGAATAGCATAGAATGATAACTGAGTTTTTATTTTTTTATTTTACTTCAAAAAGTTGTCGCAGGACACACAATATGTAAGATAATAAAAGAAATTATGTAAATAAAAATAATTTTAATTAATTTTATTTAAAAGTGATATTCAATTTCAAAACACAAATATTACTATCTTAAATGGTGTTTACTTTTTTAAAATAGTATAGAAATAAATTTAAGATTTAAGGTATGAGGTTTTTTACATCTAGGGAAAATGTCCTTAACAACTTTAATAACACGTTAGGCACTAATATTAGAGCGCTGCTGATTTTGCATAGCTGCATTTACTTTCACCCAATGTTTCAAGAAGCAGATGAAATAAAACTGATTTGTTGACATTTCTAAACTTTTAAAATTGCTGTCTCGAAAACAGTGATCTGAAAATTATACATCATACCAAGCACAGCTTGTAAATAGTCATATCGTAGATAATTGAGCTCTGTATTTTGGTAAAGATATAAATAATAAAATAGCAAGAATAGCTCTGGAGTGTTAGCGAGCGTTACTAAGCGATGTAATAGCTTTAAACTTTTTAAATGGAAATAAATTATTTTTTCGTAGAACCTTAATGTTGCACCAAGCTCAAACAAATATTGCTTGTCATTTCATGCAATTAATTTAAATTTGTTTCTTATTTTTCGTTAAGCTTTGTTTTAGGTTCTCATAGTTTGGGATTAATTCGGAGAATATGTTATGAGATATATTAGGCGATGTGTATTTTCCTTCCATCAAATCATCCATGACATGACTTTATATTAAATCAAACACATGGTGCTTACATTTGACATATTAGGTCTGTTTCCGTACTCTATTCTAGTAACTTGAAGTTGCTTGAAAGTGTTTTTTTTTTTACAAAATGACAAGCAAAATGCCACTCTCTATTCTATACAATTACTTGAAGTTAGTGCGGAAACAGACCTATTGTGGTAGAGATAGTGACAGAGATTCAAAATGTTTTTGTAATTGAATAAAACTCCATTTTAATTGCCAGTATCAACACTTGTTGTATCACAAACTATCATCTTTATAGACTGCCAAAGTTCAAATCTATCGAGTTTTTCTTTAATTCCTTCAAATATTGTTGCTTTTACCATTATCAAGAACCAAAGCAGCCAGTTTTCGTTTTTTAAAACTACGACCTGTATTTCTTGCTCGCCAAACTTTTTCCATCAAAATGAAGGTACTAACTTTAATTTTTAAGCGTATTCTCAAACCATTTTTCTAACATTCGGTCTATTTTATAGCAGCTTTGTAAATTCCTGTTCGCGATGGTGTTGAGTTATTAACCCATTAGTGCATAGACGAAACTATAAAAGTCAGGAAGTTAAAATTTTCTAAATTGTGTTATTTTTAGCGAAATAAGAAAATTAAACTACTCCCATCGATCGGAAAATGAATTTTCCTTCTTTTCCAGACCGTCCTTTTTAAAGGACGCTATGCTTAGAATGCCAGACCATAGAATATCATTCATCTAAAGAAAAACACACTTTTTTAAACTTTTAAAAATGTTTTTATATTAAGTTTTTCGAATTGGAGATGAATATTACATATTAACGAAAAATAAATTGTTTTTTATTCGTTTTGCGGTATTGTTGAATAGACGTTGGCATTTTACACAAATGAATTTTGTTTTTAGACCACAATGACCACAACGACGTTGATTAGGAAAGCAGTTAACCCAATGTTGATACCCATCATATCGCTGACAAAAGTTGCATTTATAGAAAAAATATATTAAAGAACTACCGATTTTAGTTGGTTATCAGACAGTCGCTTTCTTTTTGATGGTCGTTTCAAAATCAGGTCAGAATCAGATTCCGAATCAGAATCATCTTCGTTTGCAGTAATATGATGTAACTCTGCTTTAGTATTCATCAAATGACGTCCGATATGGTTGGGAGGATATAATTGATCCAATCTCATCATAATCTAATGGCGCAGAATCGCAGTCTGATTCGACCAGTGGTACCTCTCTTGAAGGCAATATACAAATATTTGTGCCAATGGTAGGAGTTCCAACTCCTTCTTCATCCTATTCCTCAAGAATATCTAAAATGTCATGAAGGTTTAATTTATTTCTAAATAAACACAAGTAAAGTTATGTGCAACACTTTCCTACAAAATGAATAGATGAATGGTATTCTATGCGCGGTGGCCTTTATAAAGGTCGAAAAAAGTTTTTGAAGAAAAATGACACAAATTTAGGTGTCACCGGGATAAAAAGTAAATGTGATAAATGTTGACACATGGTAAATAATAAAAAAGCTTTTTTATACAATACCAATCACCATTTTTATAAAATTTTAAAATTTACCTTCAAGCCATATTTGCACTTTTTTCTTATAAGAAATTTTCACTTTGATGCTTGGTAACATCTGATTACAGATAACTTTGAGAAAACAGCTGATTTCTTATTTTAATATAACGCCATATTTTTGTAAAATATTAAACTATTTGGCAGGGATGCCAATTGAGTTTTAATAACTTAAGTTTTTCTTACCGGCCTTTTTAAAGGCCGCTACACACTAATGGGTTAAACTCCGTATTTAACCAACTCCCTGCATATTTTGACTGCATTTTTGATGGTAACGTTTGCTTTTTGAACAATTTCATGCGCTGCGACTGTTAAAAATTTTAAAATTTTTAATATATTTGATTTTTCGAAGTCTTCATCATCTTCAGCATTTGACAGCTGTAGTGTTGTTTCCAAAAATTTAACGATAATAATCGATGTCGTTATCGGTTATTGTGCGTGCCACGTTCACAGAAAATTACAGTTATCGCTAGATAATGATATCGAAAATTGTCGTTAACTTGTTTGGGAATTACACTACTGGTCTTCTTCGAATGATGTTGAGTCCGAATCATTTTTAATTTCTTGACAGCTATTTGTATCCATTGCTACTAAAGTTACTAGGCAAGCTTTTGATTGATGCAACTTTATCAAAAAGAGTTCCAGGATGTTTCCCATTTTAATATTAAAAAAATTTTGAGTGGCTGTTTATAAATGAAAATTTCTTTTCTTTCTGTGAAAATTTTGCTTGAGACAAAAAGCGATCATTTCAGCTGAGGCCATTTTATACCTTTGTTTTTTACTTTTTGCTACAGTTGTTAAGGTATTTTACATAAATCCCTCAGCGAATGTTCCACATTTGGTATTTTTCGTCTTTTTGTTTTGCTTTTTTCGAAACAAGTTATATTAGTTGCCCACATTTTTGAACATTTTTCCAGCATTGACTTTAAAAAAAGATATTTTAAGCAACTTAACATTATTTCTGTCTAAAGTAATAAACAGAAATTAATTAAATTGCACTGCACTTTTCCGTTACGTTGGATATTACTAGTTCAACACTAAAAAAAAGATAAGTGAAAAGGAGATAGGTATAGTAATAAAAACATATGTTAACTAGGCGGGTTCAAATTCAAATGCACTACTAGATTCCTAGACTACTTCTAAATTGGTAAAAATAATACCAAGTACAATTTTGACTGCAGCAGAAGCAAACCAGAAAATTTAGTTAGGCTTCCTGAGAGAACTTTTTGAAATAAAACTAAATATAAAAGCGCAGTTATTATTTTTTTACTATTCCTCACAAGACACTATGAAAAATAAAACTTTTAAAAAATATCTAAAAACTATACCCCTACTACACATATTGTTCATAAAAATAGCTTTCTGGCTAGATATCATAAGTCGAAATTCGATGAAAAATGCAAGTATTGTAACATTTACAGTAGAACAAATTAATGGAAACTAATAAGTTTCAAATAAAATTGTTCGTTCACATTTACATATTTCGTATTTTAGCCAGCAGAAACCAGCCAGTTTCTCTGAATGTGCTCGAATAATCAACCCTGAACATTTTGACATCCCTGATATGAATTTTGCGTATGTTTTTTCTGTGAACGGGAATTTTATTAAAAAAATTATAATAATGTCAACTTTCCCCATCAACATCGACAAATTCGGTTTTGCAAACAAGTAGTGCTCAATAAAATATAATAAATAATTAATTGACGGAATTGAGCATCAAGTAGTTGGATCCAAATTATCGTCTAAAATACAAGTTCTCAAAGTATTGTGTTTTCATATGTGCATAGCCAAATTAACCTAAAGAGAAAGTGCTCGGTTAATATTTAAAGAAATTTCTACCTTTTGGGAAAAGACCCGACTGTAAGTGCGTTATGATGATCGATGCTAGAACATATCGAAGCTTTACACAAAAAGTGGTCATATCTTCGAAAGCAAACGCGAAAATCCGATTCACAAAAAAAAAAAGCCGAAAAAGGGTTTGTTGATGACTTGAACTATCTCTTTGATATTGCATATTCTGAAGCATTAAGGCAGTCCATGAATCAAGGGTGGTCTAGAATTTTTCTTAAATTGATTTTTTTTATTTTTCTAAAGTATAGTATTTCGAAGATATACTTCTAAATTTTTGTACAAAAACTGACGGTATTTCTGCTTCTACAGCCGTTTTACCAGGTGTCGAGCGCACAGTGCTTAAACAACGCACTCTCTTACTATTTTGTATTTGTATTTATCAACAGCAGTGGCTATCGCAGGAACCAGAATCAGTCTTATTTCAAAAACATCGTAAATTTTACACTTATCAACCGGTAAAAAGGATGCATATATAATTACAAACTTTTTAATAACATTAATTTTGTCATTATTTTATGTGAAAAAATAGTTTAGATTAGATTATAGGAAAAGGTTCGCAGAATTTTTTAATCTAAATTTTTGATAATATTATCCCGTTTTTTGCAGCAACACGCGAATTTGTCCATTTTGATTGCGATGATACCAATGAAATTTATGAGATTGAAAAAAGTCCCGAAATCGACATTAACTTAAACCTCGAATCATCTGCTCTATAAATAAATGAACAAGAAAAGCAATTTATGCTCCGAGTTATCAAAAATTACAGAAACAAATACCCAAATTATACAAAATCATGCCTAATGAGCACTAAAAAATAGTGCTTATTACTATTTATTTTCTTTCATTCTACTAAAAATGTCACAAAATGCTTATTTTTTATGCGAATTATATGAATGTGGGCTTGTTGTAACTTTACTGTAATGTATTATATATTAGAATAATAATAATATCATAAATAACAACTTACGTTATTATTTTTTAAGTTAATTACAATAAAGTCATTAATTTTCCCATATAACACCGTTTTGTTTACTTAACGCACTGTGTGGGTCCTGTGGTCACAAATATATCTGTGGTCACAAGGAATAACGACGAAACTCAAAGTATCGTAAAAAACCATATTTTAATTACACGAACTACGACTAATTTTTTTGATATATATGAACCGTTATAAACAAAATACATGCATACATAAGTGATGATAATTCAAGGCAAAAAATGGATATCTGCATACTTCCAAAAATTGGCAATAAAATAAATTCCATTTCGCTTTTTTACGATATTTTGAGTTTAGTCATTATTCCTTGTGACCACAGATATTTCGATTAGCCAAAAGTTTATTTTTTATGTTTTTACTTCGAAACGAACACTTCTTAAAAATCCATTTTCAAAAACATTTTAAAAAACTTATTTTAAAATTAACGTCACCTTTAATGGGTATGTCAAAATATTATAAAACTAGTTATATAATAGACAATATAATAGGTAAATATAATATGACAAATATGGGTAATATGGGTCTGGCAGTGAATGCAAATAAGACGAAATAATTGGTGTCAACAAACAAACAGTCCCAGCGTCTTGGAACCCACGTTACCGTTGACAATACCTCCTTCGAGGTTGTGAAGGACTTCGTTTATCTGGGATCGCATTGGGATAAAACGAAGAATAACTCTTGCCAACAGGTATTACTTTGGGCTCAGAAGGCAATTGAGAAGAAGAGCCCTCTCTCGACGAATGAAAATCACGCTGTATAAATCGCTCATCATGCCCGTCCTGCTTTATTCATCACAAACCTGGACGCTGAGCAGTTCAGATGAAAAGACTTTAGGAGCATTCGAGAAAAAGATTATTCGTAAGATCTACGGACCATTCTGCGTCAACGGCGAGTACCAAATACGATGGAATGATGAACTGTATGAGCTGTACGCTGACATGGACATAGTCAAGCGCATTAAAATCGAGCGGCTTCGCTGCCTTGGTCATGTTCAGCGCATGAAATACGATGCTCCAGTGAAGAAAACATTCAAACCGCCGCTGGGTACCGGTCAACGCAGAAGAGGATGACCACATCTTCTTTGAAAAGACCAAGTAGAGGACAACCTGACGAAGCTTGGAATTTCCATCTGGCGCCAGCAAGTGAAAGACAGAAATGGCTGGCGCAAGTTCTTAGAAGAGGCCAAGACCAACATACGGTTGTAGCGCCAACTAAGTAAGTAAGTAAGGTCTAAAATAATTTTTTTCATTCCAGAGCTCAGTTAAGAAATCATTCCTAGCATTCAACAATTTTCCCTTTTTCAAAGCATTTTTATAATTTTTTCCTATACTAATATTCACGCAGCTTAAAAATTGCATTTACCACTTTTTATTCGAGATATAACAATGTGCTAATACTAATAAAAACATGCAATTTTAAAATCGGAAAAAATATTCGAAACAAAAACGGTACGGAGGTGTTCACACGTACTCAAATGATTGAAGTATACCCAGTATGTCCGGAGTAGCATGCGTACACGAAACATGCATGCTGTATGCAAGCAGAAGTATGGACAAGGCATGCATTGTCATAAAAAACCAAAAATTATCCAAAACCGCTGAAATGCTTGTTTTGCCGTTATTTTATGCTAGCAGTATGCGCGTAGTTTAAACACAGTAGCGTGAATACTAAAATATGCATGCTGTATTGGTACTAAGGCATGAACCCTGCATGCATAATAGTCTTGCCTAAAATAAATTTTTACTGATTACTTAATGAAATTGAAGTAAAAATAAATTTTTACTGATAAATTAATAAAATTGCAGTAAAAATAAATGTTTAATTATTACATGAAAAAATTGCAGTAAAAATCAATCAAATCATTTTCACTGATTACTGAAAAGAAATTAAGCAAAATTAAGTTTTTACTGATTGCTGAAAAAAAGGCAGTTAAAACAATTTTTGACTGATTAATAAAAAACTGAACGCTCTTTCCACTGATCAATGCAGCCACATAAAAAACACATGGAAAAAAACATAAAACCATCTGTGGTTGCTGTGGCTTATAACTGATCTTCTTTTTCTCAGTGAACAAAAAATAAAGTATTACAAAATCATCACCTCATAACTGTAAATATCACATCATTTTCTATACAATACGAACAGAGAAATTATATGAAGATGCAGAGAGAATTTGTCTATGCTTGTTCATTTCTCTGTGCTTGATCTTAACTTCATGCTAAAATATCAAGCTAGACCGAGGTTAAACGTCCAATTTTGGTGAGTTAAGCTAGGTTATATTTGACTAAAGTTTAAACTCGTACTGAAAACTGGTCCTTAGTGGTTGTACATTGATTTTTAACTACCAATTACTACTTTCAGTAACTAGTAACCATTTTACTTATCATGCGAATGATATTTCATTACAAGTAAAAATTTACTTTTACTGCAATTTTATTCAGTAATCAAAAAAATTTATTTTTACTGCAAATTTTTTCAGTAATCAGTAATTAAAATTTATTTTTACTGCAAATTTAAAAATTTATTTTTACTGCAAATTTTTTCAGTAATCAGTAAAAATAAATTTTTACTGCAATTTTTTCCAGTAATCAGTAAAAATGTATTTTTACTGCAATTTTTAAAACTTTAGTTTAATTTTTAAAACTTTAGTGGGTGCAGTTTTACATACTTTATTAAGTAAATATAAATTAATATAACAGCAAAATAAAATTAAAAACAAAAATAAATAAGATGGTTAATAACAACAGCCATTTTTGTTTATTACAATATTAATGACAATGTATGCATACAGTATTTATGCCAATATATGCATGCAGTGTTAATGGCAATGGATGCATAGAGTACTACTAATTCACGATGCACACAGCATTAGTGATTATGCGGGTACACAGTACACATGCTTTTGTATGACATGGAAATGAAAAATGGAAATGAGCTTGCATTTATGCTGGCATCAAACAAGACAAGACATCAAACGTATGCATACATGCATCAATGTTGTATGCAATGAATGTACTAACTGGGTATGGCTATTTTTTTACTCTCTTTTACTCTCTTTTAAAATTTTGACTCATTAGTGCTCCTCACTCATACTTTTTTGATTGAAGGACCGATGCAGGCATTTGCTACTTTCCTGCCTACCTACTATATTGGGAACTCATATCGCGTTGTGTGTTGTCATTATATTTGAGGTTGTGTGTCTTTTTAAAAATAATTTGCTACTGCACAACAGAAAAGTAAAAACATTCAACCAATTAACTGATCGATGAATGCCTGGAGCTCAATCAAAATTTTGACTGATTCGATGAAGTATTTGAATTTAATTTTCGCTCTCGGAGAGAGTTCATTGTTTTTACATAGAAAAGCAACAACAAATTTTTAATGATTTGATAGACGTATTAACACCTACAATTACTATCGAAAAAGTGAGTTCAAATCAGACCCGGATCAGCCAAGATTTTTTATGGTGGGCGTTGCTTTTTGGTTAAAAGCCAATTAGTGCCAAAACGATATTTACAGAGAGGACTATATCCCAAGCGTAAATTAAAAAAATTTATTGATAATAAGATAAGTATTGGTATTATACCACTTGATGACAATGCAATGCATGTGATGAGTATGAATTAAAATTTGTCTTGAGCTAATAAAAGAAACAATTTCAAAATTATAGCAACATCTTAGATAACTCTTTGTGACTGCAACAATTGCCGCATATTTAACGAAAACATGATGACAACGGCTCAAAGCAATTGATGGTTGTTGAAATAATTTAAGTGCATTGTGCTTTGATGGGCAAATTAGAAAATTAAGTTACTTAAATTGAATGTACAAGTATTACGTTGTGCAACGTAACAAATTGCTATTTAACGAGCGCATAACTTAAGGTTATCGTATTTCGTGTACTAGCAAAAAGATATGAGAAATTTTCTGAAATGGATTCAATATAGGCAAATGGAAAATATTTTGTTTAAATTCTTGCAACTCATTAAGAGCTTTAAAAAAATCACGCTGCACTTATTGCTCGTACAAGATAACGTAAGCTGGAAAAATGTAACTTAACTTTTATCTGAACTTAAAAAATTTAAATAATAGTAATTTTTTTAAATGTTTTAGATTGCTTTAGAGTGTTCTATAATAATATAAACCAATCCTCTAAACAATATCCTGCATTTTCTTATATTTTTCATGTTTAAACATTGCTATTGGTTTCGTTATTCATACTTACAAAAGTGTCACTATTTCCCTGGAATACTTAAAACTATTTTATTCCTAACCATGAATGCATGATATAATTACTGACAAGGTGGTAGCGTAAACTGACTTTTTTCTCACGAGTGGCGATCGGAAGTTTTCAAAATTAGCTGTTCATGCAATGCATTAAAGAAAAGTGAAAAAATAAGCAATGACTTAATTATAGCTAATCAACACCAGCAAACTAAAAACATTTCAATAAACTTAGCGAATAAATTATATGAATCAAAGAAAAGTTAAAAAATAAACAACGGCTTAAACATAGCTAGTCAATATCAGCAAACTAAAACTCCTGTAGCTGTTTTTGACAACTACTGATTGCCATAAAACTGTTACAACTACCTTGTCAAATAATTAAACCATGGATGAATGTTTGTGATCGCGGCACATTTTTAAAAAGCCTCTGCTAATTTGCTCTCTGATAGTTCTTAAATAGTAGTTCCTTTGATACCTCGTTTCAAGGTTCCTTTATAAGGTTTTGGCACTTGAGAGAAATGCACTCTTTTTCCGAATTTACTTGAACTGTCACAGTGCTTTTCTTTGTTCTTTGCATTTATTTTCGAGATCATTTCATCCATTCTGACGGTTCGACCGAGCTCGTTCTCAAGTACCACAACCTTATAAATGAGCTTTGCCTCGTTTTGACAGCTATACACAAACTTATGAAAACCATGGTATAATTATTTGACAAGGTAGCCGTGACAGTTTTTTGGCGATTAGCAGTTGTCAAAAACAGCTAAAGGAGTTGTAGTGCTCGTGAGAAAAAAGGCAGTCTACGTTACTACCTTGTCAAATAATTATATCATGATGAAAACTAGACAGCACGCTGTTGTATAACAGCTCCATTTGACGATGTAAGAATTTTGAAAACAACAACAACAACTATTATGAATTCAACTTTTAAAAGTCGCATGAGCGTGTTGTTATTGTGGTTGTTATCATGGTATAACTAGACAAGGTAGTGTAAGGGTGGAGAGCCGGTGACCGAAATTGTCATAACTAAGTTGTCAGCTCATACAAAATATGCACACGATGGGAATGGGATGAAGAAAACAAAAATAGGCAAAATGCAAAATCCCTGGTTTTGACAGTTCTGGCCACTAAGAAAGAGAGCTCCTTCAGCCCTAACACTACCTTGTCTAGTTATACCATGGTTGTTATGTAGCGATGATAACGATTCTAGCAATCTCGTTTACGTAATAAGAGGCGCGTTATAGCGTAAGTGTGCTTGATTGTCGCAGTTGGCATTGTTGTTGTTGTTTGTTGTAGGTATTGTTGTTGATGTTTTCACTTTAAGCTTTGACTTTGAGTAAAAACGAAAATAAAATAAGCAAACACTAATAAAGAGTTCTGAGAATTTCTGCATTACGAAATGTTATTTAAAAAACACGTAATAACTAAAGTTAAATAAAACAGACCAAAAACGAAAACATTTTTCAGGCTTAATTGCCTCAGATATGTTTTTTTTTTATTCTCATATAATTGTATCTGCGCACTATTTCGTATCTCTTTTCTGTGCTCTATCAAATTCATTCAATATTTTTGAATGAAATCGTTATCTGCCTAAGCTATCTTACTCATTAACTATCTCTTCTAGTACATTCTCTCTTTCTCTCTCTCTCTCTCTCCCTCTCCATCTTTTCTTATTTAAAGCTCCATTTGTGCTCTTGTGTTCCGCTCAAAATCTGTGGGGGTTCGTGACCCCAATGACACCCCGCAAAAAAAACGTATCGCGAGCGTGCATGATGTGTCTCCTCTTTCGGCTTGCCTTCGTTAGGCTGCGACTGATGTTGGTGTCGTAACAGCGCGCAAAG
This sequence comes from Dichetophora obliterata, assembly GCA_963920525.1. NCBI lineage: Eukaryota > Metazoa > Arthropoda > Insecta > Diptera > Sciomyzidae > Dichetophora > Dichetophora obliterata. The sequence continues at coordinate 113,102,332 of OY986438.1, read as the reverse complement.
CATTTAGTTTTTTTGTTGCGACTTTTTGTAGTTCGTTTTAAAATTTTTTTTGTTTTATAACTACTTTTAGTGGCGTCTCCCTTTGTCTTTCGTTTCACTAACTTATTCTAGCCGTTAAATTTTTTATTCCTTTTCTGGTGCTTTGAATTACCTTTTGTATTTTAAGATACTGCGGACAAAATATTCTTTTTTTTTTAATAAACGTTGCAAAGAATTTTTTATTTACGCTTTAATTGTTTTGTTATTGTTGGGCGTTACTTGTTTTGTCAGATACAAGATACTTCTTTACGTAACTGCCTTGCTTTTGTTTCAATCGCGTAACACTCGGCTGTTTTTTGTTCGCTTCACTCAATCACTTATTTAACATTTTATTCTGCTATTAATTAAAGCTTGCAGACATTTTTTTATATTAATTTTTCCACACATTCACAAAAAACATGCTTTTTCTCTGCTACTTTATTTAGATATTGAAAAAAAAAATGTGTTTTTCTGCATATTTTGCAATTGTTCTTGTTGTGGCTCGGTTGTTGCTCGCTCTACACGCGTTTTTATGAAACGTACTCCGCAAAAAAGTCTTTCAACCGCCGCTGCTGCTTAGCGAATGAGTTTTACTTTTGTTCTACTATTGAACGTTAGCCGTTTGGAGCTTGAGTATTTCACAGATACTTTTTAGTCGTTATGTCACAGCAAATTTTGCATGCATTTTGAGAGAGTGTTGCTCTTTAAGACTTTCTGTCTCTTTTGTGTTCAGTGATTTGTTAGTTGTTTGTCTCATTTTCTTATTGAGAGTTACGTCACAGCTCACAATCAGTCTGTTGCGTAAACATCCAAGTTACGTTAGTGCCAGGCTCTTATATTACATTACGTCTTACACTTTACCATATTTCCTCTCTTATTTTTGACCCCATTTCTTTATTTTAATTCTCCCTTTGCTCTCTCTTTATCTCTTATTTTCTCTTCCGTTTGCTTTCTCTGAATTTTAACTCTCTTGCCTATTTCGCTATCTCTTTTCAAAACAATAAACAATAGCTTTTAGTTTATTTTATTGTTATTATTTCATGGCTGCTTCTTCTGTTCTTTGCCGGCAAAATAGCCAAGTTAACAACAATGTGCGTCAACAGGGCAACGTGTTGGCGTTTTCTTTCTTTCTAATTGAGTACCAATGTATCTTACAGATACAACGTATCTATCGCTTGTTAAAAGCTGCCAGTTTCTTTTGATTTGATTTATTTTTTTTTTGTTGTCAGTTGGAAATAATAGTTGGAAATAATAGTTTCTTCACTATTTTAATAGTAGTTTCATTAATCAGCTCCAAATTGCAAACAATTTAGGTTTTTTTTTTCTCAGTTGTAAGCAGAAATTAGCAATTTAATGTTTTTTTAAAAATTAAAATATAACTTTATAAAGATTTAAAAAATGAATACAAAAAATGGCCGAGGCATAAACGGGATCCATACAAAAACTTAATTTCCATAGTTGGAAAAAGAAACAGTTTTAGATAAGATTCTGTTTATAAAAAATAAGGATATCTTCGAAAACTATTTTGTTTTTCGATAACATTATAATTCTTACCCGGGCTACCAACTTATTTTATGGTTTTCCCAGCAGTGGTTCTTAAAATTATCCAATTTTTCATTAAATTTCCATAAAAAAAATTTTTTAATGAATTTACTTATAGATTTTTTTAATTGAAAATTGCAATAAGTAATGTAAGGATTTTATAAATTTTATGAAAACAATTAATTTTGATGAAAAAAAACACACACTATAAAAAATTAACTTTAAAAAAGGAAAATGTGTTTTCGAGTCCCGACTTCAAATTTTGAAGCTACAATATGTCGATGGCCCGATTCGAAGCTATGTTAAGGATGGTTTAAGGCAAACAATTATTTTAAAAAACTAATTTTTTACATTTGACTATTGTTACAAAACTATTCGAAAATATGTATAAAAATTTATGAATTAATTCTGATTATAATACAGATACTCTAGCGTTTAAAATCGGTGCGCCAGAATAACTTTAACTAACCAGAGTAACTTTAAACGAGTTTTTTCTCGAAACATACTATTTCAAAACAGGCCGCACTACTGCAAACAAATTCATCGACCGATTTTATTTATTATTTTTTTATCTATTTGTATAGTAATTCTACACATATTTTATCATAATAAGATTCTTTGATAAATTTTTCTAGCTTTTATACGCAAAAATATGGTAAAATATCGTAAATATGTCAACTTTTCTTTTACGCTTCATAATTTTCCATATTTTCATTCCATTTTGGTAAAAGATGTGCTTTCAAGGGCTTGTTTTCGAATGGATTTTTATTTTCTTTTCAGACGATCTGGAGCCGAGCTTTTATGTGTCCCGATTTTCACTTCTTTTTAAGCACACTAACACCAGCGCAATCTTTATATTGACACAAAAAAATTTTTACTTATACTGATGATGGTTAAATTAACATGCAAATGGAATTCATTGCATTTATAATATACTATTTTATAAAACTTTTTCAAAAATATGTCATAATTTTAACCGCTTTTGTCTAAAACCTCACTTAAGTCAGCTTCGCACATTTATGATGTTATTGAAATGCAAATCGAAATGTCAATTTTTTTTTTCAATTGTACAATACTTTTTAAGGTTTTAAACGAAAATGCATTAAAAATTAAAAAAATATATTAATAAAAAATTTATTTGGCAACAAGGATTTTTTGCTAATGTAAATTAAACTTTTCTAATGTTGTAAGAAGAACATTGTATAAGAAAATTTAATATAAAATCAAATTCCCCGCAAATGTTAGATAAAATGTTAAATATATAATATAAATAGATGAATTTGTTGAAATTTTTATAAACATATTTTTGTTATTTATATTTATTCTTTATTAATCCATTTATTTAATATTGAAACATCTTCACTAACGGCGTAACGAGATCTTACTATTACTCTTACTCAAGGAGTGCTTAAAGCAGACATGAGCTTCCAACGAACGACTTGCCATAATCCGCATCAAGGTTAAATTTTTTAATATAAGCCTAATATGTGCGCACGCTCCGACAGAAGACAAGGACGATGAGATCAAGGAAATTGAGCGCCCTGAAAATGCTTACGACCGCTGCCCCCGTCACGATGTAAAAATCGTGCTTGGTGACTTCAACGCTAAGGTGGGCAAGGAAAATATTTTTGGTCCAATAGTCGGAAAGTTCAGCCTCCACAACAACACCTCCGATAACGGAATGAGGCTGATTGACTTCGCCGTAGCACGAAACATGGTCGTAAGTAGCACTAGATTCAAGTATCTCAATGTTCATAAGGCCACCTGGATGTCCCCTGATCAAAAAACCAAAAATCAAATTGATCACGATTTGATCGACGGAAGGCACTCTTCCAGTGTATTGGATGTATCCACGATCCATGGTGCAAACATTGACTCGGGTCACTATCTTGTTGCAGCCAAGATCCGTACACGTCTGTGCGCAGCTAAGAATACACGCAATCCTACACAGAGAAAGCTCGACGTCGACAAGCTGCAATCGAAACAGTCAGCCGATGCTTTCGCCACTCGATTCTCACTCCTGCTTCAAAGCACTCCTCCAATCGATGGTATATGCGTGCAGTGGACACATATTTCCAACTCCATGCGTGCGGCTGCTGAAGAGGTGATTGGCTACCACCGCCCTAGCCGAAACCAGTGGTACGACCAGGAATGTCGCGACGCCACTACAGAGAAAGACGCCGCCTACAAAGCCACTCTGCAGTCGGTTGTAACGCGCGCTGCTAAGGAGCGATACAAAGAAAAGAGGAGGGAAGAGAGACGTATTTTCAGCAGGAAAAAAAGAGAGGCAGAAAACCGCGAGCAGGAGAAGATTGAGATGTATGGTGACAGGAATGAGGCTCGAAAATTTTTCGAAAAAAATAAGACGCATTGCCGATGGTTTTAAAAACGAGGCCTCTTCCTGCAAGATGAAAACGGGAATCAAGTGACAGATGTCCAGAGTACACTGACGTTATGGAGGGAACACTTCTCTAAGCTTCTAAATAGCGACGCTGACAACAATCCCGCCAATAGAGATGATATTCTGGAAACCCCAATTTCTTATGACAGCGTCGAGGTTCCGCTACCCGACTATGGTAAAGTTCTGACAGCTATAGCTCGGCTTAAAAATAAAAAAGCCGCGGGAGCTAATGGCTTAACTGCTGAGCTGTTTAAGAACGGAGGCGAAGCTCTACTTAAATGCATTCACGAGCTTCTATGCAGAATAAGGTCGGAAGAATGCATTCCGAACGATTGAAATCTCAGTGTGCTCTGCCCAATCCACAAGAAAGGCGATCCCACTATCTGTGCCAATTACCGTGGAATAAGCCTTCTTAATATTGCATATAAGGTCCTGTGGAGCGTTTTATGTGAAAGATTGAAGCCCATTGTAAACGAACTGATCGGACCTTATCAGTGTGGCTTCAGACCTGGAAAGTCCACCATCGATCAGATTTTCACGCTACGACAAATCTTGGAGAAGACTCAAGAAAAACAAGTCGACACCCACCATCTTTTTGTCGACTACAAAGCCGCCTTCGACAGTCCAATTAGGAAGCACCTGTACTCCACCATGTCTGAATTTGGTATTCCTTCAAAACTAATATGATTTTGCAGGATGACACTGAGCAACACCAGCAGCGCAGTTAAAATCGGGAAGGACCTCTCCCCACCATTTGTTACCAAACGAGGTTTCAGACAAGGTGATTCCTTATCGTGCGAATTTTTCAACCTAATGATGGAAAAGATCATCCGAGCACTCCTACAAGAGTGTTATGCTGCTTGCGTATGCTGATGACATCGATATCATTGGCCATAATACGCGCGAAGTCAGTGCAGCATTTTAAAGATTAGAAAGAGAGTCAAGTCGAATGGGTCTGGCAGTGAATGCAGATAAGACGAAGTACTTGGTGTCAACAAACAAACAGTCCCAGCGTCTTGGAACCCACGTTACCTTTGACAATACCTCCTGCGAGGTTGTGAAGGACTTCGTTTATCTGGGATCGCATTGGGATAAAACGAAGAATAACTCTTGCCAACAGGTGTTACTTTGGGCTCAGTAGGCAATTGAGAAGCAGAGCCCTCTCTCGACGAACGAAAATCACGCTCTATAAATTGCTCATCATGCCCGTCCTACTTTATGCATCACAAACCTGGACGCTGAGCAGTTTAGATGAAAAGACTTTAGGAGCATTCGAGAGAAAGATTCTTTGTAAGATCTACGGACCAATCTGCGTCAATGGCGAGTACCGAATACGGTGAAATGATGAACTGTATGAGCTGTACGCTGACATCGACATAGTCAAGCGCATTAAAATCGAGCGGCTTCGCTGGCTTGGTCATGTTCAGCGCATGAAATACGATGCTCCAGTGAAGAAAACATTCGATTCGGTACCCAGCGACGGTCAACGCAGAAGAGGACGACCGCATCTTCGTTGGAAAGACCAAGTAGAGGACAACCTGACCAAGCTTGGAATTTCCATCTGGCGCCAGCAAGCGAAAGACAGAAATGGCTGACGCAAATTCTTAGATGAGGCCAAGACTGACATACGGTTGTAGCGCCAACTTAGTAAGTTAGAAAGTAAGTTCGTATACTATAGCTGCTCCTCTTTGTGATATATTTAATAAGTCTTTATCTGAGGGTAACTTCCTTAAATGTTAAAAAATCGCATCCATCACCCCCGTCTTTCAATCGGGTTCTAAAAATAACATTGCTAACTACCGGCCAATATCTAAGTTATCAAATATATCGAAGCTCTTCGAGAGTGTAAAGTAAAATTGAGCTTTTTTATTAAACGCTATATATGCCCAGAACAACATAGTTTTATCTCAGGGCGATCTGCGGTCTCAAATTTGACTACTTTCTCAGAGTACTGTGTTTCTTCCTTTGGACTCGGACATCAAGTGGATGTGATTTACACAGACTTCTCTAAAGCATTTGACAGAGTTTGGCATAATTAGTTACTTCAAAAACTCTTTCAAATGGGATTTCATAAAAATTTTTTGTATTGGATAAAATCATATCTATCAAATAAGATATGTTTTGTCTGCATAATTAATGTTAAATCTTATGAGTTTGTTGTGGCCTCAGGTGTTCCCCAAGGTAGCATCCTTGGACCCCTGTTTTTTATTTTATTTATAAATGATCTTGCTAAAGGTATAAGGAACTCTAGCTTTTTATTATATGCGGATGACCTAAAACTTTTGAAAAGGATATCGTGTTTTGCGAATGTAATTAATATGCAATCTGATACATCTAGAGTTCTGTCTTGGAACGTATCTAACGGCCTTCATTTAAATTTTTCTAAATGTTTCCAACTCGCCATCTCTAAATTTTCTGGAATTACATTGCGTAATTCATATTTTCTGACTGACTCTAAAATTAATACCGTATCTACCTACCGGGACTTGGGAGTTGTTTTTGATACAAAATTTACATTTGTTCATCATCTCAACTTTTTAATTCCAAAAGCCTACTCTTTACTCGCTTTTAATCGAAGAAATAGCTCAACGTTTTCGGATTCACACTCTTTGAAAATGTTATTTAATGCATTTGTGAGGTCGAGAATGGACAACCAGGTACGCCTTGCGGTCACTTAACTTTCAGGACCCGTTACCACCCTATAACACCCGGTTTATACATTTGGGATTGAAATCACTTGATTCAAGACGTAAAATAGCTTCATTAATTTTAATTATTATAGTATCTCTGGTTCAATTGACTGTTCATCACTGCTTGAGCTTATAAATTTTAATACTCCTTCAAGACTTTTAAGAAACTTTAATTTGTTTTATATAAAATTTTTCGAACTAATTATGCTTTAAATGAGCCTATAACATGGGCGTTGATACTCTTTAATGAATTGTATTTATCCAATGATCTTGATCTATTTGTTTCTAAGCAAATATTTAAAAACCTTGTAAATAATATTTTCCTAACATAGTATTACTTTTATTTCATTGTATAATTTGTAATGTAAGTTTTAACTTTAATTATTTCATTATGAATTACTTAAAATAATTTATTCTGTAAGGAAATCTGTATTTCAAAGACTTGTAATAAACTTAACTAAACTAAATGTTCCAGCACTCAAACAATCATATCCAACCCTTTAGTATTGATACACCAAATTCAAGGTTTTCGACTTTTTAATTTTTTTTCAACCATTAAATCAATTGAATAGAATTTTTTGATAGTGCCTTCACATAAATAACTCCTTTGTGTAGATGTAGTTTCAGTGAGTGCGTTGCATACCTTACCGTCTACTAGGTTAACATAAGGTTGTGGCTTATCTTGATTAATCTCTCTCCACGTTGTGCAGCAGATTTGCTGAAGCCACTTATTTGTGCTTCCAATAAACTCCATGCGAAGTGGACGACAAAATCTTGTTGAGGTAGATCGGGTATTTTGCCAAATAACTTTAGATCTACAAACTAATTTAATTGAAACCATTGAGGTTATAAATATCGATGCATTCTGTTGCCCGAACTTCCGTCGAAACCCCACTTCAAAAACAAACAAAAATTAGATAATTCAGTATCCTCCAATGAATCTATAACTGGCTTTTGTAATATAAGCAAACACTGGATTGTAAGGTTAAGCAAGGCTTGCAAGTTTACTTCGCATAAAGTTAAGGGAATTCTTATAAGTTCTTGGTAAGGCTAACAATCTTTTTTTGCTGTCTGTACAACGCTATGGCTGGGAAACTTTTCTATTGCTGCTCCTCTTATAGTGATGTACTGATGGCTGGATAATTTTGCTTCTACTAGCACAGCAAGAGCATATTTTTTACTAATTTTAGTAGGATTTTTTATAATTTTTTCATTCAATTTCCTTAATTTAGTTGCTCTTCTAGGTGAAGTTGTCAATTTATGTAACATCTTTGATGCTTCAATGTTTACCTTCAGCCTGCAAAATCATTTTTTGGGCATACGTTAAAGCTGAAAATGGGGTTGAATCTCTTAACTCTTTACTTTTCACTCTTTTAGTTCTCTCACAGGAATCTTCAAAGGACGGTTCCTTTCACCCGCGTTTCTGAGAGTTAGAATGGACAATGCTTTTGATGATGCCAACCAATCGCGATTTGAATTAAGAAATTTTTCTTCAGTTCTATGTGACCTTGTCCACCGCATCTTAAATGCGGAAATATACTGATTAATTATTTCATCAAAATCATTCATATATCCCTCTGCAGAACGAATCTGACTTTATTTCATTTCGTCTCTCAAATATTTAAATCTACCGATAAACTGGAAATGCCCAGAACCCATCAATGCCCATTGTATCAAATAAGTTGTGACGAGATATAAACAACGTGTTTTAAACAGTTCCTAAAATAGACAGTGCATTTAATGTCCATATAAATCGAATTGCACTCAAATACCCGAATACCCATTGAACACAATTAAACTTCACTATATTAGGGTTAGGTTAGGTTAAGGTGTCGGCAGGTATTTAGACCAGCCCACTTAGACCATATTTTTAGTCCATTGTGATACCACAGAGTGGAAAAAGGGAATAATCAAGTGAAACTTTTGAAAAGCTGTAGAAACATGTGATATTAAATCTGAAGCAAGTGTTATGCCTTGAGCTCAGTCAAATCAAGTTACTAAGCGTTCCTCTACACAAACTTTTTCCTCCACCACGAATAACAACTCTTCGTCGTAAATTGATGTTTTTTAAATTCCTTTGATTAGGAATAAGGAAAGAAAGGTTGTAGCGTAGCCCAGCCAGGATTCGAACCCGGGACCCCTGAGCGATAGTCAAGCGCGCTACCATTATAATAACGACAAAAAAAACCATTGTCAATTAAAACACAAACAAATACTTCAATGACAAATAATACACGCTACATAAAATACAGTTTTTTTTTTAAGTATATTCACTTCTTTTATTTTTAAACTTTTATTTATTACTTCAATGACAAATAATACACGCTACATAAAATACAGTTTTTTTTAAGTTTAATCACGTCTTTTATTTTTTTAATATTACTGTTATGACTTTCGTGAAATTTCAATAGAATATACAGTTTTGCCAAAATGCAAGCCAATTTGAAAAAAAAAACTTGGTAAACAGCTCTCCACCCTTGAATTTTATTGGAATGTATCTTAAGTCCCCAACAGGGTGCGGATAACGTTTGAAATACGATTGTTCTCAATAATCGATCTCCTCGTATAAAATTGTTCTCGCAAATTATCACGAACGAATGGGGAACTCTCTGCTGGTGTCATATTTTTTATCTCTGAAAAATTTGTCAGTTTCAAATTTATTTGATCGAATTTTTCACAAAAAAATAATAAGCAACGAACGTTCGTTTTTAATTTTTCATAAAAATTAATCGTTCAAAGAAAATTTCAGGAACGTTCGTTTCCTAAAAAAAGTTATGTTCCGACTATCAGCATCCACATCGTCTAGCGCATGATTGAATTACTATAGGTTGTCCATTCATTTGACGTTTACTCACAAGAATGAAGATATACACCCGTAAAATTGAAGAGGAGAGCAAAAGAGTAATTTTTTAATGCCATCAAAGTAATCAGTTGCAGGAATATCATACTTTTTCGCAGTACTAAATACCCAAGAATACATTTCACTGCTGCTTTTTCTACTACGTTCTGTACTACTTGTTTGTTTTGATAGAAAATTTAAGTGAGTTATTAAAAAGCTTATTTCAATATATTGTTGTACAAATAGTATAGAAATAATAAGAGAAATGTATACAGTGCACGTAACACAAAAATGTAGTAAATTTTATTTGTAGTATTTTTTTAGCTTTGATTAAAATTTATTAAAAGAAGAGTCAGTTTAGAGGTGAATTTCATTGAAAGCATGTTTTTAAATATAGATGAATAACTAATCTTTCCGTAGCATTATTTTTTTAATAGTCAGTATATGTATGCAGGAGCTTAATATTATGTTCTTTGAAAACATTTTTTTATATTTATATTTTATATTTTACACGATGAAATGATTTTCACTTTTGATAGTTTGCAATCGAATAATTTTACTTATCGAAGAATTCGTTCCAATAATTCGTTTATTAGTTTAGTTTAAAAAATAGTAACTAGTGAATCCATTTTTCACCAACTTCCCGATGAGCTACAGTTTTGAAAGTTAAAATGTAGCTCAGAAATGGATAAATCACAATAATCACTTATTTTCTTGTCTGTTCGTTTATTTTTTGGCTATAATGCGAAATTATTTATACATTCAAACATTCATATTTGGAATCAAACAAAAACACTGAAAAGCTCATTGACATTTTTAAATTTCAAAAATTCACAACTGAAGTGAATTTATAATCTCATTTAGAAAAAGTTTTCGTGTGAGTTTTGTAACTTATAGTGTAAAGAGATTGATTTATAATCAGAGACCGTACTAAGTATGCATTTTATAATAAAATAACATTTTATTTTTGGTCACAAAATAACTGGTAAGTTTTGATTTTTATTTTTTTGCCCAACATATTTTCGAGCACAAAATAACTTGTAATATTGATTTTTATTTTTTAAGTCAAATATTGAAAGCAAAATTAGGATTTCAGTTTACGGTTGAACCAAAATTTAAAAAATGTATAATAAGGGGATTTATGTCATTTCGTAAGTGCTTCGTAATGGACCGTTCAAGTATTAAGTTAGCAGATTGGCTATGTTCCGAAATGTATTTATGCAATGTATCAGTGTGTTTTCTTTTCTATTTGTCCTAAGCGACATACGAAAGCTGCGCAACTCTGTTGAGAATTTTATCACCAGAATAAACGGTTTTGCAAATACCGCACGTTGAAGGCATTGTTATTTTAATAATTACAATTTAATAGTCGCAATTTATACTTTAATTGAAAAAAAAACGGCTCGCAACAAAATTTGAAAACAATTTTCAATAATAATTATCAAAACAATAATTATTATAAACGCAATGCACACTATTTTTTTTCTGTTAGCAGCATAAATAGAAAAACTACTTTTTAAAAAAAAAAAACTCAACAAAACACTGAAACATAACTTTTTTTCATAGAAGACGACAAAACCCTGGTTGTCATTTATATTTGAGAGAGAATATATTTTTGTTTACATATTTACGGGTGTTGTCAAACGAATGGACAACCTGTAATAATTGAATCATGGTCTAGCGAGGATTCTTTTCAGTTATGTATGTGTCATCGAGTTTGGTTTGTATTGTTTCTTGTATACGTTTTTATTTTTGCATTATCGCAAAAAAATTGTTGCGAATGCGTAGCATCGAGCGCTGTTTGTGTTGCTGTTGAATTAACATTTTTCCCTACAAGGGCAAATTATTTTAACATAAAAAACACAAAAAAAATTGATTTGACCTTGTAGATAATATCACCATTCCGTACAAGGGCGAATAATTTTGTCATTATATCTGTGTCGATAAGCAATAATAGCTTAATTCGACTTACGACAGATCTAAGTTATTGATGTAGCAGCGTTCTACGCATATAGCACTATAAACACACAAAATCTAGAGCTTTTAACATAACCAAAAACAAAGTTATGACACAATAACAAAAGACTCTTCCATTTAACTTATATGGTGATTGAATATATGAAAAACTGCTTATTAAGCGGTCATAATACTAAATACAATTTTTGGGACTATGTCCTATTTTTGAACGGAAAAATTTGTAATTTTGGATTATGTTTATTATTTGTAGTTTTGAATTACCAGAAAAGCATGATAAATAGCACTTATAGTATTTTTCAACGATTGTGGGATGTGGTAATTCTCATGTTATTTTGTGAGAAAAATATCTCGCGTGGGTAAAAAAATACCTCAAAACACCACAAAATACCTCAAATTACTACAAAATACCACAACAACTCAAAATAACTCAAAACCCTTCAAATTACTTCAATTACGTGGTAAAAATACGAATTAAGGGAACGTTTCGTTAATGGAATTGTTCAAATGACTGAATGCACTTGTTGTGATGTTTCTATTTTCTTTTTGCTTTTTTGAGGTATTATGGGATTTTGTGTTAATTTTGAGGTATTTTGTGGTAATTTTAGGTATTTTGGGAGTGTGGTAATCTTGAGAATTAAATGCGAAAAAAATCAATTTTGGTGGTAATTCCATCTTGTGACACTGCCCCTATCATGAATAATTTGTCGCCTTAATCTCCCCAGTATAACTGATAAATTGGAAGATTCGCGATCGGTACTTTTATCATATAAAGGTATCTTATTGACTAAATTCCTCCGGACGCGTTTGTGTTCAGAGCTATCATAAATAATTTTTCACCCGAAATTAAAAAAGGGAGTCTCAAAGGTAAATCTCAAGAACATTTTGGAAATTTTTAATGCAAATTTGTTCATCAAACATCAATGAGTGTAAAAAAAATTCATGAGTGTAAAAAAATGTGATGTCTTTATATGCTATATTAAAAATGAAAACACCCTTTTTTGATTCCGGGCGAAAAATTATTTATGATAGGGCTGAATAAGAAAGTCTCCAAAGGAAGAAACCTTTATATGATGAAAGTGCCGATCGCGAAACTGCCAATTTATCAGTTATACTGGGGAGAATACGATAACTGGTGCGCCGCGATTTGACAATGGATTCATGAAGTACTTTTAATAAAAATAAGAATGGTCGAAAAAAATCGATGATTTTTTTAATTTTTTCTTAATTTGATTATCATTTAATCTTTCAATTAATCAATATCGATTTCAATCAATAGATCAATCTTTTAAATCTATGAGATAATGGTAACGATATAGATATTTTATTGAACAGATCTTGTACCAAGCAACAAAATGTTAAACATAGATAACTAGTTGAGGTATCGATATTTTTTTCGAACAAACATTTTTTTTTTGTTATGAAAAGAACAACACTTTCTAATCGCGGCGTCCCAGTTATCGTAAAAGTGCCTTTATACTTTTGAAGACCAGTGTTATTGAAAACATACGTATTAAAACGTTCTTCAATTCCTGATTTTCAGTGATGGGTAGAGTATAGACAAAAAAATCTCTGGTCATCTATGACAAAATAAGTAACATTTCCAAATGTCTCTTATAGGAAAAAAACCCCTCATGGGATGTATACTAGGGAATATCAAAAGGCATTACGAGAGTGTGCACAAACATAATTGTGACGATGCTTCATCATAAAGATCATCAAGAAGTGATCATACAATCTAATAATATAACAACAATCATAACAAACCACACAGTAAAAAATATGAGCATAAATTTTATACTATTTTGAATACATATAAATCCAAACCAAAAACGTGTTAAAAGTTATACCATCAAATCTCATAAATTTCTCCAGACCATTTTTCTCGTCAGACCAATCGAAAGCACTATATTTTTAAATTTCCCGATTTCGGTGAATTTTTTTCTTTCGAACCAGAATATATTTTGATTAACAGATGATATCCATATAAAATTTTTAAATTATATTTGTTTTATTATTTTTATAATATTGAGTGGTATAAAGTTTATAAATTATTTGGAATACAAAAAGTTTATACCACACAAATGTTATAAAAAAGATAATATTTACCCTCAAATTTTTAACTGTGCATATTTTTTCACTTGAAATGCCCTGTTTATTTACCTTATTAAAACATTATTTTTCCTCGTATGCATATGTGCAGTCTACATCTGTATTTTGGTTTCATCTCTTTATGTCAGCAAGTGTACAAAAATTTAACAACGAACTTATATTTTGTCTAATAACTCTACGTACAAACGAACGTTCGTGAATTTTTTCTTCAAACGCTCATTTTGAATGAACAATTCCAAACGAACGTTTGTTGCTTTTTGTTGTTGTGTGAAAAATTCGTTCGAAAAAATACAAAGCTCACAAATTTATCAGTGATAAAAAAACGACGCAACCAGAGCGTTCCTTTTTCGATTGCGAACGTTCGTCTGCTTTTAAATTTTTTGTTTGAAAAATTCTCACACACAGCAAAAAACGAACGATAAGATCGTATTTTAATCAATTGCGAACGAATTTTTCCGTACCCTGGTCCCCAACCACAAAATCATTATTTAGCTGTGTTATTTTATCTTATGTTTTTTTCTTATTCTCTTTCTTCTCTTATATATGGAAGAAAGTGTTTTGAATTTGTTTTAATTTTCAATACCAATTCGAATTGCCCTCTCTCCCTCTCTCTCTCTCACTATGGCTCTCATTCCTCAACAAGAAATTGGTTGTAAATTGTTGCTCATACGCAACGTTGACCCAATTTATCCAAGCTCTGGCCTTGTTAGTTGCTTGTAGCAACAACAAAAAAATAAACATCTTGTTTTTTATTGTGCAGCTCTACTTCCTCTTGTACTTCATTTCCATTCCTCTTTGAAATTGTTCATAGCCACTTACAGCGTAACTCTTGAACAAGCTTTTTTGCAGCCTTTTATGGCAGCCTCTGCGTCCGCGTCAACGTTGACTGCGAAGCTTTCTTCATTGACGTCGTTGCTCAACTTGAATTCAAGCTCAAGTTCAACAAATCAAGTTTTAAAGCTAAGCACGTAAGTCTCAAAAGCAAAAACAACAAAATGTGCAACATGCGTTGACGTTGATGTGAATGCTTTATTTTCCTCTTCTTCTATCTGATTTTGTTTTTGTTTGTTTGTTGCGTCTGTTTTAAGTTATTCACTATTTTTAGTAGGACTGCAAAAAAGTTATACAGTCTCAAACAGAGACGGAAAAAAGGAGAACAGCCATTGTTAATGTTGTTGTTGTTGGCATTATTGTGTGTTGCGGCACAATTGTCTTCAACGATGTTTTTTGTAGCCACTTGTTCGTAAAGATAAATGTTTAACAAATTAGGCAAAACTTACGTTGTTGCTGCCAACGTTGCGCAGTTTGTTTGCTCATCCCATTCGTCTCGCTCTTCCATTGTTGGTGTTTGGGCTATTTAAATGCCGCTTGCTATTGTTGTTAGTTAATGATGATGTTGTTTCTTTTGTTGTTGTTGTTGCCGTTGCTCACTTCCTCTTTACGCCATTTAAATTAATTTTACTTCAAATCATTGCGTATTTCGTTATGTTATGTTAACAACAACAAAAGTATCGTAAGCGGTTACAATGGAAACGAAGTGCCGAATATTTAAAAATTATATTTTTCTTTTACGAACCATATTTTTACATTTTCCATACACATTTGAAGCGAAGTGCCTGCTTTAAATATTACAGTTACGACAATAGCGCTGCAGCTAGTGGCTGTTTTTATGTAACTTAAAATGATTCCATTTGCTTTACATAGTATCCATTTGTGTTTAAAAACTTACAAATTCATTCGAAAAGCAAAATAAAGTGCATTTTCTTTGAACATCTGATTCACACATTGCAAAAATCGAAGAACTTCTTTTATTGTTTGCGAAAACGAGCACTAAATGGTAAACTATGGAATATGGTTATGAAACGGTATGAATTTTGGGACATATCGTTGCTCGCGTGACAAATGTCGTACCCAACATTTTTAAAATTTTTCAGGGGAACTCACGCTTTTAAAATTTTTTAGGAGAAACCACATTATTAATATTTTTCAAAGGAACGTTTAAGTTTTTATATCTTGCTTTAATAATCCTAACCGCAGCTCTAGTCATGAGCCATTAGTTTATTCTATATCCATCTGCTTAATTGACTACGAGCATTTGATAATTTGTGGTGATGTTAATATTAATTTGCTCTGCACAGATAGCTTAGCCAACAAACTTCTTCACGATTTGTCTGATCTCCGTCTTTCTATTGTTAATTCTGAGGAGCCAACTCGCTTCGGAAATAATGTTACTGCTAGTCTTCTCGACTGTTATGCTGTATCTGATATTTCGACGGATTTGATCAAATATCGTTTATTTCTGACCATGACCTTATTTTTACCAATTACAAATTTTAAAATTTGTACTACAAATTGCGCAGTTTTCCAGTCTGAAAACGCCATAAGGTCCATGGACATTATGTCCTTTTACGAAGAAGACATGTTCCGAACGGACATAAAGTTCATGGACCTTATGTCCGTGGACATTATGTCATTCCACCATTTTTGACTCCACCTTAATCGTTAGACATTTAAATGGTATTTTCGAAAAAAAAATTTTGAAGTGAAAACTTCTTTAGGCGCGTTGAACGATTTTGGTAGAGTTTGCAAATCTTTGGTTTGCATCATTGTCTTTTTCTGAGTAACTCTCGTCATCAATACAGATAGCAAAGATAACAAGATAGGAAACTTAGAAAACATATGCAAGCAACCATCAATAAGTTCCTCTGCTGACGCATCGTTCTTTCCCCTCCCTTTGCTCCACTGGGAAACATTAGCTGCATTCCCGTGGCACTAGATCAGATCAAATCTCAGTAAAACAACGTTAGTTCAACTTTATATAAATTTTTCATCCAAGTCTTGAGACAGCTGTTTTAAGAATAATAACAAAAGAAAACAACAATGCCAAAACGCCCAAATTTTTGATAATTGGGTTTTGTTTGACTGGCTTCTCTCTCAAATAATAAAATTATGTTTCCCCGCTCTTGTCAAAAACAGCTGACGGTGAATTGCAATGAAAACAAATTTTGTTAAATTCGTGTCTTTCTGCAAGTTTCGCTCACAATTTTTTGACAGAAGCAAAGAAATTCATGGTGTTGTCAAAAACTCACTAACACCTGTAGCTCGTTCCTGTAAAAAAATTGGCAAGTTACCGATTTTTGTAACGTCACGAGTTATCGATCCCTAGTTACCGATTTCGTGACAACTAATGTTTCTGTACGTTTAAATCGGTAAAAACTCGGACCGTGATGAAAAAGAACACAAATCGAGAAGAAAAGTTGTGAAATTGAGTCAAATGACAAGCAGCTGTTTACTCGAATGTATTATTTTAGTATTACATATTATATTTCTTAATTTACAACAAATAGGTGCTTGTTTTGTTAATAAAAAGTGAATATTTGCAGTTTAAGAAAATTAATTATGTTATAATGATGCGTATTAATGGTTGCGGTTGTAAATAATGTAAATAATTTTACACTTAGTGCTGTGCTGCAAAAACTTAGCAAATATATGCAACCGGTTCCTTTTTCATAGCTCAAACAAATACTGTTTTGCTAAAATTTTTAACTTTTATGTATGCAGCAGAGATCTGCAACAAGTAAATTGAAAATCAAGCTACTTGAAAAAATATCAAGCTTTGAGTTGATATGCAGGAACTTGATTTATTTTTTTCCTTACAATTCGCGACTGGCTTCTGAAAAACGAATCATATGTCTGACGTGATTCTATTTTGTTTCTACCCCACATGAGTTGGTGAAAATAGTCAAGTTTTCTACTTTTCAACTCTGGTTTCGACTATATGCGACTGACGATCGTTTGTTTCGTTGTTCGTTTCATTTATTATGCGGAGTTCGTGTAACTTCTTTTCTGTTGTTATTGCCATAATATAAGGTGGCAACCCTATTTCAAAATTTTATAATTTGGAAATTCTGACAACGGATTCGGATTCAATTTCAATTCGGATTTGAATTTTAAAATTCTGACTTTAGATTCGAAATCAGCGACCCCTTAACACTGATAAATGATGTTTAAAACTCTTAAAAATACATATTAATAGGTGGCACCCCTTATTATTTCAAAATTTTATAATTTTGAAATTCTGACAACGGATTCAGATTCAGCAACCCATTTGTGGTGTACCATTTTTTTTCCAGCCCTGAATTCATAAAACTACAAAAAATTAAAGTGGCAACCCTATCCACCATCTTGAATTTTAAAATTCTGACTTTAGATTCAAAATCAGCGACCCCTTATTACTGATAAATGACGTTTAAAATTCTTGAAAAGACATATTATTAGGTGGCAGCCCTATTATTTCAAAATTTTATAATTTGGAAATTCTGACAACGGATTCGGATTCAGCGACCCATTTTTGGTGTACCATTTTTTTTTTGCCAGCCCTGTGTTCATAAAACTACAAAAAATTAAGGTGGCAACCCTATCCACCATCTTGAATTTTAAAATTCTGACCTTAGATTCGAAATCAGCGACCCCTTAAAACTGATAAATGATGTTTAAAACTCTTAAAAATACATATTATTAGGTGGCAATACTGTGGTAAAAATTTATGTGGCAACCCTAACCTCCATCTTAAATTTTAGAACTGTGACATTATATTCGAAATCAAGTCCGTTGTCAGAATTTAAAAATTTCAAGAATTCGCACAAATAAAAAAATCCGCCATTTTAAATTTTAAAGTTTGACATCATCTTCGAAATAAGTTACCCCTAAAACTTCCAACCACTGAGTCTACAGACGCTTAAGCTCTCTCTATACAAGCTCATTGAATTTTTTGGATACTTGCTTCAATTGGATACTTGCCTTCAATTTTAAGCTTTTTGCCGAAGGCATCAAGATTTCCTTTACTTGAAACTTCGTGCCGTTCGGTTGTAATCTAGCACACTTGCAAGTCGCAAGCTGTCGTGGGTTTATTTATATTCAATCGGGGGCAGAAAATAAACATCACTTTGCTTGCTATGTTTCTGTTTTCCTTGTAGCAAGATCTCAAATGCAGGCATTAAAAGAAACTTCAAGACCCACCAAACAAAATATCATGCATAAAAAAAGTTAATTTATTTTATTTTAGTAACAGCTCTACATATACATTGAAAGAAAAAATTAAATATCCTTTTTGAGGATTATTTTTCATACAATAGTGCATTTTTTTATATCAACTGTATTTTATTTTTATATCAACATTATTCGATTTAAATGTAATAATATAGTTTGGTGTAATTATAAATTAGCCTATCTGAATAAAAAATATTTTGAAAAAAATAATCAAAGGTTGATGGGGTGAAAGTATAAAATTTTTTTCCGATTAGCATGAAAATTCTTATATCTGCTATATAAGGCGGTCCGTGGGTGGACAAAGTCTTTCAGGGAATATTAATATTTTGTAAATAGGTTTTCGCCTCGGTCGGCAGTCCCCTCACTGCTATCCTTTTTTTTTTAAATTGTCCTCATGGTGCTATTTTGGATTTTTCATTATATCTTTGGTGTTTCTCGTGTGATCCAAAAAATTAAATATCTGTGTGTTTGTTAATTTTTTGCAAATTTTTTGTGATACTTTCTAACTTGAAATTACATTTTTTCGGCTAATTACTCCAACTATCTCAGTTCTTACTATATAATAAAGTTTAAAAAATGCAAAAAAATTAAAGCTCAGAAAAAAACATTATAACCATGGGAGCAAAACAAAACGAAAAAGTAGATTTTTAACATATTTTTGACCGTTTTTATTCAATGGATTACACTTTCTATTTTTTACCTATTATCATGGTAAAAAAATACAGGTAGTCTTATGGCTAATCATGACCTCTTTGACAATACTACCAGAATTGTCAAAATCAGTTTTTTTTTTAAGAAAACAAAGATAACAGCGAAATATTAAATTACTCCAATAGGATATTTTTATGCTGTGTTTAAAAACTTGAATAAAAGTGAATTACTTATTTTTTTTTCATTAAAATGAAGTGCGTGTTGTGCCAAAAACATTTGGACAAGGAAAATGGGCCGAGTTTTCGTGTTCCAGCTGACGAGCCTAGAAGACAACGATGGAACATGGCATTTTCAAAAAATTTATAAAAATATGCTAGTGTTTGCTATAGACACTTCCACGAAAACGTAGTGTGCCAACCACCACCAAATTTAATAACAATCATATAAACAGCTTACTTCAACAGCTGCACAAGATCCTATTTTAATTGATTGATCAATAAAAAATTAAAAAAGCAAAATAGTTTCAGCCATGACAGATTCTTTTTAATTTTTCCTTTCTCATCGCATTCTCATCGGTTGCAGATTTTGTATGTCAGTTGCCTTTTGACAGTTATGGTAGTTTGCTCTCAGCCGTGTGACTATCTCTATTCTTTTACCATGCTTATTATTAATTTTTCAAAATTTTCCAAAAAATTGAGTAGTTGTATTTGAGAGAAAACGCTCTTTTTCGCCTTTGCTCGCAGTGTTAAAACCTTATAATCTCTTATAGTAAATAGTAATTTATATCGAGTTTTTATTCGCGTACATTGTGCTCTACGTTTTAACAACATGAATTTCCAAATGCACAACTTGGACAAAACAAAGTTGAAAACAAAAATAAATATAAATTAAAAATCAACGCAGTGCATTCCCAGAAAAGGTGTTCGAAGAAGTGTTTAAATTGTGGCGTTACGCTAAATTCCCACTATAAATAGTGAAGTGTTTTATTCCTATAAGTAAAGAAATGTATGGTAAGGTCCTTCGAGGTAAGCAGGGAAGCAGATCCAAAACATATGCTAAAACCAATTTCATAGTTTCCATTTGTTCCCATGGTTATAATGATTTTTCCTAAGTTTTAATTTTTTTTTTTTGCAACTTTATTGTATAGTAGGAACTGTGGTAAAGTGGTGTGAGAAACTTAAAAATAAAAAAAGGATAGCAGTGAGGGGATTGCCAACCGAGGCGAAAACCTATTCACAAAATATTAATATTCCCTGAAGGACTTTGTCCTGCCACGGACCGCCTTATATAGCAGATATAAGAATTTTCATGCTAATCAGAAAAAAATTTTATATTTTCACCCCCTCAACCTTTGATTATTTCTTTCAAAATATTTTTTATTCAGATAGCATAATTTATAATTACACCAAACTATATTATTACATTTAAATTGAATATTGTTGATATAAAAATAAAATACAGGAGGCACTAGTGTATGAAAAATAATCCTCAAAAAGGATATTTAATTTTTTCTTTCAATGTATATGTAGAGCTGTTATTAAAATGAAATAAATTTACTTATTTTTATACATGATATTTTGTTTGATGGGTCTTGAAGTCTCTTTTAATGCCTGCATTTGAGATCTTGCTACAAGGAAAACAGAAAACCTAGCCAAGCAAAGTGCAGTTTATTTTCTGCCCCCGATTCGGTTCATCCGTATATCCGGTTCATCATTAATGCACATTATTTTCATCTTTTATCACTTCATTATATTTTAATATATGGGTTTGAATATAAAAAACAAAGTAAAACATAAACAAAAATTTAAATTAAACTTATTGAAATAGTTAATATACACTTAAAATACATAATAATACACACATACACAAAATTTGTATTTACATGCATTCCATTGAATTTCATTTACATTATTTTCACTGTTTGCGTCATTAAAGCCGGTATGATACTTCATTGTGTTGTCCAATTTATATTCATTGAAAATGAAACTAGAGCAGTTGAAATAGTGCTAAACCTAAAATTCAAGAAGTGTGAGTGTATACGCATATAGTACGAATTGGACAAAAAAATGTACGACGGAAAGCATTTTCAATGCATTGTTTTTACGTTTCTCTCAATTCGTTCGTCGTTAAGTTTCGATCAGTTCCGATCAAATATTAAGTGTCAAAAACAAGCTTGAGCTCTTTCTTCCGCAGCAAAGAAGAACAGAGAGATAAAATAGTCACGTTGCGGAGATGTAAAAAGGTGGCACGATGCATGTTTTCATCCTTTTCCAACAATATATATATGTCTAGCTCATGCACCACTTGTTTTCAGATTTTGAAATTGGCCAAAACAATGAAGTATCATACGGGCTTAATCATTGCATTATATTTTTAAAAAAGATACTATAGGCTAATGGTGGCTGAAATAAGATACAAAAAATTTTGGACGATGCAGTCCCAATCATGATAAAATTATTATTTGGTAGCCTTGACAAATACTTATTTTCTCACGAGCTGCAAATTCAAACAAGAGAAAACAATATAAAGTGCGTGTGTCATACACGTTGGCAGCTTTCAGCGGAGTCAATAGTTAGCAACTGTTTTTTTTTTTAAATTTGAGTAAGAAACCTTTGTAATTAAATGATTCATTAACAGCAGATGACTCCTCCGAATGCGGCCAATGTGTGTGACACACGTTCTCTATTTTGTTTTCGTTTGCTTGACATTCGATGCTCGAAACACCTATTATTTATTATACCATGTCCCATGTCAAAGTCGGAATATGCTGGCGACATTTATAAAACTACAAATGTTTTTATGTTGGTCATGAAACTCAAATACATGCTCTTGGATATTGGCTACCAGGCGCTCAGCAAATGCAGCAAGCATGGCAAAATTAAACAAGGTAGTGTTAGGGTGGAGAGCCGGTGACCGAAACTGTCAAAACGAAGTTGACATTTCATACAAAATCTGCAACCAATGAGAATGCAATATGAAAGCAAGAATTGGCAAATATATCAAAATGGATGAGTTTGACAGTTATGGGCACTTAGAAAGAGAACACATTCAGCCCTAACACTACCTTGTCTAATTCTACTATGGCAGCAAGCAACCATCAATAAGTTTATCTGCTGACAAATCGTTCCTTCATAAAGAAATCATGAAGGATATATACTGTTTTCCTGTCAATTTATATGTAGATCTGTAGCTGAACTAAAATACATTTACAACAACAATTACCAACCAAATCTACCACAACAATGAACAGAGAAGAGCAGTTGCGCAACGTTAGAGACATAATTTTATCATTTGAGAGAGAAGCCAGTCAAACTAAAACCAATTATCAAAAATTTTAAATAAATTTTATTTTAACCTACAGCTAGCTCTACATATACATTGAAAAAACAGTAACATTCAGAAGCTGCATTCCCGTGGTCGTTGATCTAGAGCGCGGCCCTATTTTATTTACAAAACAAAAACACAAATTAAAACCCGCTTGATTTCTAGCTCTATTTCTGATCTTAAAATGCTGCCAAGTTTCAAGCATTTTTTTTTCAAAACGAACATAATTGGCAAATCTAAATAACTATTCATTTTCCTATTTTGACGTTTCACCGCTCAATGGGCGTTTTGGTATTATTGTGTTCTTTTGTTATTGTTCTTAAAACAGCTGTTTCAAATTGATATAAAGTTGAACTAACGTTGTTTTACTGAGATTTGATCTGATCTAGTGCCACGGGAATGCAGCTAATGTTTCCCAGCGGAGCAAAGGGAGGGGAAACGATGCGTCAGCAGAGGAACTTATTGATGGTTGCTTGCTTATGTTTTCTAAGTTTCCTATCTTGTTATATTTGCTATCTGTATTGATGACGAGAGTTACTCGGAAAAAGACAATGATGCAAACCAAAGATTTACCCTCTACCAAAATCGTTCAACGCGCCTAAAGAAGTTTTCACTTCAAAAATTGTTTATCATGCAAAAGTGTTATTACAGTTCTTCAAACATAAATTATATTGATTTTATTTGGCCTTACGGTCTTAATGATTTTTTGTGAGCTTTCGTTTTGTGTCATTTTAGGAATATTAAAATATAGTAGGAACTGAGATAGTTTGGGTAGTTAGTCGAAAAAAAAAATAATTTGAGGTTAAAAATTATCACAAGAAATTTTGCAAAAAATCAGCAAACACGCAGATATATAATTTTTTGCATCGGACGAGAAACACCAAAGATGTAACGAAAAAACCAAAGTATCACCATAGGGACCATTTAAAAAAAAAACTAGTAGGGAATTATCTTCGACTGGGCCAAAGTTAAAATACTCCACGGACGACGATTTTTCCAAATTTCATAACTAAAGTTTATATTACTTGTTAATTGTTTTATGCAAAATTTAAAGCCATTAGATTAATTTTTGTGGAATTGAAAGAGATTTTACCTTTTTGGTGATCTCACTTTACATGGGAAGTAGACGTGATTTGTATTCGACTTTTACAAATTTTATACTAAAAATGCATATTAAAGATTAAAGCTTATGTGCAAAATTTTAAGTCATTTTTTTTTATTGCGAAAAAGGTCAGGTGGAATGCCTGTTACGTCAACCAAGGTCGTTCTTTGACCGGTGTGTCGGGCTCCGCTGTCGCCTATTGCTAGCGCCTACCGACTAAACCACCCCCTTCTCATACGGGAGTTTTTCCCACCCCGGAACCGCTTTCGCATTACTTCGGGGTGGCCCCTGTATTTGGCTGTGTGAGCCAACATCTCTAAAAACCTGCGTCCGGGACTCTGCTTCTGCCTTTCTTGCCTTCGAGGTTCACACTTCATCCTTCAAGTTCTAGGCCAAGATCAGCTGCCTGCAGTGCTATATTTCGCCACAGCTAGCCAAGCTACCACTATCTACTTTCCACCGGTAGCTCGGCAGCTTCCAGATCGCGTTTAGTTTTTCGTGGAATATTTTCAACGCATCTGGCTACGCATTTCCAGTTTTTTTCGCTGCTGACCATAATATCAAGCACGCGATCTACGTTGAAAACGCCTACCATTAATATAAGGGCGTTACGCTCCGCTTGCCACCGTGCACATTGGAAGAAGGTGCTAATTTTTAATTCATTCGATTAGTTTTTGTGGAATTGAAAGAGATTTTACCGTTTTGGGTAAATCGCTTTGTAAGGGAGGTTGGCGTGGTTTTCATCCTATTTTTACAAATTTCATACTCTAAATTCATATTAAATATTAAAGACACTGTACAAAATTTTAAGTCAATTAATTAGTTTTTGTGGAATTGAAAGATATTTACCGTTTTGGGTAAGTTACTTTGTATGGGAAGTAGGAGTGGTTATCATCTGATTTTTTAAAATTTCTACTTAAAGTTTATAATAAATATTAAAGACACTGTGCAAAATTTAAAGTCATTATATTAATTTTTGTGGATTTTAAAGAGATTTTGCCCTTTTGGTTAATCCACTTTATATGGAAGATAGGCGTGGTTTCCATCCGATTTGGCTCATTTTCGAACTTGACCTCCATTTTTGAATAAAAAGCTTATATCTGTGGCCACAAGGAAAAATGACTAAACTCAAAATATCGTAAAAAAGCAATATTGAATTTACTTTATTGCCAATTATGGAAGTAAGAAGATATCCATTTTTGCCCAGAATTGATCATCACTTATGTCTGCACATATTTTGTTTGAAACGGTTCATATATTTCAAAAGAACGGGTCGTAGTTCATGCAACTAATATGTCGTTTTTTACGATACTTTGAGTTTAGTCGTTATTCCTTGTGACCACAGAAATAATCGAAAAACATATAATTCTAATTTGGTGTGACTTAAATTTTCATAAAATTTTAGTTGTGGTTTTTGTGTAAGCAAATTTTCCGATTTGGCTCATTTTCGAACTTGACCTCCATTTTTGAATAAAAAGCTTATATATTGAATTTCGTTACGATAGCTAAAAAAATTACGGGTGTTATCGTGATCACAGACGGACAGACATACATGGCTAAACCGACTCAGGAGGTGATGCTGATCAAAAATATATATAGTTTTTTATACAGGCCACGGCCTCCTTATCGGCGTTACAAACGGAGTGACAAAGTTAATATAACCCTATTATTGACGTTTCCATATGCTGCCAGAAAGATGGGAAAATGTTGTAGCTAACGATGGACAATACTTTGAATAATATACATTGTACCGTTGTTTCTAAATAAATGCTCAAAAACCGAAAAAAAACCTTTAAAATTAATTCCAACCCCCAATACGTTTTTTAAACGTGGGGGTATAAATTTTTTTTCGAAAATGTCAATCAATTTGATTGAGATGGTGTCAAAAGTAGATTTTTTTCTGCCATACGAGGTGATATGGTTTAATGTACATGTTTTATTTATTTTTCTATGTTCATAAAGGTTTTTAAAAGATTCAAAATTAAAAAAGGTCATCATTTCGACGCAGCTGCAGCGATTTTTGTCAAAATTAAGTTTTTGTCATACAGCTTTTTTTCTTTTGTCACCATTTGAAAATAAAAAACAGCAAAAAAATTTATCAAACTGGCATTTTGTACAAATGGAAAAACATACGAAATTAGCAGTGTTCCCAACTTAGGGGTTTTCCCCCTAAATATAGGGGGGGAAAAAGTGGAATGGGATTTTTTAGGGGTTTTATATTTTTAAGGGTTTTTTTGGGGACTTTTTTATATTTTTAAGCATTGGATAATCCAATTTTCTACGAAGTTTTTGAATTTATTCAGATTTTGCTATGCATTTATTCCTCAATTTTATACTTTTTCATTCCCTGCTCCTTACCATGGCGTAAAAAAACAAGGTCAACGTGACGTATAAATATTTTACAAAAGCTGTAAAACTTGCGAATGAGTGAAAGAGACAGAAAAAGTGATTTTGTATGGTTTGACAACTCAAGTGTTTGATTTTTACAACAAAAATTTAAAATTGAGTCCATCTCGTTTTGAATAAAAACTGAAGAAACCGAATTTTTTTTTTAAACATTAAATCATTTATAACTAAAGATTATAACAAAATGTTAATTGATCTTTTTTTTGTTTTGGGGGGATTCTCAAGTAATTGTAGCAATTTAAGGGGTTCTTGACTAAAGTTTTAGGGATAAATATTTTTGGGAGTTTGTAACACAGGAAAATAGAGATGGTTCCAAATCAAAAATGTACAGATGCAAATACAAACGACATTTCTAACCTTAGTTTCATATGTTCCACACTATCTGTAGCTAAAAACCATTTGTAAGGACTGTATCAAAAAGAACCTACACAAATAGTTTTCCTTGTAATACAATGGTTTTTATTTATTTTCACTTCAAACTGATTTTTATTAAAATAAAATTTGTTTCGCAATAAATTTTCATTTAATTTTTTGAAATTAACTTATTATCTTAATATACACCGAATTTTTTGCTTAAACCCTTTATCAAATTTTGCACTTCTTCTTTTTCATCGGAACTGCTTGCCTTAAGCCAGTTTTTTTAAAATAGAAGTTCTGAGCGTCAGTTGGGTTCTCCTTTTTTGCAATATAACTTATGTTGTTTTCGTTTAGCAAATTTAATATAGAACGGGCGTATTGTGCAGTGGCTAAATCAGGCCAAAATATTGTTGACATATTGTGGTTTTTATAAAATGATATAACAAGACAAATGAGGCACTCTTTTTTGTAAATTTCTGCTGATATAGTGTCATTTGTGAAAAATGAGGTGGTCCTAAGACCGGAGTGGATATAGCCTGCCAGATGAGGACTTTTGCCACAAATTTTTTAATTCCAATTGCTTAAATTTAGTAGTAAGCAGTACCACCTTTCTGTTCTGTGTAAAATTGGAGACTTGGTAATGTTTCTGAGTCAATTTTTTCAGAGGTTTTATTGCCCATATCAATGCACTGAACATTATCGTGAAGCAAACAATTTCCGAATCCTTCTATTCCCCACTTTTACTTGTCTTTAGTTTTTTTGGGTACTTTTTGTTTTTGGATTAAGGTTACACTGGTTCAAGATTTTTTTTTTTGCCAAATCTCACACAGACATCGAACTATTTTTTTTTTTTTTTGTTAAAGATAGTGCCTTAAAAATGAGTTTCGGATCTCTAAGACTTTTTTTTGCAAATGAATTACTATTTTTGATACTATTAGCACTAGCTTTATACCTTTTGGCTAGCTTTCTGTAAGAAATTTAATTTTCAGTGCTGTAAATGTGCACAATTTTCTCTTCGCACGTGCCCTTCGATTCGTGGCATCGCAAGAACTAAGATAATAATAGAAGAGAAAAAAGAAACAATGAAAATAAAATTGATTTTACCTTCTAACCATGCTAACCGCATTGAAATCAAACATCTACACTGCGAGAAATATTGAATTGAAAGTGTGCAGTTTCCTTTCGATACAGTCCTTAATTTTTTAAGTGCCATATGTATAAAACATATAGTGTAGAGGCACTTTTAGACAGGGACCGTAACTGTTATAAGAGATATCGAAAACGTTAATTTGAAATAGTTATTTTGCAACTTTTTCTAAAAAAATTCAAATTTACAGCCCCATTCTGGCAAAGTGACAATTGTTATCCAGTATTTTTTTTTAAATTTCTGTGCGTTTGTTACAATTTTTTATTTTAGAACAAACTCTGAAACTCAATATCAAAATAACAAATTTTTATCAAAATAACAAATTTTGATAAAAATTGTCACCTGCTTTTTAGATAGTGACAATTTCATTAAAAAATTTTATTTTTTGAGCTTCAAATTTTGTTTTGAAATCAAAAAAATTACAACAAACACAAAAAAATTTTAAAAATATTGGGTAACAATTGTCATTTTGCTAGAATAGGGCTGTTAAATTGTTATTTTTCGTCAGAAAAAAATTAAAATAAAACTCTTAAGGGAAGGTTCTCCTGGATTTTTTTGAAAAAATCCATTTTTTTTTTACATAAAATGAAAGTTACATATATGTAGAATGTTTGTGCCAAGGGATATTTCAATACGACGCGTATTTCTCGAGCTAGAGCGTGTCAAACGTACCCATGTCACGCGCGCGTACCAACTTTCTAAAAACTTTAAACGCGTTTTTCTCGGAACCATGTTTTCTAATCTAACGGACAGCACAGGGCTTGTTCTATTGATCCGATTTCCTTCATTCAAAGAATGTTTGAAAGTATATACTTCTTTGTACGCCTGGAACCTAACATTAGCATAAAAAATTGTTTATTTATAATTTTTAAACGAGATCTAAGTAAAAAAAAAAAAAAAATTTCAATTTTTTTTTTAAAAGTCCATAAAATTGGTTTTTTTTACCAAACTTAATTGAAGTTAGGTTCCAGGCATATGAAATGTTATCAATTTTAATAAATTTTATACATTTCTCATTTCAGTTCACTACCTGAGGCCCCACACTGTCCGCGGGAGGTCGATGTTTTGCACGCAGAGGTCGACGAGATCCGCCATTTTCAAGCCGCCATTTTGAATTTTTCAAATATCTTTTTTTTTTTACTCGTCAATAAACCACGAATCAAAGTTCAAAAGCATAAGTTCGTATGTCTTTTCATTTTCCCACAAACCATTCTCAAATTTTGCTTGTTTTTCGGCCAAATCCAAAAAAATCCAGGAGAACCCTCCCTTAAAACGTGATTATTATTGTAGTGCAAAAAATAACAATTATTTAGGAGTTTTATTTTTTTCGGCTAATTTAACAGTTATTTTTCAACTTTTTTTTTACGATCAAAAAATAAAATTCACTTTCGGACTATTATTTGTTCTGTTTTTTAAAAAAAAAAATCATTAACGGTGTTCTGTTTTTTCTGTTGGAAATAAAAATTATTTTTGAGTAATTTCTTAGATATTGTAGTTAAATTAAACTTTTTTTTAAATTATGTTGTATATTTTCCTTCCATTTTTCCGCTTTTTCCGAAAACCTCTAAAAAACTTTATACGGAATAAAAAAAACAAGCCCGTTTTTCCAATGTTGGCTTTATAAAGGATAATTTTTTTAAGCGTTTGGTTTTTGAAAATTGGGAAAAAACCAGAAAATTTCCAATAATGAATAAAATATTTATTAGAATCAATACCTGCTCAAAATATATTACTTCAGCGTTTTCCTTTAATTAAACATTTTGTTTTGTGTGTTGTGTATTCTGTTTAAAGTTATTTTAAGAGGTTCTCGGGAAAAACAATTATATGGAGGGAAAATATGCAACATAATTTACACAAATTAAAAAAAAAATTTAATTTAACTACAATATCTAATAAATTACTCAAAATGTATTTGTATTTAAAACAGATAAAATAAAAGTCCGCAAAAATTTTTTTTAAATCACAGAAAAAATAAAAGTTTGAAACTAATTTCTATTTTTTGACTGAAAAATAAAAGTTGAAAAATAACAGCTAAATCAGCTGAAAAAAATAAAAGTCCGGAATAATTGTTATTTAATTTCCTGCAATAAAAATCACTTTCTAAGAGTTACATTTTAATTTTTTTTTTCTGTTGAAAAATAAAATTAAAGTTTGATTTTAGGACTTTTTTGGATACCATAACGATTTCGAAAAAATATTTCGATCTGATAATTTTACTAAAGACCTCATATGTCTGCAATATCTGCAAGACCATGACTTTTTTGAAAAAAATTTGTTGATAACAGTTATTTACGGTCCCTGCTTTTAGATGACAAACCTTAGTATAATTATTTTTATTATCAACAAATATGTATACTCAGCGAGTAATGATTTCATGCAACAGTTTTTCATTTTTATTGAATAGACGTCTTCATCCGACGTTTGATGTTTTGATGACGTTTTTATTTTGCCTTGAGGCCCAAAAAACAATTGCTGCAGTTGTATCATAACTTTTATAAAATATATCTTGTTCAATATCGAGTTATAATTGTATGCAACGCCGTAAAATTTTCAACTTTTAATGTTTTGGAAACCATGAAGAAAGACGCAACGTTGTTAAGTAAAAATTTTCCAAGTTTTCATTCTTGCATCTCTATGTCTTGTGCCTTAAATAGTATTTCGCACTTTGTAGTCTTCTCCAAATATATTTTTTTATTGCTACTGGAACCAAACGTTTCAGCTTTCCAGCACATCATACCAAAGAATTTTATTCTTTTCCCGTATTTTTTAACTTTCCTTAGTGAATACCAAAAGTGCTGGCTTTCAGAAATTAAGTAAGAGTATCGTAAAAACTGTCTGTTGAAAAAAAACTG
Organism: Dichetophora obliterata; assembly: GCA_963920525.1. NCBI lineage: Eukaryota > Metazoa > Arthropoda > Insecta > Diptera > Sciomyzidae > Dichetophora > Dichetophora obliterata. The sequence continues at coordinate 113,071,868 of OY986438.1, read as the reverse complement.
TTATAAGCTGCTCCACCTCTACACATATGCCTGACCAGACCCCTATACGTTTTTATGCATTTGTATGGCAAAAAGGGTACCGTAACTTTGAATTTCTAAGTATGCTCTTTTATTATTTTTGTCTTTAGACTTTTTTTTTAATTTGGTGATATATGTAGCTCCCTAAATGTAAAAATTTTTTTATTCATTTTGTGGAATGCATGAGAAACAAGTATAATCAACTTTAGATTAGTTGGCACACAGGATTAGTGCATTTGGTGCAGTAAAAAAGTGTCTTCCTACGCAGCTTTTCGTCTTACGTGGCACAAATTCTGCAATCTTTTCTGGAATTCAGTGTACTAGGGCCGCTTTGTTGGATAGGCAGCATGTTGCTGGGAATATTCAACGGCCTTCCAAAGAAAGATTCAATGGAAAGATTCAAATTCAAACGCCTGCCTTTGTTGAATTGTAAAATAATAAAGCTTCCGGTTTTTTTGTTACGCCTTCAACTTTCTCGGTGTAGTACACAGTGGATAGTAGATTTACTGCTTTGTTCTTCTTTGGAAAGTAGCTGCAAGGTTATCATAGAAACCGAACACAGATAAAAGCGCTAGCCGTTTGCTGTCTTTTTTCACTTCTTTGGGAAGATACCTTTTGTTGGATCTAATGGTGCCAACGTGCATATGCTTGTCCAATCGACGAAATACGTTTAGCTGCGTCTAATGTTGTAAAGAAGTTATAAGCAATAATAGTTCTGCCGCTGTTGGCGTATCAATTAGCTAAACTCATGAGCACATTTTCGCCTTGGTTTGTCTCTCGTTGTTCTCCCTCTTTACCAGTGTACAGTTTTCCTTGCAACGGATATTTGGTTTTCGCATCGCATGCCCACCATACTTTTATACCATACTTTTATACCATACTTTTATACCATAGTTTGCGGGCTTTGATGGGATGTATTGCGTGAACTTTGTGCGCCCACGGTATGGAAATAGCTGCTCATCGATAGTTACACTTTCGTATGGTTCAAAATTACTGGCAAGATTGTTATTCAAGAAGTTCCATATGTCGCGAATGGGATCAGATTTGTCGGTTTGCTGACGAAATGCGTTCGTACGACTATCGTCAAATCGAATACAGCGCATCAAAGTAAAAAATCGTGTATATGACATGGCTGCACGGAATATTGGAACCACATCAATCTTGAGAGCTGCATAGTATTATGACTGACACCAAAAGCCAATAGTATCCCAATAAAAGTGTCAAGTTCAACACTTGTCATATCAACCCATACTCGTGGTGTGCACTTTGCATGTTCTGCGTTCCATTTGCGTGTAACTTTTTCTCCATATAGATTTGTTTGTGTTACGATGATGAACGTAATATTCAGTGAAAAGAAAAGCTTAAACACCTCAAGCGGAGTGGTCAGGTTTGTTTTTGGTCCACCTCTGATACGCATGATGTTGTGCTGGCGGAATCTCACTGTAGCGGGTTCAGCTGTACTCCACTTGGTACCATCTTTTCCAAGCAAAAAACCGTCTGCAGCTTGAGTTGGTGCATTCTCTTTTTCTTCTTCGGATTCTTCATCGCTGTCGAATATTTCATTTGCTTCAATTTCCAATTCATATTCAATGTCCAAGGCGTCATCTTCGGGCACAAAATCTGTGTTTTCACCGCTTTGGTCTTCAAATACATCTAGTTCTTCGTCTGCTTCTGTGTGAAGTGCGAAATCACGCTGTAACGCTGATAATAGTTGTTGTTGGAAACTATCAGTAAGGCTGCCTGTACGCAAGCGCGTATTGTACACAAATTCTAAATCCTCTGCCATAACAATAGTAATAATTTCACTTTAGTTTCCGCACTAAAAATTTATATTTCGGATTGTCGATGTTGTGTGTTCAGCATTCAATAATTAACTAACTGAACTCAAAACCAACGAATCACAAACGAAAGAAAGAAATAAGAGAAAAATGAACACAAAAACAACCTGGAAGCAAACATCTGCATTGAATTCACATAAAAATAACCCAAAATATAAAAAAAATACCTGGAAAAAAGAATCTGCATTGTATTTGCAGAAAAATAACCCAAAATGTGTATAACAATTGTTTATTTCATACAAATTGTATAGGGCTCTGACCAGGCATATGTGTTTGTTCTAGGGGAACTTTTTTTACAGTTTTCTTCGTGTTGGAACGATATTTTAGAATTTTTTTAAAATAGAAAGCCAACAATATTTTAGACGGCTACCGGAAAATACAGGTATCTACCTAAACTAGAAGTATGTTTAACTAACGCTCAAAAATGAAATATGCCTGGCCAGAACCATATGTTTGTCCAAGGGTTAAAGGAAACCTAATGCAGTAATTAAACCGATTCTTTTTATAAATGATAGATCACATTTTTAAGAATATACACATTTTTTTGAAAAATATTCAATATTCGCCTAGTAATTCAGAGTTCCGTAAAGAACCTAAAAAAGGTCCTGCGAGGTGCACACTCCTACTCATCTGTAATCATCAAAATAAAAATAAAAAACCAAAAGATTATTAAACTGGACAATACTTCTAATCTAGTCTTTGTCATAGGCGATTTTGAAAATATCGATTTTTGACAAAATTGCGGACATTTGAATTGAAATAGCGCTTTTTAAGAGAAAAATTCGACCTTATTTCGCCGATTAAAAAAAAACTAAGCCACTAAAAAAAACCTCTATGACAAAGACTAGGTAATTATGCATAGAATAAGCACAAAAAATGATAATTGCAATCTGTTCATTACTTTTCGAGATATCTTGTGCACCAATTTCAAAAATACGATTTCGAGAAAAACGCGTTTGAAAGTTGAGCTATGAATTCTTCAACTTACATAGAATCATCCATGCCAGATTCATAGTATAGGTGCTGGGGGTTGTCAGTGATGTTTAACTTTTCCAAGTTTTCTTGTCGGCGCCGCAATCGCCCTTCTTTTGATATTTCCTGTACTCGTACCTTGGCCTGCACTATGCGGCGGCTGTCTTCTGTTGCTGCGTAGGCGTGTGCATTCGGTCCATCTGCCATTCCCATAGTGTTCCTAACTTGTAATAGTGACGTCGTTCCATTATTGAATATGCAAGTGGCCAATAATGCAAAAATTTCGACAACCGTTGCCCCGCTGTGTGATGTTTGGGGCCATTTTTCAGACTAATTGATTGAAACTTTCGTTACTGTTTTGAGTGTAACCACCAACACAGCGCTCCAATAACTTGTCTCCGCTTTGATCATCATATATTGGTTTGATGGCATTGCTCTAAACTTTTGTTTTCTTTTTCTCTGTTTGTTCTTAAAAAAAGTAAATACGCAAGAAATAAACCACCTTGGTTTAACTCTAGATTAGCAAAGTAAAAAAATCTTAAAAGCAAAGCTGCTAAAAAATTCAAAAACACTAATTGCTTAGCAGATCAAGTACATTTTACTCGATTAAGGAATGAATTTGATTGCCTTCATAATTTCCTTTTTAAAACGTATGTTTTAAATGTAGAAAGTAATTTAAAATCAAATCCAAAGTATTTTTGGGAGTACTTAAATTCTAAGAAAAAAACCAGTGGGTATCCAACCAGTATGGAATTTTATGGTTCAAAATCTAATAATGCTTTAGAATCAGCCTTTCTTTTCTCTAAATATTTCCAAAATGTGTATGAGAATCATAGATCATCATCAAATCTAAATTATCTCAATTTTGAAGACCTAAATATTGATTTTTTGGATGTCTTTAATATATGTGTAGAAGACGTAGTTTTAGCAAGTAATCATCTTAAACCTAGCTTTACATTTGAACATGGGGATTTCCCGCCAATGTTTTTTAAACTTTGTGCAGAAAATATTGCTGTTCCTTTAGCTTTCATTTTTAATCTATGTATTAAAAAAGGCATTTTTTTAGATTACCGATTTTTAAAACTGGTAATCGTTGTGATGTAAATAATTACAGGGCCATTGTGAAACAATGCACAATAGCCAAATTGTTTGATCATATATTAGAAATCAAATTATTTGAGCATGTGAAGTGTGCCATCTCTGAATTTCAACATGGATTTTTTCTTGGGAGATCAACATGTTCAAATTTATTGCTTATTTCGAAAAACATTATTAATGCAATAGAGAACGGAAGTCAGTTAGATATCATCTACACTGACTTTTCTAAGGCATTTGATAAAGTTGATCACTTTATTTTTCTAAGCAAAATAAAAAAGTTCGGTTTGTCGGATACTTTAATTGCTTTTTTTAAAAGTTATCTGAAAGATAGAAAGCTTTATGTAAAAATTGGGTCAACTACTGCGGACGTTGCAATTGATGCTTTGTCAGGAGTTCCACAAGGTAGCCATTGCGGTCCTCTTCTTTTTTTTAATTTTTATTAATGATTTACCAAAACACTTAAAATTTGCTAGATGTCTCTTGTACGCTGATGATGTCAAACTATTTCTTAAAATTTCGAACGAGTCTGACTACATATGTCTCGAAAGTGATCTCTCCGCATTGCATAGTTGGTGTCTGTCAAATAAATTGTTCTTGAATAACAAAAAATGTTGTATAGTTTCTTATACTAAATGTACTAATAGCGTTTTTTTCAATTATACATTGAATAATTGTATTATGGAGTTCAAAGTTGTGATAAAGGATTTGAGGGTTATTTTTGATACTCAGCTAAATTTTAAAAGCCATTATGATTATATTCTATCTAAGTCATATTCAATGTTTGGATTTATCAACAGGCATACTAAAATTTTTAAAGCCGTTAACTATAAAATCGTTATATGTTTGTTTGGTTCGAAGTATAATCGAATATTGTTCGATTGTTTGGAACCCGTATTATATTATTGAATCAAACCGAATAGAGAGAGTTCAAAAACTAATGAGTAAATATGCACTTAAAAAGCTTTACTGGCCTGGTGGTCTTCCCACATATGAGGCTCGTCGTAAATTCCTTGGATTGCAATCCCTTAAAGACAGAAGATCGGTTTTTCTCTTTTATTTGTGTATAACATATTTTCTGGTAAAATTAACTGCATTGAACTGTCAAATCTTTTTCAAATTTATAATGCACCAAGGGATTTGCGGCGCATTCGTATGTTTGAAGAAAATCTCCATAGGACCAATTATGCTAATAATGAACCAATAGCTAGACGCATGCACTTGTGCAACAGTCTTTCTAATATGTTAAAATTTAATGTGTCTGAGCAGCAATTTAGACTAATACTGTTCATTATTTTTAATTAGTTTTAAGATTAAATATCCTTATAGTCTGTAAGATTGTAAAAAATCCGTAGACTGAAATAAATAAATAAATAAATAAATAAATTTCTTTTTTAATACCGTTGTTTCTATCACAATGTCTCCGAATAGCTAAGCCATAATAGACACCTAGTTTGTCTATTATGTTAGCAGTCAGTTTATTTCTTCCGCCGATGCCAGGATTGTTCTTCTTACATGCTCGAAGTCGTGTTCCCATGCGCTTTTGGACATGACCTACGCACACTTTTTTTATTATCTCCCTATCTCCATATGGTTTCGAATTTATTATTGCAGTGTATGTTTTTGAATCGCTATCGCCGATCTACTTAAGGTTTTTCGACCGTACTTGAAAATAACTCCTTCATAGCGACGACTTCCATCTTGCCCGAAGAACCTTCATGGTTCGCTTTGCAACTCTCCTTGTGCGTAGATTTCCATTCTTCATACTGCTCTCTATTCGTGTGCTTACTCCAATAAAAACATGATGAGCAAACACTTCACAATAAAATCGACAACTTTCCCTGTAAAGTGACCGAACAAAGCCGCAATTCCGAACAATGAAGAGAAACCGCGTTTTCGCCAGGTGCCTGCTGGGATTATTTTTCTTTATTTCTTCTCGTTCTTCATTGACAGCTTGTTTCATCACTGCATTACAAACACATGAGGCAGCAGCATGAATGTCCTGCATTATTAAAGCGTACGTATTTTGTTGAAGCGGCGGAGGCAAATCCATTATTCCACAAAATTTCTTTGCTGCATACAAACCTATCCACAAAAATCGCATTGCAAAACAGAATCTTTGATTTATTTCGTAAGATGTTTTATTTACGTATGGACACGAAGGTACTGAAGTGGGCTTACATGACGAACACAATACTACAATTTTGAATCCCAGTCCTCGGGTGCTATCTGTTAAAAATTTGACTCTACATATTTTGCACGTCACACATTCTGACAAAGCAGAAAATACCGTAAAAAAGTTCAAAATTTTGTATCCAATGCTTGGTTCTTCGGGCACGGAAATGTCTTTTGCACTTTTCAATTTCTTCGCACTGGCACTGATGTTCAAATCCGACTTTTCTGCTTCGTATCAATTTTTCGGCGGTATATTTTTCTTTGTGCGATGTCTGTAAATGTTCTTTAATTTTCGAGAACCTTTGTTTTTATCCATTTTTCATCGAATTTATTAGGGCTATTCCCAGTTACGGGCAAATAGCTTTGCAAATGTATGCCCTACCAAATATTTGCCATCAACTGTGAGCACACTTTTTAGAACACTGTTGCAAACAAAACTCACAGCTGTTTTGGAGGAAAAAAAACAACACGAACAGTATTTGTGGTGTTTTTCATTATTATTTATCAAAGTGTATTATTTATCAAAATGAGTTCCATATCGGAGTCTGTTAATTTTGTTTTATTAGCGGCGTTTGGTTAAAATGTGACAGTTGATTGATTGGCAAATAAGTTTTGCCCATGCTCGACTGTATGCAATGCGAATTGAGTTTTGCAAATTTGACACAGTCGGGCAAATGCAAATCTGTACATTTTGTTGTAGTGTTGAAAATATTTGCCATCATATTTTGCAAATGCCACGATGCCACGCTATTTGCCCGTAATCGGGAATAGCCCTATTATTTCCGAACGAAAACTTTTGATATAACGCCCGGTTACGCATACGACAAGCTACTGCCGAAACGACACAAATTTCTCATACTGCACCCGGCAGATTGGAAATTCTTTACCGAAATGAGTAAAAGACCCGAGCGCTTTTTGTAAGCACAATAAAACCAGTTTATTCCTATTTAGTCGCTCGGCGCTGACTAGACTAATGAATGCTGCACGGCGCATTCAGAACGCATTAATTGCCCATAATTCCGTTATTTTTTCGAATTTCCGCACGTGGCTTTCACCAGACATTCTTAAGAAGTTCAGCTTGAAGAAAAGCAAAAAAACGAAAATTCATAAATCTCGAAATTTTTCGGTACGTTATCCCCTTAATTTGTAACATTTTCCTTTGTCGAGTGTCAAATTAGAATTAAATTGAAGCCGACGACAATGACATTCCATGCCTCGCGACAATGTCGTTGCAAAAGTCTCCAAAAATTCCTCTCATAAGAAGTAAATGTAAATTAAAAGTGACATTTAGTGCTCGTCGCTTGTCGTCGTCAATGTGTTCAGGCTATTACATGGAAACATTTAAACTACATCAACACATTAATTCTAGCATGAAAACCAAAATTAGAGATAACTTTATTGAAATAGACTAAGTTCATAAACCAATAATTTTTACTGAAATGTTACAAAGAGTTTTTGTGATTTCGAAATTGTCTCTGTAACTCGTTTCTTAAAACAAAATCGTTGTATGGAAAATAATATAATATATTAAAGGCTTATTGCAATAACGTTATAAGCCACATAATTTAAAAAATCAATTTTTTTTTTAGACTGAATAAATTACTCAATGCGTTGCCAACAACCACTGAAAAGATTTTGGCTACTTTCTAACCTATTTGTAAAAGTTTCCGTGTTCAATTCCATTTCTTCATACAAAAAAAAAAAATTATTTTTGTAAAACTTTAGTGTTGATTACTTCAAAATATTTTTTATGCGGCTAAACATGTTCTTACAATAAGCCCTTTAATTGTTAAAAATGAAAATAATTAAAACACAGACACTTTGCTTCATTTCAAAATTTGTATCTAAACCTTTATTGTATCTGATGTTTAAATTTTTGTATTCTTCAATGGAATCAATAAATATTTTTAGTCAGTTTATTTCATTCTTACAATTAAAGTAAATCAGAGATTAATTATCTACAACTTAATATGGATTTTATGAACTATTTAGCAGTTTTAACAAAATTAAGTATATTTAGAATGCATGCTACTAGAAAGCGATACTTAGTTCGCTGCGCAAGCTAACACATTTTCAAAACTATATTAATACTTAAGTTAATCAATTACTTTGTTATGCTGCTACATGATTAAGGATTCTCGTCTTTGACTATACTTTGCATAGGCAAGCTTTAGGGGCACTTTATCTAATTTTGTCGAAATTTTAGGAGTTTTTTTAAGTGAGGATTGTTAAAAAAAGGTTAGAGGTATTTGAGTAAATACATTTTTATTGTTTTATATAAATATTAATATAAACAAAAAAATATTTTTTGTGACGTTACTTCCGAATCACATGTGCGCAAATAAAGCATTAAAAAATAGGTAAAATGGTGTGCAGGATATCTCGAGATTGGCTTATGGCAAATGTGAGGGGCTGACTAAGAGTTTTTTCAAAAAAAATAATTAGAAACAAAAAGGCGGCTTCGCAAAATCAAAATTCAAGAAAAGGCCTAATGTTTTAGGACAAAAAAAGTAACTGTAAAATTTTTTTGAGGACTTTTAAAAAAAACTCGAAGTCAGCTACTCAAAAATATATTCTTTTAATTATTCAACAATTTTGAAGTAAATCAGTATAATAGTTATTGAACAATCTTGCTTACCAATTTTAAAAAACCTTTTTCTAGAAAAACGCGTAATGTGGAAGTTACCGTTTTTTTACAATCCTTACTTAAAAAAACTACTAAAATTTCGACAAAATTAGGTTAAATGTTGCTTAAAATATAGTTTTCTAAACTAATTAAAAATTGAACTGAAACTGTTTTAAATTCTTGCAAAAACTGCATTTTAATTAAACTTATTCTAAATTTATCTCTGCAGCTAGGTACGTTTGTATGTATGTGTTGCTTAAACACATCTAATTTATAAGTTAATATATTAATATGTATGCAAATACTATTAATACCGTATGTAAACCATAACATTTATTAATTATTTATTCATTATGCAGCCCATGCTTTTTTTTTTTTTTTGTTAAATTATTGTATTTTTTTATCATATTTTTGGGTGAATATGTGTGTGTGTTTTTGTATGTTTATATGTTGTGTCTTACAAATGTATGAATAAGCTATATCAAAGCTTTATCCTTAATTTCCTTTTTTTTAATAAGTTTACTACATTTAATGCTTTTGCTTTAAGCTGCCGTTAATTATTGTATTTTAAACTTGCTTTTAAAAATATTTTAAATTTAAAATAATTAAAACAAAGTTGTATATATGTTGAAAGTGTAAATTATTAAGAAACTTTAAAAACTAATGAACAGAACGAAATTACTTAAAAGTATCTTAAGAAATCTGGCAATTGTGTATTGAGAAATTGGTTTTTTTATGATTTCTTATAAAAATTTCAATTCAAAATTTAAACATAGATATTTAATTTTATAGTATAAAGCTCAAGTTAAAAAACTTTAGTTTGCTAAAGAAATCACAAAAGATATTTTAAAAAATCGGTATCAAGTCTACCTTGAAAACCTATTTGAGCTAATAGATTTGTTTCCAACTTTAAAATCATTTAGCAAGTCAGTTGTGTAGCATATTGTAAAGAAATTATTTTTCGCACTTTTTATTGCTCTTCGAAATTGAAGAACTTGTTTTTAACATGCTTGCCATTTTTTATTAATAACTGATTAAAATCATTTCGGTACGCACTGGCAAGGAGTTTTGACTTTATCACTCTGTGTGTTATCTTGATTTCATAGAAACGAGTGTTAACATAGTTGCGATCGTGAAAACCCTTTGATTCTTTACGTGAACTTAGGATACCTTTGCAGGACAACTAAGATCAAAACCTAGCATGTATACTGAAAAATAGACTAATAAAATCAAAAAATAACTTCATTTTTAAGAAAATTTTACTTGTTATAGTGCCAAGGAATTTTTTGTATATAAACGTAACTTAACCAAGAACTAAATTTCGTTATTTGGATTAACAAAGGAGATATACTGTTCATTAAACAACAGAAATCTATTTTTTCACCTAAAAATCTAGACTGACCCTTTAGAAAACCAGTAACAGTTATGATTTCATTCTTTTGACAATCAACTATTGGCAGATAACTAATTCTATTCTATTTATAATTGTGTTTAGTATACTCGTGCATAGCTCAATAACTGATCATCACCCACGTTTTGCATCAGCCACATTTTCCTCAGTACATTTAAAACACCCACAAATAAATTATTACCACATATTGGTTAATAAATACCACGTCAAGATAGAATAAAGTTTTTACCACGAACACTTGATAAAGCAATAAAGCCCGCAATCAAAATTAACCATACTTTTAATAAGTGAAAAAATAAGATGTTGGGTTTCATAACAATAACAATTTGATTGACGTCTCCGAACGAACTTCGACAAGTTACTTGAATTCCTGCCTGTTCACAGCCAGGATAAAAATTAATTAAAAAATGCCTTGGAGTCTGTAGTTAAATGGCAATCTTTTGAATAATTTTACCTCTTTTTATGAACTAGTAACCAAAATTTGCTATGTAGTTTGGCAAATATTTCGTACACTAAGAAAAAGTTTATTTTCATCTTCCCAGATTTGATGAAGTTGACAAACTACGTACTTGCTTTCGGCGAAATGAATATTTGGTTATTGAAATTAAATTTTATTTTGTATTTGAGCTTTCTTAATGAAACAAGTATGCATTTGGTTATGCTACTAGTACTAAATTAATTCTTGCATTACAAAAAAATTGAACACATTATTTTATTATTCTATACTTATTATACAATATTTAAGGCCAGATTATTTTTAAATATATTATGTTTTATAATTGTAATCATGACTCGGGTTAAGTGTTATTTAAAAAAAAATGTGTTTTTTATAAGCGAAAACGTTACTCTGAAATATAAAATTTAATAAATTCCAATTATTTTAATTACATCATTAGCTAACTCAAATATGATTGAGTAATTATTACTTAACCTTTAATAACTCTGTGCACTTTTTCGTACCCTTTTTTCTCTGTATTATATATAACGTTTATAAAACGATAACCTTTAACGTTTTTCACTTAATTTTGGTATGATTTCACTTATTTTTATGAATTAATTTTACCCAGGAACCATAACGGTTATATTTTTTTTCTAGAAAAGTTAAAAGTTTTAGTTATTTTTGTGTTTTATTTTATTTAACCCGAATTTTTACACTTAAATTTTTTGCACAAAAAGTTATATATTTTTTAGGATATTATTTCCCACATTTTATCACACAAATCGCTAGAGCTAAGTGTTACGACAAATCATATCATTTTATGAATTATAACTACTTTTTCTACGTTCACTAGTTCATTTTTAATTATATAATTTTACTTTGTAACTATTACTCATTACTTGCATCAGTATTTGAATTATATAAGTTACTACAGGGTGATTACATTGCTTTTCAACAACACTCTCAACCTGACCCTCTCCGATTTGGTTTAAACTTTGAATACACGTAGTGTTGGCTACAATTTAGAAAATAATTTTGTAATTTTTATTTTTTTCAAGTGGTTACTGAGTTACGGGTACTCAAAAATTGAAAAATTCGGTTTTTTTCTTGAGGACTGTTTTTTATTTGATCATAACTTCGGTTAAGTTTGAGATAGAGCAACTATTTTAGATTCATATTATAGATATTTTCAAAAAGACTTTTTTTGTATAAAAAAACTGTAAAATTTCTAATATACTTATGTTATTTTTTTGCATAAAAGTTAAAAAAGAACATAAGTGCAGTTTACAGCCAACGCGTAAACAATTTTTTCTTTATTTTTATTAAACTTATATGGGTCTCCTAAGTTCAAAAATGCCAAAATCGAATGGTCTCGAATCGTTTAGGAGATAAAATTCGCCAAAGTTCTATAATTCAGTGGAAAGTTTGTGTGGAAGCTTATCTAACCTGCAACATTATACATAAATTTAACACGAAAACCAATGCTTAAAATTACCGCGAAAAATGCAAAAACTTTAACCTTCTTAGATCACAGTTCTTTATTTTGGTACATTTTAAGAGAACTTAAAAGACAAGAAAAATTGTTATTAAAAATCGCTGCGATTTTTAATAACAATTTTTCGCCTGCAGTGCTTTTTTTAACCATCGCTTATGTGACTATAGAATTTACTATGTAAATATTTAAAAATCGCCGCGATTTTTAATAACAATTTTTCTTTATCGCTTTCTTTATCCACAATTTATTTTACAGTTCCTTAATATTTCAAAAATTCTTATGAAAATAATAATATTTTATGGCTTTTATAACTTACTCTGTACATGTCTTAAAAATTTCTCAAAACTTAATCGTTCATGTAACTATTTAATTTACTAATTAAATCTCTTAAACCACTTGAGATGCGACTTTTTTTGCATATTTGTATTAAGGGGCTTTAAATACACAATTTTACCTGTCTAATGCATTCTTAGAACTTCACTTATGCCTGAAAAGTAAAGATTTTTGTATATGGAAAAAGCCACTTTTTTCAAACTTTCACGATTTTTATCTCCTAAACCACTTGAGACCGACCTTTTTTGCAGATTTGCATTAAGGGGCTCTAAATACACATTTTGAAAAAAAAACTAAAAAAAGGGGCGTGGGCTGTAAAGTGCAATTATTCCAAGAAAAATATTTTGATGAAAGTCATTTTTAAAAATTTTGGAAAAATATATATTAATTAATGATAGTTTATCCAAGTTCTCTCAAAATTTTAGCCTGGAACGACAATGGGAACACTATTGAAATAAATTTCGAAGTAAACTTACCTTAAAATTTATGCTCAACACATCAGCTTGCGAGAAAGCAACAAGAACTGAACACACTAAAGAAGACCATATGTGTGTGTGTATGTGCACAGTGCGACATCGGTGCTTCGGTCTAAGCTAAGCGGAGTTGATAAAATTTTTCGAAATAAACTCATCTAATAACAATTAACACTAAATTTCACACAACACATTCATGCAGCACATTCAAGAAAAAACCTACAAAAATAGAAATCCTAACAAAAATTAATTGGGCCTCAAAATCCCAATAATCGCCAGTTCTGTGAGTGCAAGTGAAGTGCTTAAATATTAAACTTTGACCTCAGTGTTTTCTTAAATTTCAATTTACATTAAATGTCTAATATCAAAGTTTTGTGTTGTAATCCTTTTAAGGAGAAAGATCACAAATTTCAAAGGCGCAATTTACGCTTGGTTTCTCAATGGATGGTAGAAAAAATTCCCTTCATAACACTTGAACATAAGATATGTGACAAATGTAGAAAAAAATTTCAAAAACTGGGCTTTTTCTATTTTAATTGTTATTATATGAGTTTTAGACCGAAGCACCGATGTCGAAAAAATAACGTAAATATTTTGGAAATTTTACAGTTTTATTATACAAAATAAGCCTTTTGAAAATATCTATAATATGAATCTAAAATCGTTGCTCTATCTCAAACTTAACCGAAGTTATGATCAAATGAAAAACAGTCCTCAAGAAAAAAACCGACTTTTTCCAATTTTTGAGTACCCGTAACTCAGTAACCACTTGCAAAAAATTAAAAATTACAAATTTATTTTCTAAATTGTAGCCAACACCACGTGTATACAAAGTTTAAACCAAATCAGAGAGGGTCAGGAGGAGAATTTAATTTTTTTTAGAAAAGCAATGGAATCACTCACTTCACTACTTCTACCTTCAATATTGATTTTTTTCTTTGATTTATAATATTATAATGCAATTGCGAATGTGTTACTACTTTTAATTCAAATTATTTCTTATATGCAAACACACAAATATGTGACCTTTTCCGAGAAAAGGGACCTAGTGTGTGAAAATTAAGTTTTGAGAAAAACGCATTTAAAGTTTTATAACGCATTTTTATCGATTTTCCTAAGTTCGTTTAGTACGTTTTTATGGGGTAAATAAATTTTTATCAGAAATCTAACTCATTTCACCTTATTCTACACCCTTTTAGGTACCAGAATCCACTCTTAAGTCCAAACCCGTTTTTTGACACACTAGGTCCCTTTTCTCGGAGAAGGTCACATATGTATTATTAGCCTCATTTTTCATTCATATTGTAAGCTCTGAAACAAGCTAATAAATAAAATAAGTACTCTAGTTTAAAAAATCAAAAAAAAAGCCGCGTTTTAATTCTTCTTGTCGTTCGGTAAACTTAACGAATCGTTCAATAAGAAACTGTTCATTATATGGTCATAAAATTTGAATGGTGGAAACATAGCACCAATATATACCATCTGACAAAAACTAAGCGGACCAAGCCCCTTTGTTTGACTGATGGCTCAAAACTTGGCAGCAAAGTTGGGGAGGCGTCTTTTCAATGGATCTGGACATCAGAACCCCATTTGGACTGCAAAATCAGCGTCTTCCAGGCTGAAATAATGACTATGAATAGAGATGTGGAATGGCTGAGGTATAGTGAGATATCAACTAAAGATATTTACATTTTTACGGACAGCCAAACAGCGATTAAGTCCCTTGGAGGTGTGTTCCTAACATCAACAGCAGCCCTTAAATGTCGCTCGTCTCTTAATGAGATGACCGATAAGTTTGACATTCATCTGGTCTGTGTTCCAGGGCATAGGGACATTCCTGGAAACTGTAGAGTGGTTGAGCTCGCTAGCGAAGGTACAGTGGCAACGCTGCTGCCAGATATGGAAGCATTAGGCATGCCACTTGCGATTTGCAAGCTGGCTCTAAGGTAACATGCCACAGAATTGGCTAATTCCAGGTGGAAGCTTAGCACCACCTCTAACACAGCTAGGCAGATGTGGCCTAGTTTTACTGAAAAACGAACGATGAGGCTCACTCAAATGGCGAGGAAAGATCTCTCCATTCTGATAGGAGTTGAAACAGGACACTGTCTTACAGGTAGGCATGCCCTTAGAAGAGGGGTACATGCGAATGACTTCTGCAGGAGTTGCAGGGATTAGCAAGAGGAGGAGTCGGTGTCACATCTCCTCTGTTTAAGCCTCGCTTTAGCACGCAGAAGACATAAGCATCTAGGTAGCCTCTTTTTTGATGATTTCAGGGATCTTGAGGAGGTAGACGTTAAGCGTCTACTGCTTTTTATTACTAGTTCAGGGTGGTTTCACGACAGTACTTAGGAGAGGAGGAGTAGAACCCCTGTGGTATCACAACGGACCAAATATCTGGTCTTAACCTAACTTTAACCTAACCTAAGCCCCTTTTTGAGGAAAATTCTTTAATTTTACTGATTTTCTAGTTTTTAACCATGCAATTTTTCTTAAAACCGGTAATAAGCAGATCTCTAAAATTTCCTATGAAAGTTTTTTTATATGGCAAATAAGAATTTATCTTTTTCAACGCTTTTAAGGTAACATTGCACGTTTAAAAAAATGGACTCAATTTGAAACATTTATAATACAGAGGAACTTAACATTTTTTTTACGTAATTCACTTCAGATTTAATTTGTCAGAATACAACCTCGCCACTATAATGATGGTACAGTTAAATCCGAATATTCCACAAATATTCTGTTTATTTCAATAGCAAAGATTCTCACAACAGCATTCAACGTTAGGATGAAGACAGCTACAATATTTCCTCATTTTACTTTCACCATTTCTTTATTGCTTTATTAAAAATTTCAAAAGTCTACTTTTTAACCGAAGACCTATGTTCTTATAACTTAGTAAGATGGTAAGTAAAAAGTTGGTAAGAACATACATATACAGTGACTCAAACAACTGACCACGTGTTTGCTTACTCTGTATTCAAATGCTTACAACAACAAAACTACTTTTCCGATCTTGTTTATCAAGCACTTGTTTCTTTATTATTATGTTTTCTTTAAAATGAGTTCAGAGAGGGAGCAATCAAAAAAACCGTTTTTTTTTATTCTTTAATAAGTACAAAACGTGTATGTGGTCAATTTTTTGTGTTTACCCGCCAGTATCGAAAGTATCAATTGGCCCATTCACGCCAGCTACTTCAATAGTTCTATACGCACTAGCTACTTTTTTTACCCAAGGTAATGCCTAAGGGTCAGTTCAATCAACTTCTATCTCGATTTGTTCTTGTTTATTTTTTTAACGTCTTGACTGACTCATAAAATTTATTCTGGCGAGCTCATACTTCGAAGTGACTTTTTCGATAAAACATGGCATAAAATATTATTTTTTTCGAATTATTAAAAACAATATCATGACATATTAAACCTTTCAGTTTCGTTGAGCACCATTATTAAAATATTGTTATGAATAAATATATTGAATAAAGAATATCAGTCACTCTGTCTTGTTATTTTTTGTTTCAATATCAATTAGCGAAAAAGCAAGCTCTTCGTGACTAGTGAAATAACAATGGAATGGGTGTGTAAAAGGTAGCAATTGACCCCTTCCTATGATATGCTCGTGTCAAATTCTCCAGTTGAATACAAAGAAGGTAGATTGAAGTGGAACTAGTACTGGCAACCAAGGAGCTAGTGAAATCACTAGTTTTATACTAGTGCCATTAACTGCAGGGTAATTATTTTACAGCAGTGAATGCAGTCAAAAGCAAGCAAACGGAGATTTGTTAAAAAATGTTTGGTGTTGTGAATATTTTGGAGCTGGTAAGAAAATTTTTAATAGTAAATTTTATAAATTTTCAATAAACTTTGTATAATTTTTTATAGCAAAAAATGATTCGTCCGTTGCCGAAGAATATTGTGGAGTGCGTTCATCAGCTTTTATTGGAAGGTAAAAGATATCAAAAGCGAAGAACAAAAGCGGAGTATTCGTTGAGATCTGCTCCAGCACAAAGTGGAGACGGCAATGCAAATCTACAAAAATTTAACTCGATATGACAACTTGTACTTGTCAGCAGCGACAGTTAAAAATACATTGCGTTCTGCTGGCTTGCGAGGTCGAGCAAACGTAAAAAAACCTCTACTCACAAAACGTCATCAAGAGCTTCGCCTTAATTTAGCGTAAGACTACTCACATTGGACTATGAAGGACTGGAAAAAGGTCATATTGTCGGACTAAACCAAAATTAATTGTATGGAATCAGATGGAAGGTAGTGGACTTGGCGAAAACTAGGATGCACTGTAAAGGCTCAGCACGTTTGTAGTTTGGTGGCGGTAGTGTTATGTTGTGGGGATGTATGATGGCGGAGGAAGTTGGCCCTGTATGGCGAACAGTTGGAAAGATGACTGCCAAGTATTAAGTTGGCATATTGTCATCGAATCTCACTGCTACTTGACGAAAAATTAATGTACAGAACTCAGGTATTATATTTCAATAAGACAATAATCCCAATCACACTGCCAAAATAACATAAAAAAAGGCTTAAAGAAATCGTATTTGAAGCGCTTTCCTGTTCACCCCAGTCACCTGATCTCAATCTGATTGAACACTTTTTGGGTGAGCTGAAAACGAGTGTAGTGGATGTTCCAAGTTCCTTGGTTGAATTCTGCGGCATATCGTGAGAGCTTTGGAAGTGATACCACCCAGTGTGTGCCAGATCCTGCTTGAAAGTATGCCACGAAGAATTGAGGCTGTTCTAGCTGCTACCGGTGAATACACAACATATTAATTTAAATTATTTAAGAAATTTTGTATGTTTTATTTAAACACAAACAATTGAACCACATGAACTTTTTGCTCTTATTTGAGAATTAAAAGATAACGGTTTCTAAGATGGCTTTACCAATGCATAAGAAAACACAATAACAAAAAAACAAGGGCTTGATGAACAATATCGGATTAGTACACTGAGAAAACAAAAAATCAAAAACGCATATTTTAAAAACGTTTAGTAAAATTAATATTTTTAAAAATATTTTACGCCATACAAAAATTAAAACGCATATTTTTAAAAAGAAAAGTAAAACGAAACGTTTGTAAAACAACTACGAATATTTTACTATGATAAAGTAGGATAAAAGGAATATTTTTAAAAACATTTTACGCCATACAAAAATGAAAATGCACATTTTAAAATAGAAAAATAAAACGAAACGTTTTTAAACAACTATGAACGTTTTAAAATAAAAGTAAAATAAATGTATAAATATATAAATGCAATTCCACCACAAAAAGTGGGGGTGTTGGTTTCACATACTTTGATTTAAAACACTTGTTAATAACGAATTGTTTGTTATATATGTTTCATTGACTTATGTATTTGATATTTGTTCAGAAAATAAAATATTTTTCATTCTCAATTTCATCACTCAAACTGCCTTCAAGAAAAACATGAAAGAGTTTGAGTTCGAGCATTCGCTGCCACAACTAAAAGGTAAATATTTAAAATAAAATGAATAATATCTGACAAAATTCTTTTTTTTTATAGACGCTGGGATACAGTATCATCATCAAAAAATTTTAACGAGATGGACATAGCTGATAATAAAATAACTAAAATAAAACTGTAATTCTGAAAACCCAATAAAACTTTTTTATTAATAAAGGAAATGGGAGTTTCTGTAAATTTTTTGAATTAATGGGAACTAATGAAAATTTTCGTTTTTAAAATATAAATAATTATTGTACCATTGCATTTTAAACAATAAACATTGTTACAAATCGAAAGAAAAATTTAAAATCAAATTTTAAAAGATTTGTTTTTAAAACGAAAATAAAAGTTTTACTATTGCATTTGAGAAGATTTATTGTTAAAAATAAAACGAACATATTACAATCACATTTTAAAATTTTCGTTTTTAAAATGAAAATAAACGTTTTACTATAGCATTTTATAATGTCCATTGTTAAAAATCAAACGAACATTTTAGAATCTCATTTTAAAATGTTCGTTTTAAAAATGAAAATAAACGTTTTAGTAGTCCATTTTAAAATGTTCGTTTTTAAAATGAAAATAAACGTTAGAAGTGCAAAATCTGGGTTAAACGTTTTTGAAAGTAACTTGTTTCTGCCACTTTTGAAAATATTGTTTTCTCTGTGTAGTGTTGTTGCTGTAAGCTAGTGTTTAAAAAGTAATTACACGTGGTCAGTTGTTTGAGTCACTGTATGAATATTTGTGTGATGTTTCGGTTTGTAAATTAATCCGCAGAATGCAAAAAATAGGCGTGGAAACTCATTTTTTCATATGGTTAATATTGATTTCTTTCTTTCCCCAATCAAATTTTATGACCCTAGCGTGGGTGATTTGTGAGATTTTTTTCACAAAATTGTGCATAAACATAAAAGTTAAAAATGAACTATTCTATCAACTAGTGGTTTTCCTTTAAAAAATGTGACCGTAGCTGTTATTTACGGTCCCTGGTTTTACCACATTACCGAACATTTTAGAACAAAATTTTTTTTGAGATATATCAAAAATTACTCAAGATATGCACTCATTTTCATATTGACACTCTCGAACCATAAGGATTTTCATTTTGGTTTTTCAATAAATTTCTTTCTATTATTCTGGCTAACAACTTTGCTGAATAAATAAATATGAAAAAATCGTTTTCAGTGGATCTTATCGAGTGAGTTATACAAAAAGTCTTGCTTAAAGTCAAAAGAAGAAATTCGAACAACTTTGCGTATGGTTAACAGTATTTGCTTTTAAGCATTGAAAGCGGCAAGACATATGTGGCTTATTAAAGATTTAAAAACAATTAAAAGCGATTTTTTTCATATATATTTGTTCAGCAAAGTTGTTGGCCAGAATAACAGAAATAACTTTGCTGAAAAAACTAAAATGTAAATCTTAATGGTTCAAGAGTTATAAAGATGTAAATGAGTGCATATCTGGAGTAATTAACGAACAATTGTTGGCTCTAAAGTCTTTGATAAAGTGGCAAAACGGATGTTACCACGAGATTCCTCATGTTAAAATTGAGTGAAAAACGTTAAATTTATTATATACAGATTTTCGTGCCATACAGTGTTATTATTACTAAAGCAAAGATTGTTTGTTATTGTGTGCTATGTAAATCAAGTACCTTGAAAAAATTACGACGCAAATATGACAAAGATAATATTTGATCTATACAAATTGCTGCCAAAAAGCATAGCAACCGGCCGCACCTATTATGTCTAATATAAACACTTTGTAGACTTTGAAAGAAATAAATGCTGGATCTCAACAAATCCAGTTTATTTTTAATTTTTCATAAAAATCTTGGTTCTTTTGAAGTAAAAAATACATTTTTTATATGAAGGGCTTATTGCAGAAACATGATATGCCACATAAAAAATATTTCAAAATAATCGGCTCTAAAGTTTTGAAAAATTGTATTTTCGTGTGAAGAATTGGAATTGAACACGTAAACTTTTACAAATAGGTTCGAAAATTAATAAGAAATAGCAAAAATCTCTTCAGTGGTTGTTGGCAATGCATTGAGTCATGTATTCTGACTAAAAAATTGATTTTTTAGATCATGTGGCTAATCACGTAATTGCAATAAGCCCTTCATATATAGTTTCGGAAAAAAAAGTAAAATTTTTTCTTGTTTTTTATTTCGTTTAAACTTAAGAAAGACAGCTATTAATGGTATTTTTTAAGCCCGGAAAACCCTCGTTTACTGCGCAAACTGTTCATTATTCTACCTTCGCAAATGAGCTGTCAAAAATCGTATGGAAAACCTTTTTCACAAGTCTAATAAGTATATGCGACCAAATCAGCAAGAACCCTTGCTCTGTTGTCTTTTTTCTTCTTCTGTGCTTTCAATTATCTTGAAAAACCATCATTTAAGTTTTCCTTTAAATAATTTTATTAAATTGCTTCTTTCACTTTCTTTCGACATTTTTATTTTCTACTCAAAAAAGAGAATGAACGCTCCGTTCATGGATGCTGTCACTTAAAAATTCATATTTGCACAAATTGGAAATTTAGATGAGTACCATTATTTTTTCATCACAGAAAAAACACACTTTAGTTCAAATCATTTTTTAATATAAAATCTAAAATTATAGATTAAAGTTTTTTTTTTTTCTAAATGACTGTTATTTATTATGTTGGTTTTATATGATTTAAATACAAACTCTAAATGTTTGATAGTAGATAAAGCCTTTAGCAGGGTCGAAATTGCAATAAAATCAGCTACTGATTTTTTCCTTTTCATATTGAAAAAACTTTGTTGTTGTTTCTTTGGAAAAGATTCGTTAGAACAATTAATTGTTCGAACTTGGACCTAAAGCTCAATAAACGATTTTAAAATATCAAACAACTAGAATTTGTATTTAAATCATATAAAATCAACATTATAGATTAAAGTTATATAGTTTAAGTGTTTAAATAAATTTGATTTCTCGCAAAATAGTACTTTTCTTTATGAAAATTTTCAACAAAATCATCGCAGTGATAAATTTAAAGTTAATAAATAAATTAATTTGTAAAGTTTCATAAAAATCAGAAATCGGGATCAAAACGTCTATCAATAAAAATGCGTTGGTTAAAGTTTCGAGTCCTCGCATATGACAAAAATAAGTCATAAATTTGATACAGACTCTTAGCAAAGACTTTCCACACCTGTAAAAAACTGAATTGAGGCATGACTGAATTTGAAAAAAATTGACTGATTGCATAATAGGTCTCTTAGTAATTTGAGAATCTAGTCATATTCAGCAACAAAAATAAGTTTAAATTCATACATGGAAGAATGTGACAAGAGAATTTTATATAGCCGAAATTCACAAGAATTAAATTAGAAATACGCAACCAAAACTGTGCATCAAGTCACTGGCCTAATTTTCTAAGCCTGGAGTAAGGCCACTGATTAAGTTTTATGAGAACATGGATTAACATGGATTAGTATATTTAGGCATTGGCTGCGATGGAACCATTTACGTTTAAATTTTTTTATCTATATGCATGATACAATGTTTTCTTTTATGTATTATAAATGTATAATAATAAGATATTTTATAATCTTTGGAGTGTTTTGGAGTGTTTTGGCAACGATTAATGCTGTGAAAGTGAGAAAAAATGTCCTGTAAGTGTAAGAAAGTGTCCTATAGCTAAACTTTCTAGTGCTATTGCATGTTAATGATATATGAGCAATTCCACCAAAAGTGTCCATCTACATGTCATCGACGTTTTGCTTAGCTCAGTGGCTACAAAACCTCATAATTAGTTTTTGTTTTTGTTTCTAATTCAGTCTGTCAGGAAGCTGTTTTTGAACCCTCCCCTGCAACGAATTATAAGTATGGAGGGGAGTTCAAAAAATTTTTTTCGTAAAGCTAAAATACCAATGTTATTAATGCAGCCCAAATCTTTCCTACATCATTTAACATTATAGACTAAAAAAATTATTGAAAATGGGCAAAACTACTAATCCATGAAGCGAACAGCGGTAAAAGTTGAATTAAAAAAGTTTTTTTTTAAAGTTTATGTAGTAAGAGGTCATTAATAATTTTTTTTTTTTAAATGCCCAAAATTAGCCTAAAATGTCAGTACTGTAAGCTGTCCTTGGTCAAAATTATAACAATTCAAGGAGGAAAGCATCCGCTCACCGGTAAGCCATCATGTTTTGTATGGGTTTCAAAGCGTGTTCATGCATTAAGTCCGTGGATTTAAGTTCGTTCGTGATTCTATTGATTCATTTCCTCAGTTTTTTGTATGAGTTGCAAAGAAGGTTTTTAGTACCATGAAGGAAAATTAGCCGTTCCGGAATAGTTAGTTCAAACTAAGTTGCTAACTATAACAAACTGATCTACACTAAACATAGTTTAGTTTTCTGCAGAAAGAGCCTATTACCATTTGTTCATACCTCAGTAAAATAATTATATGTGCAACACTTCAAATGCAATTCTAAGCAAACATAACTTCATTTGTTTTTATATTATTTTTTTATTGAAATAGTATTAAGGAAGTATATGTTAAACAAGATATTTCTTATTTAAAAATCTTGTGGTTATTAAAAAAATTATAATGTATTACAAAAGTTCATAGAAAATATTTATATGTGCAAAACCTATTTATTTTATGGAATAAAATATAAATGTATATAGATTTTATACAAGAATATGTATACATATCTTCCTTTCTTATATATGACTTTGTTAAGCGTGAAAGACATAAAGTACATCAACGATTTGAGGATTTATCCATCAATTTTCTGCCATTCATCTTAAATAACTGTTTTCAGATGCTTCATCGACTCGAACTGGCGCACGTTTTTATAAGCTTGGGCCAAAAGAATGCCCCACAGGTTTTCGATTCAAGTCATGACTAACAGCAGGTCACTACAGTACGGGTATATTTCAGATTTATTGAAAGTCATTTGTGGCTCGGGAAGGATTTGTTGGTGCGTTTTCATGCTGAAAAGTCAAGATATCCTGATACTTACAGCATGTGAACTCAATAAACACATCATCTTATAACTCAATTTACATTTGTACATCCAATTTGCACGAAATTAATAACAGAGGAGACTTTCAAAGTACATGAAACCGGCTGAAATCATCAATGATCCCCGCCCATGTTTACACGCATACCTAATTTGTCTTGGCTATTGCAAATTGTGCCGGTATTTCTGGCAGCCGTTGGGCCCGTCAAGGTTGAACCTTTTCTCATCACTTAATATGATATTCCCAAACTCTTTCTCACAAAATTTTTATTTTTCGGCAAATGCTAGACTGGCCGCAATGAGTCATGGTAGAAGTCTGAGTTAAGAGAAGGGTGATTCATATTTGACGTTGGCGTTTTTATTCAGAATTTGTTGGATTCTGCTCATTGGCGTCGGAAGCGGGGGACAAGGGGGGCAGTCGCCCCCCCACTTTTTTAGCTAGATAAACAATTTAAAAGGAAAACTTCAAAAGTTATTCAAAATATCAGTTTTTCTTACAACGATAATATTTTTTGTATATGTTCTCCTCTTCTATCTCTCTTTTTCATAAGCATGCTTGCGGACAATCATTTCCTTTCTCTGTGTTTGCAAAAAGATAGAACAAAGTGTAGAGTTTCTACTGCAAGCCCACCACTTCAGTTAAAAAGCACCCTTAAGTATGTAGCTAAATGCTTGTTCATTTTGCAACTCTGGTAAGAAAAAATATGGCATATTCTTAGGGGCTTTTCATATTGGACGACATGTTGTATGATAAGTTAGATGGAAAACTAATGGGACTATTTGATTGAGCGTTCGAACGATCCAACTTGTAAATCAACATCATTAATTACAAGCTCTCGAGCAGAACACATCCGGATAATAGCTAAGCAACTTGAAATGTAAAAAGCAGTTGCAAATTGAGCAGTAATTTTACATAGTTGTACAATATTGTACAATCGGCAGAAAAAATTCAAAAATTTCAACTATCGTTTTAGCTTACGCATGGTACTACATGTTGTACAATCTGACATGTTGGTCCAATGTTTTGGACCATGCGAAAGCTCCTACTGTGAATTAGCTGATGAAAATCCACCTCGACGCTTTGAACAAACATCAAATCCGGTTCCTTCAGTACAGTTGCCATTATATGATAGTCTACGAAAAGATTATTTCGAAATTTTAGATCTTCTCTCAAATGAGATAACGGCTAGATTTGATTAAACAGGTTGATATTTTACTTTTTTTAATTTTGCATGTTTACACCCGCTTCACTCAACCGACTCACTTTGATTTAACATTCGGTGAGTCGGTTGAGTGAAGCTAGTGTAAACTGGCACTTTGTAAATCTTATTGTACATTTAAACATTGTGCTGGCTAGGGCGAGAGCAAGACATTAGTATGAGTCTAAGAATACTTCAGCTCAATTGTCAGGGTGCTTATGCTGCTATGTGTGATTTGGGTGCATTGATGCTTGATGATCGCATCAGCTTTGCTCTCGTTCAGGAGCCCTATTCAACCGCTGGTTGTATACGTGGCTTACCCTCTTCCCTTAGAGTGGTACCTGATTTGAGGTGCAATTCTGCTGTGATTATTAATGACGTTGATGTACAATGTATGGTTGTGAGTGTGAGTGAGTGGGGTGTGTGTGTGCGTGTGGAAGGTGTGTTTGGATGTATGTATGTGGCGAGCTTGTACTGCAAGTTCGGTGATCCTCTTGAGCCTTATCTTGCGTATATGGACACACTGCTACTACTTGCGAGTAGCATGCCACTGGTCCTGGGTATGGATGCGAATGCATCATCTCCTTTGTGGTTCAGTAAGGAACCCAGACATGCGTCTGGTTACCGGAACCACATAAGGGGTGAGATGCTGAGTGAATGGTGTTTGAGTAGGTGTATGAGTGTTGTGAATGAGCCAAGCCAGTGGTATACGTTCGATGGGCCAAGAGGGGTGAGTGACATCGATCTTACGATCGGTAACAGCTTAGCCTTTAGTATGTATGAGTTTGAATGGAGAGTGCGGTGTGAATGTGGTGTGAGTGATCATAACTTAATAGAAGTTGTGGTCACTTATGAGCGAATGTTGCGTGATCGGGTGAATGTGAAGCGATGGCGCACAAGTGGTGTCAATTGGGACGTTTATGGTGTATTTCTTTATGAAGTGGCCATGAGCGTTCCAATTGAGCAATTTAGATGTATGAATGTGGATGAGCAAATTGCTCTATTGTGTGAATGGGTTGAGGGTATCAACGACGCTCTGCTTACGAGATGTCATTTGGCAAATCGTAGTAGGGTGAAGTGGTGGACGCGGGAGTTGGGGGTAAAGAGGAGGCTGCTCAGACGTCTGAGGAAGAAATTCCAAAGGGCTAGAGCGGTTGGGGATCCTGAGGTACTCCAGCATAGACAGCGATATAGGGAGTGTTTGAATGAGTACAAGCATATGCTTGTAAGTGTGAAAGAGAGTGAGTGGAGAGACTTTGTATACCGCTGTAGAGATGACCCTTGGTGCATGGCATATAAAATATGTCGTGGTCGGGGCAAATCTACAGATGTAAATTGTATTCGTATTGGTGATACCATTCTGTCGGAATGGGGTGATTGTGTCCGTGCTTTGTTGAACTCTTTCTTTCCGAGATCGGAGGATGTTATCTCTTCTCAATCCAGGGAAGAGGTGGATTGTCCATCTTTGGGAGAGGGCGAGATTGAGTATGGTATCAGTCTTTTGCGAAGTCGAAAGTCTCCTGGTATGGATGGTATGACTGGAGGGATGGGTAAAGCCATCTGGAAGGTTATACCTGAGTATCTCGAGGCTATGTATGCAAAGTGTGTGTCTGAGGCTTACTTCCCCACTGTGTGGAAGGAAGCAAGAGTGATTGTGCTCTTGAAGTCGCCTGATAGGTTGAGGAGCAATCCTCGCTCCTATCGGGGTATTAGCTTACTTCCAGTGCTTGGAAAAGTGCTGGAAAGGGTTATGGTGGAACGACTTCTTGATTGTGTGAATGCGAGCCTTTGCGAAAATCAGTTTGGTTTTCGTAAGGGCAAAAGTGTGATTGATGCGTGGATGTTTGTAAGGAATGTTGTTGTGGTAAGTAGCTCCAAGTATGTCTTGGGGTTATTTATTGACTTCAAAGGGGCTTTCGACTATCTATGCTGGGAGAGGGTTTTAGATAGGTTGAGTGTGATTGGGTGCCAGGAAATTAAGCTCTGGAGGAGTTATTTTTCTGGCAGGCGTGCATGTGTTGTTGGTGTAAACCAATGTGTGTGGATGGATGTTGTTCGGGGCTGTCCGCAGGGGTCTATCTGTGGTCCATTCATTTGGAACCTCATGATGGATCCATTGCTAAGGCGGCTTCGTCAACTGTATGAATGTTGTGCGTATGCTGATGACCTCCTTGTCTTGGTTGAAGGCCGGTCTCGTGCTGAGCTGGAGGCTAGGGCAAGTGAGGCCATGAGCATTGTGTGTGAATGGGGGATGGGTGTTGGTGTGAGTGTGGCCATGGACAAGACCGTGATGATGTTGCTGAAAGGCAAGTTGGGTCGACATCCATGTGTAAGTGTGAATGGGGTTAGCCTTAAATATGCGACTGAAGTCAAGTATTTGGGGATAACCATGTGTGAAAGAATGAATTTTGTTGCCCACTTAGTGGCACTCAAGAGCCGATTGCTATCGGTCGTAGGGTGTGTGCGTCGTCTGCTTAGGAGTGAATGGGGCCTCAGTAGGCGGGCTGTGCGGCTTATGTATGGGGGTCTATTTGTTGCTTGTGCAACTTTTGGTGCTCCTGTATGGGGTCACGTGGTCAGGTCTGCTGTGGGATATCGGAAGATACTCTCTTGTCAGAGAGCCATTATGATTGGGTGTATGCCTGTGTGTCGTACGGTATCTACGGATGCTTTACAAGTGTTGTTGGGGGTACCTCCTCTTGATCTTGTAGTGATGCAGCTCTGTGTTACTTATGGGATCAAGAAAGATGTGCCCTCCTTATTGTTTGAATGGGTTACGCACTCGGATGTAAGGTGTATGAATGAGGGTGAATGGAAGGCTTTGCTGTGTGAATGTGTGAGGTCTAGATGGCAATCTAGATGGAATGAATGTGTGAATGGAAGGGTCACGTATAATTTTATACGTGATGTTATGTTTGTGGCTGGTCACCCTGACTTTCGCTTTAGCTTAAGTCTGGGTTTCCTTTTGACTGGGCATGGTTCTTTCAATGCTTTCTTGCATGAAAGAAACTTGAGTGTGAATGCGGAGTGTGAATGTGGGGCAGTTCGTGAGGACTGGTTGCACGTGCTTCGTGAGTGTCCTCTTTATGATGACATTCGTGATTTGCGTGCAATGGGTGTGTTGAGTGTGAATGGGGATTTCGACCTAGAAAATGTGCTAGCTTCTAGCGAACACCTTTCTAGGTTGGATCAGTATGCATGTCAGGTGTTTGAGAGGCGGCGCGCCAGGCGTTTTTGAGTTTGTGGTATTCATTGTATGTTTCTGCTTTGTGTGAATGTGTTGGTCCAAATTGAATGGTGTGTGAATGTGGCTGTTCACTTCTTGTTGATTTGTCCCTTTATGTTTGATTGGTAACCAGTCCGGAGCTGTGATGAGCTAAAACTGGTAGTAGTATGCTTTTAGTATGCTACGAGGTCCGACCAAAGACTTGAAAGTTGGTACCACGGGCAGTCGGTAGCCCCTTGGCATGCGCCAGGTTGACTGATTGGGTCGGCCCTTCGGGGAGATTCGTGGTGGCTGTGTGTTTATCACCTATATCGCGGGTAGAGCTGCTCAGCTCGGTGTAGGTTTGCATTCTCAAACCGGGTGCCGTACCCCAGAGTACGGAAGAGGTTTTAGATAGGCCTCCACCCCTACCAAGGGTTGCGACATGTCATCACAACATTTAGCTAATTTGGTACCTTTGAACCCTCAAAGGGGCGTTGGCCGACGCAATATTTCGGTCCCACGCTATGGAGCACCGTAGAATTAAGCCTACACGGCAGGTGTCTACGTAAAACACATTGGATTTTTCTGTACATTTAAACAGATCTCGACACTCTAGAATAGTTGGAAAATATTGTAATCGAAGCCTTCAACGGAAAAGTGCCTTCTGAACAAAATCTAAAAACAAAACTAGATCTTTATGCAGATGACTTTGATGTGAGCGACCTCCACGCGCAACTTAAATTGCTGAAGCAATTGCCTGGCCAAACACCTTGAAATTGTAGTGGCATTGTATCCCAATTTGCAAAAAATTCGGATACTGTAAAAAAACTATTAAATGAAGTTGAAAAACTTATTGCTTTGCTTTTGACTGTGCCTGCATCAGCAGCTTCATCTGAGCGTTCTTTTAGTGCACTAAGACGACTTAAAACGTATCTTCGAGCAACTGTGACACAGAAACGACTCACTCATGCGGCACTTATACACATTCACAAAGATAAAACCGAAGAATTGAATTCGATGGAGGTGGTGAAAAAGTTTGTTTCTCGCAAGGACAGAAAGAAACATTTTGGAATAATTTAAATTGATATAACTTCTTGTACCTAATTGCATTTAAACCATGTAAAGATATACCTAGTCATGCTTTATAAAAGCAACCATTATTTCTTATATTTTCATATTACCATATGAACGATCCTTTAAAGAATGATCTCTAATATTGAAATTGGAAGAACTTTTAAAAATAATGAAATTTTAATATTTTTTATATATTTTTTATATTCTTTTTATTTTAAACTAAAATAAAAAATTTGTGTATTCACATTCATGTTTCTTTGAAGAAATTTTGGTGAACTTTTTTTGCACCACCATTTGTACTGCCCCCCCAGATGAAATTAGCTTCCGACGCGCTTGATTCTGCTTCTAGTAACCCTTAGATCCAAATAAACGATTTGTCATATAAGCTGTAGCACCTACTTTTATACCGGCTTTATTTAAGCTTTTTATATTTCAACGATTTTCTTCAGATAAAGTGGTTCCACTTGGCATTCTTATTTGAAAAATAAAATAACTCTAAAATGTGGCTTTTTTACTAAGGTTATCAAAAAAATTTCGTAATTTTACGTTATAGGAGTTAAAACAAAAAAACAGCAATTGTGCACATACATATAAATATTTTCTATTGCACAAGCGAGATTTCACACTATTTTCGACTAACGTTACTACGAATATGAGGAAGAGAAGAATTCTCTGTTCAACAAAAAACTATAAATACTTTAATGTATGTCACTAAAAAGACACCAGCAAAAGCAGTTGTTCTACTTTTTAACTCTTCATTATAACAAATCAATTTCAGGTAATAACGATTTTTGTGGCTCTTTTTTCATTTTGCTTTGAACTTGAAATAATTATGGGCTTATTATGGACTACAACTAGTACAAAGGTGTTGTTGACACCATAGATAAAATAATGAAAGAAGGACTCTTCGCTGGCCAAAAGAGTTTTTTTTAAGAATGATTGGCATCGCAGCAATGGAAACCTTTGTTAAGACCACGCTAAGCGGTCGCAAAAAAGAACGAATTATTGCCGCAAATATCTGCAGGAGCTAGCCAACCATCAAAGGAGTGTAGAGATGCTGTCAACACAAAGGTTAAATAATCATCTACAATCTTTTTGTCCCTCGATTTTATTACTTTTTGAATTTCGCGGCTTTTAGTAAGCCCTCACAGTGTGGATTTTTACACTATTTATCAAGGACCTAAAATAATAGTCATTTTTACATTTTTTGATGAAAAGACCACACATAAAAAGTTTTTATAATATATATTCCAATAAAGTCACGTTATGCCTATAAGCTGGAGAGCTAATTTTTGACTCTTTTGCCATGATTTTTATAATATAAATGAAGTTATACCAATTATTTTTTTATCGTTATGCTTTTGATCGGATATAAAAATTGATTTTTGATCATTATTTGTTGCTTCAAAGTGTTTAAGTCTTGGCTTTGAAAGAATTCTGTTTGGACAATTCTATAGCACCCAAACTTCTAGCGATTGAGGAATGGACAGAAATAGACAACATTGCGTCTGTTCTTACTGTTCAAAGTAACTCCTCAAAATTAATTTGGTTTTTATTTTTGATTGAAAAAATATCGATCAACGATTGATTTTTATTATTTATCAAAAAAATAGAGATCAAAAATTTATTGGTTTTATTTTATTTCTATTACAAAAATCATAATTCGTTTGATCCAAGTTTCAAAAATCCACCAGTGGTATTGAGTGCAAGGCTCAAGTGTAATATTAATATTATTTGTAATATTTTGAATATTTAAATCAAAAAATGGTCATTTCTGTAACAAACTGTGTATTCAGTTAATGATAGGCTATAACGAAATTCGGTGTAACACATTAAAGTAGTTATTAAATATATGTTAAAAATATTCGGAAAAGTGTTTTAGGTTTCTCTGATTCCTGCGATTTCCAAACAAAGATGATTTTGTCCTGTAATCGTTATTCCCGACATCTTAAGTCATTCCTGTAACCACTCAAAAAAGACAAAATGCATGGAAATTAATTTCATGACATAATACTGTGTGGGCTCAAGTCATTTTAGCTTACTTTAAAATTCTTTGCGGGAAGTCCTGTTACGCAGTAGGTAGCCTTAACATCAACTGGATGCTTGGATTTTGAGTTAAAATTATCTAAAATAAAGTCTTGCGATTATATAACAGTGTAACGATGCTGTTTGCTATATTCTTTTTTTTTAAGAAAAAGAAATGAATTTTGAAACAAGATAATCCTCGGATCCACATCAGTAGAGAAACACAGGCTGGGGCGGAAATACACAAAATTGAATTGTTTGAAAGGCTTGCATGCTTGCCCTATCCTAATGTTACTGAAAATTTCTGGAGATTTTTTGGTAAGCAAGTATATAAAAATAAATCAAAATTTGACATTGTGAATAACTTTAAATAAGTCATCATATTAAAATGGAACAATTTAAAATAACGTTTTTTAAAATTTCAAAAAATCTATTGCAAAAATAATATTTTAACTAATCAAAGCTATAATAGCTCATAAAAACTATTACAGCCAAGAAAAATGTAAATGTCTTTTAAATATGATATGATAAAATTTGTGTGATATCTTCTCAGCTCTTCTAATATTTTTTTTTAAAAATTTTATGGCCTTATTGAATATTGATTAAATTACATATCAGCATCGCCACTTTTTTTTACTTTGCAATTTATAAGTAGTTTTGACCACTTTTTTAACTGTCTAATAAATATTATATGCACTGTATTTAATTTTTGTTTTTATTCATAAAAGCATTTAGTGGTACAGTAACTATAACCAAAAAAAAAAATTTATCTCATTTAGAAAGCTTCAATAATAACTTAATTTCAATAATAAAAAAAGACAAATTGGCTATTTCAGCCCAAGAAAAACTTTGACCGAGCTTCTATTCATCAATTGTGCTATGTGTCTTATTGATTGTAGAATATGAAAGTTTATACTATCTGAGGCTTGCCATTATCTGCAGAAAAGTGACAGCCGAAAAGAAATATTAATTCAATTGAAAAACATTTCTTTTCAGATGGGATTTGAACCTGAGCTATCGCGGTTCTTTAGTATGAGGTCCATGCATTCTAACCAGTAAGCCACGGCCGCCATAATAACTAAGCAATTATAACCAATTTTTTGTAATTGGGTTAGAAACCTTGAATACTTGGCATTAGTATCTAAAAGTAGACTTGATGTAGCACTGTATCAGTAGTATTTTATACTGAGATTAGTAGCTCTTTAACCAATGGTTATTTAACTAGTTCATGAATATTTCAGTGTCCAAATGTGTCACAGCCAAGTATCAAAGTTATTTTAAATTGAGGTATGGGTTTGATGTCGGTGAGCCTTAAGTGGTGGAACTTTTTGTCCAGTGGTGCATAACTAATGTCCAACAAGAATGTAGGACTTTAAAAAAAATGTGTTTCCAAAACAATTCAATTGATTTAGCAAACAACAAATTTTTTAAACAACTAATTGGTTTTTGAAATATCTTAACAGGATCTTTCTGTGTGAATTTTATTAGCGAAGAAATTACTAAGCAGGGAAGCGAGCGCATATGAAGCGCTCCAAAAAAACAGTAAATCGCTTCATTCTCCTTGTGTATAGCGCTTTTTTTAACATAGTAGTGTCATCAGATGTATGCGCTCTGCTCCCGCTGTAGAAAATATGAAATCTTAGCTAGAGCCGAGCGCTTTGTTCTGCTTGTATTTCATATAAAAACTTACCAAGAACCGAGCGCTTTGTTCTCATTATAGTTGGAAGAAAATGCAGCTAGAACCGGGGGCTTTGTTTCCTTTATGTTCATATCACCGACCTAGTTCTAATACGAGGTAAGTCAAAACTATCTATTGTTCAGGAGGCAAAGAAAAATGTTTATTATATGTATTAAGGTCATACGATAATGAATTGTATCAAACTTTCTACCTCCCTTTTTTCGTACAAACATGAAAAACTAAAAAAGGACATAGATGCAGTTTTGACCAATCTACCAATACCGTTAATAATGCAACATGGTTTCCGTAAAGATAGATCAACCTCAACAAATCTAATGGCTATGATCTCTGATGTTTTAGGTAGAATGAAAAAAGGACATCAAGTGGAGGCAATATATACCGACTTAAGCAAAGCTTTTGATCGTGTCGATCGTGATATATTGGCTTTCAAATTGGAAAAGATCGGTATCTCAGAATCTTTGCTCAATTGGCTGAAGTCCTATCTCCACGACAATTCCCAATTCGTAAAATTTCAAGGTATCTTATCCAAACAGATTTTAGTTACATCCGGCGTACCACAAGGTAGTCACTTCTCTTTAATATTTTTATATCAGACCTATATGATATTCTATGCGATATCCCTCACCAAATGTATGCAGACGACCTAAAAATGTACCATGTTATTAAATTTCAAACAGATGTAATTTACTTATATTCGAAACTGTCATCTCTTGAGCACTGGTGCAATCAAAATAAACTTTATCTAAATGTTCAGAAATGCTGCGTAATCCCATGAAAATTTAGTAACAAATGACAGTTACTTCCTTAAAAGCACCGAACTTGAAAGAGTCAACCATATTGTTGATCTTGGTGTAATCTTGGACAACAATTTACGTTTCAACTAACATTATGATAAAATTGTATCTAGGGCCAGTAAACTACTTGGTTCTATAAAACGACGTTCAAAAGAGTTCAAAAATATTTGGGTCCCGAAGACATTATACTGTGCGTTAGTGCGTCCTCTTTTTGAATACGGATGCATTACTTGGAATCCTGCTTTCGAATCACACAGTGAAAGACTTGAATCTATTCAAAAGCAATTTCTGATTTTTGTATTTAGGGACACGTATAACCCCGGTGAGTACAATATAGTGCCACCTTATGATTATAGGCTTAGCCTTCTGAATTTAATGGCCTTTTCAACAAGAAGGACTTTACTTAGTTAATGTTTTACCTTCGATATCATTAACGGTGTTGTTGATAGCGAGTATATATCAAACGGCATATACGACTATTAAATGAATATCAACATCGCACTGTCTACGCAAGAAATGTGCCAATAAATAGGTAATAAATAGGCCAATAAATAGGTGCTGTAGAGAATTCCATAATATCAGCGAGTTCTATTCACCCCCTATGTCTAAATTAACTTTTAAGAAAAATCTTTCCAAGTCTCTACTTCCGTCATAATACCGTCATTCAAGCAACTGGCTCCCAAAACCTTAATCTAAGCTAAATTCAAGTTTATTCAAGATAACCTTGGTTGGGTTAAATAAATAAATACTTGGCTTTTTTATAAATCTAAATATTTGAAATCATAATCTATAACTAAGCATGCCCTCTCCAAATATTTTTTCCCTACTAAAAGCCCAATAATCCTGCGTTCTTCCTCTATTGTCATTTTAGTCATTAAGAATTAAATGCTTAGATTATAAATAGCCAGTTTGTTACGAGTATTCTTTCCAATTCCCTATTCCCTTCTCAGATCTCTCCTATTCTTATCAAATAAAATTCTTAGCTATGCTACTATGTATAAATTATGTTAGTATGTAAGTTCCTTTTCTTTTATATTTTCTTCTCTCCTTTTCTTTTTGAAGTGTTCTTGAATTCATATCGATCAGGTGGGCGGATTATGACCACATAGATTTGCATATCTTCGAACACCAAAACAAGGAAATGGGAGAGGAAAAAATAAACAAACCTGTTAGAATAAGTAAATTGCCTTGCTTGACCAATAAATAAATAAATAAAAATAAATAAATAAACTTTACTTTGCCCGATTTTGACATACATCCTATTAGAATTAGGGCGACGATATAAAAAGTATGAATTTTTATGCATTCTATTTGATTTTCCATTTCAAGAAGGAAAAACAGAAAACATTCAGCCTAACCAAAAAACATTTTAATGTTTACTCTGAAATTAGTTTGAGCTTTTCTGACATTATTTCTGTAGAATTATTTGTTGTCAAAAAGCTAACACTAAATTTAGAGTCAACATTAAAATGTTTTTAGTTTAGGTTGATAGTTTTAAAACGATTTGATGAAATTGTACAGTTTTGAAATTAGTTTTTTTTGTTTGCATTAAAATCTAATACCTGTTTTTTAAGTGCAACTCTATCGTTACGTAAAGTGCTACAAATATAGCGCTACACAAACACCGCTATTTTCATGGAGAATGTAGCGCTCTTTACGTGCATGCAAGTAATGCGCATTGAAATATTTTGCTGGGTATTAAATGTTTTTTTTGGAAAAAATTCTGTCATTGGGCCTATAATTTTTACCCTTTGTATTATATACATAAAAAACTATGATAATCACAAAGAAATTTTTGAAAGTCCTACCAGTTACAGTCGAGCTTAATTCTAAACGTTCATCAAAAAATTATTTAATTCTAAAGTGAACACACAACTACCATATTATAGATCTCGCAACAACCCCGCCTTAATTAACTTTTTACCCCTAAAACCGACCTATTTCTATCCTATGAAGAGGTCAAATAACTATTACTGTCACTGAGTTTCCGATTCATGTTTTCAATAGTGTTCTTAAGCACTGTTATTCGAAAACACAAAGATAGCATCAACAAATTTTTAAGCTAATTCAACATCACAAAATATTAATAAACAGGTTTTATACTTCAAATTCTTGACTGTCCCATTGGAAGACCTTCTTTTAAGATGAAAAGCTTTGATTATTTATGGCAAAAAATTAACTGCTTGCTTTATTTTGTTTAATTTTAAAGTACTTTTTTATGCTCAAACTTTTTTCCTATTTAGTTATTGAAACTTTTTCGTTGCCTTTAAGTTTATTTTTTTAAAAGATACTATTTTAGGTCTTTACTTCGACAATATTTAAAGTGATTTTTTCTTTTTTTTTATTAACAACAAACAATTTACTAAACAAATTATTTTTATTATATTTATAATTTTTTTTTTTCATTTAATTCAATGTCAACAACTTGTTTTTATTTTATGTGTATATCTAATATATAATAGCTTGTATATAATATAATATAATTATGTATATATTATGTGTATAATATTTTCTAAGTTTTCGGTAAACTAATTTTGCAAATCTAATTGAAGGAAAAAAAGACAATAAAAAACAACTACAATATTTAATGCAGCTTTTGTATCTGTTTCGACAGTCTAAAAATGTATCTGATGCGTTTGGTTTTTTTTTCTATTCGTATTTTTTTAACTATTGCTGAGTTGCATGTTTGTTATTTTTGTATATTTTTGTTATTTTTGCATCATCAGCCATTACATCTAAAACTATAGTCTATGTATTTTTTTTAGGTTATTTTTAGAAAATGTTTTGTATATTTGCAAATTTTTTTCTTTTTTGTTTTCAATTATGTTGCTTGGAACATATATTTTAAACGTATCCATTTCTTTTACTCTTTTCACTCGTTGCTTATTACTGAGTTTGAAATACGTGAAAGAAAAAAATTAATATAAGAAAAGAAGACTTTGAGAAAATAATTATTTAGTGTAACTGCACTGTGGCTACGCTGTATGATTACAGCAGCATTGAAAAATCATTGCCTACATTTAGGCATGCCATTAAAGTTGCCGCCTAAAAAAGCCAACAGTTTTTTTCTGACATTGCTGTCATGCACAGTAACAGAAATGAGCATGGTACTTTTTTTATAGTATATAATTTTAAAAACTTAGGACCGGTATCACAAACTATAATTTAACTAAAGTAAAGTTTAAGCTCTGAAAATGCGTTTCATCAGCCATACTTAAGTTCAACTTTAGTATGAAAAATGCGTAACTTAAGTTATACTTAAGTCATCGACAGCAAACAACTGATTGTATTTTGCAAAATAATTAAACTAATCAGCAAAAACCAATTGGTTAAATTTAAGTTAAGCTAGTTGGTGGAACCGGGCCTTAGTATTTAAATGTTAGTGTTGTTTTAAAATCTTAATCAAAATAAAACATTGAAACTGTTCAACTTATAGAATATTAAAACACAAATTCGCATAAAAACGTCTCAGTTTATTACGTACTTTAAAATATATAATTTATTTAGTATATTTTTCAAATAAAAAAAATTTAACGCATTTTTCTACAAAATTGCTACAAAATGTAAATTTTCACTACTGCTACATTTTTGACTACAATAAAAATAATATTTCAAAATTAATATTAAAAACTTAAATATCAATATGGAGCAAATATTGTTTTATGTAACGCAAGTTTTTTTGTTATCTTTATATTTATTTATGCAGCATAAACTATTGAAACAAGTATCACTAGCTTTTTAATTAAAACAAATGGAAAACTAAAAATTTTCAGCATATTATATAACTAAGTATTTTTGTTTTATATAATTTTTTTTTCATTATCAACTAAAATCAAAAGTATCTACAGTGTTTATTGCTAACTAGGTTTGCACAGTACAACAAATTGTAGTAAAATCGTCATACATTTTCTGATACTCTAAAAATACTACAATTTTTAGTTAGTTTTTTTTCCGTTAAAGTTTGTATTTAGTTTATAAAATGTGTTTTAAACAGCAAAAAATAAAATGCTTCTCAAAAGTTACACTTCAATTTTATTTATAGAGTATTTAGCAAATTTTCTTAACAGATTTTATTTTATTTATATTTTTTTTTTAATTTTTTGTAATTCTTGTTTTAACAAAAGCTCTTTAAATCTTACTACGTTGGGCAATTTTTTTGTTGTCTTTTTTTTTCACCATAATATATTATTCTATATTAGATGTTATAAAATATAAAAAGATATGGTTCTTTTATATTATTTACGGATGGTGGACGGGAAGCAGTTAATTGGAAATAAAAATTATATGAAATTTTTTTGTGTGAAAAAATTGGAGTTCAGTTTTGTTCGATAAACTCTAAAAAGTAAATAAAAATTGTTAAATTTTCTGCAAAGAAATGCAAGAACACAACGCATTCGATACATTATTTTTATTTATAAATCATGTGCAAAAACTTTGTATATCTTCCTTTATTGGAGCTTATGGCGAAGCATGATGAGTTTGGCTGATTTTTTTTCATTAAATGTTTTTTTTTGGAGGTGGGGTTTTCTGGATAGTTTTTTATTTCTTATATTTACACAGTGCAGCGTAATATTATTAACGGCTTCCAAAGAAAAATTGTCAAACAAAATTATTAGCTGCATAATCTTTAAATACTTTAAAAATAAAGGACCTAAAAGACCTTAAAAACCCAGTTATCAGTGACAATGGAGACAATTATTTATTCTTACTCAATCACCACTTTCGTGGTATCAACCCTTGTCCTGGAAATGTCTAAAATTGCTGTAGTCTTCTATTAAGTCTTGGGGGACCCCACCCATACTCATTACAGTTGCCAGGCAGAACATGCGTAAGTAAGTACTTCCAATTTACTTTTGATAGCATTTAAATTTTGAAAACGTATGCACGAGTTTTCGTCAGTTTTATAAAATTCAGTTACAAATGAAGAAAAAACGACTAAGTGTAGTTTTGAGATGAAAAACTTATTTTCTTTCTGAAAAAAAATCTTCAAATACCAATTTGGCTTTTGACTAAATAATTTTTTATAATATGAGAACAGAAAACGACAATTCAGTACATAATGTATTTTTTAAGGGAATTTTAGAAATAAAAGTGCTTGAAGTTTAGTTTGATTTTTTTATAGCATAATCTTTTTTAAATTAAATTATAATTTATAAATTATGAATTGAAACTGTGTTTTGATCTTGTCAACAACAAAAATATAAAGAAATAAATATAATGTTGCGATTTGAGAGATTTTTCAAATTTTGTTCCTTTCCTTCACAATCACTTTGCAGGGTCTTGACACTACACCATTTTCGACAATTATTCAGAAAAGATCAATTATATCATAGAAATGATCAAGTGTTATTCAGAAATTATCAATTAAAATACATAATTCTTTTATAACTTTGAAAATTTATAACAAATCAGAATAGATAAGATCAGAATAAGATCAGAATAGATAAATTGAAATTCAGAAATGATCAATAGAGATG
The DNA here is from genome assembly GCA_963920525.1 of Dichetophora obliterata. Taxonomy (NCBI): domain Eukaryota; kingdom Metazoa; phylum Arthropoda; class Insecta; order Diptera; family Sciomyzidae; genus Dichetophora; species Dichetophora obliterata. Next base: position 113,033,022 of record OY986438.1, on the reverse strand, counting down.
CAGAATTCCATTCGAAATTCAGAATAGAAGAATTAGAATTAAGAATACATCGATTTAAATTCACAAAAGTTGAATTCAGATTCACAAGCGAAATCCAAGATGAATTGAAAAAATTAAATTTTCCTTTAAAAATATGCTTTAAAAATATGTTTTTCTGAATTTGAAAGGCGCTTTTGAAATTTTGATTAAAATTGGATTATAATCAGCAGTGGTATCTAATTTATTTATTGACTTAATTATATTTATTTTTGTAAAATTTGGTTATTTATTTATGAATAACTGAAACATATATATTTTCAATAATAAACTCAAAAATCTAATAACGCAAATGTGATTGTTATAATAATATTTTGAGCAAGTTAGAATATTACAGGTACAAAAAACTTATTATAACACCACCTCTCAATCACATAATTTAAGATCTGCTCTTAACTTTTGAAACAGATTAAAGCCAAAGGATTTGGTGAAGATATCAGAAAGTTGAAGTTCCGTTTTATTATGTTCAATTTTAGCATTTCCTCTCATAATATGAGCACGTATAAAGTATGTCTTGATGCCAAAATGTTTTACTCCTTTACTTTCAGTATTTTTCGCTTATCTTTATATCCTCTATTGTCTTCATATATATGTATAGCGCTTCATAAATAACTTGAAAATCTGTAGAAATTCCCTCTATCCATATTCCTTCAGAAACAGCAGCATTTATTGATCGAGCTTCGATTAATGACGCTGCAACGACGTCCCGATGGGTCCTGTTGAAATCTTTACATGAATCCAACGTGAAAACATATATCAGGGCTAACACTCAATATCTAATACATAAAACTTAGTAAGAGTTCACGGTACGGGTTATTTGTTGGTTGTTCGTTTCTGATGATATTTGCAGTCCTTTCGAATGTTCATCGGATTGCAATCACTCATACTAAATCTTGTGAGTATCCTCCTGTTTGTTGGGCATATCTTCCTTCCCAGATAAAAACATAGTAATCGGCAAACAGACATTTCAAATGCAGAAGAAAGTTTTGATTTTAAATCTTCTATAATGCTTAAATTGCTGTTTCATACAGTAAGGACATCATTTATAACATTTAAGAGAAGATAAAGTATATTTTTATTATATACAAACAGTAATCCTACTTAGATCGCTAAAACCATATGTTACCAAATAATTATTAAACTTCTCGTTCCAGCATCTAGGACTAAGCTTTTAACCGTATAAAGACTTTTGAAGCTTACATATCATATCTGAGTATGAACAAATTCCGTCAGAAACTTCCATATAAATATCCTATTTGAGTAGAAAGGAATAGAAATTTCATATAAATTTCCCTTTGGGTTTGAGTTCTTCATGAAGGAATGCAGTCTTGTCGTTCAGTTTATGTAAATAATATCCTTTATGAAAACAAACTACCAAAATAATTCGAAATGTTTCGTCGTATTCAATACCAACTTTTTGTAAAAAACCCATTGCAAAAACTCGTGCTTTACGACAGCCCCAGGACGAGAAACCAATTTTCAAACCTTAACTTTCTTCATAGGTTCCAGTTCTTCTTGAACGGCTTGTCTCCAATGAAATTTATGTAATCATCTCTCTATATCACCGTAGGTTTGAGATTCACAAGATTCAACAACGATTGTAGAGTATCCAGAAATGTACTGAAGCTATTTATCTTATATTATTATCTTATATAATCTTATATTATTATATTATTATATTATTATATTATTATATTATTATATTATTATATTATTATATTATTATATTATTATATTATTATATTATTATATAATTATATTATTATATTATTATATTATTATATTATTATATTATTATATTATTATATTATTATATTATTATATTATTATATTATTATATTATTATATTATTATATTATTATATTATTATATTATTATATTATTATATTATTATATTATTATATTATTATATTATTATATTATTATATTATTATATTATTATATTATTATATTATTATATTATTATATTATTATATTATTATATTATTATATTATTATATTATTATATTATTATATTATTATATTATTATATTATTATATTATTATATTATTATATTATTATATTATTATATTATTATATTATTATATTATTATATTATTATATTATTATATTATTATATTATTATATTATTATATTATTATATTATTATATTATTATATTATTATATTATTATATTATTATATTATTATATTATTATATTATTATATTATTATATTATTATATTATTATATTATTATATTATTATATTATTATATTATTATATTATTATATTATTATATTATTATATTATTATATTATTATATTATTATATTATTATATTATTATATTATTATATTATTATATTATTATATTATTATATTATTATATTATTATATTATTATATTATTATATTATTATATTATTATATTATTATATTATTATATTATTATATTATTATATTATTATATTATTATATTATTATATTATTATATTATTATATTATTATATTATTATATTATTATATTATTATATTATTATATTATTATATTATTATATTATTATATTATTATATTATTATATTATTATATTATTATATTATTATATTATTATATTATTATATTATTATATTATTATATTATTATATTATTATATTATTATATTATTATATTATTATATTATTATATAATTATATTATTATATTATTATATTATTATATTATTATATTATTATATTGTTATATTATTATATTATTATATTATTATATTATTATATTATTATATTATTATATTATTATATTATTATATTATTATATTATTATATTATTATATTATTATATTATTATATTATTATATTATTATATTATTATATTATTATATTATTATATTATTATATTATTATATTATTATATTATTATATTATTATATTATTATATTATTATATTATTATATTATTATATTATTATATTATTATATTATTATATTATTATATTATTATATTATTATATTATTATATTATTATATTATTATATTATTATATTATTATATTATTATATTATTATATTATTATATTATTATATTATTATATTATTATATTATTATATTATTATATTATTATATTATTATATTATTATATTATTATATTATTATATTATTATATTATTATATTATTATATTATTATATTATTATATTATTATATTATTATATTATTATATTATTATATTATTATATTATTATATTATTATATTATTATATTATTATATTATTATATTATTATATTATTATATTATTATATTATTATATTATTATATTATTATATTATTATATTATTATATTATTATATTATTATATTATTATATTATTATATTATTATATTATTATATTATTATATTATTATATTATTATATTATTATATTATTATATTATTATATTATTATATTATTATATTATTATATTATTATATTATTATATTATTATATTATTATATTATTATATTATTATATTATTATATTATTATATTATTATATTATTATATTATTATATTATTATATTATTATATTATTATATTATTATATTATTATATTATTATATTATTATATTATTATATTATTATATTATTATATTATTATATTATTATATTATTATATTATTATATTATTATATTATTATATTATTATATTATTATATTATTATATTATTATATTATTATATTATTATATTATTATTTTATTATATTATTATATTATTATATTATTATATTATTATATTATTATATTATTATTATATTATTATATTATTATATTATTATATTATTATATTATTATATTATTATATTATTATTATATTATTATATTATTATATTATTATATTATTATATTATTATATTATTATTATATTATTATATTATTATATTATTATATTATTATCTTATATATAAAAATGGATGTATGTATGTGGGTATGTGGGTATGTGGGTATGTGGCTATATCACGTATAGACTCCAAAACCGCTGAACCGATCTTTATGAAATTTTCAGGGAAAATAAAGCTACATCTTGAGAGTGTTCCTGTGAGGTTTGGTAACGATTGGAGAAGGGGGCGTGGTACCTCCCATACAAGCCAAATATGCTCCATCGATCACAAACCAAAAAAAGGATATATATCAGGCGGTTTCAATCGAAAAAAACTAAGATTTGGTAATTTTGTTCAGATGGTTACTGTCGGTAACTGTACAAAAAATGGGCGTGGTCGTAAAATAAATACGCCCACTTTTTCGAAATCATGACAATTCCAGAGTTCTATACACTTTTACAGTGAAACTTACTGTATAGGTGCTCCAAGACTATATATAAATGTTTTCACGCCCACTTTTACCGCCCACAAATCAATGTCTATATATATAAAAAGCAAAACGATGTGTGTCTGGCTGTGTGATGTCTATAGACTCCAAAACTACTAAACCGATTGACCTGAAATTTTGGCAGCCGATTTGTTTCAGGTACGAGATGGTTGAGGGGAAAAATGTGCCACACCTCCCCTTTTACCGCCCCCAAATCAATAAAATTGTTATATTTCAGTCAGTTTGGGTCGTATAAGGCTAAAATTTTGCAATTTAGTATGTACGGTTACTGTCGATAACTGTACTTAAAATGGGTTTCCACGCCCCTTTTTACCGCCCACAAAGAAATGAAAATGCTTTATTTCAGACGGTTTTGGTCGTATAAGACTTAAATTTAGTACTTTGGTTTGTGTAGTTACTGACAGTAACTGTACGAAAAATTGGTTTCCACGCCCCCTTTTTGCGCCCACAAATCAGTGAAAATGCTATATTTCAAGCAGTTTTGGCCGTATGAGACTAACATGTGATACCTAAGTTTGTATGGCTACTTTCGGCAACTGAACTAAAAAAAGGCGTCATCGCTATATAGCCACACCCACACCCACTTTTTGAGAAATCATTAAAATTGAGTTTGTACGGTTACTGTCAGCAACTGTACTAAAAATTGGTTTCACGCCCCCCTTTTACTGCCCACAAACCAATGAAAACGTTTTATTTCAACGGTTTGTATCGTGTTGGACAAAAATTACTCTCGGCAAGTGCACTAAAAATAGGCCTGTCCCACTTTAGTTAAACTCACTTTTCAGGGAGTTAGCGTCGAGTGAAGTAAAGTGCGCCAGTCTTAACCTAAATTGAGCTGAAATTTAGGCAGTCGATTTGTTTCGATTACGAGATGGTTCAAGGGAAATATTTTCCCGCACCCCTTTTTACCGCTTGCAAAACAACAAAAATGCAACATTTCGCACGGTTTTGATCGTATTAGACTAAAATTTGGTTATTTAGTGCATATGGCTACTTTCGGCAGCTATACTGGAAATGGTGAATATATTTTGCATTTCTTGACATTTTCGTATATGGCAGTAAGGTGGTCTGTGGCAGAACAATGTCTGCCGAGGAGAGTGAGTGTTCCTGTGAGGTTTGGTAACGTTTGGACGAGGGGGCGTGGTACCTCCCATACAAGCCAAATTTGCGCTATCGACCACAAACCAAATAAAGGATATATATCAGACGGTTTCGATCGTAAAAACTAAGATTTATTAATTTTGTTCAGATAGTTACTGTCAGTAACTGTACAAAAAATGGGCGTGGTCGCATTAAATATACTCCCACTTTTTCGAAATAATGGCAATTCCGGAGTTCTACACATTTTTATAGTGAAACTTGCTGTGCAGGTGTAGCGTACCGTTTCAGTGATACAACTTTATGGGAGTTGGACAAGTAGGAGGGGCACCTCTCATTCAACCCAAATTGGTGATATCGAATTGCTTTGAAGTTATAGGTTGACAGCGTCAGAATTCAGTATTCGCCCTCAATTTATACATGCAGTTTCATTAATTAAATTTTATGGGCGTACGAAAAGGGGGCGTGAAACCTCCTATTTAACCCAAATTAAAGATATCAAGCGACCTATAATCTTTGGGATTATAGGTCGCACAGTTTTTGAATTCAGTATTGGACCTCATTGTACACATGTAATTTTATTAATTACATTTTATGAGCGTTGATCAAGGGGGAGTGGCACCTCCCATACAACAAAGATTTGTGATATCGAATAGCTTTGGAGTTCAAGGTCGCACAGCGTCGGAATTCAGTATTTGACCAAAATTTACGCATGCAGATTTACTGATAAATTTTTTTAGAGTTTGTCGGGGAGGTGTGACACCACCAACTTAACCCAAATTTGCGATATCGAATAGCTTTGGAGTTATAGGTAACTCAGCCTCGGAATTCAGTATTCGACCTCAATTTACACATGCAGTTTCATTGGCAAAATTTTATGGGCGTAGGGAAAGGGGAGTGGCACCTCCCATACAACACAAATTTGTGTTATCGAATAGTTTTGGAGTTATATGTCGAACAGTTTTGGTATTCGGTATTCCACCTCCATGTACACATGCAGTTTAATTGATTACGTTCTATGAGGGGTGATCAATAGGGCGTGGCACTTCCTATACAACCCAAAATTGTTATATCGAATAGCTTTGTGGATATAGGTCGCACAGTCTCGGATTTCAGTATTTGACCTCAATTTAGACTTGCTGTTTAACTGATAACATTTTATGGGCGTTTGACAAGGGAGAGTGGCAGCAACGCGCCGGGTTTCAGCTAGTATTATTATATTATTATATTATTATATTATTATATTATTATATTATTATATTATTATATTATTATATTATTATATTATTATATTATTATATTATTATATTATTATATTATTATATTATTATATTATTATATTATTATATTATTATATTATTATATTATTATATTATTATATTATTATATTATTATATTATTATATTATTATATTATTATATTATTATATTATTATATTATTATATTATTATATTATTATATTATTATATTATTATATTATTATATTATTATATTATTATATTATTATATTATTATATTATTATATTATTATATTATTATATTATTATATTATTATATTATTATATTATTATATTATTATATTATTATATTATTATATTATTATATTATTATATTATTATATTATTATATTATTATATTATTATATTATTATATTATTATATTATTATATTATTATATTATTATATTATTATATTATTATATTATTATATTATTATATTATTATATTATTATATTATTATATTATTATATTATTATATTATTATATTATTATATTATTATATTATTATATTATTATATTATTATATTATTATATTATTATATTATTATATTATTATATTATTATATTATTATATTATTATATTATTATATTATTATATTATTATATTATTATATTATTATATTATTATATTATTATATTATTATATTATTATATTATTATATTATTATATTATTATATTATTATATTATTATATTATTATATTATTATATTATTATATTATTATATTATTATATTATTATATTATTATATTATTATATTATTATATTATTATATTATTATATTATTATATTATTATATTATTATATTATTATATTATTATATTATTATATTATTATATTATTATATTATTATATTATTATATTATTATATTATTATATTATTATATTATTATATTATTATATTATTATATTATTATATTATTATATTATTATATTATTATATTATTATATTATTATATTATTATATTATTATATTATTATATTATTATATTATTATATTATTATATTATTATATTATTATATTATTATATTATTATATTATTATATTATTATATTATTATATTATTATATTATTATATTATTATATTATTATATTATTATATTATTATATTATTATATTATTATATTATTATATTATTATATTATTATATTATTATATTATTATATTATTATATTATTATATTATTATATTATTATATTATTATATTATTATATTATTATATTATTATATTATTATATTATTATATTATTATATTATTATATTATTATATTATTATATTATTATATTATTATATTATTATATTATTATATTATTATATTATTATATTATTATATTATTATATTATTATATTATTATATTATTATATTATTATATTATTATATTATTATATTATTATATTATTATATTATTATATTATTATATTATTATATTATTATATTATTATATTATTATATTATTATATTATTATATTATTATATTATTATATTATTATATTATTATATTATTATATTATTATATTATTATATTATTATATTATTATATTATTATATTATTATATTATTATATTATTATATTATTATATTATTATATTATTATATTATTATATTATTATATTATTATATTATTATATTATTATATTATTATATTATTATATTATTATATTATTATATTATTATATTATTATATTATTATATTATTATATTATTATATTATTATATTATTATATTATTATATTATTATATTATTATATTATTATATTATTATATTATTATATTATTATATTATTATATTATTATATTATTATATTATTATATTATTATATTATTATATTATTATATTATTATATTATTATATTATTATATTATTATATTATTATATTATTATATTATTATATTATTATATTATTATATTATTATATTATTATATTATTATATTATTATATTATTATATTATTATATAATTATATTATTATATTATTATATTATTATATTATTATATTATTATATTATTATATTATTATATTATTATATTATTATATTATTATATTATTATATTATTATATTATTATATTATTGTATTATTATATTATTATATTATTATATTATTATATTATTATATTATTATATTATTATATTATTATATTATTATATTATTATATTATTATATTATTATATTATTATATTATTATATTATTATATTATTATATTATTATATTATTATATTATTATATTATTATATTATTATATTATTATATTATTATATTATTATATTATTATATTATTATATTATTATATTATTATATTATTATATTATTATATTATTATATTATTATATTATTATATTATTATATTATTATATTATTATATTATTATATTATTATATTATTATATTATTATATTATTATATTATTATATTATTATATTATTATATTATTATATTATTATATTATTATATTATTATATTATTATATTATTATATTATTATATTATTATATTATTATATTATTATATTATTATATTATTATATTATTATATTATTATATTATTATATTATTATATTATTATATTATTATATTATTATATTATTATATTATTATATTATTATATTATTATATTATTATATTATTATATTATTATATTATTATATTATTATATTATTATATTATTATATTATTATATTATTATATTATTATATTATTATATTATTATATTATTATATTATTATATTATTATATTATTATATTATTATATTATTATATTATTATATTATTATATAATTATATTATTATATTATTATATTATTATATTATTATATTATTATATTATTATATTATTATATTATTATATTATTATATTATTATATTATTATATTATTATATTATTATATTATTATATAATTATATTATTATATTATTATATTATTATATTATTATATTATTATATTATTATATTATTATATTATTATATTATTATATTATTATATTATTATATTATTATATTATTATATTATTATATTATTATATTATTATATTATTATATTATTATATTATTATATTATTATATTATTATATTATTATATTATTATATTATTATATTATTATATTATTATATTATTATATTATTATATTATTATATTATTATATTATTATATTATTATATTATTATATTATTATATTATGATATTATTATATTATTATATTATTATATTATTATATTATTATATTATTATATTATTATATTATTATATTATTATATTATTATATTATCTTATAGTCGTGGTTGAAATTCGCTGTTGCTTTCTGTAGAATAGTTTTTAACATCAGAGTTTTTTTCTCACAACCATCACAATCTTCATCATCTGAGAGAGTACCGCTTTTATACCTATTTGCTCCCTTTTTTTTTTAAAAAAAATTTGGCTTCAAATTTATTTTTGACTAAATGCAAAAATATATATTTTCTATCAAAATGTATTTATGAAAGTGGAAGAAGTAGGTGACATCTATCAAATCAGTACCGTAGCAATGTCAAAATTTTGGTGCAAGTTATGCCACTTCTATTATTTTTTTTTTTTGGACAGTTTGAAAGGGAGCTTTGAAATCGGAAGAGGAGATTAAGCTACGGATAATCACATGCAGCCAAATTTTAGATGTTTTTTAGGTAATAAAGTTAAGCAATTTAGATTGGTGGCCTTTTATTTAATTTTAATATAAGGTCCTTGCTCCAGGTACTATGGCAGATAGCACAGCTTTTCATTCATATTTTTATTTTTTGCATCACAATATTTGCACACTTCACACAAACATTACAACATAAAAATAACATGCATCTTTTTTCCTCAAACTAATAAGATCAAGTAACAAAACATAGAATTTTACATTGGATTGTCGTTCAAAATATGGCAATTTTTTTTTTTTAATTTTGGCATTGCTACGGTTCCGATTTTATAGACGTCACCTACTTCTGCCACCTTCATAAATATATCTTGTTTTCAATAATGAAATCAAAAATCTATAAAAACAAATGTGATTGTTATAATAATATTTTGAACAAGTTAAATAATAAACGAACAAACAACTTATTATAAAACTGTATTTTTGATTTTCAATTGCTCTTTTCTGAAATTCAAATGGAACTCTGAATTTCAATTGAATGTTTCTAAATTACAATTACGAATAGTATAGTTTTATTGTACAAACCCGCTCTTAGAATTGTTAAAATTTATAATATTTGTAACTGAAAAGTTATTTGTCAACAATATTTGTCACATATTTATTATATTTATTTACATTACTATTTTCCTTACTCGGTAATGTACAAATGACATGGAAGAAAGTAGGTAATTTTTTTTTTGAAAAAAAGCTGACAAAGTTTATTATTTTTAAAAAGAGTCAAAAGAACAGACGCAATGAACAAAAATACATCGCAACTGCCTTTGCTTCAGTAGGGACAGTTAAAGGAAGAATTACAAGCTAACAGGTCGGGTCTTACGCCACAAAAAAAGTATATAATGAAGTCGGTCTAAAATATTTCTTAGCTCATTGTAGTACTCTCCACAAAAGGATAAAATTCTTAAACTGATGGTAATCATTTGTTGAGCTTTATTTTTGGATTTTTTGTTTTTGACAATTTATACATAGACGCAAAAAACTTGCCCATACAAAAAGTGGGCTCTTACCCAAAAAAAGGCACCTACTAGCTCGTTTAAAGTGACCTTACTTGAAAATGTACTTTACTTTTCTGTTGTATTTGTAATAAAGAAATATATAAGGTTCTTACGAACAGGTGCAACAGTTTAGTTTTGTGTTTAACATTTATTTTCAGTTGCGTCTTAAGTATAAAATATTAAGTTTTGTTAAGTAAATAATAGAATTTTTAAGAAAGTTATAAATACGAAAATTTGTGATTAAAAAAAGTGTATTAATTGTATTAAAACTTAATGAATTTTTATGAGATAGAATTTGAAAGTTTAATTACTTGAGAAATTAAATTTGATTTAAAAAAGTTAATTTGAAAACATATGAAGTTGTTATTAAAATATATAATTTAAAGAAAAACAAAATTTAAAAATCGTAAAGGATCTAAAAGATATTAAAAAGAGGTATTATAAAGGATCTTAAAGGCATATTATTTTATTGAAAACACATTCAATTGATGTACAGTTGCGGAAAAAAGTTTATACTTAATAAAAACTTTTTGTAAATTAGTTATGACTTTTTCTTTACTAGACATTATTCAAGTTATTGTTTTTATTTAGTAAACTTTGAATGCACTTCTTGAAATAATAAGGAAATTAACATAGCTAACTCACATAAAAAAATACAAAAAATTCTTAGTAAACAGCATTTGACCAGTTTTGTTCATGTTATTTGTGTGGCAAAATAGTACTTTTTCTAAAGAGTTTCGTTTGCTAAAACACTTGCAATACGTTTTGGCATACTTTCCATTAAGTTTTTTATGGTTTTGTGTGAAATTTTGGTATATTCAATATTAAATCTTTCCCAAAGTTCGTCAATATTTGACGTTCATGGTGCGAAAGCATGCTTTTTACAATAGGCCACAAATTGTCAATTGGATTTAAATCCGGGCTTTGTGCAGGCCACTGCATAGTTTGAAATTCTTGGTCAGCCAATCATTTTTTTACAATGATCGCTGTGTGCTTTGGATCTCCATTTTGTTGAAACACAATCTCATCTACTGGATAAGCGCATTCATCGACGAAGTCGGGTAAATTTTATCGCAAAAGGCTAAGGTTGTCTTCCTTTCGCATAATTCCAATTATCTACACCAATGGGCCAAGATTCTACCACGTGAAGCAGCCCCAAATCATTAAATGTCCACCGCAGTACTTCACAGTTTGTTTAACTTGATTTCTTTGAATTAACTCATCGAATCAATGACAATAAAACTTCTTACCGTCGGGCTAGAGTTGAGTTATCGAACAAGGGATGCTATGATTAGGGCGTTTACACGGTACTACAACAGTAAACGCTTTTGAATGACTCATTTCAAATAAGTCATTTGGTCTGACTCATTTTAAATGAGTCATTTGGACCAATGTGAACGTAGTATAAGTCTCATCTGGCCGAAATAACTCTTTTCCAGTCTTTAATGGTCCAATTTTAATGTTCATGTTTTTGTTTTAATGCAGACACCAATTCAATTCTACGCAAAGCTCTCTTTACTGTGCGCCACTTACGTTTTTGTGACATTTCACAAAACACATTGTGACATTTTCTCTGCAGCAATTTTAGGTGTTCGCGCGTTCTTTTTCATTATCAATCGTTTCACTAAACGAGAATTACCATTAGACAACAACCTGGGCCGACCTCCACGACTGGTGGGTTCATTATAATTTCGACGATTTCTTATTAAATTAGCTGCTCGGTGACATATCCTTAACTTTGCTGCTTTATTCCGAGAAGAATATCATTTACGACTTGGACTGAAATATTCTTTCATTTTGTTATTGGTTAAAATTTCACTTATTTTTAATACTTGTTTATCAATTACTCGAAATCTACTAAAGAATAGAATAAAAAATAAAAGCAAAAAGACGGACATTGTAAAATACAATTGTAATGGTAAATTTGATTGTAAGCAACGAAACTTAGAATGGACAAAACTGGAAAATTTTTGTTTGAGAAGAATATTGTATTTTTATTATTATTATTACAAAAAGAGAGTTTGAAATATACAATGTAAAAATAACTATTTAAAAAAATGTATAATTATATTACTAAAAATTTTAAATTAGGTATCCACTTTTATCCGTCACTGTATTTCACATATTTGGTGTTAAACGAAAAAAAAATTATAGGCAAAATATTGCAAAAATATTCCAATTTGTACAATGATTATCGTGGCAAAAAAAAAAAGAGAAATCGAAGAAAAAAAACAAGACCACAAGATTGGGACTATATTTCATAATGAAATGAAGCCACAAGGTGATGAAATAAGACACCATAAAATTTTTGTATATCAAAAATTAAATAAGAAAATATACTGTACTGCAATTTTCCCAGCGGTTAAAAAAGGCCTGAAACAATACATTCCCTCAAACCTAGGGGTAATAGTAAGGCCTGAGTATTCAACACTCCACTTGATTTTCTTTTTCCATTAAGATGTCATACTCACGTAACACCCAGAATATTCTTCCAACAATATTAAAATGGTAAAAAATCAGGCCTTCTATGAGGTAGTGAATACTCTGGAGCGAATATTCAAATGGAAAAGCAGGTAATACATGATTTGTTTTGACATGATTTATTTGTAATGCAAATTAAAAAAAGATTTTTTTTCTTAAGTCATTTATTATATTTGTATATAATATAATATATATACAATTACCTTGACCATGTTGTCACCTCACCTTAGTTTCACAGTGACTAAAATTCGTACTCTTGTTGTCACATTTAATTGAGATTTTAGTCACTAAAACTTTTCATGTTAGAAAAATGTAAAAACCAAAGAAGGATCTCATAAAAAATGTTTAGTTTGGGTTTTACTTATAACATAAACTTCAAGTACTTAAATGTGTTTCCATATAGAGTGAAAATATCTTCGAGAAAGCAATTTGAAACGATGGTGGGTTGTATGGCAAAAATTCCATCTATCGCTTAATGGCTCAAATTTATAGAAAACGGCAAAACGGCTTCCGATAGAAAGTGGCAAGGACTGGCCACTTAATCAAATATCCTGGCTCCTGCTATAAGAAAAGTTGCAGAATGGCAAAAAGTAAGTAATGCACTCGTTCATATAGAAATGACGATATAATTGCACAATTTTTGGTTGTTTTAGGATTGTAATGACTATAAGCTTAATCTTAGAAATAAGTTTGGGCACAACAAAAAAGAGTAAAACTCTGCCGGTGGCGGTTCTTTCCGCTTGGCTCACCTAAACGCTTTAGAAGAGCAAATTTCAAATAGTTTGTCTTTGCACAAAGACGCGCAAAGCGATGTGTTGATGGTGTTGATAGTGGAGCAGCAGCTCCAAAGTATAGTTGAATCTGAGCATTTTTTCTGAAAGACGGCCAGAGGAGGAATAAATTGAGATTTCCGAACTCCAACAGTTATTGTCCGAGCTACAACAAAAGAGGAAGATACATGCTCAGACGGGATTGGTGCTACTTTGTAAAATATTCAAATTTTTGAAACTTGCCTTTTAGGGAGATAAGGTACCCAACTTCTACTTCCAAACTATTGAGATTAGTTTCCAAAACTCCAAGGGGTTAAAGGCGTCACTTGGCTTTAATCTTTTTAGTTTGAAATTTTCAATATTATTGCTGTCTTCACGATCAGTATTATGTTTATTTAAATAAAAAATATTTTAATAATTGCTTATACGCATGGCAGAATAATCTGGTAGGTGCAATTCGGAGAGCAAGAAACGACAGTGCAAAACAGAGGCGTAACTATAATGGTACTTTTTACATTTGACGTTGACTCGTTCAGCCATTTTTACTTGTAACCATATAAATCAATAGAGTACCCAGATTTTGTCTATGAAAATATAAAAAATGGATCTAATCCTTGAAAACTTAAAAAAATAGCTGTATTTTAGGTTATTATACAGAATTACTTGTATTTTGACTCTGTATTTTCGCTTAATTTGACTACTAGTTAGATTGTTCAGTAACCAATTTGTTTGTGTAGGGCTGCTTTGAATTGAAAAAATGTATTGTGACATTATGGCTACGCATTTCTTATTGTTTTGTTTGTTGTAGAGAACGTGTTTTTAGTGCGTCTACCTAGTTAAGGTCCAATTATAATAGACGTAACGTAATGTTGTCAACTGTCATCGTGACGGGACGCAATGTAAGAAAAAGTTATAGCAATTATAGTAGGAAATTGTTTGTCGTAAATAATTGAACGTTCCGGTGCATTCATAGCTGAGGATATATAGAACTATCACATTAATAACGAAAACTCAACAAAAAAGTAGACTCAATAATACAAATAGCACACTAATCAAATCTAATCTCAATGTTTAGTTGCTTTTTGACAAGACGTAATGTAAACTAACGTACCAATTCAATTTCCACAGATCTATACGTCCCATCACGTTACGTTACGTTTATTATAATCACTTGTATAAGAAATATTGTTTCAAACAATAAATGAAAGAACTCACTGCTCAACTGACATTAGCTTACATTACGTTACTTCTATTGCAACTAGACCTTTATTCTGCTATGCTTAAGGCCCAACAAAAATAGACGATTTGCTCCGTAACGAGTAAAAACGTAAGTGTTCTATTAAATACGTTGTTATCCAAAATGAGCAAACGTAACTGAACGAAACTAAACGAAACAGTTTTGACAAGACGTATTATTCCGTAAGAACCAAACTGCTAGCAACTCGTCAACAACAGCTGTGCTGAGTGCGTTTTTATTTTATTTTGATCAATTTGTTTCAATTTCACCATTATTTCACTATTCTTTCCCAAATTTTTATTAAAAATTCAAAAATGCACAAATTAAATAAATAAATAACACTCGATTGCCAACTAATCAGCTGATTCAGACGAGTTGAGCAATTCTGGGTTGATTCGGTAAACATCCGTCACGAGTTCGTCTAGTAGACGTTTGTCTAGTAGCTATAGTCTCGTTTTGACTATTTTGGTTGGGCCTTTATAAGTATTAATTTTTTGACTTCAAAAAATTAAAAAGTCGACGCAATGAACACGACCTGGAATTTAGTTTCCACTTTTTTCTCGCCCTCACTTCACATGGCAACTAGAATGCCACAGTTGAAGTGACATGAGACGAATGTGAGACTACTCACTTAATGATGACGTAGGGATGAGAACAGGAATCAAGGCAAATATTTTTTCCATTAATTTTTTCAAGTTCTCCCTTTTTTAATTTTTAAAAATTAAAAATTACGCGTCGGCCACTTCGCATTGTTAAATTTTGATTTTAATTTTCTAAAGATGTTGGGTGGCATTACGAATTTGCTTCTAATCTCAACCGTCGCACAGTGTGCGATTTGACTAATCTAGCAGAAAAAAATTCTAAATTTTAGTGATATGATTCCTTGGATCACTCCTAAAAAATTTGTTCTGAAGTTGAAGTCTATCTCAAACACCCCCTTGGTTAAAGGGTGTTTCATTGAATCTTTATTCAGTGGGGACCAAAAATGAGTACATGTTTGAACTCATTTGAAAGCATAAAAAAGCAATAACTAAGCAAATCGAACAATTTTTTTTTCATTTATTTGTTGTTAAATTCTTAACACAATAGTAAACAACACAAAAAGAAGAAAAATTAATTCAAAGTGAAAAAATAAAACAAAAACAACTAGTGTGTACTCAATTTTTCACTTTTTGAAAACGATAATACTAGAGTATATTTTCAATATTTGGTCCATAACCCCTTGTTTTTTATTACCATTTTCATACGATTTGGCATACTTTCAACCAATATTTGTATTATTGCGTTTGGAGTTTTTTGCCACTCCCGCAACACACGTTGCCACAGATCTTCAAGGTTCAATGGGGCTGTTTGGTACTAGCCCAATCGTCTTTTCACGATTGACCACAAATTTTCAATCGGATTGAGGTTAAAATTCTACCTTGCCAGTCATACTCTTACAATTTTCGACGTGTGCTTTGGGACGCCATCCTGTTGAAATGTTATTTCTTCTTCATTATGAAAACTCATCTCAACCAAATCGGAAAGAGGGGTCTGCAAAATGTTCAGGTAGTCTTCTTTTCTCGTTATACCTTCGATTTTTTTGGAGCGGTCCAACAGGCCACCATGTAAAGCAACCCCACACCATAACGTTTCCTCCTCCATGCTTCACTGTTTGCTTGACATGGTGTCTTTGAATAGCATCACCAGGTCAGCGCCAACAATACTGTTTCCGTCAGACTGGAAGCGGTTAAATTTCGATTCATCGGACCAGATGACACGTTTCCAGTCGTCAGCAATCCAATTTTTATATTCCTTAGGTCCAATTTTTCAGTTCGAGTTTAAACTATTGTCAAATTAAACCTAGCTTAACTCACCAAAATTGGACGTTTAAACTCGGTTTAGCATTCGTTGTAGTTAAATTGACTTAAATGATCATAAAATGTATTTCTTTTTGCCCTTAACGGGTTTTGAAAGTCCGATTTTGGTGAATTAAGCTCGGTTTAATTTGACTAAAGTTTAAACTCGCACTAAAAAATTGGCCTTTAGCAAACTTTTTTCGCGCCTTAATATGATGGCATTAAGATGGCAGAGCCCTTCTTGGTGTCCATATGTTAACATTCCTATTCTTTGCTACAGAAGTATCCGTTGGCGTTAAATACTTGTTGTGCTCTCATTTCTGCCATCATGTGACGTGCGTACGCATCCGTTAGAAGTCTTCAGCGACCTCTGACTTGTTCCTTGGGAGCAATATTTCGCCTCTTCTGCTCCCTTATAACCACCGATTGGCCAATTTGAAGTTGATTGGCTATTGTCCTTGTCAAGGAGCACTTTTCCATCAATGATACAATACTATCCTCAACATTTCGAGTGAACTTCTTCATTTTTTAGTTAGGCTAAAAATTGTTATTAAATTGAAATTTGAAAATTTAAAAAAATTTAATTCACTTCGGTCAAAGCCTCCACAGATTTAAAATTAAAAAATATAGGGTTTATGGATAAAACCGTACTCAGAGCATATTATTTATAAAAAGTGCAAAATTGAGTGCATACGAGTTGATTTCGTTTCATTTTTGTTTTTTTTTTTTTAATTCATTATTTTTTGTTTTGTATTCTATACTATTTTGTTAAGAATTAAACAATAAATAAACTAAAAAAAAAACTATTCGATTTGCTTTGTTATTGCTCTCTTTATGCGCTTTGAAATGCAAGAAGCTCAAACGTGTACTAATTTTTGTTATAACTGTATATATAAAAGAGACTGCTGTTCGTGTGTGCACTCAAAACTCGAGAACGGATCGCTTGATTTTCACTATTTTTGGGTTGATGGATTCATATTAACCCAAGGAAGGATGCTATGGAGAAACAAAGGGAGCGTGTTAACCAAATTTGAGAATTCAAATAGCTTTGGAGTTTTAGGTAGCACTGCTCCGAAATTTGGTATTCGGCCACTGATAACATTTTATGGTCGTTCGACAAGGAGGCGTGGAACCTCCTAAAAATTCATACTTTGAATTTTGACTTCGAAACACTAAATTGTATTAGAACAAAAAATCTCTTAACTTTAACGTTAAGCAGGCTTTTTTTGGTTTTCAAAGAAAAAAAATTTATTTTTTATCAAAAAAGCTAAAAAGCTGTAAAAATACAAAAATTCTGGGAATATTAAGGCGTCCTCCTAAAATGCAAATATATTAAAAACTTGCAAAAACTAGCAGCTAAATTTTTGTATTAAATTTTTATGAAATTGAAACTCAACAACAAACTCAATTTGTACGCAAACATATGCGAACAAAATTTTTGGCAGTCCATCAAAGAGCTAGCTCAATTCTTTTTTAATTTATGCTAGCTTTTCATTGCTACTACCATTAAACCTGGATTTATGAAGCAAAAAATGTTATTGTAAATTAATCTTCATATCTTCACAAAGGTTTTCCATAACAAAATAGGTTTACAAGTTAACAACTTTAATACAAAAACTGCTTTCTTGGAGTTTGAAAGAATTTAAAAAAAACCAAAGAACACCGTTTTACGATAGTCGTTTTAAGCATATGGGTTAAAGCAATCGTTTTTAAACTTTTGACATGGCTTCCTGTGTGTTCTTAGGTATTGAAATTGCTGACCGCTGGGTTGGGGTCTTATTTATGAGAATGACTACTAGAAATTAAACGAAGGCCCAATAAAAGAAATAACGTTGTGGCTTTTATTCTTTTTGTGGTTTTATAGAAAAATTATTAGGATCTTATTTTATATTGAGTTTTTAGGCCTTTATTTCATAGAGCCTATGTTCCATAGCCAAGTCTTATAAATGCTCTTAGAATCCACATGTTTAGCGATTCTTTTTTAATCGCTGACTACTGAAAAGTTGGGAAATGCATTTGTTGAATCTGTTTTTCAATAAATTTTTATTTTAATCATTTTTTACTTTTAAAAACTCATCAATTTGACAATCTTATCATGTATTTTTTTTTTATATTAATTAAACTGTTTTGTTATTTTTTGATTTTTTCAATAAAAACCATGTTTTCTGGTTTCTTAATTTTACTATGGTAAAAACATTTTTCATTCACACCCAGATAAAATTTGTATAATTTTTAAAAATGAAATAAAAAAAGTATAAGCATTAAGACAAAGTTTAAAAAAACTTGAATGCAATAAAATAAAATAAAAATAATTATTAACTAAGCTTTGAATAAAGAAAAGAAGTAGATTTAAAGCTAAAAAAGAATATAAGAAAAATAAGTAGTTTTATTAATATGTTGGATTAAAATAAATAGCAGCAAATTGACTTTTTCTACTATTTGTATTTTTCTAGTTTTATGTATTGTAATAAATAAATTAACTTTTTTTTAAAGCAAAATAAAATAACTTAATATAAGAAACTCCAAAAATAAGGGACAGCAAATTGGAGCTGAAAGTTCTATAATAAATTTGATGCATTTATTTTCAAGAACAGTGATAAGGCTTAAGCAAGATTTCTAACCAAATGCTAAAAAACATGCATTGGGAAAAGCTTGTTTTTAAAAATACAGAGATGTAAATTTTTTAACAAAACGAAAAGCGAATAGTTTTTGAAGGTGACAGCTTTAAAAAATGCTATTAAAAATAAGAATTTTTTATTTAGTGAAAGTTTTTAGGAATATACAGTAACAGTTTACTCGTTCGTAAGAATTGTAGTAGCTTTTGCATTAAGTATGTAACACTGGATTAAATAAAACAAAAAAAAAATATTTTATAACAAAGAATCTAATAAGTTTTTTTTTTATGTATTTTTTATGGTTTTTTGTTTTTTGCTAGTTTTGGCTAACATATCCAAGGTACTAAAATTGCATTATTAACAGAGCTTTTAAGCTTTGCTTATTAACTAGTTTTTCGTTTGCTTTTTCTGCTTTTTATTTATAGTTTTGCTTCTTCTAACATGATGCATTAATTTCTATTTTATTTTTTATATCTTTTTATTTAAATTTTAACTAGCTATTTTCTTTTATGAATGCCGGGCTGTTTTACCAAGCTAACAAATGAACTGTGTCTTAAGCTAGTGGTTGTTGTTGCTGTTGTTGTGTTTTTCTTTTCTACTTCCTTTGCAACAAGTTCTAGTGGTTTTAAGTGAGTGGTTTTTAGTATAATAATTTTGTTTTGCTATATTTTGAAACATTTTTTTTAGCCAAGTGTTTCTTTTTTTTTAATTTATTTGGAGGCTGTTTTAAGTTTAACTTAAAAATTAAAACTAAAAAAAAAAACACTCAACAATTTCGTTTCTTCTAAGAAAATTGTATGAAAATTTGTTCAAATAGGGTACAAATTTAAAAAGTAAAATAAGTTTAAATAATTTTTGCTTCGTTTGTAGACGTTTTTTTCTTCTTCGTGTATAAGTATTTCTACAATCTTTCTTTTTTATGATTATTATAATCATAGTTTTCATAAGAATTATTAAAATAATTAAAATAGTTTTAATTAATAATTAACAATATTTGCTGCTATTAAGAGTTTAGTTTTATTTTATTACAATAATAGTTCTCAACTACTGCCGTCTCGCTCTTGCATCTTATATTTCATTTTAATCAATGTTTTGTTTTCATATATTATATATATATAAACATATACATAATTTCTGTGTTTTTTTTTTAAATTAGTTGGTTTAAATTAATTTATATTTTTATAAATAGTTATTTATGTATATATTTATTATTCTTCTTTAATAATAAGTAGACCTCTGTGTGTGTGTGTGTTTGTGTGTATGTGTATATGTTGTTTAGGGATGTGTGTATGTGTCTAGCTTTCAATGAGGCTGGCGCAGGCAGGAGGCGTGTGTTGAATGTTTTTGAACCTGTCATTACACGTCCTGAAACTTGGAGAGACGCGCACGCAAGTCCATGTTTTCCTGCTTCAACTGCTCGACCTCCTGATGCAGCGTCGCATTCTTCATTCATTTCCATAAAAATAAAAAGAGAATTAGTTCAAAAATATTTTCTTAAAAATTATTTCTTAGCCACTCACCTCTTTCTCGAGATATCTGGCTCGCATCGCTATCTGATTCTCCTTCTGACGGCGTGCATCACGGGAACGCTTTGCTGCAATGTTGTTCTTTCGGCGTCTGGCCCAGTATTTGTCGTCCTTCAGCTCATCTGGAACGAATTGTTTGCGTGATTTTTTGATCATCGGTTGCGGTTTTAATTCTTCGTCGGAGAAAGCGCGGGTGCGCGGATCGAAATCCCGCCCCGACGACGCGAATGAAAATGCTGCAATATCAAATACTAAATGTTAACAATGTTTCACTAACTGTTCGCTGGCCAAAACTAAAAACCATCAAGGATAAGAAACAAACAAAAAAGTTAGATAGGCAATCAATCACAACAAGAATCACAGCAACAATCAATTTTAAAAATCAATTCAAATCAATTTTATGCTCAATAGATTATGCTCAAACTTTAAGCGAACGAGCGCAAATCCGTTTTTCCAATTGAAGTTTGAAGCCAGCAATAAAGAATTTTATCGAAAAAGCTTTGCAGTTGATAAGTCATGGAAAGAAAACACGTTTTGGCATCAAACTTCTAAAAAGTTTCTTTGAAAATTTGCAAAAAGTTTGCAAAATTCGAAATACATGATTGCAATATTGTCGCTGATAGTTTGATTTCTATTTAAAATTTTGTTTGCATTTTAAAATTTATGATTTGTGCGATTTATTCTTAACATTTAGCATTTGATAGATTTTAGCAATAACCATTGAATATTTGCGTTTATAATATTTACAACTAATTAATTATGATCAATTAAGAATAACGATAAAGATAACGATATGATAAAAGTTAAAATAATCTAAAAATATTTCGATAAATATGTATAAACCAAACCAAATAAATTGCATAAAAACAAAAAAAAATATATATATAGAATTTAAAACCCATCCCTGAGATCTTTTTTGTTAAAGAGGTTTCACGTCATCATTAAAAGATTGCAATGGATAAAGATTGAATCGCATTGTATGTAAGAGTTCAACCTTGATTTAGTAATCTTTTTCTATATCTATATTTATATTTTTTTTGTTAAACTGAAGTGAACATTTTTTGTTACAGGTAAGCTCCAAAAGTACTGTGCCGATTTTTATGAAAAAAATTCTAAAATATTATATTTGTGCCATATCACTTTTTAGGGGTATTTTTTTAAAAATTTTAATAATAATTTTAATATTTAATTAAATTTTTAGTTTAATTAAATTTGTAATTAAATTAAATTAAATTTAATTACATTTTAAGTTATTTCTCAGCTGCCACGCATTGTTTAATCGTTTTTTTTTCACGCGTTTGTGTTGCGAGAGTTTCAATAAACTCCATGTTGCTCTCTTAAATTCTCTTTTTGCTCAGCTAGAACAGCGCAACAAAAAAAACAAATGAGCTTCCAGCAAGGCGAAAAGTGAGATACATATAAATGCAGTGCAGTCAAAACAAAATAAAACAATAAAAGAAATGTTTTTGTTTCGTTTGACATGCATTGTCTTATGCAGAATAATAAAAGGTGGCGAAGTCGCGGACAACTGCTGCCTGCTAGTATATGTATCAGAGATGGGCGGAGTGCACTAAATTTGCAGTTTCAGCTTACATGTACTGATAGTGTAAAATTATTTTCTAACTTTTAGTTTTTACTGATGAATTGAAAAATATAAGCTTCACTATACATGAGTGATAGTGATAGTGAAAATTTTTTCACTCAAATGTATAGTGGAAAAAAATTTTTACGGCTTAGTGCAACTTTTTTTTCCACTAAATTAATGATCCAAAAAAAATACCTGCACTAATAGTAGTAGTACACAGAAAGTTTTCACTTAATTGAAAGAAAATGGAAACAGTTTATTTTTAGTATTGAGTATTTGTCTTATCAACAGATTTTTTTATTTTTTTTTGTGCATACAGAAATTGCATTATTATTATTAATTAATAAAAGACATAAAATGAATGTATAAAATTTGTTTTCAAACGTTTTTGAATCGTTTTCCTTCAAAATTTGTTTGGAACAAATCTAAGTGTAATTATGTATTGAAAATTTAATAAAACTATTATAATAACACCAATTTTATATAAACTGTCTATCTGATCGTAGCTTAGTGATGCTCATTCAAAGCTGTTGCTTTTTTCATAAACATATCTGACCTAAAGCTCGAAAAATAGTTCTTCTTAGTTATAGATTTTTGCATACAAGTCTGTCTGAAATAGTTTTGAAATCAATCATATTTTAAAGTTGAGTGGAAACACTTTCAATTGCAGCTTTCATGTAGTGACTGCTCAAATTTTGCACTATTGCAGTGTAGCGAAGATTTAGTAACTACCACTCAATTTATTTATAGTGCAACAATATAACACTATCACTAAAATCCCTAGTGATAGTAAAGAGATGATTCACTATCACTAAGCTGGTAAAGAAATAGTGAAAAACATAATTTCTTTCAATACATTTTAGTGCTAGTGAAAGGCTTAGTGCACTCAGCATTTAGTGCACTACGCCCAAGTCTGATATGTATACATCTTCTACTTTTATTATCAAATGACAGAGCCACATCGTTAGTTTTAAAATATGTTATGCTATAGTAAAAATCAGTAAAACTAAAAGAAATATTTTAACTTTAATATACATTTTTTATTTGACAAAGAAACGACAAATGGTGTGTGGAAACAGAACTAACAAGAAAGAAAGAAGTCACTTTTATACCTCTTTTAAACCTGAACTCTATACTTGGTATTCAATCTCTATAGTTTTGAATAAGAATTCTATTTGAATTATTAATCTAGTAATAGTAAAGCTTACAAATAAAAATTCTAGAGATGAAACGGGGTTGTCTTTTAGGTAAAACCATTTGGTTAAGAATTAAATGAAAGAAGTTTGCCTACAAACAGCTAGTTTTTTTGAGTTGAATTACTGCTCTAAAGACAATTGACAAAAATTCACATTTTTACATAATGCTAAGAACTATTTTTAACAAAAACAACACCAGCCAAAATGATCAGGTGAATTAATTCCGGTTTAGAGTTTAAGAGTAGTTTTATATTTGTTAGAAAAAATTATAAAAATGCTTAATTTTTTAATTAATTAATTAATCTTTAAATAAACTTCTCTCAAAACCCTATTACAATTTCTCCTAAAATGGACTTTAAAATTTATCTTTAAATGGAAAAAAACTTTTCTAAAAAACAGCTAGCAACTACGAGACTTTTGTTATGTGAAAGTTACTACAATGTTAAGTTAAGACATTTTTATAAAACAATTAAAAGTTATTGCAGATTCAAGTCATGGTAGAATAGTAAAAAGGATTTTGCTTTGAAATAGTGGGCGAAAAGCTAAAAATAATTTAAATGGCTTAATAACTACTGAAATAATGGGTTCTGTGATAAGCTATGACAAGAAACTCCGGTATTTTTTTAACATTTCAAAAACTAAGTCATGAAAAAACATTTTACCGGATAAACCGGATAAACAAAAAATCATTAAATTTTGATTATTACAAATATCTTCAATAACACTGTGGGTAAATTTGCACGTAATTTTCATTTTCGGTCTAAGAATTAAGTGACATACTCAGTTTTTCCAAATCAGATGAAAATTTCGAGATATTCAGATTTTTGTTATTTGACCTTTCATTTAAAAATAAAATACCTCCATCTTTTCGAAAAAACTTTCAATGTGGATATCAATTTAGCCTTGTTGAATCTATGATTTTTGAAAAATCAAGCAATTTCACTTTTTCTTCTATTTTGACGAAATTTGAATGTTGAAGTATTTCATAAATAGATAAGTTCTGATAGTTAAAGCAAAATCGGAGGTGGTAAAAATTTTTGTTCTCCAAAAGTAAGGAAAATATAGCTAAAAATGGGTCTAAAAGTGACTAAATTTCAATCGCAAATATCTCAGGATTTTGATCTGATTGGGATAAACTGAGTATGCCACTAAATTCTACGACCAAAAAATAAGTTAACGTGTCTCGGCATTTTCGTGTGACTTTTTGACGTCCCTACAGTGTAATAAGTCATATTTTTCTAGGAAAATAACTGTTCACAACAAAACTGTAATATTATTCAGTCGACAGGCATCAGTAGTGACTCGAGCCTGAGGACTCTGCGATCAAGTTCTAAACATATAATTTAAAGGCTTATTGCAATAAAATGATAAGCAGTAAAACAATAAAACAATATACTTTTTAGGCTCGATATATAGTTTAATGGCTTACCAAAACCCTTTACGCCCTTCATACAAATTTATTTTCTATTTTTTTTTTATCTTTGCGCTTAGCCAAAAACAAAGAAGCAATTGCACAAAACAACGACACAAACTGCACTCGTTCACTGTTCAGCACATTTTCCAAAGCGCTTTGCAATAACAAATGCACGCAAAGAAAAAATAAAAAAGTAGTGCGGTCTGGGGAATCCCATCAGAAACGAAGTTTATCACGCTTTTTCTTCAACTTCGAATGTAATTCGAAATAAAATCTGTATATTTTTATTTTTTTATTATTTTTACTTTATATAATTTTTTTTCATGGCAAATAATGTAAATGAACAATCAAATCAATGAGTTTAATTTAGTATTTTGAGAAAAAAAGATTTATTTATGGCCCAACTTAGTATCAAAAATATTTTTGAAATTCTTACATCAGGTGTAAAATAAAAAACATATTTTAGGGTCAACCCTAGTGTCAAAAAAACTATTTGAAATTCTAACATCAGATTACAATGTATTACATACATTTGCTGCAGTTTTTATTACTTAAAACTTGATTGCAAGAAAGATTCTCACGTATTATTTAAAACAAACACACAAATAAAAATAACAAATGCATTTTAACGCATTTTTAACGTGTAAGAAACAGAGACGCACTGAGACAGAGAGAGAAAGATAGAGCTTAAAATTAGCCTACAGATTTGTTAATCTGGTCGAATTTCAATACTAGCACGCACACACACAGCACACTCGCTTGATAGTTTGTAGTCTGCTCGATACCCTCACGCATACACACTAGAGTGGTAATTAGCTGTTTGGGAAAATTTTTTTATAAGATTTTGACCGTAACTCCAGCCTAAAATATGAGGAATAGTATAGTTATACGTCTGCGAAAAAATAAAGTTTATCGGATTAAGGAAAGGCGTGGCTCATCCGCACTGTAGTTGCTCAGTTCATCAAGTTGTTAGCAAGCAATATAATTTTAAAAATGTATAATGCTATGTTTTATTAGGCCAAATAACACTTTGTGTGTTCAATATGTCCGTACAGGGCAGCCTACGAGGTGGGTGTGTTGGGGGTCGAACACCCCTATCCCCCTCATTGAGGTCAAAAAGTCGCAATAATTTCAATTGCTCTTAGTAAATGTGCAGAATATTTTCTTTAGAACCCCCATAAAAACGATGTGCCTTTGTAAGACCGTAGATGGGAGTTAGGGGGGTCAAATCCCCCATCGCCCTTTGATTATATATTTATTAAACCTTTTAAGCGTGTCTTGCCAAGTATGTCGACATACGAAAAGTATATAAAAATAACATAAAACATAACAAAAATAATATAAGCATAAAGAATTTAAACTGTGGTTTATTTGAACATAACAGACAGATAATTTATTTTCATTTAAATAGATAATTCTTTTATATGTATTTATTATAGTTTTCTTTTCTTCTTTTTAAGAGGTTTAATTTGAAAGTGTTTGTTTAGTACAGTCTGGATATCGCTTACGAAAATCTGATACTATTTGTATTATGAATTGCTTTTCTTCTTCTTTGCGTGACAAGACACTGCTTTAATCTTCGATGAGTTTAACTGCTCGTTCTGCCGAGTCATTTACGACCCTTAGCTTCCTTACTATATCGAGTACAATATTGTAGGAAGCATTATTTTTCCAATCTGCCGGATCTATTTCCAAAAAATCTGTTGGAATTGAAAATATTCTAAAAAATGTTGTTGATTTTTGCGAAATAAAATCGTCTATATTTTTATCATTATATTGACAATATCATTAGAAAGAATAGTTAACTTCTTGACGTAAGCACTACAATCTCTTTTAAATGACATAACCATATGGGATTTTTCCTCATTAGAAATGTTTGGGTCGAAAAAAGCAAGTGCTGAATTTTTTGGCGCCAAAAACCACAAATGGTTAAAAAATTTGACTAGCAGTTCCTGACTAATGCGTTCATCGATTTCTTCGTACGCATATAATGTTTTTAAAACATTCAAGTCTTGGTTTGGGGCTTCTGCAGCAACTGAAGCCTGACTCCATGGTTTTAAATAAACTTTTATTATGAAAATACAAATATCTCGAATACCATTCTCTTCGGCTTTGGTTAATAAAAATTCGTTCCGCAACAAAAAAATTTTTAACGAATAAATCGCTTTTGACATCCATCGAGCGTATGAATTCCTTATAATCGTTTCTTGGTTGTTTTAAGACTGAATTTCGTGAAACAAATTGAATAATTTCAGTAACGTTGCCAAGTGAGCCATTAACTATTTTATCTTCAATTCCAATCATAAAATATGATTTATTAATTTTACTCCAGGCTTCCCTAAATCGTTTAAATAAAAGTACACCAGGTCCATAAGATGTTTCCATTTTTATTTCGAAAACGCTTCGCAAAAGTATCTCATAAATGTGGTACCGGCATAGTAAATAAAGGAGATCTTTCAAGATTTTTCGCTCTAAGGTTATGGTGGCTCCTTGTAAACGACCCAAATTTGATGCTGTTGTATCGCAGCGAAGCGCTTCTATTTTTGCAACGAGCCCCCATTCTTCCAGAAATTCATAGACTGCAATAGCCTGTTGTTTTTCTGTGGTCACCGCCATTGAATGATATTACTACAGGAAGTCGATCGACATGATCTATACCCGATAAAGTTGATAGGATCTTACCATCCCAATGTGCAGTAGTTGAACCAAGCTCTTTTTGTTTGAAAGTATTGCGAATTTTTCGAGCTGCTTCAGCTCGCAATTCCGAACGGCAGCGTCGAATAGAAGATCTATTTATTATCAAATCGCTTACGTCATATCCAAGTGCTTGGGCAACCGATATAATTATTCGCACAGAGTCACGATCGCTTACTGCACGTGCATCTAATACAGCCACAACTTTTGGTGTTATAAAACTTCGCTGAGCTCGACTTTTCTTTGGTCTGCTTGGACCTACTTCTTCTTCAGATTCCTCAACAATATTTGTATCAGGGTTCTCGGTTATTTCCTGATCCTCATAAATCGCTCGTGTTGATCACTCCACCAACTCATCTACAAACATTGTTAGGAATAATCACTGCTAAGGACAATAGAAAAACGTAAACATACTTTCTAAACGCTCTTTGTGTTTCAAACATCTTTGGTTTTCTTCTTCTCGGCGAAGATTTTTTTTCCTATTGCTTTATCTAGTAAGACTCGGTCAAAGCCTATCATTGACCCACGTTGTGCCTTTTTTCTTTGATTTAAAAGGAACATTTTGTCTTCCTCATTAGATATCATATTCAACGCATTAGCATGAGCAACATCAAATAAGCTGTTAAGTTTTTCAGAAAAATCACTTTCTCGTTTTTCTTGCAGTGATGATCGAAGTTTACAGTAGTCCTTCCATTCGCTATATAACGACTCTAGTTTTAAAACGCATTTGTCTGCATTTCTTGTTGGAACTCGCGCTTTGTTCCAAAAAGCTTTGACTTCTTTTAACACTAATGCAGCACTTGATCGAAGACTAAGATGTACCTTGCGAAGATTATAAAATAAAACTCGCATCACCTGACCGTTAGAAGGTAGTTTTGCACCGACTATTTGGCGTTCGTCGTAGCCAAGAAGATATATCTTATCTTTACCTCTTGTTTCCATTTTTTTACTTATTTATTAATCTTTCACCAACTTTAATATTTGGTTTTTATTTCGTCAAATTAAAATCTGCGTCACCTAGTAATGGGCAAACTCGCGTTACTGACAAGCTAATCATAGGTAAACTCGATTCTTTTTATTGTTGTGACAGTTATTCAATTCAAAAGTAATGGTGTAAATAATTATTCATTTTATTAATATGTTGTACATGAAGACATATTTCAACTTTGGGGCAAATGAGCCACGCCTTCCACTTATGCGATAAGGCTGATTTTTTGCACAATGTGTTATTTCAACATGTCTGACAAATTTTTGGGGAGTTACAGTAAAAATTCTTAAGTTAAAAAATAAGGGCCACTCTAATACATACACAGCAATCTCACTGTTACGTGACGGTTTCTGCAAGCACCCGCAAGCCGTAAAGGAACTACGTTCCAATAACGCACAGTCGATGATGTCGATGGTTAAGCGATGGTCCCGCTACTTGTGTGTCGAAGGCTTTTTGCACCCAAGATTTGTTAGGCATTTTTCACATTGAGCAATTGAAAAGTAATGAAACTGCAACAAAAGTTGCTAACCAATGTATTTATACAGATGCCTTCACACGAAGCAACTTGTGCTCAACAAGTTGGCAACACGTTCGCGACCAATTCAATGCAACACGGCTTGCTGCAATTTGAATAGGCGATATGTTTAGTTTGCGATGTGTGTTGTGTGCTAGGGAAATGAGTGAACAATTAATAAATATAAAATTAGCCTAGGAAGTGAAAAAATATCCTTGTTTATCCTCAATATATTTTTTATATCTATTTAACAAAGCTTTAATTAAATAAGTATTTGTGTTGTAATTAATTTTTTAATGATGCGTTGCGACGTGACTTAAAAATTAAAGTCGTTTGCAACTTTTTAAGCTGTTGCGTTGTTGTTGCATTACTTTTAATTTGCTCCATTTGTAGACATCCACTTTAAAATGTACTACTATTGGCATTATGGAGAAAACTTGGAATTTTTTTTTTAATACACATAAAATAAATAATGTTTTGCTTTGATTACTATTTTTAACAAAATAACTTTCTTGAACCCACATTGCATACATTTTATGAGAAAAAAGGACTCTAAAATGAGAATTTTTATGCATGTTTTATGAGGACTCATTGAAAGCACTAATGAAAAAGTCTTTCACATTATTGTTAAATCTTATTCTGTTCGAACACCACCTCTCTGCGGACAAAATGGCAAGCCTCAGGGAGTAAAAATTGCTATGTAAAGTTTCTTGAGAACATAAGCCTTTCGAAGTCGGCATGAAACTCGTAGGTGCAATTCCCGATCATTCGTGTTCAAACATTTAATAACACACACATGTGAGCTAAGTCAA
This sequence comes from Dichetophora obliterata, assembly GCA_963920525.1. Lineage (NCBI taxonomy): Eukaryota > Metazoa > Arthropoda > Insecta > Diptera > Sciomyzidae > Dichetophora > Dichetophora obliterata. Next base: position 113,001,942 of record OY986438.1, on the reverse strand, counting down.
AGTCCTTCCAAAGGCTAAAATGGCCAATTTATTTATATTTTTATTTATTTTATAAATAATGCACTTACTCATAAAAGGACTTATAAAAAAGCCCTAAATATGACGGTGCTATGATTGCTCATAATAAATATTCATAAAAGAATCATGACTTTGACTGTTTTATAAAGGTAAAAAAAGAGACTCCTAAAAGGATCACAAATCTCACTGTTTTATGAAGCTTAAAAAACTCATAAAAGAGTCACAAATATGATATTTTTTTTTATGATTTATCATAAGAAAGACTCCGAAAAGCGTCATAAATAGTGCTATTTTATGAAGCTAAAAAAAAACTTCGAAAAGAGTTTGTTTCATCTAAACTCACTAACAAAAACAAAAAATTGTGAAAAGCATGAATTTTAAATTTGTGGAACAAGTGCTACCGAATATTCGGTGAAAATTTTTCTTTACATTTCATTGTAAAAAAAACAAATAGTAAAAACGAACTTGTTTTGTGGTATTAAATTGACAAATTTAAAGGAAAAAATTTAGATAAATTATAATAATGTAATAGAAATATATTTCTTCTGTGTGTAAAAAAAGTGTTGTTCTTCAAGTGTTTTTCAAATCTTATAAATTTTTCCAGACCATTTTTCTCGTCAGACCAATCGAAACACCATTATATTTTTAAATTTCCCGATTTCGGTGAATTTTTTCTTTCGAACCAGAATATATTTTGATTTACACATGATATCCATACACAATTTTTAAATTATATTTGTTCTATTATTTTTATAATATTGAGTGGTATAAAATTTATAAATTATTTGGAATAAAAAAAGTTTATACCACACAAATGTTATAAAACAGATAAAATTTACGCCCAAATTTTTTACTGTGTAGTTAATCCTCAAATCAACAAAAAAAAAACTTAAAAAGTTGTTACCTAATTTATTTCATTTAACCTAATATCCATCAACATAATGCATTCTGCATTGTTAGCCAAATCATTCTAATGCTTTATAACCTATTAATTTTCTCCTAGCTCGCTTTCAATATTTCTTTACTTACAGCAAATTTTTCTTTAAGTCCTTAAAAGCTATAAATACACCTTAAGATCAGTTGGTAGATTTTTTTCAAGCTATCAAAGTTATTTGTTTTGTGTCAAAGAATTTTAAAGCTACTAAGAAAAATTTTAAATGTTTACAAACAATACATTGAAGAAAATCTTAAAATTTTATAAATTTTGGTAACACATTAAATATTTTACAAAAACGTAAAAAGTCTCTAATAATAAAATCATTAAAAAATATCAGTCATTCGATATCAAATAGTTGGACACAGTCTTACAATTGTAATTTATAAACAAATTGGAAGTTTATAATTTAATTTTATTCCAAAAACATTGAACCTAATGAATAAAATGTAAGCAATTTCTTTTTCTTAAAATAATGTGAATCAATTGGTTTTTTTTTAAATCAATGCCTTATTTCCCCCGTAAAAGGATATTGTATGATCTATTAGTTATTTTTATGGCATTGCTTTAAAACGAATGAATAAAAGGAGGCATTGCTTGAGCAAGTTAGAACATTAGAAAGAAAAAGTTTGATAATGTGGAAAAAAATACAGCGATGAAGATTTTCCGAGGCTTTATCGTTTCAAAAGTAAAAAAACTATTAATTAAAATATTAAACAAATAATCTGTTTTCAATTCATAGGAACAAAAATAAAACAACTAAGGCTTCAAGTAAGGCGAACCATTTGCTTAATCTTTCTAGGAGAAGCAGCAATAGCTTAAAATTTTATTCATCAGAAAATAAAGAGGCTATTTTCTGAATAAGCTGTTGCTTATAAGTACTCGTTATACCTCAAGATTATAAGGAATTGCTTTTAAGTAATTGCTGAGTATTTATTTAATAATTATAAAGCCTATATAAAGTTAGGCTCCTTAACTTTATTATGTCTTTATATTTTTTTTATTAATTCTATTTTTTTTAGATAATTACAGAAAAACAAATAAATTTATGTATATGAAAATTAGTATTTAAACTCAACCAATAAAACTGTAGACTATATAAACCTTGAATATATATAATTGGAAAAAAAGAATCATAATTTTTTGTCCAAAGGATTATAAAAATTTGTTATGGAGTGGCCGATATTGGAAAATTTTAATATTCAATGGCATTTAGTGTAGCTATTACTGGAAATTTTATTAAATTTTCTACCGATTAGAAATTGTTCAAAGTGTTTTCATTCCATGTTTTCATCATTGTTGTTTTTGTGAATTTTTTTAAAGGACCCCGTTTCGATTTATTGCTTTCTCAAGCTCTCAATTTGACAAAATTATTTAAAAAAATACGTTTGTAAAAAAACTTAAAAAACTGTAGTTTGGCTTTTAGTTTGTACTACTCGAGGGGCTTACATTAAAAAATGGCAAAGTCCAAAGCAATAAAATCAAAAAATTTTGGGTAAAACATTTTTCTCGATGTTTTCTCTAAGTCTAAAAAATTTAAGGCCAGATAGAATTTATTTTTGCGAATATAGCAAAAAGTACTTAAAACAATAATCACTACGTTTATTTCTCTTTAAGTTTCTCGGTTTTTTTTTAAACAATAAAAAAAGGAATTGGATATTTTTTAATCTAGGCCCCTCACTTAATGATAAAAAGGACATCTTAATACTGAGAATTATTTTACTTACTTGACTCTGCTGGCGATGGTGGGTTTAGCGTGTCCGGACTTATACAATCCGATGGAGAGGGCGAACGTTCGCGTTTGGTTGTTATGTGACCGAGACCAAGCGACAGACCAGCTGCATGTCCCAGCGAATCGGAACGGTGTCCCAAGCCACTTGAGTGTCCCAAATGGGTGCCAGGCAAACCATCGGGTATATTATTCTCCGACAGGAATTCATCTAGATCGGCATACTGCATCGTTAGTTGAAAAGGATAATAAAAAAGAAAAAAATTATGTTTAATAAACAACTGTCTGTAATGATGACACTTTATAGAGCTATGATGTCAACACTGGTCGATTAACGCAGAAACACACACAAGAACAAGCACAAACATATAAAAAGCGTTCTTTTTTTGTTGACTGTATTTAATAGTAAACATCTCAATGTGCAATACAAATGCTACCTTCACAACATTTTTTCGAAATGATTTTTAGATTTTTCAAGATTCCATATTCTCTTTTTTCGAATGCATTGGGCTTAAATGTCGCTTAATTATTTCATAAAATTATGACTTAAAAAAACTTGCACTTCAAAGGAATGTTTTCCCAGTAATATAATGGCTCCAAACAGTTTTTAATTAATGTGACTATTCTTTCAAATTTTAAAAGAAAATTATGCTAAAGTAAACGTATTGGACGTTATCCAGTCAATTAAGTCATATTTCCGTTTATGATTTAGTAACTGAAAGTTTAAACTCCTAAATACGTGAAACCGTAGGTCGTTGTGGCGGCCGAAGCCTACTGCGTAGATTGCGTGGTCCGTAAGCTAAGAAACCGCGGTAGCCTGGGTTCAACTCCCAGCTCAGATAGAAAGCTTTTTCATCTGAAATAACATTTCTGTGTGGTCGCCACTAGGGCTGCCAGGTCACGATTTCCACGCGGGTTGTCCCGATTTTCAGCCTAAAAATTTGCGTCCCGCGAAGACCTTAAGCGAGACGCCAAATGTCCCAATTTGATTTAATACAATTTAATTTTTTATTAATTTTATTACTTTTTAAAAATATTTTCTATGTTTTTATTTCTACATCACTAAATTTGTACAGATATTCTTCTTCACTTACAGTTTGTACGTGTCCATTTGTCTTAGAAAATTGCTCAACAGAATTGCTGAATTTAGTCTGAAGAGCAGCCAGAGGCAGTTCAAGTGCTGCCAATAAAACTTGGAAAACGCACTGTTTGGTGTGGTTTTATTTCCTTGGGTAACAAAATATATTTTTTAAAGCTACATATCGCTCTTTTTATTCAAAGAAGTTTACTCAAAAAAATCGATTTTCAGTAAACGTATTTTAAGTTTTTTGTATTTTCAGAGTCCCAGCAAAAAAGTGCTTCCAAAAGAAGCTAAAGAGGAAGGGAAGCCCATCCTTAAATTTCATCCCTTCCACTTTCATACCCAGAAGGCATTCTATTAACATATGCATGTCATTGGGAGGAATGCTTTCCTTAGTCTTCTCTAGAAGTGCTCCTAGGACTTTTTCAATGGAAGATTTCTTTCAGCCCTTCAATCAAAGGATTCCAGTAGGTGTTTTTCAGGAGAACTTTAAGAAGGCATTAAATGGACTGGAATGGTTTTTGTGGTTTGGAGGTTAAAAAATCCCTAAAAAACATCCCTTTTCTCGACATTCTAGACTAGTGGTTTTGGTGTTGGAAATGAAAAGTGTTTGGGTTTTGTAGGATTTTTTACATTTTAAAGCATTTTAGTGCTGTAAGTAGTAAGTTGTTGGGTTTCATTGGTGGTTTAAAAAATCCCACGGAAAATATCTAAAACATATATTATAATTATATATAATTTTTGTACTTTAATTGAATTGAAATGCCATTTGAATGTCTTCCAGAAGGATTTTATAAAAATGCCACTTGAAAGAACTTCTTTCTAAGGCTAAAAAGAAGCACAGTTTGATACATAGAATGTTTTCTGGAAGCAGTGTCCGCACGAATGCATGTCACATTTGCATCAAAAATGTTACTGTGGTACTGAACAATTGAGCGACACATTTTCCTCTATCGCAAAAAGTAAATAAGATGTCGTTATCGTTCCCACAATTAAAATTGATCTACGACAAGTATTTCTATGTACTTAACTAAAATATTGCATTTTTTTAGTTGCGACGTTATTGAAAAAAACGAGCGACATGCATAGATCTTTTTCCCGATTTATTTTTTGTAAAATCCCGATTTTTAAAAAAAAAAAACCTGGCAGCCCTAGTCGCCACCTCTCTGCAGACAGTAAAAATTCCATATAAGCCCAGTGGTAAATGGACACATGACGTAACTAGTTATTTCTAAAATACAATAGGGGTATTCACTTCAATGTTGAAATTTCAGGAATCTTAAATTTTCGACGAGCTGAAGTGAGCGACCTATTTGTAATGTTTCGTTTTTTTCACATACATCTGTCAAACCTAAAATCGCCATTGCTTCATTTCGTTAGAGCGCGTGCTATCAAAACAAATAATTTTGTTCATATTTTGTTACACACAGATTAATTGACAGATATTTCAATCGACTGCCACTCAGCTAAAATATAATTAATGATAATTTTCTTCTTGCTCCAGACATTGCATCAGATTTTAGGCAGGATTTGAAAGAATGCACTTCTTATTATAGAAATTATCATATTCACAATGACTCACACTCATTAAAAAGTTTCACTAATGGTTACTAAACACATCCTTTCTTCGAAAATTTCCTACGATTATTTTTCATCAACTCAATAGGTGATTAAATTTAAGCAATCTTCGGAAAACCAAAACAACAACAAGTGCACTGAAGTTTTCGTAAATTAAAGCGTTGAAGTGAATACCCTTAATGTAGCTGCGAGGCCTCCAAAGCTTGTTTACACTTCTCAATTACATTAACTCAGACATGGCCGTTAAAGCGCTGATGTCTTCTACCTTGCACAGCAAGCGACGATGGGAGTAGGTATGCATACGATAGGAGAGAACAAAAAATTACGCACAAAATTTGAAAGAGCAAAAACCATTGAACGAAAATCGTCTTTGCGCCAAAAATACAACGAAAATTAAAATTATTTATTACCTTTTATTGAGCATTTCAGAATTTATGTTTAATAACACTTAGTAATTTTATTTGTTCTTGTTTAAACATAAAGATTAATAATTTTGAAAAACGCATTTCACTGCAAAACTACCTGCTAGAAAACACGATGTTTCTCCACAGAGGAGTAAAGTCAAATTGTTGTTTGAACAATGAAAAGGAAATAGTTTGAGCACAAACAAGGTTTTGTCACACCCCGCTTACAGTTCTGCATTACAATGTCATTACCACAAATTTTTGCAAGCGAGAAGTTTCTTGTGAACATAAGCCGTTTGGAGTCGGCATACAACTCGTAGGTCCAGTTCTCGATCATGAGTGTTCAAACATTTGACAACACGCACAACACAATTAATCAATAGAAGTTCGGTCGAATGCATTGCAAGGGTTGAAGTGGCCAATTTAATTTCAAGTACAGAAGAGTTATAAAATAACATTCACATGCACCTAACAAAAATTGGTTTTTTAGATATATGCATCCAATTTTGAGAGTGAACTCAAAAGCCAAGTATGCAGTTATCTTATGTTCTACCAACTCCACTTTGTCATATGTAATTACACCGTGTCAAAACTTCCTTTTCTTTAAAATGTCAACGCATTTTATGAATAAATCTTTACTGGCAAACTCACATTCTTGAGGTAAAATAAATACTTAGTCACTGCTAATAAAGTTGAATAAAAATATTGTAATGAATTATCTTCGATTTAGTCGAAAATAAAATACCTCCCAATATATTCTTAGTTACGCATGTTTCAAAAGTTTGATGACGTCTCTTCGTATAGAGGATGGACGTGGTGTTCATCCAATTTTGCCAAACCTCAAATGCAGAACACGTTTAAGATATGGAAGATTATTCGTTAAATGTGCTGTTAATATACAGATTTTGCTGAAACTTGTAAAAGTTATGCTGCTTTCATGACGTCTCTTTGTATGGGAGATTAAGTTTTTATACCATTTTGCAAAATTTCAAAAACATAGTTAATTTTAAAACTCTTTTTAATTTTTAGAATTTTTAGAGATATAACCTTTATCAAATACAGTGAAAGCTCCAGTAGACAGATACTCTAATAAGCGGACATTTACTATGATCCAACGTATTCGATCAATTTTTGTTCCATGCTCTCACATACACGGACTTTCCGATAAACTGACGCATATCACAAACATCTAGCGAACAATTTTGTTTTGTTTAGATCACAAACATTACTGCTTTTCTTCTTTTTTTTTTGTGTTTTTCACCAACAGTTCGACGTGTTTTTTTCTCTATTTACGACTTTACTCTGAATGAGAAATCGAAGTCTAATAAACTTGTTTGCATAGCATCCAAGAAACTTTCGCCAATAATATTTAATTATAAGGAGCTTATGTTAAAACTATTCTATGTCCATTTCTCGGTGTTTTTTTCAAAACTTGACTTTTTAAATTTTTGGGATTTTTTCCGTAAAAACACCCAAACTCGAAAGTTCCAAAAAGGTACACTTCAAGCAAAAAATTTCAAAACGGCCAGGTAATTAAATGTAATCGCATAATTTTTGTATCTGTTTTAAACATAGTTTAAGAAAAATGTTTTTTCAAATTTGCATTTTTTCGATTTTTCTAATACAACAAGGAAAAATATTAGATTTTTTTTTTGAAAAATAAAAAATTGCTACTCTAGTAGTTTTGTTCTAATTTAAATGTTTTATAGCTCATTTAAAAGAAATACATTTAAATTTGCACTTAAAATATTCTTATTGGGATTTCTTTTTAAAAATATCACTTTTTCCCATGGAAATTCTATTTTCAACTTAAAGGTCACAAGCGGCACGTTTAAATATCAATTTTTTTTTACAAAACTTTGCAGTTTACTTCTGTTTTGTGAAGGAACAAAACTCCAGTCCGTAATTCATTACTTTCGAAAGAAAAACAAGGACCACTCTAATGTAGGTACATATTTAAATTATAATTTATTTTGTGCTAGTTTTTTTTTTGTCTATTGAAGAATAAAAATTATTTGAAATTGGAATATCGCAATGCCCATTTTTTTAATTTGAATTTTAATTTTATTTTTTACGATATTCCCACAACCGCACCTCTCTTATATGCAGACAAAAGGTAGGTAAACGTCGGTGTCCGCTTATGGGAGCTTTCACTGTGCAAATTTAAAATATATGATAAATACTTGATGAATAGCTTATGTGTACATTTTCGAATCATCATATCAGTTTTTGTGGCGTTTTCAGAAATTTAACCATTTGTTAACACTATATTTACCACACCAGTCAAAACGACTGCTTTTACAATTTAATTTTCCAATTTCCTATCTCAACTTAATTTTTTTTTAAATAATTGTCATGGCATTTGAGTGGTAATTTAACGAATAATTTAACGAATAATTTAACGAATAATTAATAGCTCCACCAACCATTTTTTCTTAAAGCTGTCATTTTAAATGGTGTCAGTTTATCTAACATTGTAAAATTGTCGGTATATCTAATTTTAAAGTAACTTTGGATGGGAGGTAGGTGTGGTTTTCATTCAATTTTGCTTATTCTCGAACTTGATCTTTGTTTTCATATAAGCACATATACCAAATTTAATTACGATATCTTCTCAATTGTGGCTGTATTCGTGTCGACAGATAGACCGACATACTGATAGACAGATGAAATCGACTCAGCATTGGATGCTGATCAAGAATGTATATGATTTTCTTTACCTGCCACTCCACCTTATCAGCGTTACAAACGGAGCACAGTGCCGCTAGACGGAAAGATCATGCTAGACGGAATTAATTCGAAATCTAATTTTTAAATTCTGAGCCTGTAGAACTCTTAAAAAATATCCACTGAAAATTATTACCCTATTATCTGGGTACCTAAGCAACGTTATATTAATAATGTTAACAAAAATTAAAAAAAGACTAAGTGTAAAATTGATTTCACTTAGAAAATGAAAAAGTATTTCAAATACAAGTGTTCTAGCTCAGAGTTCGCAACGCACGGTATCAAATAATTACAAAATTGCACATAGATATTTTCGTTTTATTCTGTGAATACATAATAATATATCTGAAGGAAAGCAACTAATTATTATTTTTATTTCTTAAATCCATAAGTTAAGCTGATGTGTTAAATAATTTTTTTTAGTGCCTAGAATTAGTACCAATTGTATTTTTTTGACAAACGCAGATGAAAAGCGCATCTGATAAAACACCAAAACCGGCTATCTATGATGTACTGCTGTAAATATTGTCCTAAGTTCGTTTTCCCAATTGTACATTCGCAATATGGATTATTACACTCAAAAATATTTGTGAGTAAATATCACTAATAACTGCGTATTTATTCGTAATTCGTACATATTACGAATATTTTATTCGTATTCGTACAATAAAAAATGTATATTGCACGAATATATTTGTTAAATTTACGAATGATCATAACACAATATCTAATAAAAAAACTCTTTCTGACTGAGCTTGAGTTTGAACCTCGGCTCTTTAGCGTACGGGCCACGCTCTCTCCCAGTAGGCTACAGCCTCTTTACCATCTTATAATTCCTTATATTCTCTAGTTGTTCGACAAACCCAACGAAAAAAACAACATTCTGTCTTAGCTGAGGTTTGAACCTCGGCTACTTAGCTTACGGGCCACGCACTCTATAGGTAGCAGGCTACAGCCACTTTACAATAATGTAGCTCCTTATATCCAGTAGTTGTTCAACAAACAAGGCTGAACGATTTCGGTTGTAAATTTTTTAAACTATACTAATAATTCGTACATTCTACGAATAATTTGTACGGTCAACCTACGAATGAATTGTTTCTACTAATATTATTTTTGGTTTGTAAATAGTACAAAAGCATTAGTAAACACTTAGAATGTAATGAAAGAAATTACGAAGTTATTAGTATGAACAATTCACGAATATTATTATTTCTATGTACACAATCATTCGTATAATGCCCTAATTAATACGAATTGTTTTATTTTTGTTTAAGAATATCATTATCATATAAAACAAATATATTCGTAAATGCTACATCAGGTATTAGTAACACTTTACGAATGAATTCATAAAGATATCTCGATACAAATACTTTGTATATTGTACGAATATTCGTAGAATGTACAAAAACTTTTTTACGAGTAGAAATTTTACTTATAAATATTTTGAGTGTAAAGCTTATTTTTTTAAGTGATCAAGCTCGGTTCTTTCTAAACCTAAAATGACAAACTATTTTTTTTTGTAAGCACAAGTTTTTTAAAACAAATTCATTTGCAACTAAAGTAAGAGTATTTTTTAAGCCATGCGGTTACTAAACTATTTCAAACGTAGAACTCAAACTACTATGTAAATGATGAAGGCCACTCAAAGCGTTTCTGCTACAATATATAAATTATGTTTGTGTGTGTGTCTAGATTGTATTGAGATTTCTTTTTTCGCAGTGTAACTCAGTGTAGTTCAGTGTATATTTTTTGTTTGGTGACGAGCAACGTAAGCGTATGAATGAGTGATACTAACTTGTGTTACCTTGAGATCCGCATCATATGGTAATGTTTTGTCCCATAAATTAGGACCAAGGAAGGCTGTTTGTGCCTCCACATTCCAGAGATCGCCCTCTTCTTTGTATTTGTCATCGCCGCAGATTTCTTTGTTATTCGATGAGGATTTACCTAAAAGGAGAGGAGAAAAAAAATATTGAAAAAATTTATTATGTATTCTTGAATTGTGTTGGGAAAAACAAAACCCACTAGATTAGGTTTTAAAAAATAATGCGCAATATATAATAATACAAATATTTTCTAATTTTATTCTGTTATTTTATAATTGCTCTTGTCGCTGCTTTGTTTGTTGTTATTATTGTTGTTGTAGCTGTTGTTGCAAACATAACATAAATTAATTAATTAGTAGAATCGCACAAACAACACGTTCAAACAACTTAAGTGATTAGCTTCACTCCAGTGCCTGTTGTGCTTTAAGCACTCTTATCTAGCATGGAATTAAGTGTCAATAGAAGAAGCTCTTCTCTAGCACTATTATCAACATATACAGTCATGCATACCCTCGATAATAGAGCTACTTCTAGACCAAAACATTTTTTTAATACTGTTAGCATTTTGATAAACAAAATATGTCTTAGAATGATGTATTGAAAGTTGAAACTAATGGCGTTTTCTTTTATCCAACAAATTCATCACTTTTCTGCCCTCTTCGAGAAATCTAAATTTTATTCCAGTTGTTTTCTGTAAAAAAGTTCTTAACTGTAAGACTGCAGCGTGTTCTTTTCTCAAAAACGTTCACCTCAGAAGAAGAAAAAATCCAAAATTCTTGCACTCTCAAGACGTACGGTTTGAAAATTCTGCCCTCAAATGACCTTGCCATGTCAAATGTTGGGTGCGGTGGTGTGAAGAGTTTCGGTGGGTGAAGCGTTTCACATGTGAAATTTTTACAGCGCGCTTACATATAACCAAGTGTCATACCGTCACGTGTTGCTTTCATTGCCGCACAGTTTTTCATGATACAGCGAAGAGTTCAGATGTATATACATTAGGGCGGGTTGATTTTTTTATTTGTAAATCGTATAGCAAAAACATAAACTACATAAAATTCTAAGAAAATTCTCCGAAGAAACAAACCATGTATCTAAAATGAAATCCTAATCCGCGCCTCTCGACTTGAAAATTTATGTGCCCCCTTTTCTATACTCAAAATTTTTTTACATTAAAAAAATATTCATCCAAGTAAAAAAGTTTGTATATAATTTTATATTTAATATTTTTATAAGGAACATAGATAAACTTCTATGTTTAAGTCTTATTTTATAATGCAAATAAAAACAAACAAAATAAGTGTTGTCACTCAAACAATATTTCAGTAATTTTTCAGTAATTTTTTTACCATAAACAAATTTTGTGTCATTAAAAGAAATAAGGTCTTTAATACATACAAAGAAGCAATTATAGAATACAAAGAAAATTTACTTATTGGTTATATGTTAATTTTGTTAAGTCTTTTTTACTCTCCATTCTAGGTACTTTGGCACGACTTTCTATAGTTACTACTATTTGATCTATACATATAGATTATATAGATTTCTATAGTATTTCTATAGATCAAATAAACTGGATTAGAGGTCAAGTTTTTTCCTGTTTTAAGAAGTATGTTTTGCATATTTTATTCCAAAAAAATTTTTTTTAATTATTCTTTGTTTTTTGCAAAACGCAGTTTAGGTAAAACGTGTTCTAACTATTTTTCATATAGAACGCAAATGAGAGGAGATGCAAATTGAGGTTCAACTGCTTTTTTGATAATTGAATATTTTGATTAGTCTCAAAACAAAACCTGTATCGCATAAACTATAACAAATAAAACATAATAGCTATATTTTTAAAAAAATTTTTTTTTAGCGAAAGAAGAGGAAAAAAATTTCATGTCGAGAGGTGGGGATTAGGGTTTGATTTTAGGCCTATGGTTTTTTCGGCGAATTTTCTTAGAATTTTATGTAGATGACGTTTTTGCTATACGATTTTTCATTTTTTCATCCATACAAATAAACCCGCCTTAATGTACGTATTGTTGCTCTTTCAAAACAGTAGTAAAAAATTTTTAACGAGTTTTTTTGATCGAGTGAATTTATCGTGTTTTATGCCAACTACTCAACACAAATTCAAGGTAAATATATCAGTCGTGTTGGTGTAATGTTGTTCTTAAAAAATGTGAAATATCTATAGAGTGGTTGTGTGATGGGAGCCGTATTTTCAAAATGAAACGTTTCATTTGAAGCCTCCAAAAAAAAGCGAAACAATTCACCCCACCGCACCTATCTAAGGAAAAGGTATGAAATTATTTTGTGCATTTCATTAACGTTTGAGCACTTTAACGAAACATGTCAAGATTGACTCAAAAAATGTTTGCTAAACACATTAGTTCATTTATAAAAGGCACCAACAAATAGAAAAATGTATTAGTTACTTTTGTTTTATATATTCATAAGATAAAATAGAATTCAACTTACAGTGGGTTATCATATTACACTGCGTTAAACACATTCTGTCGTTTTTCATGTAAATGTCAGAATTTTTTTTTTAATGTTTTAAGTTCTTTGGTGCAACACAGTAGGATTGCTCCAAATATTTGTTGGAAAAAATAGAAGGAGTTGTGCGAATTTGATAGCACTTCATTTCTAAAAGTATAACGATATGCTGGTTCCACATTTGGTATCGGTTTTTTGTACCGGGTTCGGTTTGTTAACCCTTAGCCACCTAACGCCGGTCACAGTGACTCTACCGTTTTTTATTTTTTAAATATTCCCGTTATTATGCAAGCTGCGCAGTTGTCCGTCTATGCACTTTTTCTTTTCTCTCGTCAGTTCGTTTTGTGCAATCATGCAGTCAACACGTGTACCAATTCAAAAACTAGAGGTAAAACATTTTTGCTTGCGGTCATTGGCCGCATTCAGCGCAGACAACAGTTGGCAACTGCTGTGTAATAATTCGCTGAATGGTACATATTTGGTAGCGCTAACTAAAACTGATAAAGTAGCAAATGCCTTTTAATCGAGCGAACAAATTCTATGCTACATGAACACAACTGTTTGCTTAACTGTCAGACGCTGTTACTGACGCTGTTAAAATAATAAACGCAGAAAGAACGTAGCAAATTTAAGTGAGAAACCTTTGCAATTGAATTAAATTTACATAAAACTGAAATTGAATCTAACTTCTAACGTGTAGAGTAGCAACACATTCAGAGAAAAACATCGTGAACTAAGGTAGAGCTACCATTACAGTTCACAACAGTTGTCTGCGCTGAATGCGGCCATTGTGACCGACGTTAAGTGTTTATGGAATTTTAGTGCCGATAATTTTTTTTTTGTGGTTTTATAGAGTTATTATGTTTTCGCATGATCAAAACGTCGGTAGATGGCTGCAAGAGTTGGACTCGGAGTCGGAGTTTGAAGGAAGTTGCAATGAATTACCAAATGAAGACTGCAGTAACATAGAAGACGCTCCTGTAGACCATGTAATTGATGGCGAATGTCAGCCAGAATCGGAAATAGAACTAAATGAGTCAGAACAATCGCATGAGAAAGAAAACGCGATCGAGTGTTCGTCTTCTGACGACGATATACCACTGGCAAGGTATAGGAATTATTTCGGTAAGAACCGGTTTTGTCGGTCTGCTTTTCCCGCGATTTCAAGGTCAAAAACTGCGCAGCATAACATTGTACGAGACGTACCTGGTCTCAAACCTCTCTTCAGAGATGTGTTGCACAGAAATACAAAACCCCTAGATTTGTGGAATTTGTTTTTTACAAATGATATGTTAGACGAAATTATACGGCACACAAACGAAAAAATCAGAAAAATGAGGCCTAATTGTCAAAACAAAACATGTGTTCAGAATTTAGATATAATTGAGCTTAGAGCTTTTATTGGTTTGCTATAGTATACATAGCAAACTTTTCGCGGCTTGCGGAAAGTGCAGGTTCAAAATGTTTATGCCAAAGAAACCTCATAAATATGGCTTTAAAATTATGTGCATTACTGACGCCACAACAGGGTACCTTTTGGATGCCTACCTATACTTGGGAAAGGACTCTGACAGTCAAGGCTTACCTGTTGAGTACCATAAACTAGGCAAACCTACCCAGGCTGTTTTGAGATTGATATCAACGATTGAATGCACCAACAGAAATATAACAACCGATAATTGGTTTACTTCAGTTGAGCTTATGAACATTTTGAAGAAAAAGCAGCTGACACTCGTGGGTACCCTTAAAAAGAACAAACGAGAAATTCCTCCTAACTTTCTCCCTAGTCGTCATCGAAAAGTTGGTTCGTCCATTTTTGGATTCACGTCCGATGCAACATTGGAATCTTTTGTGCCAAAGGCTAACAAATCCGTCCTTATTCTGTCCAGCAAGCATCATACTTCCAACATTGATCCTAATACTAAAAAACCAGAAATGGTGATGTTTTATAATAGCACAAAAGGCGGAGTAGACATGCTGGACCAAAAATGTGCCATTTACTCCACTTCTCGGCGAACGCAGAGATGGCCAATGGCGATCTTCTATAGAATGCTAGATATTTCTGCTGTAAATGCATATATCGTAAGCAAGATGAACCAAACACAGGAAAAGGTACTTCGGTTTAATTTTATGAAGAAATTAGCTGAAGATCTCGTGAAACCACATTTAGAACGCCGTGCATACCAGAATGGATTACACAGAGAACTTCAAGGCGCTATTCGTCGTGTACTGAAAATGGATCAAGTACCCAGTACATCGCTGGCCGACAACGTAGAAAAATTTGAAAAACATAAAACCTGTTCACTATGTGATCCCAAAAAGAAACGCAAAACATTCCACATGTGTTTTGAATGCAAAAATCCAATTTGTATTGAATGTTCCCAAAAAATGTGTATACCATGCCGCCAAAAATTGTGATTGTTGGCAGGTTGCAATTTTATTTTAATTGCGATTTAATCGCGCCAAAAACAATTTATTATTGAAGTCCATGTTTTTAAGTTATAAAAAAAGAAAAAAATTTTAAGTTCCAATATTTTTTCCTAATTAGATCTCATCTTATAAAAGTATCTACGTTTTCTTACAATATTCGTATAACAATGAATAAAAAATGTTTTTGAAGTATGAAACTTCTTTTAAGTTCATTTTTTGTTAATATTAATTAAATAAAAGGTACAAAAGAGTTATGTGATGCGGTTTTTGCGTGTTTTATTATTATATTTATACTTTAAACACTAAAATTAAGTAAGGGGTCACCTTGACCAACGTTAGGTGGTAGAGTGTCTAAAAAAGACGTTAGGTGGCTAAGGGTTAAGTAACTGGTTTTTTCGAGTAATTTTTTAATACCTAAATAGTTTATGTGGTTATTTCAGTAATTCATTTACTTTTTTTGTAACGGCTACGGCTTTTATTTTTCCATAAATTTTTTCACAATAGTAAAAATTCACAATACAATTAAAGGGCTTATTGCAATAACGTGATAACCCACATGATCTAAAAAGCGATTTTTTACGCTCGATACTTAACTTAATGTATTGCCAACAACCTTTGAAGAGATTTTGGCTATTTCCTTTAAAATTTCGAACCTATTTGTAAAAGTTTCCGTGTTCAATTTCATTTCTACATACAAAAATAAATTTTTTCAAAAATTTACAGTCGATTATTTCAAAATATTTTTTATGTGGCTAATCATGTTCTTGCAATAAGCCCTTCAATTCATTAAGAACATAATTGTGTAAAGAAAAAACGGAATGTTTGAGAAAATAAATGGTTTTAAAGAATCTTGGGCCTTTTCTTTTTGCGTTTGAACACATTTGTCTCAGTATCGCGACAAATAGACCAACAGTATTCGCCAAGCATGTGCGTAATGTTTTGGCCTTTAAAGCGCTTTTCAATAGTCGCTATGTCCTGATGGAACCTTTTGCCATGTTCATCGCTAAAAGGTACTAAATCATCAGGGAAAAAATCTAAATGATTGTGAAGGAAATGGATCTTTAGCGACATTAAAACGCCCATTACGTAATATGCCGACATCATTTCTGTGACAATATTTTTATAATTGAAATATTTTTATATATAAACGGAAACTGTGCCTTTCCATGCAAAACGCATTATCAATGCTTTATATGTTTTCTATATATTTTAGCTCTTGTCGCCGACGAAAAATTAGAAACAATGCAGTGCCCGACTCGAAATAACTTTGTTACGTTTGTGGCTTATTCGAGCCTAGAAAAATTTTCAAAATATTACAAAACATGAAACGAATTGACGACTCGTTTCAAAAAATATTTACGACTACTAATATTCCTTACAATTTGGTACAATTTAGCTACCAAGTACGGAGCACTGTTATAAATTGTGCTACTTTTGCGTAACTTTTACTCGCACAAAAGACTTCCAATTCTGTCGCCATAACAGAATTCGCTACGCTAATGTGTGCGGTTCTGCACACACCAGGCGAACGTAAAGCGGCTTCGATGGAGATTTTTGATGATGTTCATGAAATGAGCGAAGGAACTGCAGCGCCGCATTTAGTAACGCAAGCCGACTTCAACGACCTTGTACGAGACGGCAATTTATCGAGGAGAACAGCGGAACTCTTTGTACCGCGATTTAAGCAGTGGAATATAGTGGTGGCTGATTTTAAAATAACGGCCGCTTGTGATCGTGATAGCACCATTCCATATGACAGCTTTTTTAAACTGAAGATCGGGAAAAAAACTTGGTTTATTTTTACGATGTTGATGCGATTTTCGCAAAAATCGGATATCATCATATTTTAGTAGAGTGGCGACTTTTCATTGATGCATGAGTCAACAGTCCTAAAGTCGTGCTGCTTCATATCGGTAACAAACATCCATCCGTTCCAATTGCATATGCCATAAACTTCAAAGAAACATACGACGGCGTGAAACTAATATTAGAACTGATAAGGTACCAAGAGCACAATTGGAAAATATGCTGCGATTTGAAAGTGGTCGGATTACTCATGGGTGTTAAGCGTGGATTTCCAACCCACCAGTGCTTTTTGCGTACATGAGAAGGTCGCAAAAGAGATCTGCATTACAGTGAATTTAAGAGGAAGCCGCGCACATGCTACAAACTCGGAGTAGACAGTATCGAGTATCTACCATTGGTGCAACCAAGCGCGTCGGAAGCTAATTTCATCTGGGGGGGCAGTACAAATGGGGGGAAGTACAAATGGGGGGCAGTAAAAATGGTGGTGCAAGAAAAAAAGTTCACCAAAATTTCTTCAAAGAAACATGAATGTGAATAAACAAATTTTTTATTTTAGTTTAAAATAAAAAAAAAATATAAAAATATATAAAATATATTAAAATTTCATTATTTTTAAAAGTTCTTCCAATTTCAATATTAGAGATCATTCTTTAAAGGATCTTTCATATGGTAATATGAAAATATAAGAAATAATGGTTGCTTTTATAAAGCAAGACTAGGTATATCTTTACATGGTTTAAATGCAATAAGGTACAAAAAGTAATATCAATTTAAATTATTCCAAAATGTTTCTTTCTGTCCTTGCGAGAAACAAACTTTTTCACCACCTCCATCGAATTCAATTCTTCGGTTTTATCTTTGTGAATGTGTATAAGTGCCGCATGAGTGAGTCGTTTCTGTGTCACAGTTGCTCGAAGATACGTTTTAAGTCGTCTTAGTGCACTAAAAGAACGCTCAGATGAAGCTGCTGATGCAGGCACAGTCAAAAGCAAAGCAATAAGTTTTTCAACTTCATTTAATAGTTTTTTTACAGTAACCGAATTTTTCGCAAATTGGCATACAATTCCACTACAATTTCAAGGTGTTTGGGCAGGCAATTGCTTCAGCAATTTCATCTGCAAAAAAGTCATCTGCATAGAGATCAAGTTTTGTTTTTAGATTTAGTTCAGAAGGCACTTTTCCGTTGAAGGCTTCGATTACAATATTTTCCAACGATTCCAGAGTGTCAAGATCTGTTTAAATGTACAATAAAATTTACAAAAAGCCAGTTTACACTAGCTTTACTCAACCGACTCACCGAATGTTAAACCAAAGTGAGTCGGTTGAGTAAAGCTGGTGTAAACTTGCAAAAATAAAAAAAAAGTGAAATATCAACCTGTTTGATCGAATCTAGCCGTTATCTCATTTGAGAGAAGATCTAAAATTTCGAAATAATCTTTTCGTAGCCGATCATATAATGGCAACTGTACTGAAGGAACCGGATTTGATGTTTCTTCAAAGCGTCGAGGTGGATTTTCATCAGCTAATTCACAGTAGGGGCTTTCGCATGGTCCAAAACATTGGACCAACATGGCAGATTGTACAACATGTAGTACCATGCGTAAGCTAAAACGATAGTCGAAATTTTTGGTTTTTTTCTGCCGATTGTACAATATTGTACAACTATGTAAAATTACTGCTCAATTGTTAGGGCATCTAAAAGTTGCTTAGCTATTAGCCGGATGTGTTCTGCTTGAGAGCTTGCAATTAATGATGTTGCTTTACAAGTTGGATCGTTCGAACGATCAATCAAATAGTCCCATTAGTTTTCCATCTAACTTATCGTACAACATGTCGTCCAATATGGAAAGCCCCTAAGAACATGTCAAATTTTTTTTTACCAGAGTTGCAAAATTAACAAGCATTAAGCTACATACTTAAGGGTGCTTTTAAACTGAAGTGGTGGGCTTGCAGTAGAAACTCTACATTTTGTTCTATCTTTTTGTAAACACAGATAAAGAAAATGGTTATCCGCAAGCATGCTTATGAAGAAGATAGAAAGAAAAGGAAAATATATAATACAAAAATATTATAGTTGTAAAAAAAACTGATATTTTGAATAACTTTTGAAGTTTTCCTTTTAAATTGTTATTTAGCTAAAAATGTGGGGGCAACTGCCCCCCTTGTCCCCCCGCTTCCGACGCCAATGGGTGCAACCTTGGTCCAACCAAATTTTGTAAAAAACTGGATCGTGAGGGCGAGGCGATGTCGAGTTTGCGGAAAATTTTTCCGAAATTGAGCGATGCAAAAATTTATGCAGGTATTTTTTAAGTAAACATTCAGTAACTTAATTGCTTTACATTTATGTGTATAACTTTAGGTGTATTCAATGGCCCGCATATAAAGAAAATAGTTGCAAGTGTCGAATTTGCCTCAAAATTAAATGCTATCGAGCAACGTTCATGGAAAGGCACAGTTTCCTTAATGGCGCAGTTTCTGGGAAACAAAGGAGCTGCTAATTATAAAAATATTGTCGCAGAAATGATTTCGGCATATTACGTAATGGGCGTTTTAATGCCGCTAAAGATTCACTTCCTTCACAATTATTTAGGTTTTTTCTCTGATAATTTAGTTGCTTTTAGCGATGAACATGGCGAAAGGTTCAATCAGGACATAGCGACTATTGAAAAGCGCTTTAAAGGCCAAAACATTACGCACATGCTTGGCAAATACTGCTGGTTTATTTGTCGCGATACTGAGACAAATGTATTCAAACGCTAAAATTAAAGGCCCAAGTTTCTTTAAAATCATTTATTTTCTCAAACATTCCGCTTTTTCTTTACATAATTATGTTCTTAATGAATTGTGAATTTTTACTATTGTAAAAAAATTTATGGAAAAATAAAAGCCGTAACCGGTAAACAAAAAGCCAATGAATTTCTGAGCCACATAAAGTATTTAGGTATTAAAAAATTACTCAAAAAACCGGTTATTTAACAAACCGAACCCTTACAAAAAACCGATACTAAATGTGGAACCAGCGTATCGTTATACGTTTAGAAATAAAGTTTTATCAAATTTAAACAACTCTTTCTATTTTTTCCAACAAACATATGGAGCCATCCCACTTTCTTGCACCAAAGAACTTAAAACATTAAAAAACAAATTCTGACTTGTACAGGTTCCGCCAAATAACTTTTTATTTTTGAAAATTGTATAAAAAAAAACTACTTGATATTTTCTCAAATTTCTTTTTTTATTTAAAAGTACATTCTTTCAGGTTAATAATGAAAAATAATTCCATTCAAATGGCTGCCTGGGTTGGCCATGCAGTAGCCTACACGATCGGTCCAATTTTTAAGCACATTATCGATTGTGTGCAGCTGTAATTCACCAATGGCTTCACGAATATTGTCTTTTAAAGCGTCAATTGTCTCCGGCTTGTCGGCGTAACACTTATCTTTGAGGGCACCCCACAAATAATAGTCCAACGGTGTCAAATTGCAGCTCCGAGGTGGCCAAACGACATCAGCTCTGAGGCTGATAATGCGATCTTCAAAAACAGGGCGCAAAACATCGAGTATAGCTTCGGCTGTATGGCACGTAGCGCCGTCCTGTTGAAACCAAATGTTGCCAATATCCTCCTCTTCAATTGTTGTGAAAATTCGTTCAACATGGCCCGATAACGATCGCCATTGAGTGTAACGGCCACTCCTTGCTCATTTTCGAAGAAAAATGGCCCAATTATGCCTCTGGACCAAAATCCGCACCAAACAGTGACTCGTTTTGGGTGCAGCGGCTTTTCAATGTATGCGTGCGGGTTTTCTGTGCCCCAAATGCGACAATTTTGCTTGTTTACATACCCGCCAAGATCAAAATGAGCTTCATCTGAAAAAAAGATTTTTTTGGCAAAATCGGCATCTTTTGTAAGTCGATCGCAGGCCCACTTCTCAGCGTTGTTCAAGCGTGTACACAACCATATTCGTTCAGCGGAAGGATAAAACTAATTACCTGTCAAATCAGACATGAGCTAAGTGTTACCATTCACGAAATAAGCAGTAGTTGAAAAAAAAAAAAGTTAGATGGCGGACCCTGTACATGACGATACACGTGTATTTTTATTTTTACCCCCTTTCCGAAAAGGTATGTTTGGTTCATAGGACAGAAAAAAAGCACTTATTTGTAACGCGGTGTTATTAGAGTCACCTAAAAAAAGGTTTCGGGTGTAATTAAAGCATTGTAGTCGATGTTTTTGCATTTCAATTATTTTATTAGTAAAATTCACATTAACATTAGGCTTTTATAATTGAAAAAAACTATATTAAAAATATTTGATTGCTAATACTTGGAATCTCCACCTCTTGCTGCAATTACTGCAGCTACTCGTTTAGGCATAGATTCTATGCATTTGGTGCAGTTACATTTTACGAATTTATTTCGGTGCCACACTTCAAATAAACGCTCTATTAATTGGCGTTTGTTGATCATGAATTCCTTGGGAAATTTCACGCTTCCCAAAAATTCTCTATAATGTTGAGGTACGGAGAATTTCCGGGCCAGTCAAGAACATGGACTTTTTTTCATTAAGGAATTTTAAGACTCTCATAGCCTTATGACAAGGGGCCAAATGATGCATAAATATAAATTTGTTGTTTAAAAACTATTCCTGAGCTAGGGGTAGCATTTTTATCTTTTTGTGAAAAAATTCAAGTGACTCTAATCATATGATCACAAACTGTAGTTTGCTATAGCTTG
Source organism: Dichetophora obliterata (assembly GCA_963920525.1). Classification (NCBI taxonomy): domain Eukaryota; kingdom Metazoa; phylum Arthropoda; class Insecta; order Diptera; family Sciomyzidae; genus Dichetophora; species Dichetophora obliterata. The sequence continues at coordinate 112,980,188 of OY986438.1, read as the reverse complement.
TCTCAAATCAGTTTGCACTGCAAAAAGTTATCTTTCGAGCACGCAGTTAAAACTGAATTCATTAGCAACCACTCACGTGCAAACTCTTCACATGCACAAACACTATGTCATCTCGATGACAACTGATTTGGGATAAGCTGCACAAATTTAAGTCGAATGATGCTTAAGTTGATAATAAAAAAAACAACAACAGAACAGCCAGTACAACATCATTAAAAACGTGCTGCGTTTTATCTGATCAATTCTCGATAAAAAACAGGTCAATAGTTTTTGAGTTCAGATAAAAAGTTTTTAAAAATTTTGCACTCTAAGTGGGCAGATTTTTGTGTCAAGTTAATAAAACGCCATAAGTTAATAAACAAATTTTTCAATAAAAATGTGGGCTCAGGGTCAAGAAATACTTATATAAATCTGTGATTTATGAAAGCAAATTAAAAGAAAACAGCTTTTTATAACCGATAAAAACATTAGAATAGTAAGGTTTTTTATTGTAAAAATTAAAACTTAATTTGTCTAAATAAATTAACAATTTTTTTTTTTCGATATCGAAAACGCAAACCAACGACAAGCAAGACACGAAAAGTTATTGAATTTTGTATAGAAAAAAGTATTGCTTCTAGTTTCTGGCTTGTACTTGGCTTCCGTTTTCGATATACAAAATAAAGCAGTTAGTCAAGATATGAACACAAGAAAGGATAAAACTATTGGTTTAATAATTGGTCATGCTTTAACTGACAAATAAGTCTTTGATTATGTTTTTGCTATGGAAAATAATTCAGTTTGAGATCACAAATTAATTTCGCTTGTTGTTAACATTAAAAATAAAACTACTTTTGCTGAAGCAAATAGTACCTTTAAAATCGTTGATTACCGCGCGTTCGAAAACAGAGGAATGTTCAATGAAACTATACGAAAACGCTATTTTTTCGACTTTCATAAATCTCTAAATAAAAGTAAACAAAATTTCACAAAAATAAATAAAAAAATTAACGCAAAAGTATTAAAATCCATGGATGAATATCGGGCTTTTCGGATTATTAAAAAATAGAAACAAATTTTACAAATTAAAATCTAAACGCTGAACTAATACATTATTTAACGAAAAATTTAAATAGCTTAAAGTTGAAGTCAGAAATAACAACCAAATAACACAAAATATTTACTTTAGTAATCGAAATTGGACTATCCTTAAATAACTTATATATGGTAAAAGAACTGAAAAAATCAAATCACCCAAATTAAGTATAAAAATTGTTCAATCCAATTGAAATTGTATAATTCATAAATGTAGTAAAAACTGCTAAAGAACTTGATTATATTGAAAAGCCAGCAGTAAGAATTATACAACTGTTTTGTTTCCATAATTTTGATGAATATGAAGTTGAAATAGCAATAAAAAATTTGAACATAAAATCGGTGAGTGCTCCAGATGAAATATCTGCACAGTTTGTTATAAGATATAAAGACTCTCTAGTCGGCCCTTTAACTCATTTTATAAAAAAATGCTTTCGCTATGGTCAATATCCTCTGGAACTAAAAATTAGATCCTTTGTACCACTTAAAAAAGCAGAAAGCAAAAAAGTTTGCTCAAATTATTGCCCAATGACTGAATTAAATACTATTGATAAGGTATTTATTTGGAAGTATTATATTCAATATTTTAAAAGTTTTTAAAAACAAAAAAACAAATCGAATCTATATATATGTAAAATGGAATGTGTGTTTGTTTATTTGTTTGTTTGTACCTTATAGGAGACCAAACCTCTGGACCGATCTTCCTGAAATTTTCACAGCATTTAACTGGGACTCTGGCATGATTAATAGGGTACTTTTTTCGACCACGCCCACTTTTACGCCCACTTTTTTAAAATTATGTAATTGCTCCCATATAGTTTTTAACACATTTACTTCAAATTGTATACACATTATACTCCAGGCGAGGTAGAAATAAACATTTCTTACGCCACGACCCCTTTCACGCCCCTCTTCACGCCAAATTTAAGTTTTAAAGTTTTTGTTCTCTGTACAAATTTGTTCCTTCCAACGGATTATTTTTTATTTGGCAGTATATTGCTCTTAATACTGTTGACGTCGCCATATTACTATGAACCACGCCCACTTCACCGCCCCTTTTTTAAATTCAGATACTTACTTATACCACTAACAATGTTTGCTATACAAAATACTTTTTTTGTAATATGTATTAACCTAAAGTTTTATATACTTTTTATCTACAGGTAAAGTAGCCATAGATTTTTTTATTACCAAATCCCCCTTTTTCGCCCCATTTTACTTTAATTATAATTAATCTGCTTTCAATCTATTTATATAAAAATGAATGTATGTCTGTCTGTCTGTTTGTTTGTTTGTGCTTTATAGGAGTCTAAACCCTTGTACCGATCTTTCTGAAAATTTCACAGCATGTTACCATGACTCTGGAAGAAATAATAGGCCATATGAAGTTTTTATTGGACAAAGGGGCGTGGCACCGCCCATATAACCTAAAAATTTAAATCGCCATATTTTGGGCATTTTTTGACCTACGTCGATGATATTTGGTACTTAAGGTATTGGCATAATTAGGAATACATACCAGGATAAAAGTGGGTGGGACCACGCCCCTTTTTAGGAAAATTAAAAATCGTAATATAGTCTTAACTACTGGACCGATCGTCATTAAATTTTCACAATAGGATATTCTTATGAAATAATAAATTCTTGACTAAACAAAGTTGAGTGGACAAAGGGGCGTGGCCTTGTCCATATAACCCAAAATTTAAAATCGTCATATCTTGCGCATTTTTTGACCAACGGCGGCAGTATTTGCTACATATGGTATTGGCATGAATAGAAATACGTACCAAAAGAAAAGTGGGCAGAGCACGCCCCTTTGTTTGCGATATATTGGAGGCTGGACCTGTTAACCGATCTTAAATTTTCACAGCGTGCAGCTTTGACTTAGGAATACTTATTACGTGATAATATTTTTCGACCATGCACACTTCTGCACCTACTTTTTTACTACGTTTATTAACGGCTTTACCTCAAATTTAAAATACATATTAATTAAAATAGTGGGGTAGCCCCATTTTCTTTCTCCCACAACTGTCTGCAAAACAGCTGATTTTGTAATATGTGTTAATTAAAATAGAGAGTGGGGTAACCCCATTCTCATTCTCCCACAACTGACTGCGAAATAGCTGATTGTGTAATTGCTGCTTTTTGATTGGTCTAAAAATAAAAAGGGGGAGCATGAAGCAAATAACATGCGGTGCAGTGATGAATTCTAATTGGTTTAAAACAAAAAAAGGGGAGAAGCATTGCAATAATTAAATTAAATTTAAATAAATAAATTTTTTTAAACATATAAGTACTTTTAATTTTATTTTATTACGAGGGGGGTAGCGAAGCACACCGGGTTCAGCTAGTAATTAATAAAGTATGATATTATAATTTGATTTTTAAACATACCATCAAAATCGTTGATTAAAGTCATAGTTTAAACGGTAAAAGAAAGGCAGTTTCATGTTTAAACTATAAAGTAACTCTCTAAAAACAAATTCTAGTTTTACTTTTAACTTTAGAGGTGAATTTTTGTTACATAGTCTGTGACGTGGTCATAAATTTAAGCCCATTTTAATTATACTAAAAAATTCTAATAAAAAGAGGTTTTTTAAAATTATTTCTCGTTTAAAAAAATTTTTGCTTTATAAAATACAAATTTCAATTTATTTTTTTTTTTAATTTTAGTTTTGGCTCTTTGTTTAACTAACCTTCTTTAAAAGACGACAAAAAAATGTAAAGAGGTGGTAAAATTTACCACCGCCTCTACAGTTAAACGTTAAAAACCACACGATTACTGAAAAAATTACCCTTGACAATGAAATATTGTTTGAATTTGTGCATTACAAAATGGCAAAGTTACAGTTCACAGCATAAAAGCATTTAAAAATATGAATACAATTTCTTATAACTCAATCTCACTTTAACGAAAAACAAAGAAGGGAAATAATTTTGCAACAAAAAATCGTTTATTACTTCTTCAAATTTAGTTTTTTTTTTTAAAAATTTCAACTCAATTACACAAGTAGTTGTTTTCTTTATCCAAATTTTTCAAAATCTACTTAACCGCCCAAGTAACATTATTGGAGCAACTAGATGAGAGTGAGCTCTAAAAGTGTTCTATAGGTGTATTATGTGCAGTTAAAGCTTTATCGCAGCTTTGTTTTCTGCTAGTTGCTTTTAATTTTAAAGAAAATGCTTGATATATGATTTTTTACCATTTTGAGTTCAAATACTTTATACAGCTCTGTAAAGGATCTTATAAAATTTGCAAAAGAGCAGAACTAGAAAATTTACTACACTCTCTGTAAAGGCTCTTTTAAAGTAATAAACATATGTATAGAGCTGTTTTGAAACCCGTAGTCCGTATAATATTTGCTTTAAAATGCATTTTTGCATTGAATTTTTAAAGCAAATAGATGTAAAATACAGAAAATTAATGCAATAAAATTTTTGGGAATAACAAGTGATTAAAAAATCTGATAAAGAGCTTATTTGAAAAAAATTAAGATCTTTTTAAAAATAGAAAATCTTAAGAATTAAAGAAAGCTAAATATAATATTTTTACAATATTATTTTAAGCAAAATTGATGATTTCTATGACATTTATATTTAAGAATAAAGTATTTAAATAATTTTTATTTGATTTTAATGAATGTTAAAAATTTTCGAACTAATTTTAAATAATAAACATTTTTTAATTTAAATTTTTTTTTAAGCCCGTTGTAATTTTTCGAAGAACTGCATTTACGTTTCCGATAAATTCAAAAGCGCACCGAAATTCGCAGCATGTAACGAATACACGAACATATTTTTAGTCTGATATAATAATCACTTTATAATTTCTTTTAAATCAAATTTATCAATTAAGATATATATTTTGAGTTTATCTTTAACACATACATACTTAAACGCAGAAGAAAAAAAGAGCTTTGCAAGTGTTCTTATTTGGATTTGGCAAGGACTCTTTTAAAAGCTGACAGCTAATTCTACTCTTCATATGAAGCAAAAATAGTGCTTTTAAACTCAAAAAAGTAGCCTTATATATTCTCTGCAAGAGCTTTAGTAGAGCGACTAAAGCTATAGTTGAAGCTTACTGCTATATAAGATGGTACTATAAGCTCTGCAAGTACTAATATATGGCTAAAATTTTTACTTGGGCGATCTCTTATATGTTAAGTATAATTCTTCCTCTTCTTTTCATAGACTAGTGGTTATAAGAAGAAAGGTATTTCTGGGTTCTTTAGACATTTATTTTATGACAAAAATTACTATTACACTTTTCAGTGGAAATACAAAAAAAAAACAGAAAATATTTTTGTTCAGCAAAACTGATCCTTACAACGTTTTCTTCCAGAAATATAACATGACGATTCTTTTAACTATGTTTATTGCAAATAACCTGCGATTGCAGTTTAGGATGGACTATCAACCTGAAATATTTATTTATTTTATTATATGTGTGTAGGAAATTTCGCTTAAAACGATATTTCCATTTTATTCTGCCTTTTGTTAGTGCTCTCTTAATACATTAATTTAAAGTTTGCAAGAACCCAATAAACCACAGAGTGGACTTGAATACATTTTCTCGGATCCGAGTTCTCGCTTTCGATTCGAATTTGAGATGAAGTCGAGAATATTAAAAAAGCGAATATTTTATTTATGAAATTTGTCTATTTTTTTGGAGAATATAAATAAAAACAATACATAAAAATTTTTTCATTATTTAAATGATTTTAATTTTTTAAAGGAATGAAATACAATTCTTTACCTGGTTTGATTTTAAAAACCTTTTTAATATCGTCTATCATGTGTTCACAAAGGCCACCTTCAAACTGCCCAGTAAAAAAACATGCGATCGTTCCTATGAGGAGCAACAACAGAGCGCTCTTTTGCTGTTTTATTCTATCAAAAAGTGAACACTTGTGCTCCTTTACTGTTTTAAAAAATCAATAGGCGAGCAATCAATGAAAAAAAGCACATAAAGTGAGTCATGTGCTTTGTAAGAAACTCGATCATTATTTGCTGTGAAAAATCGGACATTGTAGTCTAGTGGAGAGTGCGCTAGACTAGCAATCCAGAGGTCCCTGGTTCGACTCCAGGTTCGGGCATGGTTTTTTCACTTTCTTTGGTCGTTCCTACATTTAAGAATTATGGAAAACTAAAAATCCACAACTAAATTGTGGGAAAATGTGGTATTAAAGGACAGGAACAACTAAGGGCTGAAAATGCTTGCCGAGGTTAAGGCATAACACACACTCGGTTAAAAGTGATTGAAAGCATTATCTTTCACGTCTGTTTCGTCTAATCAATAATTCACGTTTGGTTCTAATCAATTCCTCTAGCTAATCTATCCCTTTCCTTTCACGTCAAAGACCAAACCTTGTTTGTATAAGGCGCATGTTGGTTCTTTGATCTTTTAAAAAAAAAAAAAAAAAAAATATTTTAAATGTTCCTTTTGAATCATTGAATCCATTTGAATCATTTATTGATCGCTCCTTTTGAGCTCCTCTGGGATGTTAAAGGGAGCGCTACCCTTCCTAGGACATGCAATGTTAAAAGAGAACACAAAATACACCTAGCTTGGATCAATAAGGAGCACTCCACTGCTCCTCAGGGAGCACTCCCAGATCGCTCATAGGATGATCCACTTTTTTGCTGGGTGAATACTACTGACACAAATATTCGATTCGAAATAGATCGTATAATTTCAAAAATCTCGTTTCGAAAACGATTCGACTGTTCCGACAATCTCGTTTTGAAAACGATCAAAAACTGGGCAAAAATTATTTTTTTGGGTGAACAAATATCAAAAGTATTTTATAAAAACTGTGACCAACTGTAAAGTAATGGCTTAAAAGGAAAGCAAAAACAAAATATTTCAAAACTAAGTGCGGTTAGGGTGGCGACACAAATAAAAAAACGAAAACAAAACCAATGGATTGAACGTGGATGTGCAAAAGATCACATATGGCACACACACATATATCAAATGGTGTTAAGCAAAAGCCATAAAGACACAAAAAATCAAACACAAAGCCACGCGCGGGCACACACACACACACACACACACTACACACATATGCAGATTTAATAACAAAAGCCATGCCAAACATTTCCGTGTCCAGAAAGCAAACAGCAATTGATAAAAAAAAGTTGCTAAAAGAAACCAGTTACAACTTGGTAGGCCAACATTGTGTGAAAGAGTCGCTTGTAGAAGCGAGCGGGCAGGCAGAGTAATGAGCACGAGTTTTGAGTGCTTCGCTTGGTATAACACGAATTTTGTTAAACTTCAAACTTGTTGAAAGCAGACGCAAGAAACCTAAACAAATTAAAAGCGAAAGTGAAATTTCTACAATTTCTTCAAAATATCCAAAACTCATTAACTCAGTCGCATTCTCTCGCACTCAGTCTCTGCGCGAGAGCGTGCTCTTTGAACCATGTGACATTGAAGACTTTTGGCCAAAATAAAAGCTTGCCTATAGCAGAACGAAAGCTTTGCTTTTTGCAAAACAAAACAACTAAGTGTTTTTGAGTGACTTGACGAGAGTCACTCATTCGTGAGTTTTATTATTTGTTTTTCATTTATCTCATTTTTCATATATATATTTTGCTAGTTTTATTGTTTCTTGAGATGTTAACCAGTTTTCTGCAATTTAAATGTTGTAATTTTATGCTTCTTCTTGTTTCTGTGTTGCTCGTTTTTCCTCTTGTCTTTGGATTTTATCTGCATGGCTTTCATGTCTGCGGCATTAGATGTCTGCACAACAGTTTCAAGCACATAGCAATGAACACAAACAGAAACACACACACGCACACACATAAACACAGACAAAATCAAACAAGAAGACAGTCAGCCATCGTCTAACTTCTTCCGCTTTCTTATTCACTCTCACTTTCATTTGCTACTTTTTTATTTTATTTTTATTTACTAACTTTTTTTTATGCCTTGCCAACTATTGCGAAATTTAATGGCTTTTCTTTGGGGCCGGTCTTGTAATTGCAGTTGAATAATTTTTATGATTTTGGTTTTTCGTTTGCATATGTTGATTATTAAGTAATACTAAGTTATTTATCAGAATTTGATGAATACGTGTAAAGATTTCTAATATTTTCTTTTTTCATTATTAAAATAACTACAGTTTAAAAGGAGCGTTTTATTTGTTATAATAAAGGCTTATTTAAATTATTAGCTACAAATTAATTTGTTGAGGAAGCTTAAGAAAAAAATAATAATAAATTTTTTAATAATAAATACATTGGAAACGAACAGGAGGCAGCAGGTAAAAGTTCATGAGACAGAATTTAAAAAGTAGATCAAGTGTTGTACTAAATATGCGAAACACATACAATACCAAAACATTACTCTAACACAAAAAAAAACACAAAGTAGTGTATGTCCAAGTTCTAAATAATTGCTTTTCGAGTGTGTTCGATTAATTTTTTTTTTTGCTTTTTTATAATAAAACGTCAAGATCCCGACCATTATTGCGTTTAAAATAAATAGCTGATAAATAGCTGATTTTTCTTTCTTTTTTCAAAGTCAACTCCCAAATATAATTTTCACTGAGACGTATTTTCAAAAATGTAACCTTCCATGAAGCAGTATTTAAATATTGAAATTTGTTCTTCCTACGCATTTTAAGTATAACTAAAAAAAAAAACTAAAAAAATAAACTGACCATTTCAGCCCTTGGAAGGACTTTGACCTAGCTTCTATTGATCAATTGTGTTGCGCGTGTTATTAAATGTTTGATCACAAATGACCGAGAACTGGACCTACGTGTTTTATGCCGACTCCGAACGGCTTATGTTCTCAAGAATCTTTACATGACATTTTTACTCTCTGAGGTTTGCCATTGTCTGCAGAGAGGTGACGACCGAACAGAAAAATTAATTCAATTGAAAAAAGTTTCTGTCTGAGCTGGAATTGAACCCGGGCTAACACGGTTCTTTAGCTTAGGGGCCACGCACTTTACCCACTAGTCTACTGCCTAGTGGCCAAGTATAACTACTTTTAAAATTAATGAAAAAGTCTTTCTTCAAATACGGTATCGAAGTTGTGAAAGCTTGGATTTTGTAACAACAAACTTCACCACTGCTATGAATATTTATGGAGTTTATTGGAGCTTACTCCTTTGGAAATAATTTCAATAATCGTTGCAAACGATTCCACACAAGCGGCTTACGAAAGTATTCAAACACTACTCAATCTAAAAAAATTTTATGTGGAAAAACGATAATTTTTATTTACGAGTTGAATTGCGTTTTTAAAGCTCTTCCAAAAAATATCAGATGCTTATTAAAAAAAAAAATAAAACGTATAAAAGCTTAGATTGATATAAATAATTCTTCGTCAAAATATATTCCATAAATTTTTTGCTTAGGCAACACATTATTCAAAATGGTTTAAATCGTAAATAGCTCCAAAATTACCTTAAAGCGATCTGCGCAATATCTAAAGGTCGAAAATTTTTGGGTCTTAAGGTACTTTTTCTCACATTAGGAATGTAACTTTCAGAAATTTGACGCGCACCGAAGTAATTTCACATTTTTGTAAAGTGAACTGTTCTAATGTATATACCAGACAGTTTTGATCGTAAGAAACTAAAATTTTAAAATGGTTTAAGTCGTAAATAGCTCCAAAATTACCTTAAAATGATTTACGCAATATCTAAAGGTAAAATATTTTTGGGTCTTAAGGTATTTTTGTTCGCATTAGGAATGTGACTTTCAGAAAATGGACGCGCACCGAAGTAATTTCCCTACGGAGAAAGCAGTGTCAATTGCCCTGAACCCTCCGATAGGTGAGAAGGTCCCTGGGGACCTTTTTCATTTTCAAACTGAAATTACTCCTTGATGGTCCATGGGAGATATATCCGACCTTTATATGTATTCCAAGGGAATTTCATGCAGAATCGTTTAAAAAGAAAATCAAGGTGATCCGACTTGAATAGTTTAGGATTTATAAGGGTTTAAAGGTGTTTAGTATGGGAAAAGTTGACAAGGTCCCTAGGGACCTTGTACTGAAATTGTAAGGAATTGTTAGTAAATGCAATTTATTTTAGTTTTAATATTTTTATTATTTGAACATATCACAAACGTGTTCTTTGAATTTTAGGTATTTTCTAGATTATTGTTGGCCTTTCCTTGAAAACATAACTACCTGTCTAGGGAAATTCAACACTTTTTGAATTTTGAATTATTTTATTGTTTGAACACATCACAAATGTATTCTTCGAATTTAAGGTACCTTTTGGACTATTTTTATTGCAACAAACGGTCTATCCCTTTTTGTATTTTATTGCCTGCTTTTATGTAGTGAGCAGAAAATATCGTGTGCTAAGTTTTATACTGAATTACTTAAAGAAAATACAATGGCAGATAGAAATTTAGACACTGCTGAAATAGTGGTGCGTCGTAGTATACGCTACCAGCAAATGAGTGAAGAAGAAAGAAATGCAGTGGATGGGAGATTTGCAGACTTCATGAGTGAGGAGAATGAAGTTGATGTTCCTGCATTTGATCTTGAAGGTGCTTAAGATGACTTGACATATCAACCAAATTTTCATGTTGATGATTTTGATGCCGAAAGTGACGCAGATGTAGAGATCAATGAAGATATTAGTGATGACGACGATGATGAAGATGAAGAAACTGATGCTGCGCAAACAAGTGACAATTACTTCATTTCCAAAGATGGCACCAAATGGATTAAAAATGCACCACCGACTTCCCGCACTCGTGCTCATAACGTGGTCGACTTCACAAGGAGGAAACCGGGACCAGTAGGAACCACACATGATCCCTTTACCATTTTCCGCTCGATATTCACCGAAGACATGGCTTACATCATAATACGCGAAACAAATCGAAAAGGCTGCATGGAATTTGGCAACAATCACTTTGAAGGAGTTCGATGCCTTTTTTGCTATTATTTTGTATGCTGCACTCACCAAATCGAATAGTGAACCTGCTTCAGAGCTATGGGGCACAACGCGCAGTCCCATATACAAAGCTGCATTATTGTATGATCGCTTCAGATGCATGCTACAATGTCTTAGATTCGACAATGGAAATACGCACAAGCAACGACTAACCAGAAGCAAAACTGCGGCTATTGATGATGTTTGGCAAATGTTACAGTCTAACTTGGCAGCAGCTTACACTCCACATGATGCACTAACCGTTGATGAGCAGTTTTTCCCATACAGAGGCCGCACCCGCTTCACACAATACATTCCGTTGAAGCCTGCCAAGTATGGTATAAAGGTATGGTGGTTGTGAAGACTCGAAATCATTTTATCCTGTCAAAGGAATAATTTACTCTGGTAAATTGCCTGACCAAACACGAGAGGTCAATGTCAAGGGCAGAATGTCAACTTGCGCAGAGTTATTGAATGCAGGCCGCACAATTCATGCTGACAATTTCTTCTCAGCTTTGGAATTGGTGCTTATTTTGATCAGGAAGAAAACTGCATTTGTTGGAACAGTGCGCTCGAATAAGACATTTGTGCCACAGTAGTTTCAAAAAAATTGTATGAGTGCTGTCAACAGCACATTGTTCGGCTTCAACGAAGGCGATGTAGCGCTGTGTTCATATATGCCCAAGAAGAACAAAGCGGTCATTTTGCTGTTCACACAACATACTTGCGGTGTGGACATGCAATCTAAGAATCAGAAACCGTTTGCTATTTTGGACTATAACGCCAACAAATCAGGCGTTGATACAACCCTCCAGGAAAAATCGGAAGGCTTCCATCTAAAAGTGATAACTAAACATTCCCCACCGTATCTTTTGAAAGCTTAAGGGTAGTTTTGTATTTATATTGTTTCCAAACCGTATCTTTTGAAAGCTTAAGGGTAGTTTTGTATTTATATTGTTTCCACGCCGCTTCTTTAAGAATGCATTTGGAAACTTTTATTTATTGTCAAGCAATGACAATAGAAAATATTAATATCATTGTTTTCTAGCCGCTTATTGTAGAATTCGATAGTCTAGTGGTAGCGCGCTTGACTGTCGCTCAGGGTTCCCGGGTTCGAATCCTGGCCGGGCATTTTCGTAACAAGGGAGAGGATTGTTTCCACATTAATTCTTAAAACAGGGAAGAGGACTGCTTGTAATTCGCTTTTTAAGACAGCGGATAGGAATGTTTCCACATTCATTTTTAACACAGCTGAGAGGAATGTTTCACTCTAATGACATGCTATTTAAAAAAGCAATGGAGTGTGCAACAAAGGGGAATGCTTCTTACATTCCATGGAATGTTTCCTGGTAACATCCGGGAATGCTCACATTTCCTGGAGGGAATGCACCAGATGCTTGGCACATGCAAGCGCTCAACAAACCCGCTGGCCACTAGCCATGTTTTATAATATGGTGGACGTTGCTACATTAGCATCATTTATTTTATATAATGAAATGCAGCCAATGCGAAGAAGTGACGACGGTCATTCCTGATGATGCTGACAAAACAATTGGCAGTACCAAACATAGAGGAACGAGCACACAACAACCGCATATCCAAGGATACGGAACGCAATGGAAGCATTTGATGTAAAGGTGAGAAAAATTAATTCTTATGTTCAAAAGCAGAATAACTACATTGTTCTTTTTCCTTTTTGTTCTTTTAGATATTATCAAGACCAACAGAAGCAGAAGCAGCTTCACCGCCATTTGCGCCTAGAGGAAACAGACCTTCATGTCGCCTATGTCGTTCTGAGTACGGACGACAGCGGAAAACTAGGTCCTTTTGCAATTCCTGCAACAATCCAGTTTGTGCAGAGCATTCTACACTCATGCATCGATGCAACACTTGCACGGAAAATATTTTGGACGAGGGACAATCTACTCAACAATAGTTATTTAAGCTTTTTTCACATAAAACTCCTAAAAATTCATAGTGTTAGTATATATAAAAAAAGTTCTGGAATTCATTAAAAATTAATAATTAATAAATAATACTAACAAAACAAAAAAAAAAGAAATTGAAAAAAAATTTCGTACAAAATTCCATACAAATACAAATAGGTCCCTGGGGACCTTGTACTGCATATAAGGGCAACGGATGACTCACCCATGAGAGGGTTAAATGACTGGTTCCGTCACATCTCCAATGGACACCTGATACAGGTCTGATACAACTCGTCACGGAACAGGTTTTTTGTGCCTGTTACGGGACAGATTTAATTTTCTCTTCTGTTATGTTTAATTTTCATTTTCGAGGACAGTCACTGAAATAGTCTTTGGTGATGCAGCAAGTGGTAATTGACTCCTGTTAATGACAGCGCCATGTAAAAGTGACCGGTCGATTTCATATGTTGGTGGCGGAATTGGGACAGGTCCCTATCCCTTGGAGACCTATTACGTGATAGGTTCAGAACCGGTTGTTTTCTCCGAAGACTTTGTTCAGGTGGTTACTGTCAGCAGCTGTCAAAAAAGGGCGTGGTCTCACTACACATACGCCCACTTTTTTGGAAATCATGCTAATTCCGGAGTTGTACACGTTTTTATAGTGAATCTTGGTATGTAGGTGCTCTAAGTGGCGGTTGCTACATAAATTAATGTTGTCACACCCACTTTTACCACCCACAAATTAATATAACTTCTATATATCAGACGGTTTTGATCGTATAATACTAAAATTTGGTAATTTAGCTCATATGTCTATACCGATTTTCATGAAACTTTAAGAAGTTATTATACACATACCAAGGAGGAATTTTGCATTGAAAAAGTGAGCGTGGCACTTCGCATACAGTCCAAATTTGCGAGATCAAATAGCTTTGGAATTATAGGTCGCACAGCCTCAGAATTCGGTAGTCGACCACAATTTACGTGTTCTGTTTCACTGATAACATTTTATGGGCGTAAGACGAGCGGATGTGGCACCTCCGATACAACCCAAATTTGCGATATCGAATTTGTCAGTATTCAACCACAATTAACACATGCAGTTTCACTGATAACATTGTCCTTGTGCTTGGCGTTACAGAAGCGGCGTGACACCTCCCATACAACCCAAGTTTTAAAAATTGAATCGCTTTTGAGTTATAGTCGCACAGCCACAGAATTCAGTAATCAACCACAACTAATACGTGCAAATATTATCTATAGGCGTTTGACAACGGTGGCGTAGCAGAAACGCGTCGGATTTCAGCTAGTAATAAATGAAATGCAAAAATCCAAGAATGTCAATTAATTTTTTCCGCATATCTAGTGGCATTTTTTCATACTTCATTTGGTATTTTTATGTTTATTCCTTTGTTTCCCTCAAAACAGCTGATCAAGAAAAATTTAATAATTTCACCATTTAAGCCAAAAGAATTTATCAGACTAAAATTGTTTAAGGAATTTTTTAACTTTCGCACTCTCAGTCTATTTTACCTTTTTTTTTTTTTTTGCCAAAAGACTCAAATTTGCCCAATGGACTAAAAATAAAGGGAACTGAAACAGGAAGAGACCTTATTAAGACACAATTTTGTTAAAATAGTTCCAATTTCCGTCTTTTCCTATAAAACTGCTTGAAAACAACGAAAAAATTCGATGACTGTGAATATTCAAATTTGTATTCAAATTGCGTCTTATTTAGATAAACCGGTCCACACCATAATCAGAAAATTAGGTTACAAGAAAAAAAATTTGAACGAAACTTATGCGTAAAATTAATTTTTTTTAGTTAGATGACTAAACAAAATAAAGTTCCTTCCGTAAATTTGATTTGTTGTCACCTAGAGTTATTAAGCAATTAAAAACTTTTAACAACTTAGACATCTTTAAATTTTCGGGAATAAGTTTCGCTCTACCTCCAAACAAACACACTTACACAAACACACAAGCGGTTTTTCAGATGTGGTTTAGCTACTTAAATTTGTTTATCTTAAAAGTCAGAAACAACTATTATTTTATCTGTTTTATTGTAATTATATTATCTTCTATTTTGAATTATTTTAGTCAAATTTTGTAGGTATGAGAATATTGTTTCACATATTCCATTAGTTATTTCTGCTTTGAGATACAATCCAAACTTTTAAAAACACAATTAAATGTTAGTCATTTTGTACTCTATTTTTGTGTGTAGAAGCGATGCAATAAAAAGTTGTTAAAGTCTCCAACTCAGTTTATTTTTGGGAACAATACAAAACACATTTTTACAACATCTAAATAATTTTAAAATTTTTAATTCAACTTTTGAAAGTGTATATTTTCTCGTAAAATCATATTATTTTTTATATGTGACCTTCTCCGAGAAAAATGACCTAGTGTGTCAAAAAACGGGTTTGGACTTAAGAGCGGATTCTGGTACCTAAAAGGGTATAGAATAAGATGAAATGAGTTGGATTTCTGATAAAAATGTATTTACCCCATAAAAACGTACAAAATAAACTTCGGAAAATCGATAAAAATGAGAAAAACATTAAAATTTTACTTTTTTCTCAAAACTTCATTTTCTCGGAAAAGGTCACATATAAGGATCTTTTGAAGTAATGTGCGTCATAATCACTTCTATGGTATCACTTCTATGATGTTTCTATGCTTTTCGTTTTTTTGCTTAAATTTAACTTAAAGCACAAACTTGACAAAATACAAACATAAAGTTTATAAATCAACATGTTGGACACAAAAGAATCCTACTTCAGAGCAAAAAAAAAAGAGGTTCAATAAACTTTAACGATTGATCCCCATCTAAAAAATAATTTTTATAAAGCTCCATATTAGTCAAAAGAAACAAAAATAGCTAAAAAATATCATTTTAAGAAAGCGTTAAAAATGCAAACATTTAAACAGTGACAACATATTAATGCAAGCTAATTTTGGTTTTATTGAAACATCGACATAAAAACTTTCTCAAAACTAGCTGAGAAAACAAACAAAATTAACTATAAATTTACCGTTTGGTTTGCAAATGAACCCCAAAAATGGAGATTTCCTGCCTGAAAACAAAAATAAAAAATTAAGTAATAAAATATTTTCAATTAAAAAGTGATCAATAAATTTGGCGAAAATGAACAACAACTAAAATAAAGCATTAGTGCAAGAAAAAATGTTAAAAAAATATATAATGAATTTTTTAACTAATGACAAGACGAAAACAAAAAACATATGAAGTCGATTATCAAAAACTTACGAAGTTACAAGCTTAAGCATAATGAACTGAAAAAAAAATTTATAAGTGTGTTAAGAAAAATGGCGAAAATTCGCAGCCTAAAAAGAGCAGCCATAAAAATGCAATAAAATTTTGGAACAACAATTATTTTACCAAAATGAAAAAGCTTTTACTTTTATTTTCACTTTCACTGCAGCACAGTTAAAATAAGAGCATGAGTGCGTGAAGGAGGCAGCAGTTTGATTATAAGAAGAAGAGGTCAAAGTAGAGGAAGCAATAACTGCGTGGACCAGATTTATTTTTAGCATGTTTAGGTTGAAGCTTGTGAATGAAAAAATCCAAAAAAAAAAATTACACTCCGAAGCAAAGAAATTTAATGTAACCGTTTTGATGGTCAAATACAAATAGTCAAAGACAACAAAAAAAAAAAAATGCAGGGCACTCTGCCCATTCGGGACGATACAATGAGGTAGCAGACAGAAACTTGTTGCAGCTTTACACAAACTGAAAATAAAAAATGAGGTAGTTACAGACGAATAAGAACCGCTTATTTGGAAGACGCTTTCAAGTAAGCACCCAAATAACCGGTTATTATGTTAATTCTTCATTTTATCAAATTTATTTTATTCTTCTCCTTTGTATAGTGCTTTTGTTGCAATTAAAATAATCTGCATAGTTTTGTCTATATTTAAGATGTTTGTTGCCTTGTTTTCACTTTCATTCGAAACACATGTTGCGATCGTATCAAACGACTGAACAATAAAAACGGTACTGAATTCAACTAATCAAAAATATTTAAAGTTGATCGTGGAACAAGTTCCGCAAATGATCTTTTCACTTAATCTAGGTGTATAAATAAACTCATTGTCAGTAATAAAACATGAATAATATCCACACATTTTTCTTAGGTTTTTTGAAATTATCTCTATTTTAAAGAACTCTATACTTCGCAAAGTCGCAGAATTCTTTGCACATTTTTTCATCTTTTTCAGTGCAAATTTAAAATGTTTGTTGATTTTTTGCGTTTTTTTTTTCCGAGAAAAAATATCCATTAGGTTTCATTGGAATGCTCTCAAATTTGGATTTTATAATTTTTTTCTTAAATAATAAAAAAATAATGAAATTTTCATAAGAATGTGATCAATGAGGCACGTTTTACACTTTTTCAATCGACTAAGTAATTCTAGACGTTGGTTTTTAGGTCAAATGGAAAAAGTATTTTTATTGAAACAAAAAAATTTAGAAAAAAATTTTGCGGCCCTTCTAGCCAACACCCAACCCACTGACAAAAGCAATCAACTTTGTCAAAGATATTCTTTTTATTTCAATATTATATGGTGTGAATTTGAGCCAAATCGGTTCATAAATAAAATTTAAAAAAAAAATCGACCACAGCAAAAATCCTTTTGGGGGGTTTCCATACAAAAGTGACGTTTTATCAAATTTACTCCCAACACTCCTACTGCTATCAGAATGCCCCTAGAGGATTAAAATTGATGCCCAACCTCCATTAATTTATTATCCCCAACATCGCTAGTCCCTAATATCTCTACCCTTTTAAAAGGTCCCCCATACAAAACACATGCTCCAACCTTCTCACCGCTTCCGGTGTGTTCTAGGAGGATTTATGTGTATCACCGATCCACATTGATTTTTCATCCCATACATTTTTTAAACATACTTTCCCTTGTAAAGATACAAAAATGACATTTTAAGTGCCATTTATTGAAAACACGTCATTAAGGGGGGACCCCTTAAGAGGTGGAGATAGGGGATTAATATATTCTGGAGAATTGTTAAGGATAATAAATTAATGGGTGATAGAAATACACTTGGATTCTCTATGGGCATCCTGGTTGCAGTGGGAAAAATGGTAGGGACGTTTTGAAAGAATGTTAGGGAGGAAAAATTGACGAGGGTCGGTCATATAAGCCACCATTCTATGGGCGACTTCTGAGCAGCTGTAGGCTGATTTGTCTGAAAACTTCACAATTTTTTTAACTTTGACCTTGATGAGACTCCATTTACCCCCTCCTATTCCCCCAATATTTTGGCTCATGCAATTTTTTATCAAATCTCACAAAAAAAAAGGTACTAACGTATCGAAACCGAAAAATAATTGCACTATGCCATAGCTAGTATATATATATATATTAGGGCGGGTCAAATTCTGGCTCAGCGAAATTCGTAAAATACATG
Source organism: Dichetophora obliterata (assembly GCA_963920525.1). Classification (NCBI taxonomy): domain Eukaryota; kingdom Metazoa; phylum Arthropoda; class Insecta; order Diptera; family Sciomyzidae; genus Dichetophora; species Dichetophora obliterata. The sequence goes on along the minus strand of OY986438.1, from coordinate 112,961,820 downwards.
TAATTTCAAGACTTTTTCTCCACTACAGCATATACAAATTCTGAAAAAAAGCTGTGCGGACTTTCGTAAATAGATTCATACACATGCATTCATACATTCATATTTTATAATTGAGAACAAAATCTATTTACGAAAGTCCGCACAGCTTTTTTTCAGAATTTGTATATGCTGTAGTGGAGAAAAAGTCTTGAAATTACATGTATTTTACGAATTTTGCTGAGCCAGACCACCAAAAAATTCGTCCATACAAATTGACCCGCCCTAATATATATATATCTATATATATAAAAATGGATCGTAATTTGTTCGGATGCTTTAAACTTGGAAACGAATGGACCAAATTGGATACTGTCTTCTACGTATTTGTTCGTAATTGCTGCACAAAGGTTTAGAAATAAAGAAAATGTTGCCACACCCGCTTTAACCGCCCACAAATCAGTAAAAATACCATATTTAAGATGGTTTTGGTCGTATGGCAATGGTTTTGTTTCGAGATTATTTCAGAAAAAAACAGCCACACCCCCTTTTACCTCCCAAAACTATAAAAATTTGCAATATCGAATAGAATGGGTCGCACATCCTCTAAATTAGGTATCCGACCATAATTTACACGTTTGGTTTCACTGATGACATTTTAATGGAGTTGAACATAGGGGAGTGGCACCTCCCATACAACCCAAATTTGCAATATCGAATAGCTTTGCAGTTATAGGTCGCACAGCGTAGGAATTCAGTATTTGACCTCAATGACATGGAGTGTCATTGATTTCATTTTATGGGGGTTGGTCAAGGGGGTGTGGCACATCCTATACAGCCCTATTTTTTTTTTAAAGATCAAAGAACCAAGGCATGCGCCTTATACAAACAAGGTTTGGTCTTTGTCCTGAAAGGAAAGGTATAGATTTATTTAGAGAAATTGATTGGAACCATACGTGAATTGCTGATTAGGCGAAACAACCGCGAAAGACAATTGCTTTTAACCGAGGCTAGTGTTATGCCTTAACCTCGGAAAGCATTTCCAGCCCATAGTTGTTCCTGTCTTTAATTCCACATTTTCCACAATTTAGGTGTGGATTTTAAGTTTTCCATAATTCTTAAACGTAGGAAAAAACAAAGAAAGTGAAAAGAACCATGCCCAAACCCGGACTCGAACTAGGGACCTCTGGGTTGAATACTGAAGGCGCATGAATTGGTTCTTTAATCTTTTTTAAAAAATATAGGGCTGTATAGGATGTGCCACGCCTCCTTGACCAACCTCTTAATATTCTTATCACTAAAGCCACAAAAAGATAAAAAAATATAAATTTGATTTTTGTCCGGTCGATTTTTTTTTTATAAAAAAGGCCAAAACAATTTTTTTTTTGTTTTTCTAATACTATGTTTTTATCTGCTCGAAATCTTGCGATTTTGAAAAGTGATTTCAAAGTGTTTCCATCTAGCATGTCAAAACATCTAGATTTCATTTGACAATTAAGACTTCATTTGATAAATTTAAGAATGATCAAATTGTAAAGGAGCAATGGCGTTGTTGCATTTCTTTTGCCATTTCCGGAGCTCTTAAATTTTTATCTCCAAAATTTCTACCAGCAATTGCTCCTCACTGAAGCCTTTTTATTTTCATATTTCCTCTGTTTTGCTTTTTTCATTGTAGTTATTATTGTTAACTATTGTTTTTTTTTCAAATATTTAATTTGTTGTCATTGCCAATTGTTAATACGAAAAATTTGAATAAGCTGTATAGTGCTGGATACTGATATAACTTTTCAGGGATACCGCATTGCAAATTTTGTTGAAATCACAAGGTTTTAAAATCTTAAACTTGCAAAGAGAACTCTGTTGATTTCACTATGGATTTTACAAAATCTCACAAAATCTCAAGATCTCGAGCAAACGGAAACATAGTTTTAGGCACAAAATCAAAAATCCTACTTACTTTACTGCATTATTCTGTATGACGAAGAAGCACACCAACGATGAGAAAGACACGAGAAGCAATACTCTTTGCCATATAAAATTGTATTGCTTCTCGTGTTTTTCTCATCGTTGGTGTGCTTCCTCGTGATACAGAATAATGCAGTTAATGTCAAATATCTCTCTAAATTTATTTTTATCATATTGGTTCATCTTTTTTCATAGAACCAAATGATTTGATTTAAAAAAAAGCGTTGCAAAATAAATATAAAAATTACTTTCTGACGTGTCGAATATATTGGGCAAATATACTGAAAGAGTTAATAATGTATTGTCATATGAAATCAAAAAAGCCGTAAGTTACCAAAAATTCAACATAGACTTTTTGATGCATCGTATCAAAATACATGTTTCCTGCAATTTAAAATTTTTAAAAAAATTTCACACTCCTACAGCTAAAAACGACGTTTTTATTAACAAAATTCCAAAAGTTCTTAATGCAAGCGCTTGAGAAATTTAGAAATTTTTTGTTTCCCCTTAAAAATTATTTAACCCATTTCCGGCGGCTCCTTAACTACCTGCCAAAAATCGATGAAACTTCGTCCAGAGTCTATATATGGCCCTAAACTTTGTCTGGCAAAATTTAAAATTTTTAACTCCACAGGTAAGGGCAGGGCGGACTGATGCATTTTTGCTTCACACAGCCGTACCTGCCCATTTTAAAACAGCAAACGGGCTCTATTTTTCTATGCTTAATTGGCAAAAAATTTCACACTACAATTTTATACTGATAAATTCAATTCCATTTCAAACAGAAATTATTTCAGATGTTGCATTATTAAAAATATTTAAATATCTTAAAATTTTTATGAATAATTGTATCAGTAAACTAATACGACAAACTGAGACGATTTGTCATATTATGCAAAATTTAACAATAATGATTTCGGTCAACTAAATGCAATGAATCGATATTGATTTCCTTGGACCAAGATCAGTTTAATAATAGTAATAAACTATATAAAAAAACTATTATAATTTAGGCGTCAATTTTATTCCAAAACTAAAAACTTCATCATTTCTGCCTGTCAGCACATACAAATTGTATTTATATATGCACGTACCATCAGCTTAAAAAATGAATGAATGAATTTAGAAAATGTTCATGATTACTTGCATTCATATAATTTTCATCGAAAGTGAAAACAACCAAAAAATACTATTAAGCTATAATTAAGCAAAAAATAAACATAAATCATTAAAACACTAACTTATACACACACACTTGCATACAGTGGCTTCGGTTCAAAGTTGTAATTTTAAACTGTAGCATTAATATGAATTTATGTGTGTGTTGGTTTGTGTAAGTATTAAATTTTTTTCCCTACTGGACCATAGCGTAAAAATGCGGAATTCAACTTTCACTATCTTCTGCCCCATGAAGTTGCTTTGTTAATCGTTTTAAGTATATTATTTTATTCGTTTCTTGTTTCAAATGTTTTTTTTTTATTAACGAATACGATTGTTTGTAAAAGGTTAGCAAAGGTAGTTCAAAACAGCAAAAAGTTCATACAATTTTCTAGTAAATTTGCATAAAAAATGAGGTAGTTATATTGGCTTATTTTGATTTTTTGGTTCATTGGAAAAGTGACTCAAATTTGAATTAAATAGCAATAAATGTTTATATTTCACATGTTTTAATACCATTTTTATATTTATATTATAAACATTTCTTAAATTGCTGTATTCTATTTTGGTTCCGAAAACAATTGCAATGGAATCAAATTTATATAGTCTTAAAGCATGTTTTTTTCATATGTAGGCCCCACCTCGTTGAATGTGTTAGACCTAACGCTATTTTTTGATAATAATACTCTGGTCACAGATTGAAGGATGCTAAAACAGCCCTTCTTCTCAGACCACAATTATATTAGCTTCAATATAAGTTTCAACTACACTCCAGCTCAAAAGATCTTCAGAAACCCCACAAATATTAACTGTAATCGCTTTAGAAGCAACATTGAGATTAAGTTGCCATCTCCCAAAAAAATGTATACAAAAAAGGGCATAGAGAGGTTTCTGAAAATACTTTCAGTCTATCTTCTCAAGGCCTATCATACTTCCTGTAAGCCCACGCGAACAAAGCGTTAGTTCAGACCAGGTCAGGTAGAGTCCGGATATTACAGAGCAAAGACGCGACCTAAAAGATTTTGTTTAAACTAGCTAAAAAAGCTGACCAAGATGAAGATTGGGGGAACACAAATGCAGGCTCAAACTTTTTAAAACAAACGTGCGCATAGCAAAAAATACTCTTGTAAGAACTTCTACTCAAGCATAGAAAAAACTGCGGTCACAGCAATGCTTAGGAAGCTACTTTCAAAGTAGCCCTTCATTCAGAGCCAGCTACGCAAAGACATTGGTCAGTGGACGGTGAGCAGTCAGGAAGCCCTTGAAGTGCTTTTTGCACATTTTCCTGGCTGCACTAAAGCTCCAAACATCCCCGAAATACGAAGATACAGGACAAGCCCCGTACAGGTTCCATACGACTTAATAACGTCGTACAGAATCCAATGGGCTATAAACTCTTTCTTGGGATAAAAATCTCCGGGACCAGACGGTATTATTCCTGCCATGCTGCAAACGGCCGAATAACGAATCGTCCCATGGCTGGAGAATATTTTTAAAAGAATAAATTAAGCTTAACTATGTACCTGTGGCCTGGAGGACAGCAAGGGTTGTATTCCTACCGAAAGAAGGTAGGAGCAGTCATCTGTATCTGAAGGACTACAGGCCAATAAGTCTTACCTCCTTTGTACTCAAAACCCTCGAGAAACTGATTGACTTGCACCCAAGGAATGATGCAATTCGGTTATCAACCAACCATCACGCATACACGAAAGGGAAATCACTTGAAATGGCACTACATTCCCTAGTACTAGCCCTAGAAAAAGCCCTCCACCACAAGGAATACGCACTCGGGGCGTTTCTAGACATCTCAGGTGCATTCAACAATGTATCAACCACCGCAATCTTTAGTGGAATATGTGCAATAGAGTCACCACCAGCAATAAACCTATGGTTAGACAAGTTGCTAAGCTGCAGAAAGGTGCGGGCTGAGTGGGGCACTAAATCCATGGTAAGGGAAGCTCGCAGTGGGACACCACAGGGAGGGGTCCTCTCGCCACTACTTTGGAATATTTTCGTTAATTAACTACTCGAAAAGTTCGCAGGTAGAGCCCCGAGGATAACTGCCTATGCAGACGACATAAGCATAATTATAGTAGGGAAATGTCTATCAACAGTAAGCTCCATAATGGAGGGCACACTCAAAGATGTACTTAGATGGTCAAATTCAGTCGGTCTTAGTATTAATTCAGAGAAAATTGATCTGGTTCTGTTCACGAAAATGTACAAGATACCACAGTGGATACCAATGAAATTGAACGATATACGTCTCATACCGAAAACTCACACAAAATTTCTAGGAGTAGAAGAAAGAATTACCAACGTAGAAGAAAGGGTGAAGAAATCCACCATTGCGCTATACACATCCAAGAAGATGCTAGGCAGTACCTGGGGTCTCTCACCCTTTCTGATGCACTGGATCTATGTAACGGTAGTTCGTCCTGTTCTACTCTATGGAATTATTGTGTGGTGGCTGGCTGTGAACAAATCAACATACCTCACGCACGTGAAGAAAACTCATGCATCACGGGGGCACTGAAGTTAACTCCAACTAAAGCGCTTGAAACAATTCTATGTATGGAGCCCTGGACATTCACTCAAAACTAACAGCCGGAAAGACTGCACCAAGCCTTACGGCGGCTGGCAACATGCACTTTCAAAATTTCGCTCATTGTACAATCGGCAAGGATAGTAGCACGGACTACATGTTACCTCGCACGATAGTCAATTTCAAACCACTAACACTCCTAGGACCAAGCGACTGATGCAAAGGTATATAGCAATCACATCAGGCGGTCAACATATATACAGACGACTCCAAAATGCCTATAGGGGTAGGTGCGGCTGCTTATTGAGCGAAGCCTAATAAAAGGCAGCTTTCAAACTATCGAGTCACTGCAGCATCATCCAGGCGGAAGTATTCACCATAAGGAAGGTTGCGGAGATAGCCCCTTGCATGGCCACACACCACTCTTATATCAACATTTTCGTCGACAGCCAAGTGGCGATCAAATCCATGCGCTCCACTAACAATAAATCTAAAAGCATCCTGGCTGACAGAGATGCACTACGCGCTACGAAGAGAGTGCGCATCTATTGGGTATCAGCCCTAGGCATCAAGACATTGAGGGGAACTAGATGACAGACGGTTTAGCAAAAAAGGTCGCTGGTCTGGGATCAGAATTCGCAGAACATGTACTTACCAATAAACTCTGTTACAAGAGTTGCACAGGAACCCCGAAAAAAGAGCCACACAAGCAGTGAGTCAGAGATGGAGAGAGACGATATCGTGCAAAATCTCGAAAACCATGTGCAATGCGCAATGCAAAACACGAACTCTGTTTATCTTGGCACTCCCGCGCGGAGATAGCAGGACACTAGTTGGTATACTCACATGTCACTGCATGGCGGCGACCAACGCGAGGAAGCTGGGCATCACCACGGATGACAACTGCAGGTAGTGGAGGGAACCAGACACGGTGGAGACTTGGATCACCTATTGTGCACATGTCTCGCCCTACTTATATCGAGACTCAAATAAATAGGCACATCGACGTTCCTGTCTCTAAAATATGTATCCAAAGTATTTCTGGAATCGCACTTAAGATTTCCAATACACTAAACGCAAGATTCGCTTTGCTCGTATTTGGCACTACTAAGGACCATAAATGATCTATGTGAGCTTCCGTCAAGAAGCATCCCAATAAACCTAACCTAAAGCATGTTTTTATTGATAGATAGAGAAAGTGATTTAAACAGTTCGATTACACTAGTTTACAAAATCCAGAAAAATTTCTGTGACCAAGACTTCTTTACAAAATTCATATACGGTATGGTCTCTAGATCTAAAATTAGAAATAAAAAAGTTATCTATGGATAGATTTCTGAGAATTTCCAAAGAATTTGTTTGCTTTTTTCGAAAAAGGTGACTTGTCATTATTCGTAATAAATTCTGTTTGTACTGACGGATTTGACCAAAATTAAATTTTTATAAAAGACAATTAAATTCACAATAACTTTTTCATACATATTGACCTCATCTGAAGAATAATTATGGAGATATGAATTAATATTAAAAAAAAGTATAGCAGTGAGAGGACTGCCGACCTATATATAAAATATTAAAGCAAAAATATAAAAGCAAAAACCTATACATAAAATATTAGTATTCCCTGCCACGGACCGCCTTACTGCTATATAAGAATTTTCATGCTAATAAGGGGTTTCGGACTATCCTTCATGTAGGATGGATTTGACAGGTCGGAGGGTCAAGTAGGATGTGCGAAAGCTCATACTGCAGCCCGTCCTACATGTAGGATGGAATCAAAAAGTTTTAAAAGTTCCGCTCTGATCTTGTTCTTCTCTGTGCGTCCTTGTTTGTAGATTTCCTTGGTAATTGTTGTTGGCGCAGTAAGCCGGAAATTTTTTGTAGACGTTGTGAATTCTAATCGTGTAGCTACAGTCGGCATATTAAATTAGAATTATTTTTGTTAAGAGCTTATAACAATTTATTAAATTTTTTATATATTACTGAAACTATTTCTTTTAAGCAAAAGTGTTACCATATCAAAAATATATGTAATTAAAGTAATTTATTTTAATTATTTCATTATTTATATCATAACATTAACACAATATACATGTTCACCATTTCTATATTGCGTTGTGTATTAAAAATAGAATATTCTATAATTAAGAAATATCTATAGCTTATAAATTATATATAATTCTTATAAGAAATTAAAGCTAAACAGTTTTAAAAAATAGAATGCTTAGGATAAGCAGAGTTTAGTTATTCAATTACTACTGAAAATAAATGTATTTCCAATATGGTAACACTACTAAAAACAAATGGATTTACCAATATTATATATACTCTTTAATTCATATGTTTAAACTGTTTTCTAAATTAGTTCGATGTCATATGCTGACTGTAGCTACAAATAAACATCCACAAAAAATTAAAGCTTACTGTACAACAATAACTACTTAGCAAATTTACAACAACAACGCAAAGAGAATTACAAGATCCCAGCGGTTGCGCAGCGTTAGAGGGGATGAACCGAATTGGCGGCGTAAAATATACAGCAATTTGCATGCTATATTTTCTGTTTGCCTGCTAGCAAGCACTTAGCATTTGCTTGTGCTACTGGTGACGGCACTTAGAGGATGTTGGCTAGCAACAAATTTTGCACTGCACTTGCTGGTGGTGGCACTTGGAGGAGCTCGCCAGCAAAGAAAGCCAATTTAACTTTGCTGCACTTGCTGATGTTGGAGACCGTTAGCCCACACACACGCATATACAAACTCAAGCACTTTCGTTCATTTTTTTCATTAATTTGTTATTTTTTAAGTTTTTTAAGTTTACAATATTACAAGTTTACGAAATATGTTGCAAGTACAAGATCTCTGCAACTGTGAATTTGCAACTGTCAACATTTCATCGTCCATTTGACAGTGCAAAAGAGACAAATTTATTTCAACACACACAAATTTTATTCAACCTGATATTTTCTATCCTACCACGACTGAGAAGTTTCCTTTTGACACACACCCTTTATGAAAAAATTATTTAATAAAACAATGATAGTTGGCAACTCTGTAAATAAAATGGCGCAGTGGTGAAAATAAAAAGCCACTGACAAATACAACAAGTGTGAAAATTGTCAAACTTTGTTTGACGATATGTAATAAAATAAGAGCATGCATGTAATTATTTGAATATTCAACATATTCCTTTTTCACAACTTAAAGATTAAAATGTTAAAACACTCAATCCATACATTATTTTTCTTGTTTGCAAACGAAGTTCCAGCAGAAAAAAGAAGAAAAAGAAGAAGATGGATCCATTTTTAAATCTCACCATGAATAGCAGCTGTTTGAGTAAAAGCAAATTTTTCAAAAATGTTGACAAATACAACAACTGAAGAAATTGCCAAAATTTAAAGGCATATATATATAAATATAAACCGAATTAATATTAAGTTTTGGTTGCAAACATCTTATTGCCACCTAACTTAAGTATTTATATACTAACAGATCGATTCTGTGCGTTACCGGTAATAGTAGTCTTGTTACCGAAATTCGTTACCGGTCTTAGCAATCGGTATTCTGTGCATTCGGTAACGCTGTCAAACGTCTTAAACTCACCTCATTGAAATAAAGCACTCGCAATTCTGTGTGAGAGTGTGGTGAAACAAAAATAAAGTAAAAAAGAGAAGTAAGTGCAAAAAATTAATTGAATTTTGCTAACTTAATAATAATATTTGCTTTTCTTAGCAGGAAATAAGAACGAACTACGCCAGCGCACCAGCAGTTTTATGTTAATTTTGTTCGCAGCCACTCAGAGCAGCTGCAAGCTATACAAACGCCAGCTGTTTTGCTTGTTACCACCTAAAGAGATGGTAACAATATTCTTCGGTAACGCTTGGTTGCAGAATACCAAAAGGGTGTAAAAGTTACCATAAGGTGAATTTCTTCGGTAATAAGATTAGCGTTACCGCGACAGAATCGATCTGTAACAAACAGATTATATGCATTAATTTCAGGAGTTGCCAAGTGATTTCTTTGTGAGCTTGCGGCCGATTAAGAACAAGAGTGACGATCACTGTTTATTTTTTTATGCACAAATACATGCAAACATTTTTGAGTTTTTTTTTTTTAGTTTTCCTATCTTGTTTTCTTTGTTGTCTGTATTGTTGACGATTTCCTTAAAAAAAAAAATGAGATGATGCAAACCAATGATTTACCCTCTACCAAAATCGTTCAACGCGCCTAAAGAAGTTTTCACTTCAAAAATTTTTTTTTCGTTCCTTGGCATCTTTTTTCAATATTTTTTATTTGTTGATGAAATCTTTGATGTTCATCACTTACATGTCCAAGGTTTGGTGGAAAGAAGTCCAAATGAGAGTGAAGAAAAGTCATTTTGAAGGACATTTTGACTCCTTAAGGAAAAATTCAAAAGATTATTGCATAAATATAAATCAGGCAAAAAATTGTTAAAGCGAGTATTTACCTAGCTTTTGATAGTTTTTGAGTAAATCATCGACGATTTCCACATATTTTTCACTTTTCTTGTTGCCGAGAAAGCCATTGATTATAAGTTTAAAGGAATTAAAAGCTGCCTCTTCATCTACAGTAAGTTTCAATTTAAACCGTTCATCCTCAGATTGAGACTTTCGATCCAATACTAAGACAAAAATCTTAATGGTTTGGCTGTTATAGGCCAAAATATCAAAAAAAAACGTGACAAAAGTTTGTGAAAAAAATGCAAGTCAAAATCTAGAAGCTCGATTTTCACCGTAGACGTATGGTCTAGTGGACTTTTTTGCTCAGTACAATCCCAAGAATCAGAAACGCAAAGCGTTAGTTTGTTTAGCAGATATTAAGTTAAATATAATACAATATAAATGGTTTTCTTAATTGTTTTCCTATGTATTGTTGCTTACGTACTAGCGTTTTCAGAACGTATACATATAAATTGAACAAAATTATTCTAAGCCAATCTGTGAAATTCAAAAGATGATAAGCAATGCTTCATTGTTCGTTAAATTACACTGTAGGTAAATTTTCAACTTTTGAAAAGACACAAAAAAAAAAAAACACTGAGACTACGCGTCAGTTAATTTTCGGTAGTAGAATTTAGTGTCATATTCAGTTTTTCCAAATCAGATCATATTCTCGAGATATTCAGATTTTTGTTATTTGACTATCATTTGACCACTTTTTATTGTTTTTTCGAAAATACCTCCAACGTGAAAATCGAGTTAGCCTTGTGTAATCTATGATTTTTCAAAGGTTAAGCAATTTTGCATTTTTCTCCATTTTGACCAAATTTGAATATTTAACGTAAAATCTTTAAAAAAATCTTAATTTTTCTTGCTCAAATTAGTATTTTTATAAGTAGATTAAATTCTGAAAGTTAAAGCAAAATCGGAGGTGGTCAAAATTTTTGTTCTCCAAAAATAAGGAAATTATAACATAAACTGGGTCTTAAAGTGACTAAATTTCAATCGCAAATATCTCGAGATTATGGTCTGATTGGGAAAAACTGAGTATGCCACTAAATTCTACGACCAAAAAATATGTTAACGTTAGCGGCATTTTCGTGCGTCTTTTTGACGTTCCTACAGTGTTATTAAATGAACGTAAAAGTGAATTTCATTTGTACATTTGTCAGTTTCCCGATTTTTTAAGCTGTATGTGACTATCGCAAAGTAGTTTTAAAAAAATGTTCTATTCAAATTCTAGCGGTGACACTTCGTTTCAAGCACACCAATTAATGTATGCAGTAACGAGTTCAGAATTTTTCGTTGCAATTTATTTAATATGTAAAATATATTAATTTACGTCAGCTTTGACTATACAGTTGTAAAAAATCGATAAAGATCTAATAGAATGATGTTATGGTTTATCGCTATTAAATATCCATAAGGATATTTCTGCGAACGAGGAAACTGTCGTCGATAAATCGGCTTCGCGTTTCACAAAAATTAATGAACTACCTATATAAGCATCAAACACTATGTATATTAAGGCGCCTAATGCTCCATAGAAAAGAAAAAAGTTGATCGAGTCCTTCCTTCAAAATAAACCTGGGCTTATGCTATGATGCTTCCCATAATATTTCGACTCTATAGATAGCCATCCGTGAGCTGGAATGGTTTGAAATAACCTCTAAAAATTGATTTTTTCGTAAAAATATGGCTGGCATAAAAATCTCTTCCAAACGTTATCAAAAAATTGTTGATATTTTTTATTTTATTTCCCTACAAAAACTTTTTATATTTAAATAACTTTACAACTTTTTTTTTAATTTCTTACAATATCTTTTCAGTAGGTGCTTAGTTTTCTGGCCAGCAATTCTGACCAGTGGGGATATCATTAGAAATAATTAAGTTTTTTGAACTTTAGTGAAAATAACTTAAAAAAGGATCATAAAAGTGCACGAAAAATATCGTTATTTTTAATTCGAATGCAAAAATTTAAAATTAGTTGATGCAGATTGGGAGAACATCTTCAAAAATATTATTTCAGATCATTTCACTTTTTTTAACTAACACACCAGCCAATATTTTTACTAAAACTCGATTTTTAGAGGTAATTTCAAACCATTGCAGCTCAAGGATGGCTATTGCTAGAGTCGAAATACTTGGGGAATCATCATAACATAAGCCAAGGATTATTTTGAAGAACTACCTCGAACAACATTTTTTCGTGAGGCGCCTTAATGTATATATATATGTTTTTTTTAAAATGTATGTTCTCGTTATTTTACTTAAATAAATACTTGTCTCCTGCTCAATGAAGCGGTTGAATCTATTTTTTATATTTTTTGCTACAGCAACCCCCCATCCCCCCATCACCCATCAGAATCCACAGCTTTGTAAACAGCTTACATTAGTTCAAATAGAAATTGAGTAGGGAAATTAACCCCATGGTATCACAATGGGCCTCATTGGCTTAAGTGTGTCTCTGAAAAGTGACAGCCACTTTAACCTAACTTAAGCCCCCCCCCCCTTTATGGAACACCTATCTGCGGCGTTGTCCAGTACATATTTGTGTATATATCTTTAAATCCTTAGGGTAGATTGTTGTCTTTGTTCTTACTTTATGTAGTGCTACTTAATAAATACGCATATATAAAAAAAAACCTTTTTAAAACTTAGACATTTTCATTTTATTTTTCTTAAATATTTCTTCTATAAAAAATGAAAGATTCTTTAACCAAATTTTATAATATTGTTCTATTGTAAGAAAAAAATTTAAGATGTTAGAGGCTGCGCTAATGTCGGGCCTGGGGCGGCAGAATGTCTTAATCCGACACTGTTTGTGGGATAGCCAAAACATAATTCTTTAATAGATTATTGTGATCTACTGCAATAAAGTTTCAGTTAATACCTACTTAAGATCCTTGCGTAACCAAAAGTTTGTGGTGGGTAGCATGCAGAACTATCAATCAAAGGGGTGTTCGATGAGTTCGATACTCAAGGCGTACAGAGAAATATTAAGACTATTCATAGTTTGAATACGCTGGTCTGCTATTTGTACGATTTGTTATTTGTACGCCAATTTACTAAAGCGTATCTTGCTTTGTTGTTGTTATTTTGCATGCAAACGAAAATACGCAAACACGCGTAAATTAAAGTAGCCCTTGGACGTGTTTTTTGGGGTATATTAATTTTGTCACTACGTTTGTAACGCCAATAAGAAGGCGTGGCCGGTATAGAAAAGTATATACATTCCTGAAAGTGGCGTAAAACGAGGGCCCGCAGAACCCGCATTGCGGGCGGGCGCAACTAAGCCAGGGGCGCCCTCAAGTCCCTTGATGAAAATTATATATGAATACAAAATATTCTGGGTGAAAAAATCAAAATGAATTTTTTTTTATAGTTGCTACCGTTTCGTTATGACAAGCCGTCAAAGTTACATTTTTTAAAAATTAAATTTTTCTTGTTATTCACATATTATTTAACCTATTTTTTTTTATATCAAAACAAAGTTTAAATTTCTTATATCTGGCAAATTACTGTGTTAGTTTACATTTTTAACATATGGTTTGAATCTTATCATAAAAGTAAACACTAAAAACGGGAAACAAATTTTTAAAAATGGTTAAAAAATAGTTTTGAGAAAGATTGATTAAAGTTTTTCAAGAAAAAATTATTAGAACTACGTTACACCAAGTCTTACACCAAAATTTCTAGCTAATACTTACTAAAACGGAAGATAGACAAACACAAAAGAACTCAATTTTTAAAATTTCCTTGCAGTAATCAAAAAAGCTTACAAATTTAAACAAAAACGTAGTTAACTTGTGTTGGTAGTATTTTTCAAGGCTGAGTTACAAAATATGATAAATGGGAGAGGCATTCGCCTATAAAGTTTTCCATTTATCTATAATCACAAAAGATATTGATGTAGTAAATTTCGCTGTTTTGAAAGAAGACTTAATGAAGTTTCAGGCAGAAATGAGTTTCGTTTATATGGGAGGTGGGTGTGGCAGAGGGCGGATTTGTATAAATTTTTCAACATTACTTAATTTTGCCAAGAAAGATATTCGTGCCAATTCTCATAGCCCTACGATCACTCCTTCTCTTTTTGGCCAAGAATGGGGACGTAAGACTGTGCGACGTTTGTTTCCAAAAAAATTAATATATATCAAAAACTTTATTTCCTTGATAGATTATTATTGTTTAAAATTAACAACAATAAATGAAAAATAATTTAATAATATGTGCTAAAATAAAATATAAGTCATGTACAGACAATTTCTCAGGGTGCAATAACCGACGTGAAAAAGCCGATTTTTTTGAGCAAAAGTCACCTTTGTTTAGCTTGATTATGGTCGAAGTCGGTTTACCCGTTAGCTTTTATATTTTCAGCAAGTCAGCTGCTGATGTTATTTTAATCATTCAGTTGGTCATATTTTGTGACGTTAGTTAAATTCTTTAGTTAACAGGTAACGTCAAATACAAAACATTTAAGGTACTATTACAGTGTGTAAAAAATTTAAAATCCATTTTAGTTTTTCGATAGAATATGGTTCTGTAAGGTCTTAAGGATACGTATACAAAATTTGAGAAAAAAATATCAAATAGAAAAAAGTTATAACACATATTATATTCGCATGTCGCGTAATATTCAAGAACCTTTAAATCCAGATATCTACCTAAGATATCTGGAATTCAACTTGATTGATTTCAATGAATCTTGATTCATTGTGATTTTTATAGAC